>CM062618.1:14134746-14734746 GCA_025617555.3 Puccinia polysora
ATATATATATATATATATATGTCCACACAGTTTTTGATTTCCCATTTGGGAAATAAATGATTAAATCAGGGATATCAGGAATATCAATGCCTTTTTTACAATTTTTTTCAAAAAAAAAGAAAAAAATCCGCCCTAATATTGTTAGTTATAGCAATATGAATGCTCTTTTTCACATTTTTCTTTGACTCACATTTTTTTCATCATTTTTTTTACTTTTTTTTCTTTTGGAATTTTTTGATTGATAAATCAAAACTAACATAAAATCAGGGGTTTTAATGCCTTTTTCCACATTTTCCTTTCTCTTCTCACATTTTTTTGCAAAATACTACCTAGTGATATCATTTTTATTCATTTTTTATTTGAATGTATTTAAATCAAATATCAGTTCCAAACCTGGTAATATTTCAAGTTTTATGAAGCAATGTTCCATAACTCATGAATTTTTCAATTCAGTTTTATTTTAAAATTTTAAAATCTAGAATTTGAATCAAATATTTGATTATTTTATATAGGATCAGTGAAGGTACAAGCAATGCAATAAAGAAGAAAAAGTAACTTATCATTGATTTCAGCACTAATATCAAGAATTTTTGCTATGAAAAACACATTTCAGAAAATAACCAAGAATTGATCATTGTATGATCAAATTCCAAAAATAAATAATTTATAATCATCCAAGGATTTATCAATGAGATCCTTGTGGGTGTTGCTTCAAGCCATGGTACCTATAATTTACTCCAATTGGGAGCAAACAGGAGGATGTGGAGCAGTTATAGTTAAGATTGGCTTGTTGGACGCCTCAAATAATGAGAGCAATTGCAGCTTGCTGGGGAGAGTATTGCTTATAAATTTAAGAATATACTTGCTGGCATTTTTGATAAATTTTATATAACAGATCAGAACAAAAGCTGCAGTGAGCTCCATGGGGTATCTGATCAAAGGAAGGAAGATGTAACTGTGAGTTTACCTCCTGAAAATTGGTTGGTGAAACTAGCCTTGATCACCACACTTTCAGAGAGGAGTTCTTCTAATGGAAAATTGGTGGGGGATTGGTTGCTAATAATCTGGATTGATCAGAAGGAAGGCACCTGGTAGCATCAAGGATGTGTTGTGGTGGCCAGCCAGAGATCCCTCCAGAGACTATTTTCTGCTGATTACCAAGTGGTCACTTGAATCTTGAATGGAAACATCATGGATATCAATGATACTCCACTGCATTAGATTTTTTTGAGTTACCGGGTTGTGCCCATCATCAAGCACTGGTAAATTAGATGAAGTTGGAGTGTGATTGGGCTCCCACTCCAACACCTGTGTGACATATCCAACCATACTGCAGGTCAATTTTTCATCTGTTTCCCTGATTTTGCCTGCAGATGAGTCCTGTTCCATTTTTCTTGCAGGATTCAATTGGAGGTTAGCTCTACATGATGTCACATGAAAATAATTAGCACCAAATTTGAGCATAGTTTTACCACTCAATTGTCCTACAAGCAAGGACGTGATGATATGTAAATGTCAGTTTTTAGGTTCCATCTGGGGGATATTGCTATGGTGGGTTGAACTGATCTTGTCTTAACTTTTTCAGGGTTTTGGGACTCTTTCCGCAGCAAAACTGTTATAATAGGGCCCTTGTGGGCTGAGCCAGGAGCTGACTTGTGCTGCAAGTGGTTTCCATCAACACCAATGTTGTTACTCTTGGAAGGCTGTGATTCTGCAGCTGGAGCTTACAGGATCCCTGGAGGATTTGGACTTCCATGCCAAGCCTGCATTCTTGAACCTAGAACTCTGATAAGAACAAGAATATAGGTATACAGCTATCCATCATTGGCATAGGTATGCAGTTTATTTACTTTTCCCTGTAAGTTTGGTATTGAGCATGGGTGACAGGGGGGGTGATGACCTGTGAAATGGACTTGCAGTGGCCACAGATGGCAATTTGGGAGTTGACCTGCACCTTAAATTCCAGGCCCCATTGACTATGAAATTGTTTTTGAGACTAGCTAATCCCTGTTTCTGGCAATCCAAAAGCTGTAATAACTGAGCTTTTGAGAGTGATGAGTGCAAAAAGATTCTGCTCTAATTTTTATACAGGGATTTTATAAGGTCTTTCTTCTCAATGTGTGGTGCTCACGGATAAAAAAAATTAACATCCATGGTGCAGAGATGGATAAAAAATTCTAGAGGTTGTGGAAGGTGATGATGGTGAGGATTGGCTTGTTGTTTGAACCTTTCCTTTCAACAGCGGAGGCTAAGCAATTGGTAGTTCTTTGCAGAAAAGGGTGTACTTGCCAGTGGGATTTGAGACGTTGCTGATGAGTTAATCAATGTTTGGTCACTAGGTAACAAAATAATTGGCATGAGATCTCAATGAAGATTAGTGGCCTGTGAGATTTCAGATGGCTATGGACTATGGAGCATCTTACAAGCCCAGTTATAGTAGACAACCAATGTGTGCTGGCAACACTCCCAAGGTGCGCTGAGTTGAATGCTGGCTGGTTTATGTGTAATTATAGTGTAACACATTAATTGCAATTGGAATGGTGCTAATTAGTTGGGTCAAAAGGAAGTTTTTGAAACATTCACTAGATCTAGTGCAACAACCAGTTTCTAGAAACTGGTTTCCCAATGTGTCAAGCTATACACAATATGTGAATTTCTTAGAAGTGTACATGCACCAATTGCATTATGCATGATCCATTTTTGATTTTTTTATTGTAGGCTGATTCATGAGGTGTTTTGATCTGATTAATATCTCCCAATGTGTTTTCAGTTTGCCAGCCTCAGAGCCATCAGTCAACAGAAAAAGGTCAGTTGTAAGATTAGTCCAATCTGCTGTTAGTATATACAGTACTATTTTTTCCTGTTGATTCATCACTGAATTCAGATATAGAAAAACTTCAGGAGAATAAGCACTTGCTAGTGCTTGGCCATGAATATTAAATAAAAGAATAACCATGCATTTTTCCAGGAGCTGATAATATTTAATTCCACCTCCCATTAAAAATTATTTTTGGGCATCAATCATCCATGCACCAAAAGTTGCAGCTGTTCCTGGACCATTTTTCCACCTTATTTATAGATAACCCACAGTACCACTAAAATCTGCAATATTTAAAATGTGTCTGTCAATTAATTTCAAGAAAATACAAGGGATCATTATAGCGGGCCCATTGGCTGAGCTTTTCCACAATTTACTAATCATTTGGCCCTTCACTCTGTGTGTGGTCAGATTGATGATAGATCAGCTAACAAAACCCCTTTTTCCATTAACTTAAAACATTTTTATTGGAAAAAAAAATAAACCTACCATGTGCTTTACATCATGGATAATGGTATGGTATGGTAATTCAAGCTTATCTGGGCACCCCCCCCCCCCAAGTACCACTTGGCACAGTGCCCAGTGGGCTTTGGTGGGTTCCCAGCAGGCTTAATTTGAGCGTCTTGTTGTGCTGCAGATCTTGGAACACAGCCAAGTTTTGATTGGCCAAGGCCAAGCTGTTGGCACCCCCCCTCCCACCCCCTTTCTCCTCTCTCAGTCAATCAGTTGATGATGATGATGGCTTTCTAGTTGATCAATACCAATTGGGTTGAGTCTAGTCAATCTATACCACATGGGTTGAGTCTATTCAATCTATACTAATTGGGTTGAGTTGAATGGATGGAGATTTTGAGATAGATCCCACAACAGAACGGTGTATGTCCTCAACAGATGAGAGAAGCATTGGTATCCAAATTAAATTGGAGAGGATACAGAAAGAAAAAGAAAAGTGGCAAGTTAATTGAAAGGGGAGGGAAAAAACCCAACAGGAAAACAAAGACAAAGAAATAAAAAAAAAAGTTCCCCCAATCATCAATTTAGCAGGCATGGCCAATTGGCTTGGGTGTTGGCCAAGTCAAGCCTTGGATCAACCCACCCAAACTTGGCTGTGTGCCAATTTACACTTGGCTATGTGACAAGAAGGCTTTGAGGGGGTTCCATGTGGTCTTTATGAGGTGACCAGGGTGCTTTAGAAAAAAAGAAAAGGGTAATTTTGTGGGTGCCCAAATGAGCTTGATATTGATATATGATGAAGTATCCCCCTGCATCCCCTTCAGGTCCCAGGCAATCTCCCAGTCTCTCTCTCTCTCTATGGCTTGGTGCATCCTTCATCTCTCCTTCAACCTAATTTGTATGAAAATTACATAAAGATTGCATACTGTAAATCCATAGTACATACTCCTGGCTGCACAACCCACATTTCCAGTTCAGTACATGCCCTACCTTCCTGGACAGGTCCATTACCCAATCTGTCAAGCCACTGCCTCCATTTCAATTGTTCAACATGTAATGCCATGGGGAATCACAGCACAGCACCAGTCATCCCTCCTCAAGGCCTCTCCTCATCCCTCACATATACTGGCCTCTCCTTGCTTCCTGGACTAATTCCCCTCAAGGGATTAGTATAATACTCCTCATTGGTTAGTCCCTTCCAATAGGTGCCATCTCAGCACATGAAATCTATTCAGCCTACCTTACTCATATGAACTATCCCTCTGGTGTTACTCTTTATGATTCAGTAATCAGTTCTTCCTCAAGAGCCTTACTCCTGGATTCCTCTCATCCTTTAACTACTTTAACCCTTGTCATCACTCTACCTCATATCACTGCAATCAATTTCATCTCCTCTATCCTGATTTATGTGAGTTGTAGTTCCTGTGCCCTCAGACCCTTGCAGGCCAGGGGGATTTGTGACAGTAGTTTTGACCATTTTAGTTAAATCAAGTAATAATTATTAGGGCTTAAATTGAATAACATAAGTGATTAGGAATTTCTCCTCAAACTTGATGGAGCATGGGTTTTTATTCTTGGGATAATCTCATGATTCAAACCTGAAGGTCTAATTTTTGGAAGATCACATTTGAAATATAACTCAGTCAACTCAGTATGTAATTCTGAACCAAAAGAATGAAAACCAATCAAAATAAATCTAAAAACTCATTCCATTCTGCTTACTAATCCTGAAACCAGAAAGAAATGGACCACTCATCTTCAAATCATTATTTTACATTTATCTTTGATTCTCTTGCAATTCTTCAAATCATCAACCGTTCAATTTGAACATGGTCTCTAAATGGGATCCCCTTCAGCCTCAATCAATTTAATTCATTTTATTTCAACCTTGCAATAATTAGCTTACAACTTGATTATTTTTATTTTTCATTAAAAATTCATTCATCATTGCAGTACAATTTTGACCATAGAATAATCCCTTTACTTAATAATTATGCATTTGTCAATGTATTTTGTTGGCCTTTCTGTCAGTTGAATGATTTGAATTGGAAAAATTTCAATTTGATTGTGTTTAATCTGCTACTCATACTTGCTCTCCAAATTTTATTTGCTCAAACTAAGTTATAATCTAATGAAGAGATTTACTACAATCTTGAATATCCATGTAAATTCTTGATGCAGATTTATTTTATACTAGAACAGAAATTCCTCTGGTTATATCTCACCTAAAGATTAGGTTTTAGTTTAACTAAAAACCATGTACCTCTCAACTTTTAATTTTCCCCTCAGTTGGTCACCTTCATAAATTGTTTCATTTGATAGGTAATTAGTTTTAAATTTAGCTCATGCCCCTTTTCTTATAAAAAATGTTTCATCCAAGAATCTGTGCCCTATTTTGAATGATCAAATTTGAAAATTGAGAAATTTCCTCCTATTTTCAAGATTGATCTCAGCACTGGTTCATTCAATTTTTAGCACAACCACCTAATTCCTTATACATTCCAAGTAAGTGTGGTTTGCATGGGACAGTTCAATAGGAATTTTGTTTTTTTTTAAAAAAAAAATGGAGTTTCAATTAGACCAAGTGTGGATTCTGTAACATACAAAGATTTATTTAAAGGTGTTCCTGGGGTTTTCCTTTGCCACATACCCAGCCTATTTACTTACAGGAAAAATTGGGATCCCATATTTGCAAGGGAAAAATTGAGATAATCAGTGCATCAGAAGGCTTCTTTATTTAATCTTGAAGTTTCATTTAATTGGATGCAAATTCCAAATTTTGAATTGAATCTCAAAGAAAAGTGTGATTCTGAGAGTGGTTTTTCCATGTAACAAGAAATTTTTAAGATCCAAATCTTACAATGTCATAGAATCAGATGCCAGGATGTAAAAACTTAACCAATTACTGAGTAAATACTACAGCACAGAAATCAACATGAGTTTCAATTTGAGAGATATTACCTTTTTTTTGTAATTAATAGCAAAGAAAGTTTTCCTAAAGTGATAAGATGAATGCACATGATGATTCATCTAAAATATTGCTGATTGAAATCAAATTAATCTATGGCTTCCTTAATGTTGGGAGAAAATTACAGGTTAAACCAGAAACCATCAGTTGATGACTTTTTATTCAATGAAAATCTGCAACCCTTAAGTTTTAATGAGTAGAACCTGTTGGATTTTAATCCCTGTTGAGGAAAACCTAATTTTTACAAAAAACTGATTACATTTCCAACTTAAAGAGAAGATAATTAGGAAAATGAGGGAAAAAAGAACCATCTCAATAGGTTGATTAATAATAAATTTATCAGGGATTAAGTTTCTGTGAAGTAGGTCACAGAAATGTAAACACAGACCAGAAACCCAGGTATGTCATAATAATGAAGGAAAGAAAAGAAAGTATGATATGTATAAATAAAAAAACAAAAATGCTCATGTATGTAATTCTTAAATTTCCTATACAGATAAGAATATCAAGGACTATCAGAGAAAATGAAAATTTCATTTTAATCCCACTCCATGCTAATACAAAGAAACCAAGGAGAAAAGAATTTCTCAATTCTATCACTCATACATTGTACATAGTCATATTGGTGAGGGAGATCTTGTCTATAAAAGACCCCCTCTAGCCAGTTGTATTTCCCTTTCATTCATACATTCTTCCTTTCAAAATTGAATCCATCAAGCCAATTATAAATATAATAAAACTTATCTACCAACTATATCACTATTGCTAATAGAACCCAGCTGTAGTATTAATCTTTTCAAACCTCCTTAGGTTCTTTAACCCTAAAACAGCTTGCAACTACCGCCTGTTATCCAACTCAATATTTGGTTGTGAGTTGCAGTAGTCATGAGTCAGATGATTCAGTGTCAAGCCCTGCTCAGAGGTAGATTGGTGATTTAGCCTGATGAGAATTTTTCTGTGGTGCTGGATCACAAGCAACATGTCAGGGATGTTGAGGGGTTATTTTCACATGTCTGTATATTTCATGTAGAGTTCAGGGATATATAAATGTATGCACCTAGGGGTGCATGTTATGGTTGAGTGAGAGTATATGGGATAAGTGGTTATCCATCCCAACCCCCCCCCCCTTCATCAAGTCATTGCACCCCTGTTGTTAGAGGAATGAGTTAATATAACAAAGAAGGAAAGGCAAGAGGTAAAAAAAATTAAAAACAACTCCAAAATTTAAAATGAATAGACAATCATCCCCCATTAAGCACTGCCTTTGAGAGGCAATCAAAGTCTCACAAACCAAGGTTCTTAGTGAGGATTTTGGCTTTCTGGGAAGCTGAAGGGACCCAGTCAATGGAGGCCTTCCCCAAAAAATACGGCCTTGTTTACCGCAAATTATTTTTGCTTGACATGATGGTAGCACTTATTGCAAGTATTGTCCATACTGACATGGGTGGCCAACTGATTGTTGCACCTACAATGAATCTTGAAGTCTTTCTGTGGCATTTTGTGAATTAAATACTGGATTCAGAGAGCTTGATGTTTGCTGATGCTGAGGGCCATAAATTTGGGCTGGCAAGTGGATGCTGCAGCCATGGCAAAGTGGCAACCCAAAAATGTGAGGAAGATGCTGTAGGTAGATTTTGAGTATTGCCACCCCCCCCCCCCAAGAAGCATTCACAAAACTCTTCAGCTTCTCTGAGTTAGGTGAGGGGGGTATTTTCATGTGCTTGTTGCATTATGGCATCAAAAAATTTACCAAATGGTTTAGGGCTTTCCAATGTGCTGGCCCATGGGCCAAAGGATAGGACGCCAGTTTGTTCACTGCGTACACAATGTCAAGCCTTGTGCCAATGGCCATATAGCTGAGGGACATGATGATTCAAAGGTAGTTGGCACTTCACTCCGCCTTGCTATTGGGTTAAGTGATTGTTTCAAAGGAGGTTGGGAGTGGCGTGTTTGCCCTTGAGACCCTGTCCTAAAAATGTGCTGCAATCTTGCGGAGAAGATTCTCCTGGTGAAGGGAAGACCTTGTTTTGCTTGGTCAACATTAATGCCCACAAAAGACATGAGTTTCTGATCCCACTTCACCTCCTGGCAGCCGCATAAATCCTGCTCCAGCTTGCAAACAGAGGATGCTGTGATCACCCTGTTGTTGATGTGAATCCAAATCAGCCCATGCGCAGCCAGATCCTTGAGCACAAATAGGCTGCTATCATATAGACTAGCCTCATATCCTACAGACTGGAGGTCATCTTTCAGGTATTTCCACAAGCATCTGGAAGCCTGTTGGGTTCCATAAAGAGATTTTATAAGGCAGAGGGCGTGGCCGTTGGGCACTTTGAAGACTGGCAGAGGTTTCACACATACCTCCTCTTTGATGGGGGATTTCAGATATGCTGCCACAAAATTGAATGATTGTACCGGCCAGTGGAAAGCTGCTGCCAGCGTGAGCATCAGACAAAGCAACAAAAAATTTCCCTTGGGTAAAAATTCTTGGTAAAATAAATACCTTCAATCTGCCTGCCGCCCATTGCCACACATCTAGCCTTCCTCTTGATGGGCAAGCCATCAGCCTTGTCCTTCTTGGTGATGACCCAATTGGTGGGCATTGCACACCTGCCCTTTGGCAGGGGCTCACATACCAACATGCCTCTCCTGTAGAGATTCCCCATTTTGTTGTAAAACACCGGAAACCATTCCAGACCATCCACACCATTCACCGTCTCCAAGTGAGATTTTGGGATCTTCAAAGGGGGTTTGATGCTCTCAACTTGTCTCTCCTCAGCAGAGAATGCAGCCTTGCCACTGAAGTTCCTAAGTTGCATATTTTGGGCCACAGCGGGAGAGGGAATGTCAGCGGATGGGGGGAAGAGCAGACGCAAAGGTGGCCCATTTAGCAAACAAAAAATTGTCAGATTTCAATATGTGGAATAGCAAGCCCTTGCTCTCTGCCAGGTGGCTAACAACTCTGGCTCTATAGCCCTCTCATATAATTTTGGTTTTGTTTCCACTGGCACATGAGCATATGCAATGTCACCAAAAAAGCAGATCCAATTGAATGTTGGCTTGGTGCCAAATAATATCTTAAAGTGGGTCTTTGTGGATGCTTCAAATTTGGAAGGTGATTGATACAATGTGACACCCAGGTTAAAGCTAGACTCCTGAAGTTCTTTCCCAGCCTACTGTCAACCAAGAGAGTGTGTGCCATATCCGCTAGCATCTAGTTGTGGTGCTTGGCTGCTCTGTTTTGATGATGGCGGTAGGGTAGACTGGGCTTAATGACAATTCCCCTAACTGTGGCAAAATCTGTAAGCACTTGTGAGGAAAATGCCCCACAATTATTGCATTGTAGGATGCAAACTGTGCGCTTGGATTGCAGTTCCAAGCGCTGGATAGTATTGATGACCTTTCTGGTTGCCTTGCTCTTTGTTTTCAAAGAGATAGCCCGGAAAAAAACCCACAGCAAGATTGTAGATAGTGAGAAGATAGAGTGACCTATCTACCCCAGGAACCTTGAAAGGGCCCATGAGATCCATTGCAAGGACCTCCAGCAGGTCAAAAACACACTGGCTAGGCAATACATCAGCGGATCAGGCACTCTTTGAAATATTACAAGCCTTGCATTGAACCATCCATGGTGGGAGCCATGCAGGCAGGCCAACGTCCGCTGAACCATTGAGCAACCTTCTGATCTGGGAGATGCCACAGTGTCCAAAAAGGCAGTTCCAGTGCAGCAGAACATTTTGATCTTTTGTGAGGTGATGACCAGGTATTGTGCAAGGCTGAACAGAAGGTACATAAATATCTGATTGATACAGCAAAGTATGCATTGCATGACTTCTTGGAGATCAAATACAAAATTTGTGTGGTGTGGGCATGACCAATTGATAGTGGTTTGGCTGAAGTGTATAGCTAAATATCCTTGTCCCATCCCAAAGGAATATCTCAAAAGATTCACTCAGATTGTCACAATGGAATTTCAGGTCATCAGGCCAGAACACTGTGGTGGTTATTTATATACATGGATGCAAGTGGGGTCAGCAGTTAACCTTTGACCAAAAGCAGCTCAGAAGTGGGTGGAAGTCCACACCAAAATAGACTTGGAAAGCGCATTGGAGGACTGTATAATCCAGAGCAGAAAATTCAAAGCTCAGCATTGGTGTGGCGCATGTTTTCTGCTGCACAATAGCAAGGATGGGCGGGATTTTTTGCCTTTTGCGGACAACAGATGTGGTCAAACATAACTTCCCCTTTGCAACTATGGATTTACAAGTGTGGAAGCAAGTAATCAAAGCTATGTAGTGGAAGCGCAAGTTTTTACTATGAGGTATGCACTGAGGTTGTGGGATTGTGTGGCAAAAAACACTAAAGCTGAGGAGGGGGCATGGGGATTTCTGGGGATCCATTAGTTATTTTGCATGAGGGATTGGGAGTGATCTGCTAAGGAAGATTGATGGGGATCTGTTTTTAGTAATGCATTGGCCCAACTCAACTGTTAGGAAGATTGGAGATCATAATCACCAAATATATTTTATGCTAACAGATGAGCTAGGGGATTGGACTAATAGTGAGAAGGATCATTGCGGAATGCATGGAGGCAGTTAGGAGGAAAAGTTGTTCTTTTTGTTGTTTCTCTCTTTTTGGAGTAGTGTTTTGGATTGTACATAAAATGGGAACATTTCCTTGACTGGAAAGGGGAATTTGTAGGAATAAAAGGCTTTCTGGTGGGGATCAGGGTCATGCAAGGGCGCTGATATTCAAGAGAGGTGAATCAACCTTGGATGAGAGGTCAGGAGGGACTGGACTCAAGGAGGTAGTGACAGTGGAGAGTCATAAAGAATCAGTTATTTGACATTTTGTGTTGCAGGAACAGGCTGTTTAAGTTGTACCAACTAGATAACTCAAAAAGTGGGTCTGATCAGATGACAGAAGCATATTCATGAGAGCAGTCCAAGGGAAGCGGGGCCTGAGGCAGCTCAAAGAAAGAAGAAAACACTGGAAGCACAAGTCTGGATATGGACAGGATAAAATGCCTGAAGTCACAATAATGACATACATGAGACAAGAGTAGGACACCATGAAAGATCAATATTCAACTAGAAATATAATAAACAGAAATGAGACTCTGACGTGAACTGGAGATTGTAATGTGGATTATCAACCATAACATCAACATGTATTGATAAAAGTTATAAGATGAGGTTGTAATAGATGGAACAGATAGAGTGGGAAGTATAAAAATGAAGGATTAAGAGCAGAATAACTCATTATCTCAACAGAAGGCAATCAAAAAATCTAGGAATATTTCTGAATAGTATCACCGGATCAAGAGGCGTACAGTGCCATTTTGCTTTTGAGATTATAAGTTTGCTTAAGTAACTTGGAGACTTTAATAGGAAAATTCAAGTGTGGAGCTCCTCAGGGAATCCTTCTTGTTTATTACTGTTACTTAATTGCATGTTAGCTTAAGGAGTGTCTGGATTAGTGTGGAGTAGTTCTGTGGATATCAGAGAAGGGATTTGGGTGTAATTCCCAACCGCTACAGGATGTTGTGGAAACAAGAGAGGTGGACTCCCCAAGTTTTCCCTAGTTCCTGAATTGATGGTCCTAGCGCCTATCAGGATAAGGATGGTCCCTTTTAAAGAGAGAGAGAACAATTTCCTTCCTTCCTTTTCCTTTCCAAACTGTCTGCAGTGATCCAATGATATATCCTCCAAGCTGGGGTTGAGAGCGCGGACTTTATGCCCAACTCTCAACCTTAACCTAAGTACAAGCGCAATGACAGCCCAACAACAAATAGAAAAGAAACCCTAAAAAACCAGAACCCTAGCCTAAACCTAACCCTTTCCCATGCTGCAACCACCCTCAATCCCACCTACCCTTACACACACCCGGTTTGTTCTTCTCATGACGCGGCCCTCTGCCGTGCCCTACTTGGAGCCCCCTGCGTTGTCCGTATCCACCTGGCGGACCACATGATTGTTGGAGTATATCCATATCTCCATATATCTCCATCTCTCTCTATCTCTTTATTCCACATTTCTTTATTTCTTTATCTTTCTCATAACTCAACTTCTCCATATTATCCTTTATCCTCTATATTCTATTGCTCTATGTCTCTATCATTTCCATTCTATTCCTACTCAACTGTTACACACTCATCCCTGCTCAATCACTGAACCCGCGCTGTTTCATCTACTCATACTGAATATTCATTGTAATATCCTCATGTCACACTCCATGTGACATCTGAATACAGTGTCTCTACCTGAGGACAGAGCCTGAGACAAGTGGAAGGATTCCTTTCCTCATCCTTCCACTTCACGTCTCACTCTGGTATACCTCAGGTAAGAAATGTCTTTTCCTTTCTTTTCCATTCTACTCTCTATTTTTCCTTCACTTATGATTCCTTTCCTCATCCTTCCACTTCACGTCTCACTCTGGTATACCTCAGCTCAACAGGTTATGAGCCCAGAGCGCTCAATAAATTAAACCAAATCAAGTAGAAGGATCCGGCAAACTGTCTTAGCCGTTATACAACCACCATGGATGAAACTCAGAATTCACATCCAGTCCTCAAGACGCCATCGATCATCCCATTGAACTCTTCCGGATCGGATTCTAATTACCTTGACTGGGCAATGATCCTAAGAATACACTTCCGAGCCTCCGGGGTTGGTCACCTCCTTATGGAAGACTCCCCGAAATCAAATGTTGAGACATGGTCAAGGGATAATCTGGCAGTCTGCTCAGTTATATCAAGGTCGATTGGACCTTCAAACTTTCAGTTCATAAGAAAACACAAAGAGAGTGCTATTGGAATGTGGAAAGCCCTTCAAGAAGCCCACCAAGACAATTCCTCTGGGGGCAGAATGTACTGGCTCCGCAAGCTCCTCCTCACCAAACTCAATGATAAGGATATGAAAACTCACCTCTCCGAGATAGTTTCCTAAGGAGAGAAACTATCCTCACTGATTACCACCGAAAACCCACTCACAGCGGACGATCTGCAATCTACCGCTATCCTTCTGTCCCTTCCCAATGACTGGCTCGGATGCGTCTCAGGAATGATGAACAACAAATCAGTTCCCTCATCAAAACTGATCAACGCCCTAAAGCAAGAACATCTGCGAAGACAAACCAGAAGCAAGGATAACTTCACTATAAACTCTGCTAAGACCTTAAAAACCTATTGCAGAAGCTCTGGTTGACGCAAGGTAGAAACACAAGGATTCTCTAAAACATATTTCTGCACAAATTGCAAGACGGAGGGTCACTCATTTTCAAGATGCCCGGAAGTTCTCGAAGCACTCGAATACTCTAAGAGAAACAGAAAATCTCAGAAAAACCAGTCTTCAAAGTCAAGACAAGCTAAAGCAAATCTTGCGATAGCAAAAGATGACGACAACAATGACGACTTCACCAATTCCAAAGTTATCATTCACGCAGGATATGCCTCCTGCAACCTTACCAAATCAGACCAAATCTACTGCTCCGATTTCAACTTGGATTCTGGTTGCTCCTTATCTATGACCTCTCATGACTGGCAAGTGAACGACAAGAAGCCAAACACCACCTCCATCCAACTCGCAGATGGATCGACTATATCGTTGAACAAAGAAGGTCTCCTATCACTTCCATTTGGATCTATCCGATCTCTGGTAGTCCCAGGCCTTCACAAACCACTGCTCTCTATCTCAAGCCTTTGCAACGCGGGATTCCTGGTCACCTTTTCAGCTAATACCTGAAAGATCTTTGACTGGTCAACTTCCAACATAAATACTCCACCTATTGCCAGTGGATACAGGAGAGGAAGTCTCTATTACCTTCCTCAAGAAAGTGTAAGCTACAAGGAGTCAGTCCTTTCTGCCATCACGCAAACATCTGACAACAGTCTCCTTGGGTATCATCGTAGATTATCTCACCTCAACCTGAAATCCCTCTGGAAATTACTCAAGTCCAAAGACGTCAGTCCACTCACCAACAATGAGTCCAAAGTCCAACGGTGCCCCACGTGTATTGAATCAAAGATGACAAGAACACCTTTCCACTCGCGGCTTAGTTACAGATTGAAGAGACCAGGCGAGATTGTTCATTCTGACCTGTGTAGTTTTGATACCACATCCAGAGAAGGCTATAATTATTTTATCACTTTCATCGACGACTGTTCAAAGGCCCTGTTTGCCTACCCCTTACGCAAAAAATTGGACGCCTTTGAATCAGTCAAACATTTCATATCTTTCTTTGAAACCCAATTCAATCACCCCATCAAATCACTTAGGACAGACAACGGCGGTGAATATGTGAACAAACAAATGTCTGCTTTCTTTGCCGAGAAAGGGATCCAACACGAACCTGGACCCCCCCCACTCCCCACAACTTAACGGCATTGCCAAACGTTCAAACAGAACAATCCTCAACATGATCCGCTGTTCTCTATCTAGCTCTAAGCTTCCTAAATCTTTCTGGGCCGATGCCCTCCGGCACTCCCTTTTTGCCTTTAAGTCGTACCCGTGCAAAACGCCCCAAGGCTTTACCTCCCCTAACTCCATTCTTGAAGCAAGCGATGTTCCCCTCTCCTCTCTCCATCCGTTTGGTTTTCTGACCTGGTACAAATTCCCAGAAGCCAACAGGACTAATCTCCCTCCCGTAGTTTTTCCCAACGCCTCTCCCCCGTCCAGTCCTTCCCCCCCTCTACCTGCTCCACGCCGCTCCACAAGACCAAGGCGTCCTCCGTCCCGCTTTGGGACGTACTCCCGCTCTACCTCCATCAAGGACAACATCCGTGCGCCGACGACGTGGAAACAACTTCTGAAGTCCCCTCATCAACGCCGCTGGATTTCCTCAGCACATGAAGAGCTCTCCTCCCTTCAAGGCATGAAAAACTGGACACTTGTTCCTCCCCCGAAAGGTCAAAAGATTATCCGCTCGAAGTGGGTCTTCAAAGTCAAGCGTTGTCCGGATGGTTCAATCCTCAAACTCAAGGCGCGTTTGGTTGCCATGGGCTTCACCCAGGTTCACGGCTTGGACTTCTCAGAGGTATTTGCTCCCACCCTGCGCCTGGAAACTCTGCGCCTTCTCCTGAGTCTAATGGGCACGAAAGATTGGGTTGGTTGTCAACTCAACTTCAAGACCGCCTTCCTGAACGGTCGCCTGGACAAACCAGTTTACATGTCCCAACCCCCTGGTTTCGAAGACCCACTCCACCCCGGCTGGGTCTGCAAGGTATCCAAGTCAATCTACGGACTGAAGCAGTCCCCCCGCCAGTGGAATATTGAGCTGAATGCTGCCCTCATCTCCTTAGGTCTCTCGCGATCCTCCTACGACCCATTGCTGTACTTTAAGGTGGTCAATGGGAAACTCCTAGGAGCTCTGACAGCGCACGTCGACGACCTGGCGATTGTCGTTACCCCTGAATTTGTCTCTTCCTTCATCTCTTCCATCAGCCAGCGTTTCAAGGTAGGTTCCGACAAGGAACTAAATCTGTTTCTGTCAATCTCCGTCCGTCAAAACCTAGTGGACAAGACCGTCTCCCTTGGTCAGGCGCACTACATCTCTTCTGTTGCTTCAAAGTTTCTTCCTTCCAACTCTTTCCCCACTCGTTCCCCAACGGGTGTTTCCTTCAATTCCATGCAAAGACGGACGTCATCCAAGGCCCCCTCTCCACCACAGTACAATCAGCTGGTCGGATCCCTCCTGTGGATCGCTCAATGCACCAGGCCTGATGTGGCTTTCGCGGTTCACAAGCTGTCGCAGTTCCTCCAGGACCCGTCTATCGACCACTGGAATAGTGCGACTCAGGTCGTTCGCTACCTGAACTCCACCAGGGATCTCGGCCTCACTCTGGGAGGTCCATCCCTCGTACTCTCAGGGTACTCTGACTCCGACTGGGCCGAAGACAAAGATGAATGCCGCTCCATGTCGGGTTACACCTTCCGTTTAGGTTTGGGAGCCATCTCCTGGCAATCAAGGAAGCAGCCAACAGTATCTCTATCAAGCTCCGAAGCCGAATACAAGGCCCTATCAGACTCTTGCAAAGAAGGCCTGTGGCTCAAAAACGTCCTGTGCAAGCTCTGACTACGCGATTTGTCTCCGGTACCCATCTACGTGGATAACAAAGGAGCTGAATCTCTGGCAAAGAATCCCGAGCACCACTCCCGGACGAAGCACATTGACGCTTGTCATCACTTCATCAGGGAGTGCGTCTCTAGAGGCGTCTTCACAGTTCATCATGTTGGGACAAAGGATATGGTTGCGGATATGCTAACCAAACCGTTGAACCGTGTTCTACTCAGGTCACATCAAATACTTTTTGGTCTCACCGGTAATGGTTAGCAAGGGGGGGTGTTGGAGTATATCCATATCTCCATATATCTCCATCTCTCTCTATCTCTTTATTCCACATTTCTTTATTTCTTTATCTTTCTCATAACTCAACTTCTCCATATTATCCTTTATCCTCTATATTCTATTGCTCTATTTCTCTATCATTTCCATTCTATTCCTACTCAACTGTTACACACTCATCCCTGCTCAATCACTGAACCCGCGCTGTTTCATCTACTCATACTGAATATTTGTTGTAATATCCTCATGTCACACTCCATGTGACATCTGAATACAGTGTCTCTACCTGAGGACAGAGCCTGAGACAAGTGGAAGGATTCCTTTCCTCATCCTTCCACTTCACGTCTCACTCTGGTATACCTCAGGTAAGAAATGTCTTTTCCTTTCTTTTCCATTCTACTCTCTATGTTTCCTTCACTTATGATTCCTTTCCTCATCCTTCCACTTCACGTCTCACTCTGGTATACCTCAGCTCAAAAGTGATTTCCTGCACGGCGGGTTGGCCTGCGCTTGCATGTGCCTGCCCTGCTCCTATAGCCCCAATTTCCCTGCTTCACCTTCCTGAACTAGCTGCCCGCAAACCTGTTTGGGCTGGCTCCATTCTTGGGTCTCCAATGTCCAAGTGGGCTGCAAGCTGCCACACCCAGTTAAGCCAGACCAGCGCCCGGTATTCTGAGCCCCACAGCGCCTAATGCTGGGCACGCAGCGGCCACCGTTTAGACTGCACACATCCCAAACACTGAGCCTGAACTACCAAATGCTGAGTGCACCAACCATGGCAGGGTTCCGGACCAAGACTATATAACAACACCACACCATAGAAACCTCTCTTGTGGAGTGGATTTTATTCTCCTTGTGGAGGTACAGGATTGTAACTTGAGGGAAAGTGGGCTTTCTGGAACCTGGGGTGGGATTGTGGGGGGGGGAATTTTATGGAAAACACAATCTCTTTCCCCAATGCAGCCAGGGATATAATGGTAACATTGACATCCTTACAGTAGAGGAACCCGGGAACGACCAACTTACCCCTGTCATCCAAAGGAAAAAATCATAGAGCCAATTCTTGTAACAGATGCAACAGCAGTTTCAGTAGCTAATTTCAGAAAGAGCAGTCTGATTGGAACAAAATCAGATAGTAGTGCACAATCTCCTGTGAGATGATGCAAATCCCTGGTGTCCACAATAGGGGAATCCAAAGGAGTTCTGGCCATAGCTGAGTTGAATTGGGTTGTCTCTGGGTCAAGGCCGTCCTTTGGTAATTAAAAAAGTCTGGAGTTTTGTGCAGTAGTTGAGGAGGAGCCCATAGAGGACCTTGATGCACCCTTATACCCCAAAACAGTTCTTCCTGAATATTATCTTGGGTGATACAGATCTAGTGCGGGTCTCTGCGGGCAAATAGTTGCTTTTGGAGGTGTCATCTCCGCAACAGGTCTCTGTGGCTGCTGATAGTGAGCATTCATTGTGGGATAAGTGGCGCCCATGTTTAAAGGTGCTATATTTATGGGACAGAAAGATTGAAAGGCAGATGTCATATGCTGGGTGGGAGCTTGCTGATGAAAACACCGTAGGCCCAAAGTGGTATCACCGTGGTAGGGTAGTCTTTTTAGGTCAACAAAGGGATGGGTACAGCGTTTTTTGAAATGATCAAGCACCCCAAAATTCCAGCAAGAGGGTGATTACATTTCAAAAGTGTTGGGGTACATTCCACAATGGGGGCACTTGTATTGAATGATACGCCCCACAAATTGGTGAGATTCTGCAACATCAGAGGTGGCCAAAGAGGAAGGGGAAAAGAAAGAAACAGAGGCTGAGTTCACAGAAAGGTTGGAGGTTGAAGACAAGAAAGGTAAGTTGGGAATACTTGATTTCAATGTAGATGTGTGTTGTTTGAACAACTCATAGAGCTCAAGAATTTTGGAAAAGGAAGGAATAAAATTTGGTTTTCCTTGAGTGACCTCACAGTTGATCCTGTTCTAAAAATCTTGGTAAAGTTTGGAGGAAGGGTCAATCCCAGCTTGCAGAACAAAACCCACTAGAGCATCTCTGGTGAAATTTCCCCCAGCGGCTTCCAATTCATCCACCATACCTCTAATACAGTGGAGGTCACAGGTAGCCCTTTCTGGATCTACCAAAAACCTAAATATCTTGCAATACAAGCGCATCTAGGAGGACCTACTTCTGGTATGGAAATGGTCCCTCAAAGTCTTGAACATTTCCCAACTCATAGTGCACTTTTGAAGCATTCTTTTCAGAGGGAGAGAGATGGAGGCCAACATGATGGGACAGACAACTCACTGCTGATAATTTTTGGAAGATTGGGTCTGGAGGTATTTTCTGTTGTCAACCACTAGGTGCATTTGCTCCTTGGTTTCATCAACCCATGGTGACCAAATATTGGAACCGTCTAACTTCAGTTGCTTGGAATTGGTGATTGTATTGATGATTGAGTAAGAGGTTGACCCCAAATTCCTTGCATCCAGATTGCCTGTCCTGTATGTGGGCTCAGCCAAGGGTCTTGTGGGGGCAGGGCTGTTGATGAGGTGGGTGGCCAGCCTGATCTTCTTTTCAATGAGTTGTTCCCAGTCAGAAAACTTGGTGAGGATGCCTGCTCTTGTTGAGATATGATTGTCTGCCCATTGGGTGTCCTCATCTGCCATGGAATGACAAAATGCTGACTTGGCTAGGAATTTGGATGTGGTGGCCATGGTGTGAGACTCCTAATGGGATAATGGTTAATTTAGCAAATAGCTTGCTGGCAGTTTTTGAAGGGGAATTCAGTATTACTTCTACTCCTTTAGAGTATTAGTAAACAAGGGGGTTTTTAATTTCCTGCCCTTCTAAACTATAGTAAGTCTTCCAATTTTTTTTATTGGTGGCTTGTTTGTTTTTAGACTTAATATAGGTCTCAGATCAACCTATGACTAATTATTAGCTGTGGGTTGGTAGAATTGTTTTGAAGAGTGGACCAGATGTGTTGGGGTTATTGTTTACTGATTGATCAGATGTATGTGATCTTAACCAATATCCCAACTTTAAAGGGTTCAAGGCTTTATCAAAGGGATGGTTCAGGATAGGACCCAAGGATGGGTTTAGGCACAGGGGGCTGGGTAGGGGAAAGGCTGTTAGTTGCTTCTGGTTGTGATTTCTTTCTTTATAAGGGTTATTCATTGATTGATGGGTGGTTCTTCTTTAATCTGGTGCTCAATATTTAGGTCACAGAAGAACCCTTATTCAAGCACCTGTTGGGTGGTTTAATTGGTTAAAGATGGGTAATAACTTGGTTTCTGATTTCTTGTTTCCTTTCATAACTGATTCACTGATACTATTTTTTTTTATCTGGGCCAAGAGGGCCTTATAGGTGGGTGATGGGATGAGTGGATGGGGATGGGTGCTGATAGCATGAGGATACAACCTGGATAGGGCAGAGAGGCCCTCCTTAAATAGAAAATATGGTCCTCAGGGGATGCGCAGGGCTGCCCTTGAGGGTGACCTGGGGCTTCCCCTGTTACAGTGGGATACAGGTACATGAGGCATTTCTGCTGGTTGGGAAAAGCTTTTACAGTTAGATGAGGCATTTCTGCTGGTTGGAAAAAGCTTATACAGTTACATGAGGCATTTATTCTGGTTGGTAAAAGCTTGCACAGGGGTTTCATGCATGCACAGCCTTGCATAAATTGCTGTGAAGTGCAGATAGGTTGGATTTTCTGTGCTGTATTGGTGGTTTGTTTTGTGCTACTTGATTCTACCTACATGTATTTCTGTGCAATACTAGTGGTTTTTTTGGTTCTGGTTGAGACTGGTCTGACTTCCTCCTGCCTATATTGCTCCTGTATACTTCTCCACAGCCTCCTGTATGTGTATTTGCATGTTTTTTTGGTTCTTCTTGAAACTTGTTTGGCTTCCTCCTGCCTATATTACTCCTTTATACTTCTGCACAGCCTCCTTTATGTGTATTTTCATGTTTTTTTGGTTCTTCTTGGGACTGGTTTAGTTTTCTCCTGCATATATTTCTCCTGTATACTTCTACACTGCCTCTTGAATCTGTATTTCTTTATGCTGATGAGGTGACTGGATCTGGACTGGTTGCACTGCCTCTTGCATCTGTATTTTTGCATGCTGATGAGGTGACTGGATCTGGACTGGTTGCACTGCCTCCTATGTCTGTATTGATGTATTCTGGCTGAGGTGACAGGGTCTGACAGATTGCACTGCCTCCTGTACCTGTATTGCTGTATTCTGGCTGAGGTGACAGGGTTGTATGGTCCTGGTGTTGAGGATAAGCTGTTACTGGTATGTACTTGAGGGTTTACAAGGTATTTATTATGTCTTCTACAGAGATGTGACACCTGGTTGGGTATGAGTTTGCCACAGTTGGAGGTTTGTTGGACTGTATCTTCTAATCCATGAGGGATAGAGGGGTACTTTGGCTGAGTGACTATAGTTTATTTGTGATTTAGAATCCATTTCTGAGGTTACTTTGAGGGTTTGAGCTTTTTTTACACTAGAATAGTGAGTCTGATGGCTATCGGACAGGTTTTGACTACCACAACAGCAGCAGGTGTAGTTTAAGATGAGGAAAGCTTTTGGAGATGGTGCTTATCATTCAAGGATGAAGGAAGAATCAGATTTTCCTGAGGAGAAGACATGACAAAGGGATATATAAGGGAGAATGGTACATTGTTACACAGACAGATAAGGGGAAATAGAAAATAAAGGATCAATAATAATAATAAAAAGAAAACATGACACTGGTCTACCAGGACAATTCTCTAGACCAAAAGATTTTGAAGGAGAATCCTGCTGAACACAGTACTTTTATCACAGAACCAAATGCAATGGGTAGCCACACCCTTAGACTGTCAGTCAACACCACCTAAAAAATTTCTGGAACAGAGGCCAATCAGGGAAGAAACCAGGCCATATGAAGCTAGAAATGTATAAGGATAAATTACTTACGTTTGGATGGATGAAATTCAAGATTATAATGAAGTTTGAGGATTGATGATGATATATGGAGGAATTTGGCAATTGAGAAGAAGTTTTTCTCAGGAAAACATATGGGAAAACATATGGTTGCATGCTGTGGTGCTCCAAAATCTAACCTATAGCCATCAGACTCACTTTTCTGGTATAAAGGCAGCACCAATCCTCAAAATGAACTGAAAAATGGATTTTAAACCTAAAATAACCCCTATTCACTCAGAAAAAGTACCCCTCTATCTCTCATGGATTAGAAGATACAGCCCAATCAGGGGTCACAGTTCAGTGAATGACATATGGACATTCCCTGGAAGACTTCAAGTACATACCACATAAATTAAACCCATACACCACCCAACCTGCTCACCAGTATATAAAGAATTAATATATGCAAGGCAATGCATGAAGAACCAATCAAATCACCTCATCTGTACACAGCAATATATGCAAGCAGGTACATGCATTACAGAAGAAATATATGCAGGACACTGCATGCAGAACCAAACAAATAGCCCACAACTGCAAGTTATTGAGATAAGGGAGATGCAGAACCCACACTGTTGGAAGTAAGGTCTAAACTCTCAACTGCAGAGAGTAATAGTGATTGATAAAGTTGTAAACCTAATCTGTTTCAAGACCAAGATCTACCTACTCAACCCCTGGAGGACAGAGGCTCCCGGCTTTATTCAATCAACTTTTTCATTGCTCTTCATTCTCATTGCGTTCCATGCCTTCCTCCTCTGTCCTCCAGGTAAGCCCACACTCTCTCATCTCAACTCTCTCAGCTACCTCCTTTGTTTCTAACTTCTCTTCAACTTTGTTATCATACATTTTTCTTCCAGGTGTGATCTCTTGAAGCTGCCCCCTTCACAAGCGCTTCTTCAACTCACCCCATTGGTGTTTTAACAGGTCAGACCTGGCTTGCAATTCAATCAAATGTTTCATTGCTCTTCATTCTCATTGCGTGCCATGCCTTCCTCCTCTGTCCTCCAGTTAAGCCCACACTCTCTCATCTCAACTCTCTCAGCTACCTCCTTTGTTTCTAACTTCTCTTCAACTTTGTTATCATACATTTTTCTTCCAGGTGTGATTGATAGAACTTGAACTATTTGATTGCTATAAATATAAGACCAGACTAACAAAAAGAAAAAAACAAATTCAATAGTTGACCCATACAGAATAAAATGGATTGATCCTACCCCGTATATGAACAATTATGAAGAAAACCACAGAGATACTGAATAAGAAGCCTTATGGAGCCTAGGATAGATGGAAGATGGACAGAAACGGGATAGACTAGCAACAACAGTTCAGAATGAGAGTTGGGATTTGAATGAACCACGATGCTCTCTTTCTCACCAAATGAGAACATTGGCCGCGAAGTTGAAAGGCAGTAAGGATTATCTTGATGAAGAAGGGACAATCAAAGGAGCCGCATGTAGTGATTGATTCAAAAGGCTGAGTTGAGTAATCAAGGTGTAGTTGGTATTCAGTTCAGGAGGATTTTATGGAGGGATACGATCTTGAGATCAGTGAGTCTGATGAGGGAAGAAGAAGAGACAATGAAGAAAGGAAAGGAGTGGAAGCAGACTATCAATGGAAATAGAAAATAGAAATAGAATGGATTGGAAAAGGAAAACAAGAGAACAGGAGGGAAGTCGGAGAGACAGTTGATTGATCTGGTTCTACTGTTTGACTTTAGTGACAGATTTCACATGTGTGACAGATTTGAATTATGACTTAGATGAGAATAGTCCGCGGCCGTGAGATTGAAAAGTATGGCGTGAATGACAGTCCGCGGCCCTGAGACTTGAAATTTCAACACCCCGGATCATTTGATGAGGAAGAGCAAAAACAATGGGAAGTCAATAATTGTAAGGATTGAGAAGCAGCCTCTTTAGTAAGCGCATCCGCTATCATTTCGGATGATGAGATGAGAGAAATAAGAATTTTTCTTTTGTTGTATAGTTTACAAATATGTTTGACTTTGATGTCTAGATGCTTGGTTTTTGAATTCAATCTGAAATTTTTAATTTTTTCTAATAAACCTTTATTATTGATTTAAAAGGAGGACGGAGATAGTTTTGTATTCCACAGTTCAGATATCAAGTTTGATAGCCAACAGTCTTCTTGGACGCCATCGGAAAGAGCATTGAGCTCAGATTTGGTGGATGATAGAGTTATATTTCTTTGTTTGTTGCTTGTCCAGGAGATAGGGTAATTTTTCCAGAAGGCCACAATTCCACTTTGGGAATTCCTGGTTTCAAGATCATCCGCCCACGTAGCATTGGTTTACATGTTTATTTTTTGATTGTCTGATGTCTGCAGTTGAAGTCTCAGTTTGTAGTTGATGGTTGATTTCAAGTATTTCCAACAATGTTTAACTTCCCTCCAATTATGAATGCCCAGTTGATGGTTGAATCTGGATAGAATGGATGATGCAGCTGCAATTTCAGGATGCAATCAACAGGAAAGATAGTTAAGTTGGATTTCAGGTAGATTCTAAGAAAATGACAAAGATTAAGATTTTAAGAGGGCTGAAGATAAAGTTCAATCAGTGTAAGGAAACAACAAGAAAAAGGAAAAGTAAGACGCAAGAAGAAAAGAACAAACATCAAGACACCGCGGAGCTGATGAGAGAGGTTTAATTGAGTAGGAACGCTGACGAAAGAAGAAAGATAAAGTAAAAGAGGCAAGGATTTAAGGAAAAGAGAAAGAAGGATTAGATTTGAAAGATATAAGATCCGCCAGAGATTTGGATGAAGTCTTACCAGACAAGGCTGGTAGAGGATGAGGTTGAAGACTTGAGTTCAAGGTCGTGAGTTTGAGAGAGTTTGAGTGAATGCATTGAGTGTGATGAAAGGCGGAAACGAGTAAGGACAATAAATAAGGAAAAGGAAAGATTGGAAAGAAGAGAGGCGAAAATAGTGGTTGAGAAGAGCAGGATGCGGTGACAGACACCCAATCATCACTTGAATTTACGAGTAGACATTTAGGATTTTCAGATAGAGTACGGAGCGCGCGTCAAGTGTGCGTGACATTTGAGAGACAGTGTAGAGAAAGAAAAAGGGGCCCCGCAGAGCGGGGATTTGTATTAGGAAGAGGATTGAGAGATGTCAGAAATTCCAACATCCCCCGTGGCTGGTATGACTGAAGATGTCGTAGATTAAGAAGGGTTGATGAGATTAAGAAGAAGAGATAGACTGGGATAGGGCAGCGCTTTAGTGAGCCCATCAGCTTTCATCTCAGACAAAGAAATGAGCTTTATAATGAGTTTGCCCATGGATAGTTCTTCACGTAGGGCTTTGGTTTTGATATCTATATGACGTGTTTTCAATTTGCACCCAAATTCCTTGAGTTTATCTTCTAGACCTTTGTTATCTATGTAGTGAAGGCTGGGTTCAAATTTCTTCTTCCAAAGTTTGGTCACTAAATCATTCATCCAGATAGCTTCCAAGAAGGAATCTACCAGTGGATTCAATTCCGCTTCCGTCATAGAGTGCGTAACATTTCTTTGCCTGTAGCTACTCCAAGAGATAAGAGACCCGAAGAGTAGTGAAAGATGGCCCAATTGAGAACATTGAGTTTTGAGGTCATTGCTCCAAGTAGCATTGCTGTAGCATTTGATTCGGGGGCTAGGAGTGATGATTTGAAGGGTAAGTTTTAGGTTTTTGGTGGCCTTTAAATACTTCCAACATCTTTTAACTTCCCTCCAGTGACGCATACCTGGTTTTTCACAGAATCTAGCAAGACTAGACACTGCAAAACTCAAGTCTGGTTGGGTGAGGCAGGCTATATAGTTCATAAGGAAAACGGCCGATCAATAGTTGATTTTTAAAGATTTAAAATCTTTGTGATCATTGTCTGATGCCGGAGTTAGACCAGCGTTAACGGTAAGAGGAATGGAGGAAGGCTTGCAATTGGTCATTTTTAATTCTTCCAGACCATGATTGATGTGTTTTGGTTGAGAAAGAAGAATTTTGTCATTGATTCGCTCGTATTTCATACCAAGGATTGTGTTAGGTTCATGATGGCTTGAGTTTGGAAATCAATTGAGAAAGGAATCTTGAAAGTTTTCTCCCATGCCGACAAGAATTAAATCGTCGACGTGAAGGAATAGGACGGAGTTGCTCTTGGGGTGTATGTATAAACAGGGATCCGAAATGGACTCGTGAAAGCCCTGCTCTTTAATCCAGGACGTAAGAGTGTTGAACCAATTTGCCGGGGATTGTTTCAATCCATAGAGCAACTTGTTGAGAATAAGGTATTTTGATTTTTGTTTGCTTCCTTTGGGAGTTTTGATGATGACTTTGTCCTTGAGAGGTGCGTGTAAGAAGGCGCTTTTGACGTTGAATTGCCTGATGGGAAGAGAATGGAAAAGACCAAAGAGAAGGGCGATTCTGAGAGATGCCGCTTTACCTGTAGGAGAAAACGTGTCAAGATAGTCAAGACCATATATTTGATCAAAACCCTGAACGCATAACCGACTCTTGTAGACCAAGGGATCGCCGTGGCAATTGTCTTTGAGGCGATAGACCCAGGTGGTGTTGAGAGGTTTAATTGGTTCTGGTTCATCGTAATTGTCCCACACCTTTAAATTTTCTATGCCGTTTAATTCGGAATCCATTGAAGCTTCCCATCTGGTAGAGTCAAAGCATTTTTTTGCTTGTTTTTAGGTTCGCGGGACGTAATAGTGATGGCATCCTTATCTGAGTGGAGGATTCAGTGAAGAGCGATCTCAAAGTTCATATCTGGGATCTAACTTAGAAGCCAGATACTCAGACGAGTTGGACGAGTCATCGGAAGAAACATCTTCAGGTTGAGAGTTATCGAGAGAAGGAGAAGGAGTGGAGGGAAGTTGAGGTCTCTCTGGAGAGTTGGGAAGAGAAATAGAAGACTGAGGAACAGATGGATAAGGGAGATCGTCGTCAAACTTGATTAAGAGAGGAAATTCAGCATTAGGAGAAGAGGAGGAGTTTGAAGGAGAGAAGGGAGAGGAATCTTTAATTATTTTTACGTGTTTGGATGAGACAATTGAGTTATCAGGGGTCAGAATTTGATAGGAAAGAAAATTGGGGTTGTAACCCACAAGAGTGCCTGTAAGGCCTCAATCCTTTAATTTTTTGCCTCAAGAAACTTTGTTGTCCAAGTAGACAACTTTGGATCCGACAGGATGAAAGTAACTATGCGGTAGCAATTTATTAGTAAAGATCTGATAGGGAGATTGGAAATGGGGTTGTTTTGGAATTTGATTTAAAGCAAGACACGCTGTTTTGGAAATTTCGGCCCACAGGTTATGAGGAAGCTTGGAGCTTCAAAGAATCGCTTGAATAGATTCAGTTAGAGTTCTGTTGGCCCTTTCAATCTTTCCATTGTGCTCGTGATGGTAGGGTTCAGAGACTAAATGGCGTATTGAGTTTGAAGTGAGGAATTTTTTGAACTCGGTTGAGGAAAACTCTCCTCCACCATTGGTACAGATCGTGGCAGGAAAGCAGTTCCGTTTTTGGCGCTCGTGGTTAAGAATGATCTTTAATTGTGCACTCGCATTGGATTTATGTTGAAGCAGAATGGCGGATATGTATCCCGAGTGGCTGTCAACTATGGACATGATGTAGTTCATGTGATTTCTGGAGCTGGGAGTTATGGGACCAATGAGATCAACATGGAGTTGTTCAAAAGGCTTAGACGCATGAGAATGTTGATTTTTGAAAGAGGATTTTGAAAGTTTTGAGAAAACGCAATCCACGCATTGAAACTGGGAGATAGCCTTTGCAGAAAGATTTGGAAAGAGATTTTTCAAACGATAAGGACTAGCGTGTCCAAGAGATTTGTGAATGTATTTCAAATTCTTGGTTGAAGGTTCCTTTTGAGAGAGATGACAAAACTTTTGATTGGCTCCAAAGAGAGAAGGTGTGTTTACGACGAAGAGATTGCCTTGAATGAACCCGGAAAAGGCAAGACGACTTTTGGAGAAGAGCTTGAATTGAGATCCGTAAGAGACAAGCAAGCAACCTTTAGAGGATATTAATTTTCCAGGACTTATGAGGTTGATAATGAGATTGGGAACATAAAAACAATTGGTTAGAGTGACAACAGAGTTTTTCCAGATGAGACAAACAGTCCCTTTTCCTTCAATCAAGAGTCTGGAACCTTCTTTTCCAGTATTTACAAAGTCTC
Organism: Puccinia polysora; assembly: GCA_025617555.3. NCBI lineage: Eukaryota > Fungi > Basidiomycota > Pucciniomycetes > Pucciniales > Pucciniaceae > Puccinia > Puccinia polysora. The sequence goes on from CM062618.1 coordinate 14,162,484, forward strand.
CATTGGTGCAAGGATCAAGATCCTCGAAAAATTTGGTAGAATTGAACATATGGCACAAAGCTCCGGAGTCAAGTACAATTCGATTGACAGGATTAATTTCTTCTATCCACGTGGTCAGTAGGGCGTGGTAGTGGGAGACTTCCTTGCCTTTGGAATTAGAGTTAAGTTGAGCTTGCCAATTGGCTTGTGATTCCTTCCACCAGTCTGGAGCAAGATGTTTGTTTTTATGCCAGCATTTGTCCTCTTTATGATTGGGAGACATTGGGTTATGGAAGCCTTGTTTGCATCTTAATTCGCGTGGGACAGGTTTCTTAATAGTTTGAGGAACAACTAGAGCAGTATAATTCGTCTTGATTTCCTTGGATTTGGATTTTGATTCATTCTCTAATTTTGTTAAGTGATTCAGTACTAGGTCGACCGAGATGCTTTTGTCCAAGTGCATGATTTGCTGACGGAGAGATTGTAAAGATGAAGGAAATTTAAAAAGAATGAGATACAAAAGAATATCCTTGGGTATATCAATGCCCACATCTATCATTTTCTTCATGGAGATTTTGGTGTCGGTAATGAAGTTATTTATCGCCTCAGGTTTGAATTGTTGGTATAGAAATTCATTAAAGATTCTGGCTCAATTCGCCGTTTGTGAAGAAGCAAATCGTTCCTTGATACTTTGCCATAAAAGCTTGGCTGATGAAATGTTTGATGGGTTTACAACATTATTGTGAGTAACTGAATCGATGCGAGAGAGCAAAATAACACGAATTTCCATGTCGTCCGTAGAGCTAAGTCTTTTGGAATCGTCCTCTAGTGCCTCTTTAACGCCTTTGAGTTCTAGAAGAATTGTCATTTTGTCCTTCCAGATTGAATAATTTTTGTCTGTGAGTATGGGGATAGCCTTGAGAGCAGCCTTGAGAATGATTTGGCGGAATCCATTGGTGTTTGATCCCTCCATTCGTCCAATTGGGTTAGTCAGGATGGCCTTTGGCTTTTTAACCGTGTTGGATTTCAGGTAGATTCTAAGAAAATGACAAAGATTAAGATTTTAAGAGGGCTGAAGATAAAGTTCAATCAGTGTAAGGAAACAACAAGAAAAAGGAAAAGTAAGACGCAAGAAGAAAAGAACAAACATCAAGACACCGCGGAGCTGATGAGAGAGGTTTAATTGAGTAGGAATGCTGAAAAAAGAAGAAAGATAAAGTAAAAGAGGCAAGAATTTAAGGAAAAGAGAAAGAAGGATTAGATTTGAAAGATATAAGATCCGTCAGAGATTTGGATGAAGTCTTACCAGACAAGGCTGGTAGAGGATGAGGTTGAAGACTTGAGGTCAAGGTCGTGAGTTTGAGAGAGTTCGAGTGAATGCATTGAGTGTGATGAAAGGCGGAAACGAGTAAGGACAATAAATAAGGAAAAGGAAAGATTGGAAAGAAGAGGGGAGAAAATAGTGGTTGAGAAGAGCAGGATGCGGTGACAGACACCCAATCATCACTTGAATTTACGAGTAGACATTTAGGATTTTAAGATCGAGTACGTAGCGCGCGTCAAGTGTGCGTGACATTTGAGAGACAGTGTAGAGAAAGAAAAAGGGGCCCCGCAGAGCGGGGATTCATATTAGGAAGAGGATTGAGAGATGTCAGAAATTCCAACAATTTAAGGATGCCGGTGAACTGTCTGTAGTTTATACCCAGAGACTCAAATTCCTTGAGTTCCTTGTCAGAAGCCGGACTCAGTTGAATACCGGTTGTAAGAGGAGTAGCAACTGGTTGACACTCGGAAAGATTCAGCAGTCAAATTCCCTTGTTTATAAGATCAGACTGAGATAACAAGAAAACTGTTTCATCCTATTCTACGTTCATTCCTAATAAAGTGTCTAGATTGTGAGCTGATGAGTTAGGAAAGCGATGAAGAAATAGTTCCTCAAATGCATCAGTCTTCCCCACCAGGACCAAGTTGTCAACATGGAAAAAGATAAAAGAGTCTTTGTTTTTATGAATAAAGACACATGCGTCCGACTGTGACTGTTGATAGTCTATTTCTTCAAAGAATTTGGTGAGGGTGCGGTTCCAGTTGGCAGGAGCCTGTTTTAAACCATAAAGTGATTTCTTGAGTTTAAGAAAAGGGCTAGAGAGGGTAGATTCTTTTGGAGTTTTGATGTATATCTTTTCCTCTAAGGGAGCAAACAGAAAAGCACTTTTGAAGTCAAACTGTCTGACAGGAAGCTTTTTATCAGCCGCAAGAGTTAGAAGAAGAAGCAGAGAAGGGAATTTCCCAGTGGTAGTGAATGTATCAAAGTAGTCCACCCCGGATTCCTGTTTGAAACCTTGAATACACAGTCTGGACTTGACGCGTTTGGGGGAGGAATTTGTGGCTGGTTTGAGACAATTTACCCATAGAGTATTGAGCCAACGGCTTGGTGTTTTGATTGAGTCTTCCCACACCTTGTGTTGTTCAATGCTCTTGAGTTCCTCTAGTTTAGCATCTCGGACCTTGTTGGGATCCAGGTTTGTTGAGAAATAGCTGTATTTGACTGGTTTGACGGCAAGGGTTCTTTCTCTTAGAACGCAAGAGGGTAGAATATCTTTGCAGACATCTTCATACACAGATTCAGACACATCTAAAGAGGTTTTGGTTGATGACTGATTCTTGGAAGAAGGCTGATCAGAGGGAGAACTTAAAGCTTCTAACGTCGTGGGTTCCTCATTTAAGGATTCAGGTTCATCTTGAGAGTGAGCAGAAGATTTCCAATTGGGCAACCATTCTTTGGAGGAAGAATTGTTTGAGGGTCTGCAATCTATGGCTAGGAATCAAACATGCTTGGAGTCTAGCACCTTTCCTGAAGAAGTGAAGATTCTATAAGATTGAATCTCAGGATTGTATCCGATTAGGTGACCAATCTCGCCTGGAGGGAGTAATTTCAATTCAGGAGCCTTGGGAAGAATGAGATAGGAGACAGGAGCGCCTAGTGGATAGAAATAAGTTAAGGGAACCTTTGCGCCTTTGAACATCTCATAGGGCGAATTTTTGCTCTTATGAGATGGAATCTGATAGATGGCTAAGGCTGAAGCCTGGGCCACTTTGTGCCACATTCCTATGGGAATATTAGAATCACTCAGGTTTGAACAAATTGACTCTATTATGGTACAATTAAATCTTTCGGCCAGTCCATTGAGTTGAGGGGTATAAGGATTGGAGAATTGTTGACGAATAAGGTTTTTCTTGCAAAAGTCCGCAAGCTTGGAGTTCTCAAATTTGGTCCCATGATGGGAGTGCAGGATAGATGGATAGTAATTGAATTGCTTTGCTTCCAGATTGATGGCTTCAACAAGTACTGAAGGGATCAATTCCTTGCTGATGACTGGAATAACAGCCACATATCGAGAGAATGCATTGGTGACGGTGACAAGATATTTGTGACCATTCTTTGAGGAAGGTAGGGGCCCAATAGTATCAAGATGTAACTCTTGAAAGACGTGATCAGCAGATGAGATTTGTGAGTGAAACAATGCTCTGGTCACTTTGGAAATGGCACACAATTTACAATTTTCAGTTTTCTTGATAGGGATATTAAACTTGTGCCTCAATCAATGGTAACTCATGTGCCCTAGCGACTTGTGAAGATTTTCAGAATAGGAAAGATGAGATTGGTACGTGGAAGAAGTGGGAGGATAGAATCTGAGACAAGGAATGTGATTGAGGTAGTGTCCTTTCATTGCAAGGTTTCCCAGTTTGTAGAGAAGAAACACATTGGGTTTGAAGTCAACAATGTAATTATCAAGAAGGAGTCTTCTCGGTGAAATCAGGTTGATTGAGAGATTAGGAACAAACAGTACTTCATGAAGTATGACATCTCCCAAATCACATTTCAGGTTGATTTTTCCTTTCCCTTTCACTTCCAAAAAGTTTCTTCCGCAGCTCGTACTGATCATTCCTTTTTCTGAGAGATCAAGATTTGTGAACAGATTAGGGTGATTGGATGAGCCGGAGTCAAGAACAAAATTTAGAGAATCTTGACAGCTAGAGATGGAGAGGCAGCTGACATAAGTCTTGGATTTGGAGAAACTATTATTCTTTGGTCTAAGGTAGGGGTACAACATCCAGCACTTGTGCTTAGGATGATTTGCAAGAGTGTTGTGTTTCCTTGGTTTGAATTTCCCAGATGTGTTGGTGAAAAGAGATGCAATCTGATTTGACAAAGAAGGTGAAGAGTGGCTCATTCGTAATTCATTCATATGAATGTGGAGATGATCCAGAACAGCATCAGGATTGATTTTGGACTGAACATTTGAATGAGTAATAGATTGTTTAATGTTTCTCAGAGAATCCAGTAACTTATCAAGGATCATGTAAGTTAAGATGTTGACAGGAAGGATGATTCCAATTTTGTGTATTTTATTGAAACCATTCTTGACGTCCAGGATGAATCCTTGTATGTTGCTTTCATCAAATACAATTGAGGCGAATTGGCTGTATACTCAAGCCCAATTGGATGGTTGCAAAGATACAAAGTGTTTGTGGATTGCTCGCCATATCTCCTTGGCACTTTCTTCATTGCCGGCAGATACAATTGTTGTATGGATGGATGGGGAAAGCTTGGAGATTAATATAGACGTGAGAATGGTGTTGTTGGTGTCCTCTAGTTCTTCTGTGCTTGATCCAATGATTTATTTTAGTTTGGCAAGGTTCAGGAGCAAGTTTATCCTAGTTTTCCAGATGGTGAAGTTGTCCTTGGTGAGAACAGGAATGGCTTCCAAGGTGGTTTTAAGAATTGTTGGATTGATTTTGTCCATTATAGATGAAACGGACCTGGTCTTGAGAGGTTGGCAACTGGAGATTGCTTTTGACTGTTAATTGTGATAGAACTTGAACTATTTGATTGCTATAAATATAAGACCAGACTAACAAAAAGAAAACAACAAATTCAATAGTTGACCCATACAGAATAAAATGGATTGATCCTACCCCGTATATGAACAATTATGAAGAAAACCACAGAGATACTGGATAAGAAGCCTTATGGAGCCTAGGATAGATGGAAGATGGACAGCAACGGGATAGACTAGCGACAACAGTTCAGAATTAGAGTTGGGATTTGAATGAAGCACAATGATCTCTTTCTCACCAAATGAGAACAACGGCCGCAAAGTTGAAAGTTGGTAAAGGATTATCTTGATGAAGAAGGGACAATTGGGGGTAAAGGATTATCTTGATGAAGAAGGGACAATCAAAGGAGCTGCAGGTAGTGATTGAGTCAAAAGGCCAAGTTGTATAATCGAGGTGTAGTTGGTACTTGGTTAAGGAGGAGTTTATGGAGGGATACGATCTTGAGATCAGTGAGTCTGATGAGGGAAGAAGAAGAGACAATGAAGAAAGGAAAGGAGTGGAAGCCGACTATAAATGGAAATAGAAAATAGAAATAGAATGGATTGGAAAAGGAAAACAAGAGAACAGGAGGGAAGTCAGAGAGACAGTTGATTGATCTGGTTCTACTGTTTGACTTTAGTGACAGATTTCACATGTGTGACAGATTTGAATTATGACGTAGATGAGAATAGTCCGCGGCCGTGAGATTGAGAAGTATGGCGTGAATGACAGTCCATGGCCGTGAGACTTGAAATTTCAACAGTGATCTCTTGAAGCTGCCCCCTTCACAAGCGCTTCTTCAACTCACCCCATTGGTGTTTTAACAGGTCAGACCTGGCTTGCAATTCAATCAACTGTTTCATTGCTCTTCATTCTCATTGCATGCCATGCCTTCCTCCTCTGTCCTCCAGGTGTGATCTCTCAAAGCTGCCCCCTTCACAAGCACTTCTTCAACCCACCCCATTGGTGTTTTAACACAAGGCAGCCACCAGGTGGCACCCTGTCACACGGTGGTATGTGACACCATAACAACTGCAAGGTGAACTGGGCTTTCAGCCGGTTTCATAGCCTTTTGGTTAGGCCTTGCCTCTCAGTTTGGTTTGCAGTTGTGCAAGGTATGACACCCCCCCCCCTGATGTCTATAAATAGAGGGCCTCTCTCCAGCCATTCCACCCACATCCCCCCAGGCATCCAGCCTGGGGTGGCCACCCTTATAAAGGTTATTGAACCCTTATAAAAATATTCAACCCAATAAAAGATATTAAAACCTTATGAAAGATATTAAACCCTTATAAAATATATTAAAACCTTGGCATCAAATACCTTGACCATCATCAATCATCAACCTTGTCATCAACCATCACCAACCATCAACCATCACCAACCATCAACCATCACCAACCATCAATCATCATCAACCATCACCAACCATCATCATCACCAACCATCATCATCATCATCATCATCATCATCATCATCATCCATCATTATCATCATCACCATCATCATCCATCATCCATCATCATCATCATCCATCATCATCATCATCCAACATCATCATCATCATCATCATCCATCATCATCATCATCCATCACCACCATCATCCATCATCAGCATCATCATCATCCATCATCATCATCATCCCTCACCACCATCATCCATCATCAGCATCATCATCATCCATTCATCATCAGTTATCAAGTATAGTCTCAACCATTTCAACCTTATTCAGTCATCACCTGTAACATCAAACAAGTATCAATCAGTAACCAATAAAACAAGATAAATTATATAAAGGGTAAGACTAGAAGAAGGATTCTTCCCTTACTCAGCTTCTATCCTCCAAGTCACCCATTGGTTCCACCACTTCTTCCTTATCAAGCTTGAAACATTTGATCCTAGGTCTGATAGAGACTAATATAGTAGCAACTCTATCTGAAAGTCAGCCACCAATCTCTTTTTCTCTTATTCTTGTGGGACTACTATAGTAATTAGAGGGGCAGGCAATTCAAAACCACCCTTAGTATTTATCTATCCTATTGATAGTTATAGGACTAAATTCCCCATCAAGTGACTGCCAGCAAGCTATTTGCTAAACTTTACCCAATCCCAAAGGAGTCTCTACAACGCCTGCCATCATGGTGAATTTCTAGAGCTCTACATGCCAGTTTCCCCGGGCAGATTTTGATTATTTGGGATCAAGAATGAGTCAAGAGTTTTGGAGAAGAGAAGAGAGGGCACATAACCTGTTGAGGGGTTATTCTCCCATGTCTGCATATTTCATGTAGAGGTCAGGGATATATATATGTATGAACATTCATGGGGGTGGGAGTCATGGTTTGGTGAGAGCATATGGGATAAGTGGTTAGTTATCCTATCCATCTCAAGCCCCACCAAGAAGCCAACAGCTAGAACTCCTTTGGCTCTCTTCTCCTGTCCTTCTGATGTTTTTTTTTTTTTTTTCCGGGGGTTTTGTCCTCTAGGTTTTCTCCATTTTATTGTACCACCAAGAATTGGGTGATCAGGGAGGGGCAGTTGGGAAGCGGTTGACAGACTGGATGAAGGTCATCAAAGCTCATCCAGGGGGAGGGAAGCCTCGAAGGGGAAGAAAGGATTGATGACCGATGAGGAAACTAATTATCGATTCGAACCGAGGTGGTGAATCTCGAACCTGCAAGTCGAATCGAGGATGAGATGAGATGAGATGATCAAGAACAAGAATAAGAACAAGAACAAGAACAAGAACGAGAAGGAGAAGGAGAACAAGAACGAGAACAAGTAGCCAAGACTAGTGTAGTGTAGCGTATGTGTATGTGTAGATAGATATATGTAGAGGGAAGAGTGAGTGAAAGAATCCAAGTAGCCAGCTAGAGAGGATGAGGTCAAGAGCAAGAATCTCGACTCAAAGGTTTCCATCGATTCCAACGACATCATCATCATCATCATCATCATCATCATCATCAGCATCAGCATCAGCGTCATCAGCATCATCATCATCGATCATCCATCGTAGATCTTCTCAATCCAACTCTCAAGGTCATCATCATCATCCCACAATCCGACTCCTTTCAACCTCAACTCGATCCGAATTTCATCATCATCAAACCATCCATCCTAAGAATCACTCTCGAACTCCCTTCTCCCTCTTCGATTGGTTATCATTCTCATCCATCAAGAACTCGAGCTTGGGATCCACATCCTCCGATCCTGACATCCTCAACAACTATCCTCAACTCAAATCTCAATCGATCTCTTACCCTTTCCTCAAACCGAGCTTGGATCATCCTACGCTCTCTAGAATCATTCACTCTCACCACCTATCCCATCCAAACCAAATCATCTCCATCTATCATGACCTACGATCCGTTTGGAATTATACCCCATCCGATCAAGATACCCTAGCCTATCTATCGGCTTCCTTAATCCAAGCTACTCCTCTACCCTCTCATCCCATCCCACTCCATCTCAGGATTCAACTCTTAGAACGCTCTCAGAACTATCAACACGCCCTCAGGATCGCTCAACTCGATCCTCACCATCGTTCCTCCGAACCTCAACTCGCTCATCTCATCCGGCTATCGATCAAGGATCATCTAGTCGATCAACTTACCCTCTGGTCGAATCACTTACCGATCCAGAACTTTCAAGATCAAACCTTGATCCATGGCGCCCTACTCCTAACCTCCGATCAACAACCCTTACGATTCATCCTCGACGCCCTCTTGATCAAGAACCAAAAACTAGCCCATTGGATCCAACTCGACCTCGTCCAAAGGTTACTCACTCAAGATGCTCATCAAATCGACACTCTATTCCAAGTCCTCACCAAGCTCTCTAGTTCTCCCTATCATCCTCAACCAACTACCCTCGATCTCATCCAACGTATCATCCTTCACCTACCCCCCTCCTACCTTCAGAATCCTGATCGATTGATCTCATTTACCGATAGACTCTATCAAACTACCGGGATCGACATCTTTCGGATTCAAACTCCCAACCTGGCCCAAAGTTTGTTCCATCGAATCCTTCCCTCTCCGTCATTCGATCGACTCTGGGATTGGTATCAACTCTTCAAGTCAAGATCCGCTCGAGTCATCGAAGGCTGTATGATGACCATCCTAGAATTCCCTCAAGAACTCGTCCCGAGACAGGATCGAGTCGATGAATTGATCACCGATTTTCAATCTCTGGCCCAGAGTCGATCATCCTCAACCGATCATCTCATCAGCTGTCTCCTCAACTTAATCAACCTAACCATTGAATCCAATCGACCCAATTCGACCGAAACCTTACTCGAATTGGATCCTAAGAGACTAGAGCGTTCACCTATCAAGACCGAGCTACTCATCGAATTGATCGATCAATTACTCTTCATGGCCCTCGATCGAGATCAAGCCTATCGATTCCACCAACGGCTGATCGGATTAGGTCAACCGGATTCGGAATATTTCGAGAGATTCTTGAAGAGCTTTTTAAGACTATGCGAATCACCACCTCGATCGATGAACGAAAAACCACAGGCACTGAGCATGAAGCGATTGATGGAGATCTTGGAGAGTATGAAATCCTTTGGGGTCTCACCAACTGCTCAGACCTACTCGATCCTCTTGAATCACTTCAGTTCGATCGTCAAGATGAATCCAAGAAATCTTTCTACCAGGCTTCAACTCGAGCGAATCCATACGCTAATCAAGCTAGACGTCAACCTTGAACCGGATTTCAAGCTATTACACCAGCTCTTCAAGGCGTTCTCTTATAACGGATTGTACTCAAAGGCTTGGTCGATCTGGGACAGGTTTTTCCTCATCAACATCAACGATCCATCCTCGTTCGAGCCTCCCGAGCCAGTGGATGGTCATCGTCATGATCCTCATCCGAAAATCTCGGTCGCTAGTTTTGCCACCATGTTCGATCTAGCCGGGTTTGAGAGTGAACGGTTTGGGGACGGGAGGTTGAACCTGAGGGCGATCGAAGGGTGGAACTTCCTGGTACAACAGACCCTATCATCATCCAACCTGGTCGATGATCCGAGAAGTCGGATCGGGTCGAATTATACATCCAAAAGGTGGTCCAACTGCAGGTTGAATAAAAACCTATTCGATTCGTGGATCGAATGTTTGTGTCGTGCTCGGCGGATCGACGAAGCTCTCGAATTGATCTTCCCTTCTCCCTCCAAGGAGGTTACTGATCATCATTCACAATCTACCCATCATTTCATCCAGCAAGATGATCACGAGCCGCAGGGTTTGAGAGCACGAGTCCAAATGGATCTACTCCGACCGATCCTCCTGGATTTCATAGACCAACGAACGTTATCGATCCTGATCCGATTCTGTAAACGGGAGGATGAGATCTTGAAGAATCCTAACAACTGTTATCCCCTCGACTGGCACCATCATGACCGACGCGATCGAGATGATGATCCGATCGGTCGTCATCGAACCCTAGCCTCGCCTTCCTCTACCTACTCAACCAGAGTCGAAGAGTTAATCAAGTCACGATTCCATCACCTCTGGCACGCGGTTCAAGATCAAGGAAAGTTCAATTGACGGAGCGACCCATCTGCTAACATCGACCCGTTCTTATTCATCACCGACTCAATCCAACCCAACACGTCTTCCCTTTCAGATTCTTTGTTCGTGCGAGGGAAGCAGAGAGGGGGGTGGGACAGGTGAGGAGAATCGAATGATCATCAACCATGAAAAAGCGAACTTGATATATATATATATATATATATTCATTTGCTTTTGGAATTCATTTGTTGGTTGTTCATTCTTGTTATCTTGAGCTTGGATGTTTTGTAAGTTAACCAACTCGACCGAACCTCTCCCCTTTAACATACAGACACGCACATTCACACTAAAAGAGAGCCCCAAACGATCTCACGCTCGATTCCCATCTGTATCTATCTGGTCCGCAGTAGGGCAGCTCTCCCTCACGAGGGATCGGCCCGCAGAGAATGAGACGATGATGAGTGACCGGGGCACTAGGGATCTGAGCCAGTCCTCATCATGGCCCCGATGGGTTGAGACCGGCAGGGCACGAGCGTCGCTCGGCCTTCATACCAATGCTGCTCGTGCTCGCCGGCGTCGTGCTGTCGACGGAACCACATCGGATCACTCAAAGTGAAACCAACCGGACTCAAACGAGAGCACAAACGAGAGGCCCGGGTTGGAGATGATGATGAGGATGTGTGAGGGCTGAGGTTGGGGCGATCAGGGTGCTTGCATTCCTCCGATCGAGCGCTGGATCGATCGATCGAGTCCCACCCAGTTCGTGGCCTCGGCTCGGCGCGAGTGGAGTCTTGAAAACTCTGAGTTTCGAAGCTAGAGAGATCGGGGTTGTTTTTACCCGGGAAGGGAGGACTTGGAAATGATGTTGATGAGTTTACTGAATCAACTGGAAGTTCTCCTTCCAGGTCCCAAGTGCATTCATCCTCTCTGGCTGCGAATCAAAAGAAGAAGAAGAAAAAAAAAAAAATTATGGTTAAGAGCCAAAGTGCTCTTGCTCCTCTCACCTTTGTATCATCAAACGCATCGTTCCCTCATCTTTGGCTGCTATGCCAGGAGGAGACCACCTCGATCTCCTTAAGATTGACAACTTTTGAAATCTGAAGCTCGAGAGGATGGACTTTTGACTGGCAAAAAAAGGAACTTTGAAACTTGAGGAGGCTGTGAATGAGTTGGTGGATGGATATAGAGCCCGTGAAGGCCTGGACTGGAGTAAGAGAGCTAATGGGGATCAGATGAGCGCCTTTCTTGGATGAGGAGAGAGTAGGATACCTGTGGAGCCTCAGAGGTCGGCTGGTAATCTCATGATTCACCAGTCACAAACTTTTAGACTTTGAGCTTGAGATAGGATAAAATAAATCAAAACATGAACAAACGATCACAGTTAGAAGTCATCCCTTGAGAGGAAGAGTATCGATGATTGAGTCTCTAGAATCATGAGCTGAGGCACTAGAGCAACCAACTTTGCAAAAAAAAAAAAAAAAAGAAAAAGAAAGAAAAAGAAAAAAGAAAAGAAAAAAGAAAAGAAAGAAAGAAAGAAGAGGAAAGAAGGAGTAGTGATCGTCATCCGTACTGGGTCTCAAACCTAATTACAAGGGCAAGCCAGTCGATCTCCTCACAATCACTTATTCTTGTCAGTGTTGTGTCTCTTCCGCATCCAACTTGATTGACTAGATCATCATCTGTCTTTGGCTCCTGTCAGGCTGCCTGTCCAGTGTCTGCCTTGACCCATACCCGCCACCTGGGCTTCCACAAGCTTAATGAAACCGATTCTGATTTTGGGAGCATCTACCGTCCCAGAAGAATCTACGGAGGCTCGAGTTTTGTCAAGCATCCTCTGACCTTACGGTTGATTTTTGTATCACCCTCCAGGCTGCACTGCACCTTGGGCCTCATCAGCTACAACCGACCGACGATCTCTCCTCAATCAGCCTTGACTCAGCCTCCAACTCCAAACCTGATCTATGATCTCAAGACAGCTTACACTTGCAGGTCAGTCACCCAGTCGATCCAATCAAGATCTCTCGATCACTCCTCAACCATCCATCAGTCACTCATGGGTCAGTCGGGCAAAGGAGCACACTGACCTTCCACCCAACTCAACGAGCACCCACTCACTATCACTCAGAGAAGTCACCCAACCCAAGAGGATGTGAGTCCATCATCAACCTCAGGCTCAAAGGATCATCCTTAACCTAAATCGATCGATCGATCGATTCACTCGGAAGTTTTACAGACTTGGATTGTACCCATTGTATTGCCATCCAAGTCTTACGATCCCATAACCAGCTCCTCGTTTAGACTCCATAGTTGATCGACTACCACCCTCCGGCGGGTTGGGATGGATCGCTCAACCAGGTTGGTAGCCCAACAGAGCTGCTCCCTTCATCCTTGACATCTTTCCCCGATCCCTCCTTGTCCCTAAGAATTCTAACCTACCCCTGAGAGCCAACCTCGAGCTTGGCCTGGATCACTCCACCTGGTCTCTGACTCAACCCAAGATCCCCTTCGAGATCCCCTGATCCTTCGAACCCTTGGCTGATCTCCAAAAAACGCTTTGATCCATCATCTCAAGCTCAACGTCTTTCGACCATCATCCATCCACCTCCATCGTCTCATCACTGAGATTCAGTCTTGCTCATCCATCAAACTTGGAGATGCTCAGACATCAGAAAGCTTCTGTGGAGAACTTGGGTATCCTACTCAGATACAAAGATGACTCAACCATAGTTTTTTAAAATGCTTTTGGATCCAATGAGGGATCTAGAACGGAGCGTTCCACACTTCTGAAAAGACTTCTGATCGATCGGTCAGATTCAAAGATGAGGAGGCTTTTAAGTTGAGGACCCAATGAGAGATGTGGTGGCAGATGAAGCTCCGGGGAAAAGGTATAGAACGAAGGGAGAACATAGGGTGGGGGAGAAAGAATGGATTCAGAAGGGAAAAAGGATGGATTGGTTGCATGATGGGTGTACATATATTTGATTGGGTAGGCTCATGGTTTGGATGCCAGGCAGGGAAAGTAGTTGATGCTTTGGAAACCGAATCGGTCAAGCAGGATGAACGGATGTGGTCGACCAAACTGGAAAACCAGGCCATGGAAGGTAAGACGTCAGGGGGGGGGGGGATGGTGGGGTGGGGATCTGGAACTCTGTCCCTCTGGGTGTGGCTAGAGAGGTCAAGAAGAACCTGGGATAGGGGTAACTGTATGTACAAGGCAGCTTAGGAGTTCCAGAATTAGGCAAACTACATTCAAGCCTGTGCAGGTTGCTGCAGATCATCAGACTGGGGTTGGTCATGAAAGAGGTGAGATTTGAAAATTTTGAAGCTTGAAAAAAATTTTTTAAGAGTTAGAGGTAAGAAGGATGAGTGGAATAAGAAAGTTGTAGCACCGAGCAAAGATTAGTTGTTGTTTTTTTTTTTTTATTTTTTTTATTTTTTATTTTTTATTTTTTATTTTTTATTTTATTTTATTTTTTTTCTTTTGGAAAAGGGTGATGTTAATTCACGGCTACAGTCGTGTGGGATTTGTGTAGGGCCCCTAAACGCATGGGGGCCCATAAACTACTCCATATAATTTATAATTTATAATTTATTATTTATTATTTATTATTTATTATTTATTATTTATTATTTATTATTTATTATTTATTATTTATTATTTATTATTTATTATTTATTATTTATTATTTATTATTTATTATTTATTATTTATTATTTATTATTTATTATTTATTATTTATTATTTATTATTTATTATTTATTATTTATTATTTATTATTTATTATTTATTATTTATTATTTATTATTTATTATTTATTATTTATTATTTATTATTTATTATTTATTATTTATTATTTATTATTTATTATTTATTATTTATTATTTATTATTTATTATTTATTATTTATTATTTATTATTTATTATTTATTATTTATTATTTATTATTTATTATTTATTATTTATTATTTATTATTTATTATTTATTATTTATTATTTATTATTTATTATTTATTATTTATTATTTATTATTTATTATTTATTATTTATTATTTATTATTTATTATTTATTATTTATTATTTATTATTTATTATTTATTATTTATTATTTATTATTTATTATTTATTATTTATTATTTATTATTTATTATTTATTATTTATTATTTATTATTTATTATTTATTATTTATTATTTATTATTTATTATTTATTATTTATTATTTATTATTTATTATTTATTATTTATTATTTATTATTTATTATTTATTATTTATTATTTATTATTTATTATTTATTATTTATTATTTATTATTTATTATTTATTATTTATTATTTATTATTTATTATTTATTATTTATTATTTATTATTTATTATTTATTATTTATTATTTATTATTTATTATTTATTATTTATTATTTATTATTTATTATTTATTATTTATTATTTATTATTTATTATTTATTATTTATTATTTATTATTTATTATTTATTATTTATTATTTATTATTTATTATTTATTATTTATTATTTATTATTTATTATTTATTATTTATTATTTATTATTTATTATTTATTATTTATTATTTATTATTTATTATTTATTATTTATTATTTATTATTTATTATTTATTATTTATTATTTATTATTTATTATTTATTATTTATTATTTATTATTTATTATTTATTATTTATTATTTATTATTTATTATTTATTATTTATTATTTATTATTTATTATTTATTATTTATTATTTATTATTTATTATTTATTATTTATTATTTATTATTTATTATTTATTATTTATTATTTATTATTTATTATTTTTTATTCATTATATATAATTTATTATCTATAATTTATAATTTATTATTTATTAGCCATTATTCATGATTTAGTGGAGGCTAAACAACTTGATTTTAGTTGTTAACCGTGCCAAAAAACTCAAATGGGAAGTGTAGCATGCCACACAGCCTATTTTAGTCTTGTAGCATGCCACACTGCCCATTTGAGCCTTGTAGCATGCCACACAGCTCATTTAAGCCGTGTAGAATGCCACACGGCTCATTTGAGTCGTGTAGGGTGCCACATGGCCCATTGAGCCGTGAACACAACTCAAAGAGCCATTTACAGAGTTGTGTACAAGGCTCAATGAGCCTTGAATCTAACATTATCCTTGCAAGAAAGATGAATATCTAGCCAAATCAAAGAAGGTGAAACAGCAGCCAATTTGAATGAAAAAATTTCCTAAGTTCCTCTGGAGCTTCCCATCTTGAATCACTTAAACATTTTATTCCACCCAAATCTGCACCCAAATAAAAAGTTATGCAATCATTTACCTTTTAAACATATTTCAGAGGTATTTTATATGTGAGATACCTGAAAATATCTTCATATTTGGGTGGGATTAATATTTTTTGAAATATTAATGGTTTTAGGAAAAATCCCCCCATTGTCAATGGAAACCTTTTTATGATTCCTCCTGAGTATAATGGTAGTTCCTTCCTGGAATGTTCTATATATGCAATAACTGTTTTCACGTAAAATATTTTCATCAAGGAAGGCCTTGGGATATTTCTTATTTCATCTGCTATCATCAATGAAGGTTCTTCCTTTTTAAAAATACCTCATTGGCCATTTTTCATGTTCCTTTTGAATTATTTAAAACCTTATGTCTCTGTGGATTTATTGGGTATCTCTGCACAAACAATCATGTCTACTTCTTCATATGTGCTTGGTTGGTGATTATGCTGAAGAAATACCATGTTGTGAGCTTGAGGCAGACCTCTTCTGAATTTCTAAAACATGAGTTCCTCCCATTTTCAATCTAAATATTCAATATTTGAAGATTGTATTGCAAATATCCTTTAGCTTCAATTCAAAAAAACTGTGTTAATATACCTGGTCTATCTTGAGTTTTATGAACAATAAAAATATTTTTCAAAATTTCTGGCCAAAATGGGTTTCAAGTTACAGTAATGAACAGATCTGGCTTTCAAATAAGATTTCCTATTTGCATAAAATCTTCATAATAGGCTTTCATATTTTTTGGAAAGCCAAAAAAACGTTGTATAAGGACAAATCACCTACCTTTCAGTAATTCAATCAAAAAAATGAAAAATATAAGAAATTGGTTAAATGCTTATTTTTAATTTCTTTTTTTTACAAGATATATAAAACATACCGGCTGCATCTCCTTTCTCAAAAGCAAGATTCACAGAATTAGCAATACCATAAAATTTTACAATACTTAGCTCATTTTCATAATTCAAGATGTAGGAAAACCTATCTGTGTCAATATTATATTGATAAAAGAAATATTTCTGAAAGAGACAAGCACTCAATCTTAAAAGAGAATAATGTGGATTTTTTATTTCTAAACATAAGGAGATGTAAATTTTTTACTAGAAACATTTTGGAAAGTAAGGCCTGGGCAGCTATTGGTTCCAGCCTCTTTGCATTCTTTGATGATGTATCCTGGAAACCTTTGCACTGCATGCCTGTCTGAGTTTTCCTCAAGCTGATCAGGAGTTTGGATCATTGCTTAGACCCCATAGTCAAAATATTGGAAGTAAGCACTATTAATTCATGAGAGGTTGAGGAAAGTTTACAGGAACAATGGTCGTATTGGCCATGGCACACTGAGCTTAGTTTTTAAAGCATCACTCATGAATTTTGAGGCAATGGGTTCAAATCACATAATGTGCAACTACATTTTGGATTCAAACACTCCCTCCACACTCAAAATGTAACAAAAAAATTGAATTCTTTCTTGATCATCACCCCAATTGAAGTATTTTGATGGGAGGAAACAATATGTGAGGAAATGATTTAATAAGCATAGAGAGAGGTGGAAAGGATGGGGCTTGTTGGCAAAAGAAAGACAGGCAAAAAAGAATATCAAACAGTTCCAGTTCTTCATCTCTGGAAAATTAATTTGGAAAATTAATTGATTGAGCAATTGCTAATCAATCAATCAATTGATTTAAAATTGATCAATTGCTAATTAAAAAATCAATCAATGAATTTACAATTGATTTATTGATAAAAAATCAATCAATTTAAAATTGATTGATTGATAAAAAATCATTCAATATATTTACAATTGATTGATTGATAAAAAATCAATGAATAAATTTACAATTGATTGATTGATAATCAATGAATCAATCTACTAACAATTGATTGATTGAGAATCAATTAATCAATCAATTTAAAATTGATTGATTGATAATCAATTAATCAATCAATTTAAAATTGATTGATTGATAATCAATTAATCAATAAATTTAAAATTGATTGATTGATAATCAATTAACCAATCAATTTAAAATTGATTGATTGATAATCAATTAATCAATAAATTTAAAATTGATTGATTGATAATCAATTAATCAATCAATCTAAAATTGATTGATTGATTGATAATCAATTAATCAATCAATTTAAAATTGATTAATTGATAATCAATTAATCAATCAATCTAAAATTGATTGATTGATTGATAATCAATCAATTAACAATAAATTGATTTCTAATAAATAAATTAATTAATTAACAATTTATTGATTGATAGTCAATCAATAAATTAACAATTGATTGATTGATAATCAATTGATAAATTTAAAATTGATTGAATGATAATGAATCAATCCATTAAAAATTGATTGATTGGCAATCAATCCATTAAGGATTGATTTATTGGCAATCAATCCATTAAAAATTGATTGATTGGCAATCAATCCATTAAGAATTGATTTATTGGCAATAAATCCATTAAAAATTGATTGATTTGCAATTAATCCATTAAAAATTGATTGATTTGCAATCAATCCATTAAAAATTGATTGATTTGCCATCAATCCATTAAAAATTGATTGATTGGCAATCAATCCATTAAAAATGGATTGATTGGCAATCAATCCATTAAAAATGGATTGATTGGCAATCAATCCATTAAAAATGGATTGATTGGCAATCAATCCATTAAAAATGGATTGATTGGCAATCAATCCATTAAAAATGGATTGATTGGCAATCAATCCATTAAAAATGGATTGATTGGCAATCAATCCATTAAAAATGGATTGATTGGCAATCAATCCATTAAAAATGGATTGATTGGCAATCAATCCATTAAAAATGGATTGATTGGCAATCAATCCATTAAAAATGGATTGATTGGCAATCAATCCATTAAAAATGGATTGATTGGCAATCAATCCATTAAAAATTGATTGATTGGCAATCAATCCATTAAAAATTGATGATTGGCAATAAATCCATTAAAAATTGATTGATTGGCAATCAATACATTAAAAATTTATTGATTGGCAATCAATCCATTAAAAATTGATTGATTGGCAATCAATCCATTAAAAATTGATTGATTGGCAATCAATCAATTAAAAATTGATTTATTGGCAATAAATCAATTGAAAATTGATTCATTGGCAATAAATCAATGAATAAATTAACAATCAATTGCTTTCTAATCAATCAAAAATAAAAAGTTGATCAATTGCCAATCAAATAATCAATCAATTATCAATTGATTGATTTCTCAATCAATCAATCAATTGATTAAGAATTGATCAACGGTTGAAATGGTTTTGCTCCTAGCCCTAGGTGGTGGTCATAAATCTGAATGGATATTCAAAAAAGAGAATGATGGGCGTGGTTTGATGTTTGAAGGGTTTGATTTGATCTGACTAGGCTTTTGCAATGCTCAAATAGCCTAATGATGAAGTGGTATGTTTTTTGATGGTAAACATGATTATAAATGCTTGTTTTCTCAACTGACTGAAAAAAAGAGCTATTCCAACAAGGCAAGCTTTGAAATTGAACACCTGCGTTGATGGCTCTTCTAGTCAATTGGAGGAGAACTGATTCAAGGGATGAAATCTTTTTATTAAGGTGTTTGATCTCACGAGCCAATAGGGATGAGAGGAGTGGCAAGTTAAGAAAGAGGGACTTTCTGGTTGACTGGGGTGATGATGGAAGGATAGAGATGTGAGTGAGGAGGAGAAGTTTGGATTGAATTGTTTGGGAGGACTGACCAAATAAAGGGGGCTTCTCACATTTGACACTAACTTGTTCAAAATTGCAAGCCCGGGAGTTGAGCTTACAAGCCTTGCAGGCAGACTTGGTGGAGTTCATGACCCATTTGATCTGGGGAGAAATACAAGAAGCATGAGTGGGGGTGTTAGCTCTTGGAAGCTTCATTGGCTTCTCCTTGACCTTGGCTCATCCGCTTTGACCAGTAGGTGGAGGAGTGGGCTGTACTCACCTTCATCTTCTGAAAGGTTATCAGCCTCCTGGATGCCAAGACCCTTGCTTTCCTTTAGCTACCAGAGGTTATAGAATAAATAATAAATATATTATTTAATAAATGCAACAAAAATCCGTAAAATATTTGGATTAAGCTTATGGCAAGGTTAATTGGTTTGGTTATGGTTTATTGTTTTAAATCAATATGAATAAATTAATTATTAAATATTCTGATAGAGGGGCCAAAATTACATTGAGGATCTTTAACACCTCTCTTCAGGGATTTCAGTATGAAAACACATAGTCCTGGTAACTTTGAGCTCTTTAGTTTAAAGGGTATTTTACCCAAAGATAATATGTATATAAAATACACAGTGGAGTGGCAGGGCCTTGTAACCAAGCTGCCAGGACAGAGAAAGGATAATAAAACTCACTGGTATATTATTAAATCCTTAAGGTATCTGTTTGGGTAGTGCACTGATGAGTTAAACCTGTATACTGGGGTTATAAGGTTGTTCAGCAGTTTAAATTGATATAACAAGGTTGAGGATGGATATTATTAATCAGACTAAGCCATAAATCACTTACTTATCTCTTATAAGTACTTGATTACCTTGGCACGGTCTCTGGATATAAATATAACTGGGTCTCTGCTCATCAATATCCTCAAAAGAGCTCTTTATTTATAGCTTTTGGAGTCCCAATATTATCCTTCTGAGGAATAAAGGGGCTCAAAGGGATGGGAAATAAGGCTATCAGGATAACCAGTGGTAGCCTGTCATGTTTTCTTGGTGCTTTAGCACGGGTAGCATCCAATTCCTCAGGGTATGGGAATTATTCTACTTTATAATTGATATTTAGGATGTGTAAATTACACTAATATGTCCTATTTATGTATTATTTAATTAATTATCCTTATTAAATTTTCCCAGTAAGTTAATAATTACGTACTAGATATTTCAACGGACATTCTGACGTCAGGTGAGTTCTCATTATGTATTAAATAATTGGAGTAAAGTCATGATATTGATCATACTCCTTATTTTTGAGTTTCAGTTGATTTACTAAAATAATTACTTAGAAATATAAGTCATGGGAATTCATGTAATATTTTTACATCATAAGTTTTCTTTGTATTTCACAAAGATATTGATGTCTAGAAATTCTCATAAAAGTATATTAAAGTATTTTAATATATTTTAATATATTTTAATATATTTTTAGAAGTTGTCATTGTCTTATTTTTGACATTCTTGGTACTTTGAATTATATTCAGCAAAAAATATGTATAAGGGTTATTTATGTATTTTTATATAATATTATGTACTTTCAGACTATGTACTATCTATGGGAACATTTATTACATATGTAGAATGTTCCCGTGTGGGTTGTAGCATGTTTACCAGTACCTAAGTTTCTCAGGCCGCCTGTCACTTAGTCAACCCATAGTCCTGCGGCTGCGTACTTGTCAGAGGACCGCGGCTGCGTACACAACCTTGAAAGAGTGACAGGGCTGTATCTCAGCCGCACGCAAGTGCATTGGCTGCTGCGGCTGCGTGCGGGAATTGTGACAAAACACATTTCCTTCCATAACTCCTAAAATAACACCTGAATTCTGACTGAATTTTAGGTGTGAAACCTATACGTGACAATATGTGTGAAATATTTAATTGGCCAAAAACCTCAATAGTGGAGCCGTGGTATTTTGCTCTTTGTTTTGTTAATTATTTAAAAATATAAGGAGTTGGATTTCAAGGGTGGGGTCAGGGAGTGACCCTACCGTATTTGGGTGGAGAATCAATTTCTGTAATAATATTTATGGTTCTCCTACTCCTTCTTAGTTTCATTGTATTATTATTATTTTTATGTTATTTCTGTTACTTTTGCAGCTTGCTCTGCAATATTAGCAAGCTGACAAAGGTGTTGGAGGCTCTCAGAGTACGCTGCAGGACTTTTTTTGGGTTTTTAAGGGTCAATTTGGTGATCTCCTTTTGAGGAGGCAGCAGCTGGGGCTGAGTTGGACAGGCAGCAGCTCTCAAGCCCAGTGAATGGTGATGATGATGGTCGGCAGTTGGTACTCCAAGCTTGGCGGTCTGGATTGGATGTGGGATGGGCTTGAGGATGGGATGATGGCAATGGTGATGATGAGCCTGCGCTTGCTGGCTGGTTTTTCCTCATCCCCATGTTTCAGTAGGTTTTTGGAGGCCTGGGGATGATCCTCTTCTTGGATGGAGGTGGGGTTGGATGATGGAGGATTGGTAGGGTAGAGATCCTCACAAGTTTAAGAGTCCTGGGGGGTGTTTGCCATTGTCTTAGCTTGATTATTTGTTCTGGGTAACCAGATCAAGTCAATATTACCCCTCAATTGGAGGACAGTGTTGCATGCATGGATGGTGGATGGGGGATGTTGCATAAATGGTGGCTTTGATGTTTGAAGTTGGCCATTTTATGAAAACCACCTTTTTCAAATACACCAGTTAGGGGTATGTGTATTTCAGAAACTGGCCATTAAAAATGGAGGTTTTCTAATGACGGGTTTCCTAAATTTTATTTTCCCTAATAAAACAAAAAACTTTTATTTTGTATTAAAAAAAATTGAATTTAATAAAAAAAATACAAATAAATAAAGTTAAACAAAAAAGTTCAAACTTTGTTAAGCTGATCCAATTATGAGAATTAAAAACACTCCTTATGATTTGATCAGTCAAGCACAAGTTAAACTGACTAGCGAACGGAATCCCATTCATAACAATAAACAAAATAATTCTAGATCAAAAAAATGAAAATAATGATATTAAAAATGTGATAACTCCTTATATCAAAAGAAGTAAGACATCAGCATCAGAAGTACATGCTAGACTAAACCCTAATGATTAAATGAAAACACAAATGATTAAATTATATTTTTTATTTAAGTTTGCATACAAATCCAGTTGATATTTGAGGTGATCAACCTAACCAGAAAATTTGTTTGAATTTAAAGAAGAAGGTTTTGGTAAAATTTGTGGGATTGGAATCATATATCCCTCAAGTAATGAATGAAACCTGTGTTTATTATTGGAAAAGGAAATGAAGGTGGCATATGGTATTTCTTTTGAAACCATTTTTGTAGTATTATAAGTAAAAAATCAATCCAACTAAATGAAAAAAGTGGCCTTGCATAGGTATCTGCTATTATTTGACCCATATCCAACTTTGAAAGCACTTTTGAAGAGGTGATATGTCTTTGAAATCAAGTCTTCTTTTGATCTTTTCTATCTCTTTAATTCCACTCAAGTTTTCCACAATTTGCCTTTGTACTTTGAACAATCATTTGTGTTGGTTATTTATAACAGAACTTCAAGTAGGCTCAGCAGGCAAAATTTGACCCAAGAAGCTCAGCAGTGGGTGGGAGATCAGCAGCACCATATGTTAGGAAAAGAATGTTGGAAGATTGCCTATTCCAAATTAGAAATATTTAGGCTCAGCATTTTTCAGGCGCGTTTTTCTGCAGCACAATAGCAAGGCTGAGCTGAGGTTTTTTTGCCTTTTGAGGAACAATGTTCAAAGACTTACATGGATCTTAGCATAGCATGCCTTATTTTTAATCAAGTTTTCTACAATTTGCCTTTGTACTTTGAACCATCATTTGTATTGTTTATTTATAAACAGAACTGCAAGTAGGCTCAGAAGGCAACATTTGACCCAAGAAGCTCAGAAGTGGGTGGGAGATCAGCAGCAAAATATGTTATGAAAAGAATGTTGGAAGAATGCCTATTCCAAATTAGAAATATTTAGGCTCAGCATTTGTGAGGTGGGTTTTTCCGCAGAAAAATAGCAAGGCTGAGCTGGATTTTTTTTTGTTTTGTGGAACAATTTTCAAAGAATTACCTTTTGCTTAAAATCATTGTGGCCAAAGATAACTTCCCCTTGCAATCATGAATTTAGGAATGCCAAAGCAATTGGTTGGAGCTATGTGGTATGAATCCAAGGACTGAATATGAGGTATCAACTGAGGTTGCGGAGGAATGATAGTTGTTGGGACAATCAAAAATAAAGTCCAAGAGGAAGCCTGCAGATTGATGGGGATCTTTTAGGTACATCAATGAGGATCTTTTGTTATGCCACATGCCGGATTAAGTGTGATCTGCTAAGGAAGATTAAAGGGGATCTGTATTAGGAATGCTTGGCGTGAATCAACTAGCAGGGTTATTGGGGATTAAATTAGTATTGAAAAAATCAATTTTATGCGGACAGATTGGCTAGGGAGATCAGGACTAATAGTCAGCCGGATAATTGATCAATGCATGGGAGGTTGTTTGGAGGATTTTTTTTAACTTTTTTATATCTTTTGTTTTGGATTTGTGCTTTTGGGTTGTACATAAAGAAAGGTATCTTGTCTTGTCTTATGTGGGGAATCAAAAGGTTACAGTTAGAGATGTTATGAAAGTTATCATATTTCAAAGTATTCTTTTACAATTGGAGTGCCCAATGTGCGTGAAGGTCTGAAGAACCATTTCTTTAAGTTAGCTAGGAGTTATTTCAGGGAATATTTCAAGTTTGGAGCTTTCTGGGGAGTCTGTCCTAGTTTATAAATGTTCTTTCATTGCAATTTAGTTAAGGGATCTTCTCTATGATGTGGAGCAACAGCTTAGGCTTCTATTCTGGTGTGGAGCTGGTATTGTAACCAAAGGGCTAGGGAAGTATCTGGTACAAGAGTGGGATTGGTTTGGACATTGAGTATTTCTTTTGACACCATTTGAAATATAATAAAGTGATTTAGAAATGACTCTAAATATTCAATCACCATCACTCACAGGATCCCAAAACTCTCCCAAGAACTTGGGTAAGTTGTCAATTATTTGATTGAGGTATTTCAACTTTTTTTCCTACAATCAAAACTCACTTAGCCAACATTAAAATAACATTAATCAAATGAATACTCACCAAAGATGAGCTTCTGGGTTACTTCTCCTGCGTTTCTTCTTCCTCAGAAATTGATTCCAATTGCAAAAGAAGGGAGCCTAATTGAATTTAAATCTCATCCTCTGAGCTATGAAATACTTATTCTGAGCCTGAGGACTTTCAATATGAATATCATTTCACCATCAGTTCATTAAACCATAAAAATAAACACATCTTAAAATAAAAAACAAAAAATATTTGGTCTTTTTGGTGCCCTTCTAAAACCCCTTTTCCTCACAAGTTCCTTTTGGATTTTTTCAAATCCTGAAATTTCACAACGGTTTCCTTCAATTTGGTTTTAATGCAGCAGGAAAGTAAGACTTTTTGGTTCAAGACTTGGCTTAGAAACAATTTTTTTGCATTATTGAAAGGGGAATTTAGATGTTCCAATTTAACTTCTTCACTTTGTTCCATAAAAATTGAAATGAAATCACAAGAAATTGACAAGATTCAAGCACTGGATCAGTTTTAACCTTTCAAAAATCAAAAACATCACTCATTATTAGACCCATTCAGGAATCATGAATCAAATAGGAATCATTCATTGAAAAATAATTCATCATAAAGCAATTAAAACAATCTAACATACTGAACTAAAACACCCCTTATAGTATCAACTCCACTGAGGATGAAAATCCCCAGGCACCAAGGTTCCTCTGAATGCTACTATTTTTCACAATATGTGGAAACAGTGAAAGCCCATTGTTTTGGAATATGACTTGGTGCAAAATTTGCAATCATGATCATGGTTTAACTTTTTGAATTTTTCACCAATGAGTTGAAATGCTTCAATCCAAATTTTTTAATACAAAATTAAAATTTTGGTTGGGAGAATTTTTTCTTAATTTATTTGATATTTGTTAAGCAAAAAGTGCACTGAAGTTATTTGGCCATAAATGTTTCCGTCAAATTGTTTCCAAACATGAAAAATGTTCCCCAATGAACTAGGAAGTAATTTTTTAAAGTAACATGAGCCCATTCTAATCAAGGCTATGTTTTATTTAAAAAGTAAGGGTTGGCACAAGTTCATGCAGGTACAAAATTCTCTTTGATAGGGAAAATTTTATCTTACTTATACTAAAGCACTTCCTCATGGTATTTCAAGAAACATTTTATAAAATTTTAAACATAAGGAATCCAAGTAGAGATAAACAGAAGAATAAATAAATCAGCACTCTGGGTTCCACATCATTGACTTCTGCCCCCCAGTTGTTTCCAGAGACCCACTATTTTTCCCAAAGAGAAATTAAAATTTGCCATCCTTCATCATCACTAATGAAGCAAGCTTTTCAATTTTCCTGAAGATTTTGAGAAAATAGCCAGGAGGACTACTGTCTTGATGAACCAGGGAAAGTATGTTGAATAGCACAAATCAGCCCTTTTGCAAGGTCCATCAAAAATACTTTGGGAAGCCTATTAGGATTGTAAAGCAACTCCTTTATTGCATTCACTTCCAAAGTGTAGAAATAAAATTTTACTTTGTTTATGAAAAAAAAGCATTTGTAAAAGCTTTAGGGTTGGCTTTTATTCCTACAACATCCAATATCCAGATGTTTTACCTATTTTTTGAATAAGTAAAATTAAACAAGGAAATGTGATGGTATTTTTTACAAAGTTTGATAGAGTGAGATTGAGCCAAGAATTGGGCCTCTAAGCAAGCCTCTCCACTGAATTTTGACCTGCATAAACACTGAGTATCTTTGGGATTGTTCCAATAGGAAATCCATAACACTTTTAATGTTAAGTTCTGCTCATTTTACCTTTATCTTGGTGTTCTAAATTTTTTTATTTTGAAATTATTCTCCCCCATCAATCTTACTCAATTTACCTTTGATTTTAACTGTATCAAGCCCATCTTGCATGCCTTCCTTTAGTTGATCTAAGGCCAAACCAGAGATTTTTCTCAGTTGAGGATGCACTGAGGGGTTTTCAGATGGTTCATGATTGTGTTTGTAATTTCTAATGGAGAGAAACAAAATGGGATTTTCTCATTTGAAAATTGCACAGATCATGAAGTGAAACTCAAACTTCCTTTTTTGAATCTTTCTTTGCAGCTTGATGAGTAAAAGCGCACAAATATTTTCCATTTCTGTTGCATTCTAGGTTAAAATATTTCTCTCTCTTTGAATTGAATGTTGTCAAAGCGTAGCCATGCATAGATTCCCATTTTTTGAAAAATTGTTTGAATTTTCCACTACTAGGAAAGGATCTCACTGAAGGAGGTTCAATGGGTTATGGAACCTAATAGTTACATAGTTACGTAGTTACAGCTAACATGGTTAAGTTATTATACATCAAACCAAATCAATCAAATGGCACATGAAATATTAACCACCACCAAAAGTAAATTTCACTTTCAGATCATCTTGTTGCTAAATTGTAACCCTAGATGAGGACACAATTGGGGCTTTTTGTTTGTTTCCCAAATCCCTTTCCAAATCCCTAGCTTCTGCCACATCCTTGTTAACAGAAATATAGATTAAGTCCTTAAAGGCAGCCATGTTGAAAACAGAGGGGCTTTGGCTTTCAACTGTTCACACAATCCAAATAAATACCAAGTAAATTTATTATTAAATCCAGATTCTTCAACAAATTCAAATTGTACTCAGTTTTGGGTTAAAAAAAAGAAAATTATCCAACCAGAAAGTATTTTGTAAATCTTTTGACATGAGTTGTTTTGAAAATAGGAAGAATGTTTAATTCTGGTCTTCTTTTGGTCCAAAAGTTCCAAATTTTATCAAATTTCCCCAAATTTGGGTTGACAGCACTCAAATTTGATCCAGGGGTGCCTAGATACCCCTAAGTCCACCCTGAGATTTCCAATTTGGGGATAAATTTCCCAAAGTGGGCCAAAAGTGTCATTGAAAAAACTTGCAACCCCAATCAAAACTGGCAAAACCCCCCAGGTTGATTTGAAAATCTAAGCCAAATGATGGAAAGCACCATTTACAGACACTGCAGTTTAAGAGATGTCAGTAGTTCTTTATGGAAGAAGATCCATGGCTGATTCTTACAATACTGAACTGGCTGCAATCAGGCTTTTGTCTTTCATTTGGAATGGCTTGATGAAAGATGGAGTTGGCCATGAGAGTTAAGAAAAGATAAAACAATAGCAAGAGATGCTTTCAGCTTGCTACTTACAAAGATCAACCTGTCAAAGCAGACAATATAAATAAAAATAAAAATAATTAAACCAGAAGGAGTAGGAAATCCATAAATATTTTTTTTAGAAATGGATTCCCCATCCACAATAAGATAGGGTCACTCACTGACCCCACCTTTGAATTCTCACTCCTTCATATTTTAAATAATTAAATAAGAAATTAAAAAAATGCCACAGCATCACTATGTCACCTTTTGGCCAACTTAATATTTTACACACATTTTCAAGTATAGATTTCACACCTAAAATGCAGTCAAAACTGAGTTATTGTGTTTATTTTAGGATTTACACGCAGAAATGTGTTTTTTCACAATTCCTGGTGTTGTGTTGTATTTATAACCTCCAATCAAGGAACTGCATCACGGGCTGTGTGCTCAGCAGTTGGGTAGGTTGAGCCCAGCATTTGGGGTGCGCGCGGTCCCAGCAGTAGGAAATGAGGGGCTCAGCACCGGGTGTGGGTTGGGCCTACTCCAGCAGTGGGGGGCTTGTGACAAACTTGGAAAAAGCGGACCATGTAATGGAGCCAAAACAACCAGGTTTGCAGGAAGCTAGTTTGGAAACTAGGAGCGGGGAAATAGCGGGTTTATAGGCGCCAGGAGGTCCACCCAAGCATAGGAATGGACAAATCCAGGGATTGCGGGATTCACAGACGCGCGCGGACAAATAAACGTGGGGGGCTGCAAGTAGGACGCGGCGGAGGGCCGCGCAATGAGAAAGAAAAACTTGAATTATGGAAAAAACAGAGGAAAGGGTTTTGGAGGGAATAGATGGTATGGGATAGGGTTGGGAAAGGGTGAGGGTTAAGCTTGGGTTTCTTTTCTATTTGTTGTTGGGCTGTCATTGTGCTTTTACTTAGGTTAGGGTTGAGGGTGTGGGCATTAAGTCTGCACTCTCAACCCCAGCTTGTAGGTGTGAAATAATTGAAGAGCTGATTAACCTGGACCAGCCTGTTCAAATTGCAAAAAAATTTTAAGTAAGAAAGGAACAGCCAGTACTAGAAAATCAGTTAATCATAAACAGTAACAGAAGCAGTGCCTCTATGGGCAGGGTGATGGCCCTTAAACGGACTAAGTAGAGAAATCTAACACTAGATACAAAACAAAAGCCAATACTTCCAGGGAGACTTGTCAAGAAGGAAGATGCCATTAGTTTGATCATCCAGAGATTGAGTTGGAAGATGGATGGTACCTACTTCTATATAAATGCTGAAAGCAGTCAGGTGAACAAATTCAAAGTTGTAAACCAATCTAGCCAATTCAGGTCAATAGCTGGTGAGTTCAAGGCTGGAGGATGAGGTGGATGGTTGAGACTGCAAAGACCTAGAGGTAACTTGAAGATATAGAAGAATGTTAGTCATCCAAGCAGTCTCCCATTATGAGAGCATCTGTGACAGCTGATGGTGACTGACACCTCTAAGAGTGGGAGCAGTGCTTGCCGCGCTTGGTGAAAACTTGGAAGACAATGAGAAAATGAATGAAAATATGGAAAGAATGCAGACAACAACATATGATAAGCACAGCAGCAGTAGAAACTGGTAGACTGAGTAGTTGAAAAGAGATGATTGAGCAGAGGAAAAATGAAACAAATATCAACAGGCCTGCTCAACTCAATATCAGGATGATTCTTACAATCCAATGTACTTAGTAAGTATTTCCACGGCTGCAGTAATAGCTTCTTTTGTTAGTGAGTTGGCCAACGTGTCTTGGGACAAGATGAGCTTGATTTTGATTTGTTGATTGTTACAGTTGTTCCTTACGCTCTTTATTTTGATTTCCATGTACTTAGTGTGAGATTTACAACTGGACTTTTTTGATCTTATCATTGAGTCCCTTGTTTTTGATTAAATGTATGGGGGATTATGGTGTAGTCCTCCAGATTTCTCCTATGAGGTGATTGATAAAACGCCCCTCCTAGTGACTAGCAGAGGGCGCGTTTCATTCAGAATCCATGGAGGAGTGAGCTATGCTTTGCTGTTGGCAGCTGGTCCAGTAGATGGGTGACCCCTTGAGCAGGAAGATGAAACCTGTTTGAGATAGTCGAGTGGTGGGATTGTCCCTGCAAGTTACATTGCTATGGATTACAATTATTGTTGCTGGAGTCCTGGATTGGAGAACAAGCCAATAGTTGATTGTTTTGAGGAGGTATCTCCACACATGCTAAACTTCTGTCCAGTGAGCAATACCTGGATTCTCCAAGAAATGGGCCAGATTTGACATGGCGTAGCTGATGTTGGGTCTGGCCCATGTTTAAATGAAGTTGAGTCGCCCTATGGGAAATTGGTAGTTTCTGCAGAGTTCTTTGAAGCCTTCTATTTCCTGTTTGATGGCTGTTTGAAGGTTAAGGCCAGACGTGCAGTGATTGTTCATTGGTTTGGCTTCCAGAAGGTTCATTTCTTCCAGTCCTTTCTTTATGTGATACGGGAGAGATAGGGCAATGTAGTCCTTGCCAATACCAAATTTAATTCCCAGAAGAGTATCCACCCCGTGCCGCAAAGATTCCTTGAATTGAGTAAGAAACTTTGTCTTGAAGCCGTCAGCGTCCCCAACAACCACTAGGTCATCAACACGGAAAAAGAGTGCAGTTACTTTATCTGCATGAAGGTAGAGACAAGGATTGCTGTTTCTTTCTTCAAATCCATTCTCTTTGATCCATTTGCTGAGCCTCTTGTACCAATTGAGAGGTTCTTGCTTCAAGACATATAGGAACTTGTGTAATTTAAGGAATTTAGATGTTCTCCTTGAGCCAGTTGGTGTTTTGATGAAGATTTTCTCCTTCAGGGGAGAATGTAGAAATGCCCCCTTGATGTTTAATTGAAGAATCTTGAGGTTTTTGTTGACCAAGTAGCTAAGAAGGGCCCATAAAGATGCAAATTTACCTGTGGGAGCAAAGTTTTCAAAGTATTCAATTCCATATCTTTTATTAAATACTTGGAAACAGACCCTGCATGTCTTTCAGAGTGGTCTCACCGGAGTGCAGATCCTACTTGCTTTGGAAGGCCCAGGTATTGTTGAGTGGGTTGACTACTTCTGATTCATTAGCATCCTCCCAGACTCCAAGGTCCTCAATGGTGTTCAGTTCCTTTTTGATGGGGGGTACCCAGTGTGGCTGTTTCAGAGCCTCTCCTATGTTCTTTGGCAGGGATTCTTGGTGGTAACCATATTGTTCTGGCACCTTCAGTCTGGATCTATCCCTCAGGTTAGGTCTGAATGCTTTGAGAACTTTTGAGGAAGAGAAATTGGTATTGGATGAATCTTGATCAACTGAGTCAATTATCTCAGGTTTAAGTTCCTCATTATCCTCACCAGCAGGATCATCCCCAGGCAAGTTTGAGTTGAAAGCTCTAACAGAGGGACACTTTTTGGAAGTTTCTTTGTCATTGGTTAGCCAGGAGCCTCCCACTGGTTGAGTTTTCAGAAACTTTGCATGTTTTTGCTTGATGATCTTCCCGGTCTTTGATAGAACTTTATAAGAAGAGAACCTAGGGACATACCAAAAAAAAGTCCTTCTTCCCCTTTTTCAATAAGCTTCAAATTTATGTTACTTTTGTTGAGTAAGTAGATGACTGTGGAGCCAATAGTTTTCAGATATTCTAACAGCAGCTTGCTTTTATTCAGCATTTCCCGCAGAGTCAATCCCCCTTTTTCCCATGGTATTTGATTTAGAGCCAAGCAGAAGCTCTGAATGACCACGTGCCAGAAATTCTTTGGTATCCTGGTCAAACTGAACACAGATCTCAAGGATTCCATGATGGTGCGTTTTTCTCTTTCAGCCTTGACGTTGTGCTAGGAGTGGTATGGTTGACTAATAAGGTGATTGATCAACTTTGATTTGAAAAATACTTTGAGAGTTTTGTTAACAAACTCTCCTCCTCCGTCTGAAACAACATTGATTGGATACCTCTGTTGCCTTTTTGCTTTGCTCTCTATCACAAATTTGATAGTATCTGCTGCTGCATCCTTTGAATGGAGAGTAAACAATGAGAGGTAGCCGGGCAGTTTTTCCACAATAGTGAGAGCAAATCTCATTCCCCCTTTGCTGATGGGATTGAGCGGACCCATCAGATTGAGATGAAGACTGGAAAAGGCCCTAGCTGCGGGATGTTGTTCCTTGTTAAACGGAGCCTTATTTATTTTTCTCTTCTTACAGGCTAAGCATTTGAAGGTCTTCACTGTATCGCTTTGAATTGTGAAACCCCTGATATTTCTCCATTTGGTCAATGCTGGCATGACCAAGTTTGAGGGGGAGGTCTTTGAGTTTGCCCACAGTTAGGTAACAGGAAGAATTCTTCTTGATTCCGGGTGCTTTCATGGGAGGAGAGGTGAGTTCCAAGGGTTTTTTAGCCAGGATCAGGAGCGGATTGTTTTTGAAACTACCTTTTAAGACAGAGTCTTTCAATTTGGGGAGGTTAAAGTTTGGCCAATCCAATTTGGAGTTCACTCTTAGATAACACCCCTTCATCAACAGGGCACCAAGGGACACAAGGTTGACAGTGGCTTCAGGGACCCAAGCTGCATTCTCAAGGCAGATGGTCTTCCTGGAGCTTTTGAGTATGGCTGTGCCAAGTTGTGATTCCTTCACATTTCTTCCCAGTTTTGATAAATTCATTGCCAGGTTTCTCAGTAAAAACGGAAAAGAGTTCCAATCATGGAAAATATGAATTGAGCATCTGCTGTCCAGGATATATTGGTCAGAGTGGAGGTTGGTAAAATGATTTGAGGCACAGAAGAAAGAGTAGTTGTGAAAGTGCAATTCAGCTGGATTT
Source organism: Puccinia polysora (assembly GCA_025617555.3). Taxonomy (NCBI): domain Eukaryota; kingdom Fungi; phylum Basidiomycota; class Pucciniomycetes; order Pucciniales; family Pucciniaceae; genus Puccinia; species Puccinia polysora. The sequence continues at coordinate 14,194,991 of CM062618.1, forward strand.
TTCTTCTTGACACCACACCTTCCTTTGTTTGACAACTGTTTGGGTTGGAGCTCAGGGAATTCTACCCAGCAGGATGAGTGGGGATGTGATTTGACTGCAGGGTTGTGTTTCCCGTTCTTCCATCTGGGGGCATCAGATTATCTCAAGTTGTTGGAGTGGAACATTGCTGAGTTGGTTTCAGAGGTTTTGGCAGCCTTAAATTGCACTTCATTTTTGTGCTGGAAAAGATGATTTAAAACCAACATGACCAAAAGTTTGCTTCCTGAATGCATTATCTGATATTTCATGGCCTTGAGTGAATCCAGCAGCTTGAAGAGAATGAGATAGCTCAGGATATCATTTGGTAATACTATTCTTACTTCATCCAGCTTTCCAAGGTGGGCCTTCACAGAAGTAACAAAACCGTCTATGTTGTTTTGGTCAAACCCTAGGTGTAAAATGTTAAAGAACATTTGGGGTTGATTTTCTGCTTGACGAGGCAAAATGATCCTTAGCAGCAAGCCAAAATAATTTTGAGGAGTCTTCAGTCTACAGGGTGATAATATTGCTGTGGGTCCCAGGGTCTAGTTTTGACATGAGATAGCCTGCCATTTCATTGTTGTCAGGTATATCAATGTGGGGGTTGGGTGAGTTAATTTGATGCAGTATGCCTTGAATTTTAAACAATTGCTCCATCTTCTTCCTCCAGATGGAGTATTTTGCTTGGTAAGCAGAGGAGTTGATGCCATAAGTGATTTGAGTGCCAGAGCCTTGAAGTTGCCTTTGACTCCTGGTCCAGGGGATTCATTGGTCCTTGCCATGTTAGTTGAGCTTGTTCAATCCATATTTTAGCTTTTAACTGTTTGAAATGATTTGAGAGCTGATTAAACTGGACCAGGCCGTTCAAATTTCAACAAAATGGTAAGTAAGAAAGGAAAGGTCAGTACTAGAAAATAAGGTAATCATAAACAGTAACCAAAAGAAGTAGTGCCTCTAAGGAAAGGGTGATGGCCCTTAAACGGACTAAGTAGAGTAATCTAACACTAGAGACAACACAAACGCTGTCAGCTTGCTACTATTGCAGAGAAAGCTGCAAAAGTAACAAAAATAACATAAAAATAATAATAATATAATTAACCTAAGAAGGAGTAGGAAAACCATAAATATTGTTACCAAAATGGATTCTCGGCCCAAAATTAGGTAGGTTCACTCACTGACCCCACCCTTGAAATCCAACTCCTTATATTTTTAAATAATTAAGGAAAGAAAGACCAAAATACTACGGCTCCACTATTCAGTTTTTGGTCAACTAAATATTTCACACACATTGTCATGTATAGGTTTCACACCTAAAATTTAGTCAGGATTGAGGTGTTGTGTATATTTTAGGAGTTACGGGCAGAAATGTGTTTTGTCACAATTCCCACACGCAGCCGTGGCAGCCAATGCACCCGCGCGCGGCTGAGATACAGCTCTGTCACTCTGTCAAGGTTGTGTATGCAGCCCCGGGCCTCTGACAAGTACGCAGCTGCGGGAATACGGGTTGACAGAGTGACAGGCGGCCTGAGAGGCTCAGGTACCGTGTAAACATGCTACAACCCACACAGGAACATTCTACATATTTAATAAATGCTCCCGTGGATAGTAGATAGTCTAAAAGAACATAATATTATATAAAAATACTTAAATAATCCTTATACGTATTTTTTATTTAATATAATTCAAAGTACCAAGAATGTCGAAAATAAGACAATGAAAAATTCTAAAAATATATTAAAATACTTTAATATACTTTTATAAGAATTTCTAGACATCAATATCTCCATGACATACTAAGAAAACTAATGATGTAAAAATATTACATGAATTCCCATGACTTATATTTTTAAGTAATTATCTTAGTAAATCAACTGGAACTCAAAAATAAGGAGTAGAATCAATATCATGACTTTTACTCCAGGTATATAATACATAATGAGAACTTACCTGACATCAAGATGTTTGTAGAAATGTCTATTCATATAATTATTAAATTACTGGGAACATTTACTAAGGATAATTAATTAAATAATACATAAATGGGATTGATTAGTGTTATACACACGTCCTAATATCTATTATGAAGTAGAATAATTCCCATACCCTGAGGAATTAGATGCTACCCGTGCTATAGCACCAAGAACACGTGACAGGCTACGCTTGGTTACCCTGCTAACCTTAGTGTCCGTCCCTTTGAGCCCCTGTACCCCTCAGAAAGACAATGTTGGGACTCCAAAAGCTATAAATAAAGAGCTCTTTTAAGGATATTGATGGGCAGAGACCCAGTTATATTTATATCCAGACCCTGTGACAAGGTAATAAAGTACACATAAGAGATAAGTAATTGATTTATGGCTAAGTCTGATCAATAATGTCCGTCCTCAACCTCTTTTTTATCAAGTAAAACTGCTGAACAACCTTATAACCCCAGTATACAGGTTTAGCCCATCATTACACGTCTTAAACAGATACCCATAGGATTTAATTATATACCAGTGAGTTTTATTATCCTTTCTCTGTCGTGGCAGCTTGGCTACAAGGCCCTGACACTCCACCATGTATTTTATATACATATTATCTTTGGGTAAAATATCCTTTAAACTAAAGAGCCCAAAGTAACCAGGACTACATGTTTTCATAATGAAATCCCTGAAGAGAGGTGTTAAAGATCCCCAATATAATTGTGGCCCCTCTATAAAAATATTTAATAATCAATTAATTCATATTGAATTAAAACAATAAACCATAACCAAACCACCTAACCTTGCAATAAGCTTAATCCAAACATTTTACGGATTTTTCCTTCATTTATTAAATAATATATTTATTATTTATTCTATCACCTCTGGTAGGTAAAGGATAGTAAGGGTCTTGGCATCCAGGAGGCTGACATACGCCAATCTTTCCAGGGAGACTTGATAGCCAGGAAAATGCCATTAGTTTGATTATCCAGAAATTGAGTTGGAAGATGGATAATCCGTACTCCTATAACAATTCTGAAAGAGGTCAGGTGACAAAAGTCAAAGTTGTAAACCAATCTAGCCAATTCAGGTCTATAGCTGGTGAGTTCAAGGCTGGAGGACAATGTGGATTGTTGAGACTTCAAAGACCTAGAGGTAACTTGCAGATGTAGGAGCAGGGGAGTTGTCCAAGCAGTCTCTCATGATGAGAGAATCTGTGACAGCTCACGGTGATTGACACCTGTCAGAGTGGGAGCAGTGCTTGCCGCGTTTGGTGACAACTTGAGAGAAAATGAGAAAAGGAATGGAAAGATGGAAAGAATTCAGACAACGGCATATGACAAGCACAGCAGCAGTAGACACTGGTAGACTGAGTAGTTGAAAATAGATGATTCAGCAGAGGAAAAATGAAACAAATATCAACAATAGGGGATTTTCATATATATATTGGATAACCGCAAAGGATACAGCAAAGGATATGAAGAGGATTGGAAGGAAGGAATTCACATCATCATTTTAATTGATCTCTTTTCTCTAACCATTGCTCTTCTTAGCTCATCAGCACTCAACCTCCTTACAGATGCTGGGAGAAATAACTTCTGAACCTTAGGAAAACTTTGGGGAGTATCTCCCTTTTCTTTCCAAACTGGGTATCTTCTTATTCCTGTAGGCAGTAAAAAAGAAGGTTCACAAATGCAGAGTTTCTGCACATAGCAGATCCAACCCTGCGCGCAGATGAATTGAATGGTCCATGCATCAAGATCTGTCAAAATCAAAGTGATGATTGGTACCATTGCTAAATACTACAACCTAGACAGATCCACCATGCATATGTGATAACATGACAAATGCATGGTAGATAGTCTAGAACCGTAAAATATCCAATAAAATTATCATATAATAAAATTTAAAGTATGGTTAATTAAGAAACAACTATTGAGGACAATAAAAACATAAACTAATCCAGATCTTGAAAGAAAATGAAACATACCAGGGATTGGTCATAAAAACTATTTAAAAAATCAAGAAGATCTGAGTTCAGCTGGTTGAAAGCACCTTTTGGAAGTGGAACTCATGCCCTAGCAGGCTTACTGGCGTAGATATTGATCCTTACCCTTGCTAGGTGCCCCAGGGGGCTCTTTTCCACCCAAAAAAAAGGTATTTATACAGACCTTCTTTTGATTATTGTTCCCCATTTACCTATATATTTATGAAGTATTGTCCAGAAATCTTGCCAGCCATGATCAGTTGCTTATATGATATAATAATGAAGTCATTTATGGCCCAGTCTGATATATATTAGAGTTATTTCTGAAAAACTATTGATCTGGTAAAATTTAGTCAAGAAATTATCCCAATCCCTGCTCTAAAACCCTTCAACTGAATCTGTTCAGGCTAAATGTGAATTATTTCTCCAAAAGTAAGTTACTTCCTTCCTGCCTTGGCCTGAGTTCTGTTTTCCCGGCAATACCAGCTGGATAACTCCTTACAAGGCACCCAGCATTATTCCAAGGTTCTTACAATTCCAAAGGTAGCCCCTTGAAGAGAGGTTTTTTTTCTGTAAAAATGCCCAGTAGTATAATAATGTGGCCCCTATTTTTATAACATATTGAAAAACATTTAAAAAAACAAATTGACCCATGAACTATCTCTTGAAATATTGATTATTTGAGATTATCACCTTTTTATTTTTTGGAATATTATTATTAAATTATTCTATCACTCTGTAGCTAAAATACTGCAAGGTTCCTGATATAAGAGAGCTGACTGATGGAGGTAAGTAGTTTGAATTCAATTGGGACATGTGAGAATTATTTGCCCACAAGCTTAGTCAAAGAGAAGTAATTAAATCAAAAGAAATTCTGAGACAATAATGCCTTATGATTGATCCTAAATATGAGGCAGAGGCAATGGTGCAGTGGTGAGTGTGAATAAATTGGTGAATTAATTGGTGAATGAATTGGAAATGAATCAATGGAAAACAGCAGGGAGAAGAGCTGCTTAAATAAAAAAGATGGTACTCATGGGCAGCTGTCATAACCACAACTTGACTCAGCCATACTCAACCCTCAGCCATTCACAGTCCAGTACAATCTACTTTCAACCCCTGGATCCACATACTGCATGTCCCCTAGGTAATCTCCCAGGCATACCCTCCACCTCTCTATGACTTGGTTCATCCCTATCTCTCTTCAACCCTATCTGGAATGAGGAGTACATACAGTCAACCCATAGTACATACTCCTGGCCGGACAACCCATAACCCAGTTCAGTACATGACCTTCCTGGACAAGCCCATACTCAATCTGTCAAGCTACAACCTCCAGCCCCATTGGTCAACATGTAATTCCATGGGCCTCTCAGCCCAGCAACAGTCATCCCTCCTCAAGGCCTCCTCCCAGTTCTCACATATACTGACCTCTCCTCTCCTCCTGGACTAATTCCCCCCAAGGAATTAGTATACTACTTCTTATTGGTTAGTCCCTCATCCAATAGGTGTCATCTCAGCACAAGAAATGCAACCAGCCTAACTTACTCATCTCACCTATCCCTCAGGTGTTACTCTTACAGGATTCCCTCATCACAATTCTTCAGAGCCTTACTCCTGGATTCTTCTCCTCATCATTGTCCTTACTCTACATATCCCCTTCATATGCAATTAATCTCTTTATCTCTATCCTGAGTTCTGTGAGAAGTAGTGCCTGTGCCTTCAGCCCCTTGCACTCCAGGGGCAGTTGTGACATTATACTAATTACTTCCCCTTGATTACTACCCACCTCTATATCCCAATAGACCCATTCCATCAATCCGCAAATGATTTCATCTACTGGACAACACTACCTACGATATTTGTGGGCATGAGTGGTATAGAGCTTAACAGTGTGTGGCCTCAACTTTTCCAAAGGTACATCCTGCGGAATTTGTCTGGCTCAACCCCTCTCCTGGAATTGGCCCTTAAACAATGTTTCGACGGGGACTTTGAACTTCCACTTTTACTTTGACTTTGACCTTTGAATTTGACCTTTGACTTCACCTTTGACTTTGACCTTTCACTTCGACACTTCAACGTTGACCTTTGACTTTGACACTTTGACTTTGACCCTTGACTTTGATGGAACGTTGCACAAGTTCAAGACTTTTTCTTGCAGCCAAATTCTCTCCCTCATCTTCTCTGGGTACTTTCTTGGGTCACTCCCCTACGGCATACTTGGAAACCATGCCTCCTTGACGTGCACAACCTTCCATCATCATCAGTCCACCTCTTACTAGGGCCGCCGGAGGATGTGGCGCTACCATAGAAATACAAGACCATGATCAATCTACTCCTCAAGCCCATGGACAAGGGAGGAACTTTTCCAACCTCCCTCCACCAGTTTCCAACACCATGGACACTGGTATACTTCCTCCAGCTCCTCCAAGAGCTTCTCTGTCCCCTGCTCCTTCTGTTGTCAGACCGTTTATTAATTGAGTGACTGGCCAATATCCCCAAGCAGGTTATGGATTGGACTCCCCATTGTACAATCCCAGTCTAATTTCTCTCCCTGAGGATGTGGAAGAGGAGGAAGAAAGCAAGGACTCAGGTTTTGACTCAAGCATCCTTAGCAACATTAACTCACCAACCTCTGGACCTCAGGAAGAAGCTTCCCAACCTTCTGCTTCAACTGCAACCCCAGCTCCTCCAAGTCAACCTCTTCAACCTACAACTGTGGACCCTAATCTCCTAGCCTTCCTTCAAACCATGACTTCAGCAGTGGCCAAACTCTCTCAACCCCCAACAACTAGTACTTCCCACTCAGGAACCTTCAAAGCCCCATCGATGAATCCGCCAGAAAAATTCGAGGGCAATAACCCTACCAATCTCAGACCCTCCCTACAAGCTTGTGAAATCATCTTTGCAAACAACAAAGGGTCCTTCCTTGCGGATCGAAGGAAAGTTCTGTTGGCTGTCTCCTACCTCACTGGGAACGCAAACCAATGGATTCAACCCTACTTGGCTCATCTCCCCAATCAAGAGCCCTCATTCCTGCTCAACTCCTGGAAAAACTTCACAGAACAACTTCATACTCTCTTTGGTGATTGTCTGGAAACAGCCAAGGCAGAGAAGGAACTTGTGAATTTGAAGATGAAGGACTCTGGATATGCCTCAACCCACATCAAAGAATTTAGTTCCCTTATGACAAAAGTCTCTGGATGGGGAGATAGAGCCTTCTACTTCCACTTTTGCAAAAGCCTCCCTGCTCTACTTCTGGATCAATTAGCCGGCTATGATGGTTCTGCAGACACCCTTCAAGATCTTATGGGTGTAGTGTTGGATTACGATACCAGGTACCACAAACAAGTCAAGGAGAAGTCTTCCCATCCAAGCCACTCTAAACAGAAAAATTCCTCTCAATCCCAAGCCAATTCTTCCCAGTCTGACAAGGACAAGGGTGAGGCCAAGAAAAAAAGAAAAATCTGCAAAGAAACAATCCTCTAAAACCAAACCCTCCTTGGACTTAGGTCCTGATGGCAATCTCAAGGCTGAAGAAAAGGCAAGAAGGGAGAAGGAGGGACTATCTATGTATTGTGCAGGGGAGTACAAGACGGACGACTGCAAAAAGAAGCCTGCCTCCAACACCAAATCTTCCTCTACCTCCAAGCCAAAAAACAATTAGGTGGTTTTCATGCTGTACTCCAGGATTATAACCCTACTGATGTTAGGGTAAAAAAGATACAAAAAGACTACTCTGACCAACTTTCCAAAGGCTTACATTTTATTCTTTTTCACCAGGACTTGAGTTATAGTGTTTTGATTGATTCAGGTGCTACTCAATCTGTAATGGCTAATACCATGGTTCTAAAGTTTTCATTTCATCCCATACCTCTGGGTAAACCTATTCCTCTTTTCAATTTCATTCCAAATGAGTCACCCTCTCAACTAATCTCCCCCAAGGCAACTTGAGTGGTCTCTCTTCCTTCTTTTCCTATCTTTGAATGGGAATTCCTCCTTTTTGACGCACCATTCTCAGAAGACCTCATCCTGGGAATTGACTTCCTTCACCACTGGAATCCTGAAGTAAACTGGAGAATGGGGCTGATCACCCCAAGACACCAGCCTGCTGAAGATTTTTCCTCCCAATCCGTTGAACTCAACATGGCCAACCTAGCTTCAACTGTTTCCTCTCCCACTCTGCCTCTGGCACTGCATTCCATTGCACTCCCCTTCACTTCAGAACCCTTGCATCCTCAACAACCCATCCAATTTCCATTGAGTTCAACTATTTCCCATCTTGCTTGGATATTCACTGATCCCTTGACCACTCCTCTGGAGGAGGAACCTAGGGATTCATCCTTGCATATCATGCAATTGGTTACCTCTTCTAACATTTCTGTTACTCCCCATAAGAATGCTTCAGCTGACTGGGACAAGTTTGACATTGACAAAGACCCTGAAGAAATAGAAACCGTAATAATAAATCATAAATAATAAATCATAAATAATAAATAATAATTAATAAATAATAAATAATAAATAGTAAATAATAAATAATGAATAATAAATAATAAATAATAAATAATAAATAATAAATAATAAATAATAAATAATAAATAATAAATAATAAATAATAAATAATAAATAATAAATAATAAATAATAAATAATAAATAATAAATAATAAATAATAAATAATAAATAATAAATAATAAATAATAAATAATAAATAATAAATAATAAATAATAAATAATAAATAATAAATAATAAATAATAAATAATAAATAATAAATAATAAATAATAAATAATAAATAATAAATAATAAATAATAAATAATAAATAATAAATAATAAATAATAAATAATAAATAATAAATAATAAATAATAAATAATAAATAATAAATAATAAATAATAAATAATAAATAATAAATAATAAATAATAAATAATAAATAATAAATAATAAATAATAAATAATAAATAATAAATAATAAATAATAAATAATAAATAATAAATAATAAATAATAAATAATAAATAATAAATAATAAATAATAAACAATAAATAATAAATAATAAATAATAAATAATAAATAATAAATAATAAATTACAAATAATAAATAATAAATAATAAATAATAAATAATAAATAATAAATAATAAATAATAAATAATAAATAATAAATAATAATTAATAATTAATAAATAATAAATAATAAATAATAAATAATAAATAATAAATAATAAACAATAAATAATAAATAATAAATAATAAATAATAAATAATAAACAATAAATAATAAATAATAAATAATAAATAATAAATAATAAATAATGAATAATAAATAATGAAAAATAAATAATAAATAATAAATAAATAATAAATAATAAATAATAAATAATAAATAATAAATAAAAAATAATAAATAATAAATAATAAATCATAAATAATAAATAATAAATAATAAATAATAAATAATAAATAATAAATAGTAAATCATAAATAATAAATAATAAATAATGAATAATAAATAATAAATAATAAATAATAAATAATAAATAATAAATAATAAATTATAAATTATAAATAATAAATAATAAATAATAAATAATAAATAATAAATAATGAATAATAAATAATAAATAATAAATAATAAATAATAAATAATAAATAATAAATAATAAATAATAAATAATAAATAATAAATAATAAATAATAAATAATAAATAGTAAATAATAAATAATAAATAATAAATAATAAATAATAAATAATAAATAATAAATAATAAATAATAAATAATAAATAATAAATAATAAATAATAAATAATAAATAATAAATAATAAATAATAAATAATAAATAATAAATAATAAATTTCAAATAATAAATAATAAATAATAAATAATAAATAATAAATAATAAATAATAAATAATAAATAATAAATAATAAATAATAAATAATAAATAATAAATAATAAATAATAAATAATAAATAATAAATAATAAATAATAAATAATAAATAATAAATAATAAATAATAAATAATAAATAATAAATAATAAATAATAAATAATAAATAATAAATAATAAATAATAAATAATAAATAATAAATAATAAATAATAAATAATAAATAATAAATAATAAATAATAAATAATAAATAATAAATAATAAATAATATATAATATATAATAAATAATAAATACCCAATAATAAATAATAAATAATCATTAATAAATAATAAATAATAAATAATAAATAATAAATAGTAAATAATAAATAATAAATAATAAATAATAAATAAAAAATCAAAAATAATAAATCATAAATAATAAATAATAAATAATAAATAATAAATAATAAATAACAAATAATAAATAATAAATAATAAATAATAAATAATAAATAATAAATAATAAATAATAAATAATAAATAATAAATAATAAATAATAAATAATAAATAATAAATAATAAATAATAAATAATAAATAATAAATAATAAATAATAAATAATAAATAATAAATAATAAATAATAAATAATAAATAATAAATAATAAATAATAAATAATAAATAATAAATAATAAATAATAAATAACAAATAATAAATAATAAATAATAAATAATAAATAATATATAATAAATAATAAATAATAAATAATAAATAATAAATAATAAATAATAAATAATAAATAATTAATAATTAATAATAAATAATAAATAATAAATAATAAATAATAAATAATAAATAATAAATAATAAATAATAAATAATAAATAATAAATAATAAATAATAAATAATAAATAATAAATAATAAATAATAAATAATAAATAATAAATAATAAATAATAAATAATAAATAAAAAATAATAAATAAAAAAAAATAAATAATAAATAATAAATAATAAATAATAAATAATAAATAATAAATAATAAATAATAAATAATAATAAAATAAATAATAAATAATAAATAATAAATAATAAATAATAAATAATAAATAATAAATAATAAATAATAAATAATAAATAATAAATAATAAATAATAAATAATAAATAATAAATAATAAATAATAAATAATAAATAATAAATAATAAATAATAAATAATAAATAATAAATAATAAATAATAAATAATAAATAATAAATAATAAATAATAAATAATAAATAATAAATAATAAATAATAAATAATAAATAATAAATAATAAATAATAAATAATAAATAATAAATAATAAATAATAAATAATAAATAATAAATAATAAATAATAAATAATAAATAATAAATAATAAATAATAAATAATAAATAATAAATAATAAATAATAAATAATAAATAATAAATAATAAATAATAAATAATAAATAATAAATAATAAATAATAAATAATAAATAATAAATAATAAATAATAAATAATAAATAATAAATAATAAATGATAAATAATAAATAATAAATAATAAATAATAAATAATAAATAATAAATAATAAATAATAAATAATAAATAGTAAATAATAAATAATAAATAATAAATAATAAATAATAAATAAAAAATCATAAATAATAAATCATAAATAATAAATAATAAATAATAAATAATAAATAATAAATAACAAATAATAAATAATAAATAATAAATAATAAATAATAAATAATAAATAATAAATAATAAATAATAAATAATAAATAATAAATAATAAATAATAAATAATAAATAATAAATAATAAATAATAAATAATAAATAATAAATAATAAATAATAAATAATAAATAGTAAATCATAAATAATAAATAATAAATAATCAATAATAAATAATAAATAATAAATAATAAATAATAAATAATAAATAATAAATAATAAATAATAAATAATAAATAATAAATAATAAATAATAAATAATAAATAATAAATAATAAATCATAAATAATAAATAATAAATAATAAATAAGAAATAATAAATAATAAATAATAAATAATAAATAATAAATAATAAATAATAAATAATAAATAATAAATAATAAATAATAAATAATAAATAATAAATAATAAATAGTAAATCATAAATAATAAATAATAAATAATCAATAATAAATAATAAATAATAAATAATAAATAATAAATAATAAATAATAAATAATAAATAATAAATAATAAATAATAAATAATAAATAATAAATAATAAATAATAAATAATAAATAATAAATAATAAATAATAAATAATAAATAATAAATAATAAATAATAAATAATAAATAATAAATAATAAATAATAAATAATAAATAATAAATAATAAATAATAAATAATAAATGATAAATAATAAATAATAAATAATAAATAATAAATAATAAATAATAAATAATAAATAATAAATAATAAATAATAAATAATAAATAATAAATAATAAATAATAAATAATAAATAATAAATAATAAATAATAAATAATTAATAATTAATAATAAATAATAAATAATTAATAATAAATAATTAATTATAAATCATAAATAATAAATCATAAATAATAAATGATAAATATTCAATAATAAATAATAAATAATAAATAATAAATAATAAATAATAAATAATGAATAATGAATAATGAATAATGAATAAAAAATAATAAATAACAAATAATAAATAATAAATAATAAATAATGAATAATGAATAATAAATAATAAATCATAAATAATAAATAATAAATAATAAATAATAAATAATAAATAATAAATAATAAATAATAAATAAAAAATAATAAATCATAAATCATAAATAATAAATAATACATAAGAAATAAGAAATAATAAATAATAAATAATAAATAATAAATAATAAATAATAAATAATAAATCATAAATAATAAATCATAAATAATAAATAATAAATAATAAATAATAAATGATAAATAATAAATCATAAATAGTAAATAATAAATAATGAATAATAAATAATAAATAATAAATAATAAATAATAAATAATAAATAATAAATAATAAATAATAAATAATAAATAATAAATAATAAATAATAAATAATAAATAATAAATAATAAATAATAAATAATAAATAATAAATAATAAATAATAAATAATAAATAATAAATAATAAATAATAAATAATAAATAATAAATAATAAATAATAAATAATAAATAATAAATAATAAATAATAAATAATAAATAATAAATAATAAATAATAAATCATAAATCATAAATAATTAATAATAAATAATAAATAATAAATCATAAATAATAAATAATAAATAATAAATAATAAATAATAAATAATAAATGGTAAATCATAAATAATAAATAATAAATAATGAATAATAAATAATAAATAATAAATAATAAATAATAAATAATAAATTATAAATTATAAATAATAAATAATAAATAATAAATAATAAATAATAAATAATGAATAATAAATAATAAATAATAAATAAAAAATAATAAATAATAAATAATAAATAATAAATAATAAATAATAAATAATAAGTAATAAATAATAAATAATAAATAATAAATAATAAATCATAAATAATAAATAATAAATAATAAATAATAAATAATAAATAATAAATAATAAATAATAAATAATAAATAATAAATAATAAATAATAAATAATAAATAATAAATGATAAATAATAAATAATAAATAATAAATAATAAATAATAAATAATAAATAATAAATAATAAATAATAAATAATAAATAATAAATAATAAATTTCAAATAATAAATAATAAATAATAAATAATAAATAATAAATAATAAATAATAAATAATGAATAATAAATAATAAATAATTAATAATAAATAATAAATAATAAATAATAAATAATAAATAATAAATAATAAATAATAAATAATAAATAATAAATAATAAATAATAAATAATAAATAATAAATAATAAATAATAAATAATAAATAATAAATAATAAATAATAAATAATAAATAATAAATAATAAATAATAAATAATAAATAATAAATAATATATAATAAATAATAGATACCCAATAATAAATAATAAATAATCAATAATAAATAATAAATAATAAATGATAAATAATAAATAGTAAATAATAAATAATAAATAATAAATAAAAAATCATAAATAATAAATCATAAATAATAAATAATAAATAATAAATAATAAATAACAAATAATAAATAATAAATAATAAATAATAAATAATAAATAATAAATAATAAATAATAAATAATAAATAATAAATAACAAAATAATAAATAATAAATAATAAATAATAAATAATAAATAATAAATAATAAATAATAAATAATAAATAATAAATAATAAATAATAAATAATAAATAATAAATAATAAATAATAAATAATAAATAATAAATAATAAATAATAAATAATAAATAATAAATAATAAATAATAAATAATAAATAATAAATAATAAATAATAAATAATAAATAATAAATAATAAATAATAAATAATAAATAATAAATAATAAATAATAAATAATAAATAATAAATAATAAATAATAAATAATAAATAATTAATAATTAATAATAAATAATAAATAATAAATAATAAATAATAAATAATAAATAATAAATAATAAATAATAAATAATAAATAATAAATAATAAATAATAAATAATAAATAATAAATAATAAATAATAAATAAAAAATAATAAATAATAAATAATAAATAATAAATAATAAATAATAAATAATAAATAATAAATAATAAATAATAAATAATAAATAATAAATAATAAATAATAAATAATAAATAATAAATAATAAATAATAAATAATAAATAATAAATAATAAATAATAAATAATAAATAATAAATAATAAATAATAAATAATAAATAATAAATAATAAATAATAAATAATAAATAATAAATAATAAATAATAAATAATAAATAATAAATAATAAATAATAAATAATAAATAATAAATAATAAATAATAAATAATAAATAATAAATAATAAATAATAAATAATAAATAATAAATAATAAATAATAAATAATAAATAATAAATAATAAATAATAAATAATAAATAATAAATAATAAATAATAAATAATAAATAATAAATAATAAATAATAAATAATAAATAATAAATAATAAATAATAAATAATAAATAATAAATAATAAATAATAAATAATAAATAATAAATAATAAATAATAAATAATAAATAATAAATAATAAATAATATATAATAAATAATAAATACCCAATAATAAATAATAAATAATCAATAATAAATAATAAATAATAAATAATAAATAATAAATAGTAAATAATAAATAATAAATAATAAATAAAAAATCATAAATAATAAATCATAACTAATAAATAATAAATAATAAATAATAAATAATAAATAATAAATAATAAACAATAAATAATAAATAATAAATAATAAATAATAAATAATAAATAATAAATAATAAACAATAAATAATAAATAATAAATAATAAATAATGAATAATAAATAATAAATAATAAATAATAAATAATAAATAATAAATAATAAATAATAAATAATAAATAATAAATAATAAATAATAAATAATAAATAATAAATAATAAATAATAAATAATAAATAATAAATAATAAATAATAAATAATAAATAATAAATAATAAATAATAAATAATAAATAATAAATAATAAATAATAAATAATAAATAATAAATAATATATAATAAATAATAAATAATAAATAATAAATAATAAATAATAAATAATAAATAATAAATAATAAATAATAAATAATAAATAATAAATAATAAATAATAAATAATAAATAATAAATAATAAATAATAAATAATAAATAATAAATAATAAATAATAAATAATAAATAATAAATAATAAATAATGAATAATAAATGATAAATAATAAATAATAAATAATAAATAATAAATAATAAATAATAAATAATAAATAATAAATAGTAAATAATAAATAATAAATAATAAATAATAAATAATAAATAAAAAATCATAAATAATAAATCATAAATAATAAATAATAAATAATAAATAATAAATAATAAATAACAAATAATAAATAATAAATAATAAATAATAAATAATAAATAATAAATAATAAATAATAAATAATAAATAATAAATAATAAATAATAAATAATAAATAATAAATAATAAATAATAAATAATAAATAATAAATAATAAATAATAAATAATAAATAGTAAATCATAAATAATAAATAATAAATAATCAATAATAAATAATAAATAATAAATAATAAATAATAAATAATAAATAATAAATAATAAATAATAAATAATAAATAATAAATAATAAATAATAAATAATAAATAATAAATAATAAATAATAAATAATAAATAATAAATAATAAATAATAAATAATAAATAATAAATCATAAATAATAAATAATAAATAATAAATAAGAAATAATAAATAATAAATAATAAATAATAAATAATAAATAATAAATAATAAATAATAAATAATAAATAATAAATAATAAATAGTAAATCATAAATAATAAATAATAAATAATCAATAATAAATAATAAATAATAAATAATAAATAAAAATAATAAATAATAAATAATAAATAATAAATAATAAATAATAAATAATAAATAATAAATAATAAATAATAAATAATAAATAATAAATAATAAATAATAAATAATAAATAATAAATAATAAATAATAAATAATAAATAATAAATAATAAATAATAAATGATAAATAATAAATAATAAATAATAAATAATAAATAATAAATAATAAATAATAAATAATAAATAATAAATAATAAATAATAAATAATAAATAATAAATAATAAATAATAAATAATAAATAATAAATAATAAATAATAAATAATAAATAATAAATAATAAATAATTAATAATTAATAATAAATAATAAATAATTAATAATAAATAATTAATAATAAATCATAAATAATAAATCATAAATAATAAATGATAAATATTCAATAATAAATAATAAATAATAAATAATAAATAATAAATAATAAATAATGAATAATGAATAATGAATAATGAATAAAAAATAATAAATAACAAATAATAAATAATAAATAATAAATAATGAATAATAAATAATAAATAAAAAATAATAAATAATAAATAATAAATAATAAATAATAAATAATAAATAATAAATAATAAATAAAAAATAATAAATCATAAATCATAAATAATAAATAATACATAAGAAATAAGAAATAACAAATAATAAATAATAAATAATAAATAATAAATAATAAATAATAAATAATAAATAATAAATCATAAATAATAAATCATAAATAATAAATAATAAATAATAAATAATAAATAATAAATAACAAATCATAAATAGTAAATAATAAATAATGAATAATAAATAATAAATAATAAATAATAAATAATAAATAATAAATAATAAATAATAAATAATAAATAATAAATAATAAATAATAAATAATAAATAATAAATAATAAATAATCAATAATAAATAATCAATAATAAATAATAAATAATAAATAATAAATAATAAATAATAAATAATAAATAATAAATAATAAATAATAAATAATAAATAATAAATAATAAATAATAAATAATAAATAATAAATAATAAATAATAAATAATAAATAATAAATAATAAATAATAAATAATAAATAATAAATAATAAATAATAAATAATAAATAATAAATAATAAATAATAAATAATAAATAATAAATAATAAATAATAAATAATAAATAATAAATAATAAATAATAAATAATAAATAATAAATAATAAATAATAAATAATAAATTACAAATAATAAATAATAAATAATAAATAATAAATAATAAATAATAAATAATAAATAATAAATAATAATTAATAAATAATAAATAATAAATAATAAATAATAAATAATAAATAATAAATAATAAATAATAAATAATAAATAATAAATAATAAATAATAAATAATAAATAATAAATAATAAATAATAAATAATAAATAATAAATAATAAATAATAAATAATAAATAATAAATAATAAATAATAAATAATAAATAATAAATAATAAATAATAAATAATAAATAATAAATAATCAATAATGAAAAATAAATAATAAATAATAAATAATAAATAAATAATAAATAATAAATAATAAATAATAAATCATAAATCATAAATCATAAATCATAAATAATAAATAATAAATAATAAATAATAAATCATAAATAATAAATAATAAATAATAAATAATAAATAATAAATGGTAAATCATAAATAATAAATAATAAATAATGAATAATAAATAATAAATAATAAATAATAAATTATAAATAATAAATAATAAATAATAAATAATAAATAATAAATAATAAATAATGAATAATAAATAATAAATAATAAATAATAAATAATAAATAATAAATAATAAATAATAAATAATAAATAATAAATAATAAATAATAAATAATAAATAATAAATAATAAATAATCAATAATAAATAATAAATAATAAATAATAAATAATAAATAATAAATAATAAATAATAAATAATAAATGATAAATAATAAATAATAAATAATAAATAATAAATAATAAATAATAAATAATAAATAATAAATAATAAATAATAAATTTCAAATAATAAATAATAAATAATAAATAATAAATAATAAATAATAAATAATGAATAATAAATAATAAATAATAAATAATTAATAATAAATAATAAATAATGAATAATAAATAATAAATAATAAATAATAAATAATAAATAATAAATAATAAATAATAAATAATAAATAATAAATAATAAATAATAAATAATAAATAATAAATAATAAATAATAAATAATAAATAATAAATCATAAATAATAAATAATAAATACCCAATAATAAATAATAAATCATAAATAATCAATAATAAATAATAAATAATAAATAATAAATAATAAATAATAAATAATAAATAATAAATAATAAATAATAAATAATAAATAATAAATAATAAATAATAAACAATAAATAATAAATAATAAATAATAAATAATAAATAATAAATAATAAATAATAAATAATAAATAATAAATAATAAATAATAAATAATAAATAATAAATAATAAATAATAAATAATAAATAATAAATAATAAATAATAAATAATATATAATAAATAATAAATACCCAATAATAAATAATAAATAATCAATAATAAATAATAAATAATAAATAATAAATAATAAATAATAAATAGTAAATAATAAATAATAAATAATAAATAAAAAATCATAAATAATAAATCATAAATAATAAATAATAAATAATAAATAATAAATAATAAATAACAAATAATAAATAATAAATAATAAATAATAAATAATAAATAATAAATAATAAATAATAAATAATAAATGATAAATAATAAATAATAAATAATAAATAATAAATAATAAATAATAAATAATAAATAATAAATAATAAATAATAAATAATAAATAATAAATAATAAATAATAAATCATAAATAATAAATAATAAATAATAAATAATAAATAATAAATAATAAATAATAAATAATAAATAATAAATAACAAATAATAAATAATAAATAATAAATAATAAATAATAAATAATAAATAATAAATAATAAATAATAAATAATAAATAATAAATAATAAATAATAAATAATAAATAATAAATAATAAATAATAAATAATAAATAATAAATAATAAATAATAAATAATAAATAATAAATAATAAATAATAAATAATAAATAATAAATAATAAATAATAAATAATAAATAATAAATAATAAATAATAAATAATAAATAATAAATAATAAATAATAAATAATAAATAATAAATAATAAATAATAAATAATAAATAATAAATAATAAATAATAAATAATAAATAAGAAATAATAAATAATAAATAATAAATAATAAATAATAAATAATAAATAATAAATAATAAATAATAAATAATAAATAGTAAATCATAAATAATAAATAATAAATAATCAATAATAAATAATAAATAATAAATAATAAATAATAAATAATAAATAATAAATAATAAATATTCAATAATAAATAATAAATAATAAATAATAAATAATAAATAATAAATAATAAATAATGAATAATAAATAATGAATAATGAATAATAAATAATAAATAACAAATAATAAATAATAAATAGTAAATAATAAATAATAAATAATAAATAAAAAATCATAAATAATAAATCATAACTAATAAATAATAAATAATAAATAATAAATAACAAATAATAAATAATAAATAATAAATAATAAATAATAAATAATAAATAATAAATAATAAATAACAAAATAATAAATAATAAATAATAAATAATAAATAATAAATAATAAATAATAAATAATAAATAATAAATAATAAATAATAAATAATAAATAATAAATAATAAATAATAAATAATAAATAATAAATAATAAATAATAAATAATAAATAATAAATAATAAATAATAAATAATAAATAATAAATAATAAATAATAAATAATAAATAATAAATAATAAATAATAAATAATTAATAATTAATAATAAATAATAAATAATAAATAATAAATAATAAATAATAAATAATAAATAATAAATAATAAATAATAAATAATAAATAATAAATAATAAATAATAAATAATAAATAATAAATAATAAATAATAAATAATAAATAATAAATAATAAATAATAAATTACAAATAATAAATAATAAATAATAAATAATAAATAATAAATAATAAATAATAAATAATAAATAATAAATAATAAATAATAAATAATAATTAATAATTAATAATTAATAAATAATAAATAATAAATAATAAATAATAAATAATAAATAATAAATAATAAACAATAAATAATAAATAATAAATAATAAATAATAAATAATAAATAATAAATAATAAACAATAAATAATAAATAATAAATAATAAATAATGAATAATAAATAATAAATAATAAATAATAAATAATAAATAATAAATAATAAATAATAAATAATAAATAATAAATAATAAATAATAAATAATAAATAATAAATAATAAATAATAAATAATAAATAATAAATAATAAATAATAAATAATAAATAATAAATAATAAATAATAAATAATAAATAATAAATAATAAATAATAAATAATAAATAATAAATAATAAATAATAAATAATAAATAATAAATAATAAATAATAAATAATAAATAATAAATAATAAATAATAAATAATAAATAATAAATTTCAAATAATAAATAATAAATAATAAATAATAAATAATAAATAATAAATAATAAATAATAAATAATAAATAATAAATAATAAATAATAAATAATAAATAATAAATAATAAATAATAAATAATAAATAATAAATAATAAATAATAAATAATAAATAATAAATAATAAATAATAAATAATAAATAATAAATAATAAATAATAAATAATAAATAATAAATAATAAATAATAAATAATAAATAATAAATAATAAATAATAAATAATAAATAATAAATAATAAATAATAAATAATAAATAATAAATAATAAATAATAAATAATAAATAATAAATAATAAATAATAAATAATAAATAATAAATAATAAATAATAAATAATAAATAATAAATAATAAATAATAAATAATAAATAATAAATAATAAATAATAAATAATAAATAATAAATAATAAATAATAAATAATAAATAATAAATAATAAATAATAAATAATAAATAATAAATAATAAATAATAAATAATAAATAATAAATAATAAATAATAAATAATAAATAATAAATAATAAATAATAAATAATAAATAATAAATAATAAATAATAAATAATAAATAATAAATAATAAATAATAAATAATAAATAATAAATAATAAATAATAAATAATAAATAATAAATAATAAATAATAAATAATAAATAATAAATAATAAATAATAAATAATAAATAATAAATAATAAATAATAAATAATAAATAATAAATAATAAATAATAAATAATAAATAATAAATAATAAATAATAAATAATAAATAATAAATAATAAATAATAAATAATAAATAATAAATAATAAATAATAAATAATAAATAATAAATAATAAATAATAAATAATAAATAATACATAATAAATTATAAATAATAAATTATAAATAATAAATAATAAATAATAAATAATAAATAATAAATAATAAATAATAAATAATAAATAATAAATAATAAATAATAAATAATAAATAATAAATAATAAATAATAAATAATAAATAATAAATAATAAATAATAAATAATAAATAATAAATAATAAATAATAAATAATAAATAATAAATAATAAATAATAAATAATAAATAATAAATAATAAATAATAAATAATAAATAATAAATAATAAATAATAAATAATAAATAATAAATAATAAATAATAAATAATAAATAATAAATAATAAATAATAAATAATAAATAATAAATAATAAATAATAAATAATAAATAATAAATAATAAATAATAAATAATAAATAATAAATAATAAATAATAAATAATAAATAATAAATAATAAATAATAAATAATAAATAATAAATAATAAATAATAAATAATAAATAATAAATAATTAATTATAAATAATTAATAATAAATAATAAATAATAAAAAGTGAATAATAAATTATCAATAATAGTAAATAGCAAATGATAAATGATAAATTATATGGAGTTTTTTGCAGGCCCCCACGCGTTGAAGGGCCCTAAATGACTCAAAAAGGCTGTTTAGGGCTCTGTACACGGCTCCCACACGGCTTTGCCATGAATTGATAGTCCCAGTTTCTTTGATTTTTTATTTATGTACTTTTTTTAACCAAAAAATCAACATTTTTTGATTTCTTTGATTTTTTGCTTGATTGCTGTTTTTTGGAAGCTTTATTTGATTCATGGGTTAAGTTAGTGCCCTTTCATTCCATTTTTTTTTGGCTCACCGCATTTCGGTGGCCTTTTGGATGCCAAAAACATTTTTTTGAGCTGTGTACAACTCCACATGGCTTGAATGTAGTTGTGTGGAATCTGAAATGCTGTTGGACCAGGCTGGGTTGGCCACAAAATTCTTTGCGCCATGGGTGGTTGTGCATGGCTTGGATTGGACTGTGTGGCATACCACACGACCCACTTTGAAGCATGTCCACGGCTAATTGAGCCGTGTATTTAAAATTACCCCAGAAAAAAGCATGAAATTTGAAAAAGAAAAAAAACATGAGATAGAACAAAACCAAACCCGCTTCAAGGATGAGGGGGCAGCAGATGAACATCCGCGGGTGGATGGCCAGTAGGGGGGGATGAAGATCTGCAACAGCGGTTTCAGGGCCGCAACGGGGTTTGAGGATGATGGATGGCGACAGCAGTCGCGTCAGATTGGGCGGAAGAGAATGAACTGGCCAACAACCTTCAACAGCACTCGCAGCGATTGGAGTGAGGAGGTTGAGAGTGGGATTAAAGGGAACTGAGTTGGGTTCTGGAGAGCTTGATAAGTGGATAATGGCTTTCAATTGATGCAAGCAATCAATTGTAGGCCTGTCAGCGTTCAAGGAATTGACAGGAAGTGCCGCGGATGATTGCTAGCAATGAAGGATTGGGTGATTGGTAGCGATGAAAGGGCAATGTTAAAGTTGGAGGATTGGGAGATTTAGCGGTGTTGATGACCAATGGCAGCTTGCAACAGCTCCAAAAGCTGCAAGAAACAGCTCCAAGGCGTCGGAGAGGGATTGAGGTGATTGGAAGCGGAGCGAGAATAGAGTGGCTGGATGGATTGAGCGACATAGGAAGATGAGATTGGATGGATGAAGCAAGAACACTCACACGGGTTCTTTGGCCAAAAATGGTCAAATGACTGTCAAGCGTGAGAAAGGGGGAATTGAAAACAGAGCCTGGAGACTCCAACACCCCTCTTCCTGACCTAGACAGCTAGGACATGCAGGAGTTGGACAAAGGGGAAAATAAAAAAAATGCTATACCAAATAGTAATTTTTTTTTGCTCAGATAAAAACTAAAAACTTTTTTAAAATTATGCCCTTTTCTTGAGGTGTAGCAAATTGGTCACCAAATCTCTCCTCTGTTGATGCCTTCCTCCATTAACTATCTTTTTGCACTCCACTCTCTGCTTCCTCTCTTTTTGCTTTCTCTCCTGTTGTTGCTGTTGTCACGTCTCTTCTATCCAAATCCCCTCGATTCACTTGTTGTTACCACCCTGGTATTGACAAAAACTACCAGGTCACCCCTTGGACTCCCTCAATCTCACAGGATCAGACAAGAACAACCTATCACCATGATCAATAACCTGCTGCTTACTACAACATCCTTGGACTCTCATCAACCTCTCCAACCAAATAATTGATCACCGTGCATTGAGAATTACTGTAGGTTACTCAACTCTCTTCAACTCTAAATAAAATGATCATTCCCAGTTGCAAATTCCTCTCCAGCACAATTCCTGCTCAGGTCCAATCAGTTGCGGTTCATCAAGAGAGTTCTGTAATAGTGCTTTGTAAATGGCAGTTTGACTATTCAGTCAAAATTCCATTGTTCTAATTTTCTCCTTTGTCTCTGCTGTTAGCTGTTTTCTATCCATTTCTGCCAACTCACTCCATTGGCCATAACCCAGCCTTTAGAACCGTCATCTGTGTTGGTGTTTTCTTACTTTTCTCACTATTTTTAGGTTTATCATGTCCATCATCTACATCTTCTCATTCTTGTTTCTGTCACTGGAAATTCACACTGAAATAGGTTTCTCAGAAATCTTTACCTTTTACAGGGTTAAAAGCCAAAATATTCACACAGCTCTACCAAAATGGCTCCCTCTTCTGAATCAATTGGACTAGGCAGAAAAAGCAATTTCAAGGATCTTGCGCTCAAGTCTCTCATGGAATCAACTCCTCTTCTCACAAAAACCAATGATTCAGTCTGGAAAAAGAAGATGGAGCAATTTTTCCAAAATTTGAGGAATTCTTAATCTAAAGAATTCAAGAAACCATCTTGAGATAATTCCCAAAAACAATTAAACTACCAGCTACCTCATGTCTAAGCTGGATCCGGCCATGCGCACCAACATCATAACTCAAGAAAATGAGGACTTGTCCAAACTCATCTGGCTTGCAGCCAAGGATCACTTTGCCTCTAGTCAAGCTTTGAACAGGGCCAAGATTTTATTAAATTTCTTGTAATTAAGCTTTGACCAAAACAACATATGGTTTTTTCACTTCCCTAAAACTACACCTTGGCAAACTTGATAAATTTGTCATAGACCTACCCGCAGAAATTGTGAGTTATCTTATCTTTTTCAAACTACCTGAATCACTCAAATCAATAAGATCTCAGATCATGCACTCAGGCGCCAACCTAACCATCACTCTAGTTCTCAACCACTTGGTACAGCATTGGAATGAAGCACATTCTCATAATCAAGAATTCTCAGACACCTCTTCCGCACTCTATCATCAAAACTATCAAGAACCTAACGCGCCAAGGAGCAAAAATTAGAAAGAACAACCCCTTGGTTAAATCAAATCCCCAATACTCATGCTGGTTAGAGTTTCCATACCTGCAATCTGAGCGTTCTCCCAATAAAGCCAGACAAGGGGCCAAAAAGAAGGAACAAGCTCACTTCTACTCATTTTTTTGCGCTCTTAACCACAAGGGTCAACTAGGCAAAACCAAATTTATTTTGGACAGCAGCTTCTCAATTTACATGATCAGGGACAAGACTCTCTTCAGAAATATTTTCATCCACTCCGGGGAAAAAAATCAAAACTGGAAAGAAGGGGGATGGATTAGAAATCCAGGGATTGGGAACAGCTAAACTCTGCACAAAAGACAAAGTCACCTACCTTGAAAAATATGCATGGGTTCCCAAAGCAAGTGTAAATCTCATCTAAATGGGTGCCTTACTAGAAAAGGGCTGTAGTCTCTCTGTCAACCCCATAATCAACACCCCTACCTTTGCATTGAAACTCAAAAACAAGCTCATTATCAAAGTGACCATTTGCAACAACTTGCTTGTTCTGGATCAAATTCCCGCATTCTCTGACAAAAGCTGTTATCTAATATAGTCATAACTCTTGGATATTTGTAAGAAACTTTATCATTCAAGCCTTGGAAGGATAGAGAAGCATCTAGGGCGATGTCTGAACCCAGAGATCAAGGACAACTTTGAATGTGTCAGCTTGCTAATATTTCAGAGCAAGCTGCAAAAGTAACAAAATAAAATAAACATAAATAAATAAAAATCTTATTAAAGGAGAAATAATATTAGAAATATTATTTCAAATTCTGATTCTACATACAAATTAAGGTAGGGTCACTGACTGAAACCTAACTCAAATTATATTTTTAAAAAATTTATCAAGATTTGGGGAGAGAAACGTCCTTGTGATTTTTGCAATTTTAATATTTCACATGAAATCCCAGGTATAGGTTTCATAGTGAACTTTTTGTCAGAATACAAGAATTCTGTGATTTGGAGGAGTTACCAGGGGAAATGTGATTTGTCACAATTTCTGCATGCAGCCGCGGCAACCAACAAATTTGCACGCGGCTGAGCAGCAGCGCTTCCGCCCTCTATGTGTACTCTGACAAGCCGTGTATGCAGCCTTGGTCATCTGACAGGTAAGCAGCCCCAGGACTATGGACTGACAGAATGATAGATGGCTCAAGAAGCCTATGTACCATGTGAAGGTGCTACAACCTAGACAGGGACATAGTACATATGTAATAAATGTCCCTGTGGATAGGAGGTAGTCTAAAAATACATAAAACTATTTTAAAATACTTAAATAAACTTTCTACATATTTTATATAAAATATAATAAAAAGACCATATTTTTCAAAAATAAGATAATACTATTTGTAAAATATCTTAATATAATTAAAATATACAATGTGAGAACTTCAAGACATCAGTATGTCCGTGAAAAATTAAAGGAACTGAATATGTGAAAATATTACATTTATTACCATAGCTTATATTTCTAATTAATTATTTCAAGGAAATCAACAGAATTTTGAAAATCAGGAGCAAAATCAATATTATGATTTTACTCCCATCATCTAATACATAATGAGAAACCATCTGAAAACAAATAACCCGTGTGAAAATCTTCTAAGAAAACTTATTAAAATCCTGGGAATATTTACTAAGGATAATTCATTAAATGATCATCATGTGGATAGATTAGTGTTATTTACACTTCAAAACATCAATCAAAAGGTGGAATATCTACCAGACCCTGTGGAATTGGACTTCACCCGTGCTACAGCACCAAGAACACGTGAAAGGCTACCACTGATTACCCTGCTAGTCTCAGCACCAGTCCCTTTGAGCTCCTGTATCCCTCAAAGGACAGAATTGGGACTCAAAAAGCTATAAATATAGAGCTCTTTTTAGGGTATTGATACCCAGAGACCCAGTAATATTTAAATCCAGACACTGTGCCAAGGTAATCAAATACTTATAATTGATAATTAAGTTAGTTATGGCTTTAGTGTGATTGATAATATCCATCCCCAAACCTTTTCTATCAATTTAAACTGCTGAACAACCTTTTTAACCCCAGTAATAGGTTTAACCAATCAGTGCAAGTATCAAACATGTACCTAAAGGATTCAATAATGTACCAGTCATTCTTATCATTGTTTTTCTGTTGTGGATGCTTGGCTACAAGGCCCAGACACACCAGCATATATTATATATATATATATATTATATTTGGGCAATATCTGCTTTAAGAATAAAAATCAAAGGTTCCAAAGTAACCAGGTATACCTGTTTTCAAAGTCAATTCCCTGAAGAGAGGTGTTAAAGATTCACAATATTATTGTGGCCCCTCTATTAATTTTTTTAATAATCAATTTATTAATATTGATCAATAGTATTAAACCATAACCAAACCAATCAAACCTTGCAATAGCTTCATTCTAATATTTTATGGATTTTTGCTGCATTCATTGATTAATATATTTATTATTTATTACATCAGCTCTGGTAGCTATAGTATTTTAAAATAAGGATGCACTCATTTTATGTGCCTTTTTGTGTGTAATCCAAATGGGATGCACAAATGGGCCTCTATGGCGCATTAGACATCACGTGGGCCACATGGGCCTATGGGGATATTATTTGTTTTGGACATTTTGGCGCGAAAACATGTTTTCCAGGTCTTTTGAGACACAGGCCTTAACAGGCCTGCCAGGGTGGATGGAAAGCCTTAGCCAGATGGGTTCATTTGGGCATAACTGGGCCAAAGGTTTATTTTGCACACACTTGGCCAGACGGGGCTTGCCTGCCAAAGTGTAGTTTTTAGGTCTTTGGCCTTGGTGGCCCATTGGGGCTGCAGTCCCAGTTGGGGACAGCTCTTGGCGGCTTGTTTCTTGCCTGGGCACTTTGCTGGGCCCAAAGGCGTGTGTGAGGACATTATAGGGGGCAGGGGACTCCGTTTGGATTCCTCCCACCAGCTGTGTGCAAGGCTGCAGCCCCAGTTGCACCACCCGGCTGGTTGCGGCCGCTGGGGTGGGTTGCGTCCGTGGTGGCTGGTGGCCCCAGCCTCCCTCCCTCCCATTTCTCAGTTTTGAGGGGGAGGGAGGATGGCTGATCCTCCCTCACATCCAGACCAGCAAGTACCGGCCACAAAAAAGCAACTGGCAAGGTGGGGTGGGATTTGACCACCCAATCACCTCAAGCATAGCAACAACAACTTGCAGGGGCCATCTCCCCCCCCCCCCGCGTAACCAAGGGGGAGGTGACCTGGGGCTCATTTTTTGCATTTCTCTGGAGTGTATCAACCTCTAGGGCTCCCTGGGGGGGATTTGACCGCTCCCTCCAGGGATTGAGAGAGAGAGGGGAGGGTACACACATGTCCGCTGGTTACACCTCCCCTCCTGTAAGTTTGACTGGACCCAGAGTGTTTCTGGGTCCACCATGGCCAATCTGAGGGCCAGGGGCTGGTTTCAGGAGGCAACCAGCCATGTGAGTTGGTAATAAGGACCAATACATTCAAGAGGGAATTTTAACCGGGTAACAGAGCTGATTGTAATAGAAAAAAAGCCAGGGTCTGAGCAGCAATTAGGGGTGGTTCAGCCCAGTAAGGGTGGAAACACCAAACTCAACCGTTACAGGCTGATCATCAGGGTTCAGGGACTAATTATAAGTGGACTGAGTAATCCCAAACAAAGTAGCAAGGCTTGTAGAGCCTGTAGAGCCCATTTAGGGCGGAATTTTTGCCTTTTGCTTGTCATTGTTTGAGCTCCACATGAGCACCATATTTTGTATTGAAGGAGCTCTTATCCCTGCTGTTTTCCATCCATTAATTCACGAATTCATTCACAAATTCATTCACATTCAACACTGCACCATTGCCTCTGCCTCATATTTAGGATCAATAGTAAGACAATATTGTCTCATCATTTCTTTTGCTTTAAGTACTGCTCTTTGACTAAGCTTGTGGCCAAATAATTATCACAAAGGATAGAAAAGGTCTTGGCATTCAGGAGGCTGAAAGAATGTGTATACTGCAAGAAATACAAAATCACCAAATCCACATTTAACAACAAACAATCACCTGCAAACAAAGTCTTTGACAGACTTCACATGGACTTAATGGGACCTCTGAACCCAATGTGGAAAGGTGGTAAAAAATACTCTATCACTGTTGTTGACAACAAATTGGGCTCTTTATATAGATTTCCTCTTCCCTCTAAGGGAGATACCTCTGCAACAATCATGTTCATTATTTAAAATGAAGCCAAAAAGCAAGGGCACTATCCTATAGAAGTGATCAATGACACTGGTGGAAAGTTTTGAAATCAATCCCTGTCAACCTAATTCAAGTCTTATTCAATCAATCATATAATTAGCAAGCCCTATCATCCCCAGCACAACCTGAAGGTTGAAAGGGCCAACAGAAATATCATTGAATCCCTCAGATCTGTCTTCAGTGACTTGGCCATCCCTCAAAGTTACTGGCATGTCTTCATTCAAAGCTTCTGCTGTGCACTGAATTAAATCCCAGCAATCAAAGGGATAAAACCACCTGGGAACTGATGCACAAGGGCAGAATTACTGCAAACTATCTCAAGAACCTTGGATCCAAGGCCATTTATTCTCAGCAACACCAAAAATGTCTTGAAAGTTTTGGATAAAGGCACTGAAGGAATCCTCATTGGCTACAATCCTTGTGTCAGCTTGCTACTATTGCAGAGCAAGCTGCAAAAGTAACAGAAATAACATAGAAATAGTAACAATAAAATTAATCTAAGAAGGAGTAGGGCAACCATGAATATTATTGCAAAAATGGATTCTCAACCCAAAGGTAGGTAGGGTCACTCACTGATCCCACCCTTGAACTCCAACTTCTCATATTTTTAAATAATGAAGGAAAGAAAGAGCGAAAGACCACGGCACCACTATTGAAATTTTTTGCTAATTAAATATTTGACATGTATTGTCACATATAGGTTTCACACCTAAAAATCAGTCAGAATTGAGGCGTTGTTTATATTTTAGGAGTTACAGGTGGAAATGTTTTCTGTAACAATTCCCGCATGCAGCCGCGGCATACAATGCAACCACGCGCGGCTGAGCTACAGCTCTGTCACTCTTTCAAAGTTGTGTACGCAGCCCCGGGCCTCTGACAAGTATGCAGCTGCAGGACTATGGGTTGACAAAGTGACAGGCGGCCTGAGAGACTTAGGTACTGAGTAAACATGCTACAACCCACACGGGAACATTCTACATATGTAATAAATATTTCCGTGAATATTAAATAGTGTAAAAGTACATAAAATTATATAAAAATACTTAAATAACCTTTATAAGTTTTTTTCATTAAATATAATTCAAATTACCAAAAATGTCGAAAATAAGACAATGACTACTTCTAAAAATATATTAAAATACTGTAATATACTATTATGAGAATTTCTAGACATCAACATTTCTGTGACATACTAAAAAAACTTATGATAAAAAAATATAACATGAGTACCCATGACTTACATTTTTAAGTAATTATTTTAGTAAATCAACTAAATTTCAAAAATACGGAGTAAAATCAATATAATGAATTTACTCCAAATATTTAAAACATAATGAGAACTCACCTGAAATCAGAATATCCGTAGGAATGTCCCTTAAAAAAATTATTTACTTACTGGGAACATTTACTAAGGATAATTAATTAAATAATAAATAAAAAGGACAGATTACTATTATTCACACGTCCAAATATCAATCATAAAGTAGAATAATTCCAATACCCTGAGGAAGTAGATGCTACCCATGTTACAGCACCAAGAACACATGACAGGCTACCACTTGTACCCTGCAAGCCTCAGTGTCTGTCCCTTTGAGCCCCTTTACCCCTCAGAAGGACAATATTGGGACTCCAAAGACTATAAATAAAGAGCTCTTTAGAGGATTTAGATACCCAGAGAGCCAGTTATATTTATATCCAGACACCGTGAAAAGGTAATCAAATCATTATAAGAGATAAGTAAGTGATTTATGGCTTAGTCTGATTAATAATATCTGTCCTCAACCCTCTTTTTATCAGTTTAAACTGCTGAACAACCTTATAACCCCAGTATACAGGTTTAACCCATCAATGCATGTCCCAAAAAGATACACAAAGGATTTAATAATAAAACATTGAGTTTTCTTATTGTTTCTCTGTTTTTTCAGCTTGGTTACAAATCCCTGCCACTCCACCATGTATTTTATATACATATTATCTTTGGGCAAAATTCACTTTAAACCAAAGGGCTCAAAGTAACCAGGACTACGTGTTTTCATACTGAAATCCCTGAAGAGAGGTGTTAAAGATCCCCAATATAATTGTGGCCCCTTTATAAAAATATTTAATAATCAATTTATCTATATTGATTTATAAAAATAAACCATAACCAAACCAATTAACCTTGCAATAAGCTTTATCCAGATATTTTACAGATTTTTGCTGCATTTATCAAATAATATTATTATTATTTATTCTATCACCTCTGGTAGCTAAAGTATAGAAAGGGTCTTGGCATGCAGGAGGCTGACAATTGGGGTTTTCTCCAGGAAATATTCCATTTTATTATATTTAATACCTTGGAAAAGACATTTCACATAAAGTCAAATCAAAGAAAAATTTTTCTGACTTTTTATATGGTGATTCATCATTAAATTGTTTTGCAGTGGATTTAAAAACCAAAGCAGAATTGATAATTTATTATTTAAATCTTTTAAAGATAAGAAAAGGAGAATATATTCAAAATTATAAACCGACTGGTTGGGAAGCTTTAACTCAAGCTGAGCAACTTAATATCTCTTCTCCACGTTAACACTTAGATAAAATCCTTGAACAAGAAGATCTTGAGAGGCGGATGTACTTCCAGGCTCTTTTAAGAAAAAATAATTCTTGGAAGAAATACCATATAAATTACTTTTTAAAATATAAAAGTAAGAAACTTTTATTAACAGATTATTTTTCTTAAAATAATATTATTATATTTTATTGGCCAATAAAATAAACTTTTAGCATCAGTGAACCCTCCTATACCAGAAACCAAAACCACTGAAATTGATTTATTGGATCAAGAAGTCCCAGATATCTCTGGAAGCCCTGAAAATATTCATTGAATGGGTGAAGAAATCATTGGGACACACCAAGACCCTGTAGGATTACTTATTAAGGACCAATTTAATCCCAATAAAGTCATGGTACCTTTGAACATCAACTCAAGTGAGTTTTGAATAAAACTTTTTCTTACAGATTTTTTTCTGTAGAAAAATACTTATAAATATTTTATTCAATATGAATAGATGTAAGACAAGAGCCTCAGGGAGAATTCACTCCTATGGATCTTTGCCAGAAGCCTCCAGTAACCCTGAGACCACCAATAATGACAACCATGAGGGGACTGGAAACCTTGAATCAAATGTTGATGGACAAGGAAAAGCCCCAAGTAATTCAGCCCTCCCCCAACCTAGAGCCGGAGAAGATAGTAGAATTAAACCCCCCTCCATTACAAGAAGATTCCCTGCAGCCACGACAGCGCAATCTGGCCAAGGAAGCCAGGATCAAAGACTTAGTCAGAGAGCACCTGAAATATTGGGAAGAGTTCAAAGAAGCCCAAGCCAAAGAGGAAAGGGTATCTACGATAAAGATATTCTCCCAGAAAGAAGCTACCCAGATAGCTCTTGAGAAGATGATTGCAAGGAAAGAGGTAGAATCCTACGTAGAAAAGTGGAACCCTTTGGATCAATTAGCCCAACAGAAAGGCAAAGGATCAGGAAAGAAGAGATCTTCTTTTCATCAAAATCCAAAGGGAAAGAATGATTGGGATCAGATAATATCCTTAGCTCAAAATTAGAAAAAGGTGTACAACAATTAGCCTCTAATGGTAAGCCCAGCAACTGGTCTAAAACAACCCCTGATGTAATTACTTCCTTTTCTAATGATATGTGCCGTAATTTTAAGATTGTTTGTTGAAATTTGGATGGTTTTTATACCCAGATGGATAGGTTAACCTCAGTAGTAGCCAAATTTATTAATAACCAAACAAAAACTGTTGGAATGGAAGATATTAAAGAACATACAGAAAAATTATGGGAGACAATTAATAAAGGTAAAATCAGACAGAATCAAACAATTGAGAATATGTGATCAGGTATCCAAGAAGATTTTATTATGTGTTTTCAAATCTTGAAAGAAGAATTGGTAACTACCAATAACAGCTCCATTCTGTCCCTTAGTGAGAAATTATATCTACTTGATTATAAAGTGCAACTGAAACTTAATCTGATCAAGAATGATCTTAGATACTTTAAAGTCCGTCTGACCAACCCCTAGGGGATTACCACAGAGGAACAAAAACTGCCCAGACAAACAAATACTCCTTATGGACCGTCCTTACTAGGAATGCATAGGAGTGACACCTTGAGGCCTAGTCGTACTCCTGAGATGGAACATGCCCTCAAACCTTTACCCCCAATCTCTGAATTATAGAAAATAAAGAAAGCTTGAGCTCAAGTGAGATGAATGATTAAAGAATGAGTGAAAGGGGCTTGTAACGCCAAGCGTAACGGACCTGAGATCAGGAGGAAAAGGACACTCCGGTTGATGTGGTGGCTGAACAGATAATGAATTCCACTTGAGAGCACTGGTGTTTATATAGACTAAATACACTATAGGCTGACAAGTGGTTGAGTAAAAAATGAATAAGGTAAAATTAGCATAAGCAGTTTAAGTGACATGGTAAGTGAAATGCTATGACTAAAGATTCTGATAGCCATGACTAAACAGTCTGATAATCAAAACACTACAACACAGCCCAGTTACATTTTACCTGTTGTTTTAGTACTTGAAAGTTAACAATCATAAGATCAAATCAATCCAATCAATGGTAATCTGAACTCCAGTGAAAGTCAAATAGATGAAAACTCAAACTCTAACATGAATGGCCTAAGTTCTCTGGTGAAGGAGAACACAATCATATAAAGTTCATTAAAGTTATTGACTATACTATTAACTCTTATGACTTACCAGAAGCTATAGCTGTAATCAGGCTGACCATCCTATTTGAAGGAGTACCTTTAGACTGGTTCATCAGTAAAAGAGAAGAAGTGGAATCCTTACCATTGAAACTTCTAATTAAAGAACAATTTGATTGTAGAATTTTGAAAAGGATAATGATGATGAATTTCAAAAATTCCTCATTTGATCCCTCCAAGGATAATCCTCACAAATGGTGCTTGGAACAGAATAGAAGACTAGATTGCTTCTATCCAGATGCTGATATAGAGGAAGTAAATGAAAGACTCCTCAACTTGTGTCCTGGAAATCTTAACCATAGTGTAAGATGCAGGATGAGTATGGATGCTGACTTACCAACTCTAAACAATGTGTTAGAAGAAGTCATAGACATGAATGGGTTAGTCAAAAAGTTTCCTTCTAGACCTAAAGAGAACTTCAAAATAAACAAAAACAGAGAAGAACCCCCTCTGATAAATACCTCTGATAATAAGAGACCTAATGAGAACAGGGACAAATAGAGAATGCATGGAACTTGTTGGAATTGTAAAAAGACAGGGAATATGAGACAAGACTGCCCATTACCAAAAATAAAGATAGCAGTCTTGGAAGGAGAGAAGGAGGTTGAAGGGAATCAGAACTATGAATATATAGCTGATACTGAAGGATCCCTTTCTGAATGTGAATTGATCCTGACCAACCCTGTTAATGTTATAGAAGGAGATATAGGCACTTCTATAGAAATCAACAACATCCATGGGGACTCCAGTTTGCCCCAAAAATGGGATGCTACCATAATTCCTAGACATATCATGGACGTTAAACCATTAACAGTTAAACCTATGAGTGGCAATAGTTATACCACTGGTCAAACTTGCTATGCAACAGGATTGCATAGAGACAGACCTATAAGGTTTTTACTGGATAGTGGAGCTTTCTGCTCATGTGTCTGTACTGAATTCTTCTAAAAAATGGGATCCCAATTGGAAAGAACACCTTCTGCCCGTCCCAAAAGCTAAGTTTAGCTTTTGAAACTCAAAGATTAATGCTCTTGGAGTATGGAATGCTCCTATAATATTACCTCATACTAAAGGATCTTTGATAATACAAGCGTAATTTGTGGTATTTCTCAATGGACTAGGTGACTACCTGATAATAGGTAATGATGCTTTATATCTATATGGTATAGATGTGTTCCAGAGTAAAAGGAGATACTTCATAGTGGGTGCTAATTGGGAGGAGTTTCAAATTGGCACCATCCAATCTGACCTCCCCTCTTCCACTTACCAAAAGCATTTAGAAGAATTCAATCAAGAATAATTCTCTCAAGCATCTCTAAATATGAAAATTTCTGAGGAACAGGAGAAAAATATATTTTCAGTTAGCTTTGAGAACCAAAATGCTTTTTGTACTTAATATTATCCCTTTGATGATATCAAAGGACATGACATGGTTAAACATTGACTATAAAGCCTTCTTATCCTCCAAACTTAGGAAGACCAGCTTATCCCTTTAGTCCTAAGTGTAGAATAGCTCTTGAGGAACATATCCAAGAACTGATAGACTTACAACTATTAAGCAAAGTAGGGAACAATGAGAAGGTAGATGTGGCAACACCTGTAATCATAGCTTGGCGTAATGACAAGTCAAGAATGGCAGTAGACTTCAGAATGCTCAATAACTATACTAAGGCAGATTATTATCCTATACCCTGCATTGATCATATTCTACATAACTTTTCCAAGGCAAAATATATCACAACTATGGATATGCTTAAAGGTTTCCAACAGATACCTATAAGCCCTGAGAGCAGATAGTTTATGAGAATAATCTGTTTTTTGGGAATATATGAATATCTTAGGATGCCCTTTGGTATAAAGAAATCCCCATCACACTTCCAGAGAACAATGGATACAGTTCTAGGTACACAAATCAGACAGGGATAGATGATGGTATATATAGATGATGTTATCATATATTCTGATGATTGGGATACTCATATCAACCAAATAAGATTATTACTCCAAACTATCTCCAACGCCGGATTAAAAGTATTCATGAAGAAATGCAACTTTGGATATGGAGAATTGAAAGCCCTAGGGCATATACTCTTGGGTCTAACTCTAGCTGCTGATCAAAATAAGATAGCTGCTGTCATAAACAGAACCATTCCTCAAAGCAAAAAAGAGATACTGTCTTTCATTAGTTTTGGCAGTTGCCACAGACAATACATACAAAATTTTTCTATGCTAACTAAAATTCTGTACAAATTTTGCAAAAATAACACTATATTTGAAATGACACATGAGAGATTGAAAAATTATGTGGAACTGAAAATAGATATGACCTCTACTTCTTTACTCATTCAACCAGATTACTTCAAGCCCTTCAAAATTTACATTGACGCCTGTATGGAAGGATTAGGAGCTGCTCTGCATGAAGAAAGAATAGAAGAAGACAAACCAGTGAAGAAAGCAATCCTATTCATATCTAGACAGATCAAACATACAAAGGAGAATCTACAGACAAAGATGAATGGTTGCCCAAGAAGAATATACCTGATGGACCAATAAATCTTAGAAACTATGGAGCCAGCAAAAGGAACTGAAACACACATGGAATTAATTTTTCCTCAACATGCTACAAATTTTTTCAGATATGGCCATATCTTGGAGTGCGGGAATGTCAGCTTGCTACTATTGCAGAGCAAGCTGCAAAAGTAAAAGAAATAACATGAAAATAATAATAATAAAATTAACCTAAGAAGGATTAGGAAAACGATAAATATTATTTCAAACATGCATTCCCCAACCAAAATTAGGTAGGGTCACTCACTGACCCCACCCTTGAAATAAAACTCCTTATATTTTCAAATAACTAAGAAAAGAAAGACGAAAATAACACGGCACCACTATTGAACTTTTTGGCCCATTAAATATTTCACATGTTTTGTCACATATAGGTTTCAAACCTAAAATTCAGTCAGAATTGAGTTGTTGGGTATATTTTAGGAGTTACAGATGGTAATGTGTTCTGTGACAATTCCTGCACGCAGCTGCAGCAGCCAATGCACCTGCGGGTGGCTGAGCTGCAGCTCTGTCACTCTTTCAAAGTCGCGTAAGCAGCCCCAGGCCTCTGACAAGTACGCAGCCACGGGACTATGGGTTGAAAAAGTGACAGGTGGCCTGAGAAACTTAGGTACCACGTAAAAATGCTACAACCCACACAGGAACATTCTAAATATGTAATAAATGTTCCCTTGGATAGTAGATAGTCTAAAAGTAAATAAAATTATATAAAAAAATAAAATAACCTTTACACGTATTTTTTATTAAATATAATTCAAAGTACCCAAAATTTCAAAAATAAGACAATGAAAACTTCTAAAAATATATTAAAATACTTTAATATACTATTATCAGAATTTCTAGACATCAAAAGTTTTGTGACAAACTAAGAAAACGTATCATGTAAAAATATTACATGAATAACCATTACTTATATTTTTACATAATTATTTTAGTAAATAAACTGAATTTTGAAAATAAGGAGTAAAATCAATATCATGACTTTACTCCAAATATTTAATAAATAATGAGAAATCACCTGACATCAGAATATCCATAGGAATTTCTATTAAAATAATTATTAACTTACTGGGAACATTTACTAAGGATAATTAATTAAATAATAAATAAAAAGGTGTTCTTATTATACCGTGTCTTTTCTGCACCCGCCTGTCCCTCCTGGTCTTCCCCAGTGCAAAATCTCTCAATTTGAAGTCCAGTCCAATTCCAACAATTATCAACCTCAATTCTCAATCCCTACCACTCATCAAAATCCAGAACCTCCCAGCTCCCTCAACATTCCAGCTCCACCATCCTCCTCCCATCCTCTCCCCTCTCCTCACCTCTCACTGCTCAACCCACTCACTTCCACTCTTCTCATTCTTGCTTCAAACTCACAACCTCTCCTCCTACACCTTTCAATCTCTCACTTGACTCTTTGTAACTTGACCGTATCAACCTCCTATCCCTCATCTCCCTAACCTTCCTCTGTCTCAAACTCAATCTTGCCAAAATCTAACAACCATCAAATGTGATCAGATGTGGGGTTTCTCATTACCCCTACGGTGCCCATGTAACTATTCTCATTCCTTGTTCTCACTATGACAGACTCGCCCCACCTGTCTTCACTCTCTTTTATTCTTCCTTTTCCCTTTTTTATTTTATTCTGATTGTCCTTCGTCAATGGTTGATGAGATCCCAAGTAAGGTTGCTTCCTCATCCTCTCTTATCATTTAAGACTTTTTAAGATTTCTAATCTTTGTTTCCTTCATGTGTGATTTTGTTAGACCATTGGTCTTTTTTAGAAATTAACTCAAAATAACGGTCCTGAACTTATCACGGTTAAAAGCCAAAGATTTGACCAACCTCACTTGCTAATAGGCCCATGAAAGACCAATGGATTCTGATCAATCTCTGACAGGCCAAAAACAAATGGACTCCTCTCAATCTTTTCTGAAGACTCAAACAGACTTGATTCCCAGCCTTTCCAATTCAAATTTCTTCTTGTGGAGGTCCAAGATTCAAACCATACTCTTGCTCAAGGGGATTGCGCATTGGTTAATTTCAACCAAACTTGAAAAATTTCCTGCTGATATCAATCTTGAAATCGTCCCTACATCCTTGCCAAATTGGACAACAAAACCTACATGGATTGCGTCAAAGATCATCACCTCACCAATGGAATCAAACTGTGGAAATCTATAAACAAGTACTATGCATCTTAACAAACTTCTAATGGCTCAAGAGCCTTCTTTAATTTCCTCAACCTTCAATTTGATCCAAAGAGAGTCAAAAAATTTGTCACCAATGCCAGGGCCTGCCTTCTCCAAATTGCCAGAATCGGAATCCGAATGGACAACAATATTACTGCCTACTTCCTACTCCAAAATTCCCTTCTCAACTTGATCATCTAAAGACAAAAATCACTCACTTGTTGGGCAAAGCAAAAATCAATGCTGACCTAGTACTTTGACACCTGAATCAGATCAAGAATGCAATTGTAGCTGGTTCTTATGCCTCCGCCCTAGTTACTAAAACCAAAGCCATCAAATGTCAACCAACTTGGCACAATCCTCAATCAAATCACAATCAAAGCAAGTGTTGGTGGCTCTATCCTCATCTGCAACCCAACTCTGGAAACTCTCAGGGTTCCAGCTCAACTTCTGACAACATGACACCGCCCCCTCCAAAGTCCTCCTCAACCCACTTTTCCTACAACTTTTCCATGGCTGCGTCACCAACCCTCAGCCAAAATTGAGTACTGCTTGACTCTGGGGCATCCAACTGCATGTTCAATGATCCAAATTTCTTCTCAGAGCTTTTTCCTGACCAAACCAAAATTCAGACTGGTAAGCCCAATGCCCCCATTTCCTCTTTTGGGAGTGGGAATGCGGTCTTAAATAGCTCCCTTGCGACTCTCAACCTTCAAAATTCACTCTACGTCCCCAACCTTGCCATCAATCTCGTCCCCCTTGGTCAACTCATTCAAAAAGGTTGCTCATTGACTCTAATTCCGCCTAACAGATTCTCCATAATCTATAAACATCAACAAATTCTCTCCAGAACAATTGAAGACAACCTACTGTTCATCAACCAGGAGTCAAATTCAGCTCCCCCCATTTCCTACTCATTTGTATCTCTCTCTACCATCCACAAGCGCTTCTGTCACCCTCATATCAAAAAAACTCACCTGTTTTCCAAAGAATTTCCCAATCTCAAGTGGGATCAATTTGAGTGCATATCATGCGCTAAAGGCAAAATTCACCGCCAGCCGTTTCTGGGTGATCTTCCCTCCAGTCAAAACTCCTTTGAGCTCATTAATGCCAATGTGTGTGGCCTCATCAATCCCCCAACCCTCACTGGGTGCAGTTACTTTCTACTCCTCACCAACGACTTGTCCAAGTTCAAGACGTGCATGCCAATTTGACTCAAGTCCAACATAGCTGAAGAGGTGATAAAATTCATCAAACTCAACTCAAACCAAAAAGGAAGGATGCTGAAGATCTTTCACTCGGACAACAATGGCGAATTTTTCAACCACAAACTCACCAAATTCTTTTTCAAACATGAATCAAGCACACCACATCCAAACCATACACTCCTAAACATAATCCCGTGGCCAAAAGAGGAAATTTTACCCTCCTGGAGGCTGCAGGAACGGCCATGATTGACTTGATCATTCCAACGCAACTTTTGGTTGAGATCCTAGTCAGCTCCTGCGCGATTATCAACTTCATCCCTTCTCTCAAAATGAAATCCTCTCCCTACAAACTATGGTCCGGAAAATCTCTCAAACTTCAGCTCATTTGAGTACTTGGCTCCAGAGCCATTGTTCTCAATCAGGCTACATCCCCAAGCAAGTTCAATGAAAAGAGGCTAGATGGTATCTTGGTTTGATTTGATTTTGATCTGAATTCTTACAGAATTTATTGTCCAAATTCCAAACATTTTGTTTGTTCAAAACATGTTAAAATTATTGAAAATTCCCCCTTCTCTCTGTCTTCCCTAAATGACTCCCTGTGGTCTGAAACCTGATTTGATCCTCTTCTTACTGATTACTCCCTTCTCATTGACATCCTTATCTCAACCATCTCTCCCAAATCCTTCGCTAATGTTGTTCCCAATGAATCCAATCCAACCCCCTCTCAAAATTCCCTTAACTTGACTATCTCTCCCAACTCCCCTGCTTACATTATTCCTACCGGATCCAATCTAACACCTCCTCAAAATTTGTCAAAAGTCCCAACAACTCTAACAAAATCCCCTCATCTCAATGCTCACTCTGAATCCTCTGTTTCCAACTCTGACAACGACTCCAAGGTTGCAAAATAACTTCAAGCCAACTCTCCTCCCGTCGTTTGAGAGCAATCCTCCCTGCAAAGACCTGAGCAATACGGCTCTGTTGCCTTGACCCTGCCCAAAACCTATCACAAAGCTACCCACTGTGATGAAAAAGAATAATGGATAAAATCAATGAAATCTGAACTTGGAAGAATCAAACTAATGAAAGTCTGGGAAGGATGTCATTCTCTCCCAGATTGCAAAAACTCTCTAACCACAGTATGGGTCTATTGAATCAAAGAGGGTCCTGATGAGAACAGTGTGTCCTTCAAGTCTTGGCTTTGCGTTCAGGGCTTCAAACAGATTGAGTTCTTTGATTACGGTCAAACCTACG
The DNA here is from genome assembly GCA_025617555.3 of Puccinia polysora. Classification (NCBI taxonomy): domain Eukaryota; kingdom Fungi; phylum Basidiomycota; class Pucciniomycetes; order Pucciniales; family Pucciniaceae; genus Puccinia; species Puccinia polysora. The sequence continues at coordinate 14,236,831 of CM062618.1, forward strand.
CTCCAATGGGCTTTACAACCACTCTTTTAGTGTTACTTGTGTACGCTCTCTTCAATAATCTGAACCTCTGGAAAATGGAAATTAAATCGGCCTTCCTCCATGATCCGCTGGACAGGGACATATTTATCAAAGCTCCGCTGGGATATGACTCCAAATTTACCTACTTCAAACTCAATAAAGCTCTCTACGGCCTGAAACATGCTCCAAAAAGCTGGTACAAGACCCTCAAGAACTGGCTACTTGACAAACATTTCTCCGTATTGAGTGCAGACCCTTGCCTTTATATCTCCAAGATGGCCAAAATTTACATTTTTGTGTATGTTGACGACTTGCTGATAGTTGGAAACTCAATAGAGTTCAGAACCAGGTTGAAAGCAAGATTCAAAATATTGCAAGATGGACCCCTAAGCAAAATCCTTGGAAATAAACTTGTTAAAACTGAAAATGGTCTTGGTCTTTTACAATCCAGTCACATAGAAACGGCTCTTAGCGAATTGGGTCTCTCAAACTGCAAACCCATCAGCACGCCGTTCACAACAAACATTAAACTTCTTTCCGCTACCAATAATGAGCACAAGGACTTCCTCAAACTCAATATCAATTAACGTTCCTCCACGGGCTTTCGGAAATTTCATTTCCAGTCAAACTAGACCTGATCTCGCCTATGCCGTCTCAAATCTCTCCCGCTTCAACAATAAACCCGTTATGCCTCATTGGATAGAATCCAAGCACGCCTGGAGATACCTGAATGCCTCCAAGGAAATTTCCCTGCGCCTTCAAAACCTATCCTTCAAATGCAACATAGAAGTCTTCAGCAACTCCGACGGTGGAAATGATCCCAAGTCCCGGAGAATCCACACCAGTTATCTCATTCTTCTCTACGGCTGCCCAGTCTCCTGGCACAGCAAGCTACAACCTACGATCTCTCTTTCCTAAACAAAAGGTGAACTCAAGGCCCTCATTCTTGCCACTCAAGAGAAGATCTGGCTCTCACAAATGCTCACCAAGATGAACCCAGATCAAAAGCTCACTCACTGTGCTTTCATAGACAACAAGGCCTAAAATTATCTGGTGAATCAAGAATCTTATCACGTTGCTCTTAAGCATGTTGACACGCAGATCAAATGGCTACAAGAACAACAGGACAACCATTCCTTAATCACCCATCTTATTCCCTCTAACCATATGTTGGCCAACTTGCTGACAAAAGCTGCTCTACTCTCCTCCGTTATAAATCTCTCTTCCTCTATCTTGTCCCCTCACATCTGATCACGCCGGTGTGTTGTTATTATTCCGTTTCTTTTCTGCACCCGCCTGTCCCTCCTGGTCATCCCCAGTTCAAAATATGTCAGTTTGAAGTCCAGTCCAATTCCAATGATTATCAACCTTGATTCTAAATCCCTATCACTCATCACAATCCAGAACCTCCCAGCTTCATCATCACAATCCCAGATCCCTCAACATTCCAGCTCCACCATCCTCCTCCCATCCTCTCCCCTCTCCTCACCTCTCACCACTCAACCCACTCACTTCCACTCTTCTCATTCTTGATTCACACTCACAACCTCTTCTCCTAAACCTTTCAATCCCTCACTCGACTCTTTGTAACTGGACCGTATCAACCTCCTATCCCTCATCTCCCTCACCTTCCTCTGTCTCAAACTCAATCTTGCCAAAATCTAATGACCATCAAATTTGATATGATGTGAGGTTTCTCATTACCCCTACAGTGCCCATGTTACTATTCTCATTCCTTTGTTCTAACTATGAAAGACTTTCCCCACCTGTCTTCACTCTCTTTTATTCTTCCTTTTCCTTTTTTTCTTTTATTCTGATTGTCCTTTGTCAACGGTTGATGAGATCTCAAGTAAGGTTGCTTTCTCATCCTCTCTTATCATTTAACACTTTTTAAGATTTCTAAACTTTGTTTCCTTCATGTGAGATTTTTTTAGACCATTGGTCTTTGTTAGCAATTAACTAAAAATCACCGTCCTCAACTTACCAAAAGGACAAATTCTTGTTATTCACACGTCCAAATATCAATTATAAAGTAGAATAATTCCCATACCCTGTGGAAGTAGATGCTACCCGTGTTACAGCACCAAGAACACGTGACAGGCTATCACTGGTACCCTGCTAGCCTCAGTGTCCGTCCCTTTGAGCCCCTGTACCCCTCAGAGGGACAATATTGGGAATCCAAAAACTATAAATAAAGAGCTCTTTAGAGGATATTGATACCCAGAGACCCAGTTATATTTATATCAAGACACCATGCAAAGGTAATCAAATACTCATCAGAGATAATTAAGTGATTTATGGCTTAGTCTGATTAATATTATCTTTCCTCAACCCTCTTTTTATCAATTTAAACTGCTGAACAACCTTATTACCCCAGTATACAGGTTTAACCCATCAGTGCACGTCCCAAAAAGATACCCAAAGCATTTAATAAAATACCAGTGAGTTTTATTATCCTTTCTCTGTCGTGGCAGCTTGGTTACAAAGCCCTTCTACTCCACCATGTATTTTATATACATATTCCCTTTGGGCAAAATTACCTTTGAACCAAAGGGCCCAAAGTAACCAGGCCTACTTGTTTTCATACTGAATTCCCTGAAGAGAGGTGTTAAAGATTCCCAATATAATTGTGGCCCCTCTATAAAAATATTTAATAATCAATTTATCCATATTAATTTATAACAATAAACCATTACCAAACCAATTAACCTTGCAATAAGGTTTATCCAAATATTTTACATATTTTTGCTTCATTTATCAAATAATATGTTTATTATTTATTCTGCCACCTGTTGTAGCTGAAGAATAGCAATGTTCTTGGCATCCAGGAGGCTGAAACCTTGGCTGTTGTACTACAAACTAATCACTATGTCAGGCAAAATCATCAAAACTAAACATTTCAATTTCTTTAAGACCAACAACTTGCCCCTAGAATTGATCAGTGACACTGAGACTCCAATCCCCAATGCTTCAACTACAGAACCATCTCAATCACCACAAACCCCTGAATACCAAAGCTCCACTTCTCCCAAAGAGAAATAACCTTCAATCATTGACTCCACTCCCTCCTCAGACTCAGAAACTGACTACACAGATCTGAAAATTCAAAACTCACTGAATCCTTGATTGAGAGAACAAACACTTCTAAACCCCCTGACTGATATGGCTATTTCCAGTCAAAAAATGCTCCCAAAAACATTCATGAGGCTCTCAAACGCTCTGAATGGATTCTCTCCATCAACAAAGAGCTCAACACAGCGGAGGACCTCAAAGTCTGCGAAGAAGCAAATGAATCCATGGTAACCAACCCCCTAGACACAATGTGAACATTCCATTGCAAGCAAGATCTGCACACCAGTGCTGTCAATCTCATGTTCAGGGTCTGCTTCCAAGATTTCAATCAAAGGTATGGGATAGACTACCAGGATACTTTTGCATGCACAGGAAAAATTTCCTCCCTCCAAGTTCTACCAGCCTAATCTGTCAAGAAACAACTATCTATGCTGAAATTTGATGTAAAAGGCGCCTTCATCCATGCTCCTCTCAACAAGAATGTCTATATCAAAACACCAGTTGGATCTAAGAGAACTTGCAAATTCCCAAAGATAAAAAAATCCCTGTATGGCTTAAAAAAGCACCTCTCAACTGGTATAAGACTCTGGTTGGTTGGACCAAGGGTAAAGGATTCAAGGAAAGAAACCCAGAGCCCTGCTTATATATCCGACATGAATCTGGAACCAGCCTCTTATTTCATTTTGAAGATCTTGTTGTTGTAGGTAACGTTGACCAATTCAAAGCAGCCTTCCTTGAGAAATTTCAGGATTCCTCCACCTACAAAGTCAGCGTTCTCCTAGGTATGAAGGGCAACTGTTGCAAGGAATTCATCAATTTTTCAATTCCAAATCACATAAAGAAAGGCCTGGAATATTTAAAGCTGACCAACGCCCTAACTCCAGAAACCAACAAAGATATCAAAAAATTCAAAGAGCTCAACATCAATTCTTGGTCTCCAATTGGCCAATGCAATTTCATTGCAAACCTACCTAGACCCAATATTAGCTTTGCCGTATCCAGCTTGGCAAGATTCTCCAAAATCCCCAGAATAAAACATTGGAAGGACGTTGTTCCCGTTTGGCAATACCTACTGAAAAATATTGAATTCAAGCTCTTCATCAGAAGCAATTTGGCCGCCAATCATTTGGTCATTTATAGCAATTCCACCCGGGGTGATGAACTGGATATCCGCTTGTCGCAATCTGGGCTATTATGCTCTTTCAAGGGAAGTCCCATATTTTGAACTAGCAGGCGTCAGCAGGGAATAGCCCACTCATCTACTGGATCCAAGTTAAAATCACTCTGAACTTTTCATCTTGAAGTAAAATGGCTCCACCATCTGCAGAATGAGATATGGCAAGAACCTTTGGACCCACCAGTTTATCTCATAGATAACAAGGGCCTTGAAGAAAAGAAGAAAAATTTTGAAACCAAGTCTCACACCAAACACATTGACATTAAGCCTAAAAGTCTTCTCAATGACCTAAACAATGGTATTATCAAAGTGAAACTAATTGTATTATAAGACATTCTGGCTGATGCACTCACAAAAGCTGCCAGCAACACATCTGTAAAACAACTGGAAGAGTATGTCAACTCCTGAACTCTCTTGATGTAGTGTTGATCCTACATGTTGATTCCTTCCTCCATTACCTTTCTGTTTGCACTCTTCTCTCTTCTTCCTCTCTTTTTCCTTTCTCTCCTGATTTTTCTGTTGCTGCTTCTTTTCTATTGAAACCCCCTTGATTCACTTTATGTAACCACTGCAGCATTGACTAAAACTAACAGGTCACCCCATGAAACTCCCTCAATCTCAAGTAATTAGACAAGTGATCAATCACCTGCCGCTTACTAAGCATCCTTGGAGGCTCATCAACCTCTCCAACAAAAGACTTGATCACTGTGCATTGCCAATTACTTTAGGTTCCACAACTCTCTTCAACTCTACATCAAAATCTGTTTCCAAGTCGCAAACGCCTCTCCAGCCCAATTCTTTCTCAGGATGGATCAGTCGCTGGTCATCAAGAGAGTTCCGTAACAGTGCTTTGTAAATGGAAGTTTGACTATTCCGTCAAAATTCTGTTGTTATAATTATCTCCTTTGTCTCTTCTGTTAGCTGTTTTCTATCCATTTCTGCAAAGTCACTCTATTGGCCATAACCCAGCCTTCAGAACTGTCATCCCTGTTGGTGTTTTATTCCTTTTCTCAGTATGTTTAGTTTGATCATGTCCATCATCTACATCTTACATCCTCAACTTACAGACTGTCCCTAGTCTGCATCTTAAATTTGAAGATATTAGGAAAAGAAGGAATACAAATAAATTGAGACAGAAGAATGGCCATTTTTTGATCTTTCATAGTGATTTAAAATTTGAAAAAGATCTTGATCCATCCACAAGAGCCAATTTATAGGAGCATTTGTGAGGCTGGAAGAATTTATCATTTCAATGATGGATTGTGCATCTACTTTTAATTCAAAATGTTGACCCCAGAGGACTGTTAGAAGTTTCTTCAAAATTCAAGCCACGCTTCAGAGTTCAGGTTTTGGTTGGAATTATCTGTATTTTAAATCTGAAAATAAAAAGAATTCATAAAGATCACAAAATTACCAACTTTTTTCATCTTCCTGAGTAAGAGCAGCCCTAACAGATTGATATATAGAATTGAAAACCAGCTTGATCATGCCAGCTCCAGGTCCATAAGAGATATTTTTCAAGATTATGTCTTTACCAAAAATCATATGAGGCAACTGAAAATAGTGTTAAAAATCTTGGGTCCAAATTCATTCAGCTTCTTTCCTGGTTAGAAAATGCAAAGGGGCAGAGATTTTGGATAAAGATGAAAGGAAGATTCAAACATAAGTGAAAACAACAAGAAAGCCTCTAACTTCAGTGGGGTTGATTGGAGTGGGCCAAGAGATTATCTTGTTGAATTTGGATGGAGCCATCCTTGTTCCTTCCTTGAAGACCACATGGCCAAAAATTTCTAGATCAGGGAAACAAGCAGCCAATTTGTGTCCAGAAACAGTCAGGCCTCATTCCTCAATTTGAAATAGAACCCTTTTCAAAGTAGTAGAGTATTCCCAAATTAATCAAAAAATCCCTGGATTCCAAGATAAGGGCTTATCATCATTATCAGAAACTGGAACTTTAATTCCGCCATATTAAATAAAGATACCAGCATGATTGGCAATTTAATCCTGAAGGATTGATATCATCTGAGCCTGATAGACTGCAAACAAATTTGTGGCACCTTTAGGCAAACAAGTAAGGTTGAATCAACCAAGAGGAGTATCAAAAGTATTGAGAGACAGAGAGATATGATGTAGAGGTTGTTTGTGATAGCCACCCACAATGTCCCCCATATCATAGCAAGCTCTCCCAGGAAAAGATTCCACAAATTCTTCAGCACCACAAGGAACAAAAGAGTCTTTAACTGTAACTTTTTTGAGAGGTTGGAGATTGTGAACTTCTCTAAGTTAAACATTACTTTTAAGGACACAGAGCACAGGGCTGGAATAACTTGAATTTGACTGTTCATATAGGCCACCACAGACTTGTTTGCAGATCAACCTGATAAATTTGCCAAATTTAGCAGCAGGGATTTTAATCTTTCTCTTTTTCCAAGGATTGTGCTCAACTATGGGGATGGTGTAAGGGAGACCATAGGATTCTTTCAGGAGACAGCTCTCTTCTTACCAGAAGGAAATGGACTTTTTGCTCAGAGATAACAAATTTTTTATCAAATTGAACTCATCAGGAAGAAGCCATCCATCTGGACCAAAGGTGACCACTTTCAGACATTCTTCAGTGACATGACCACAAGGCACAAAGGGACAAGTAAGAGATAGAGAGAAGCCATATTAAGGATCAAAGGTAAAAGGAGGGTGCATGAGAAGATGATTAAGGTTGAGGGGAATGGGCTGGTTTACTGGTTTGACCTTTTTTTAACTCATTTATACTTAGTGCCAAAAGAGAGAAGTTCCTGCTTCCTCCAAGAATTGACCAGCAAGACCTGACTGCAAAAAATAAGACCAAGTTCCAACATTTTCCATGTCCTAGGTTCTGAAAAGTCCTCAAAGGGTGCCTTTTCCATAAGAGAAGAAAAAAGGGATAATACTTTGCTCACAGGTTTGGCACAAGGTTGAGTTTCAAAAATGATGGTGGAAGAAGGCCCTGGTGGTGCATAATTGGCAGGACTTACTTTGACCCCCAAGTGCCGCCACTGAAGTGCATATTCCTCCATACCAAAACTTTTAAGACAAGGATGGAGATTAGTATCTAGTTTATACTCATTTCAGAGATTGGATCCAGAACTAAAAAAAAATGAACAAGATTTAAGAGAACAGGGAGAAGAAGAAACAACAGATCCAGAGAGAGAGGGAATATTTTTGGGATTTTTCATTTGGACATGTTTTTGAATTTTAATATTTTCCAGGTCAGAAGAAAATGATGAGAAAACCTTAAAATAAGCCTCTGGGATGAGAGTTTATCTTTGATTTGTGGTTCAAGGCAGGGTAGGACTAAAACTATCAGTAAAATCAACTACTCCTCTGAAAAATGAGAGTAATTAGAATTATCCTTCTGCTTTCCCTTGAAAATTAATTTGGGAGTGTGAGCAGGGAAATCTCTTTCCCAAAAACCAGAATCCAAAGAGCAGGGAGGAACTTCAATCTTTCTACCATCAGAATCAGGAAAAAGAATTCTCTCCCCAACTTGATCAGAAAACATCAAGTTAGCACTAAAGTCAATCAAAAATGGTCAACCCAAGATCATAGTTACTTCCAAACAAGTAATCCAAAAATGACGTTTCCCAACAATATTGAGGCCAATTCAAAAGGGAACTTCTTCAGCAATACCAAGTTACTCTCAAGAATGACTACCTATTCCATATACTGCAGAATTGAAGTTAAACTATGACTGATCTTGAGTATGCAGGCCATGGAATCCAAGATCAGTTTAAGTTGGGAACCAGAATTGTTCAGGAGAGAAACTTTTCTGTCCAATTTGCCAAGACAACAGGGAAGAAAGCCAAATTTTTCAGCCTCCTGGATTCCAAGACCCTTGCTTTCCTTTAGCTACCAGAGGTGATAGCATAAATAATAAATATATTATTCAATAAATGCAGAAAAAATCCATAAAATATTTGGATAAAGCTATTGGAAGGTTAATTGGTTTTATTTATGGTTAAATATTATAAATCAATATTGATAAATTGATTATTAAATGAATTAATAGAGATGAAACAATAATATTGGGGATATTTAGCACCTCTCTTCAGGGAATTCACTTTGAAAACATGTAGACCTGGATACTTTAGAACCTTTAATTTATATTCTTAAAGGACATGTTGACCAAAGATAAGATGTATATAAAATACAAGGTGGCGTGGCAGGGCTTTGTAACCAAGCTTCCACAACAGAAAAAGGATAATACGAATAACTGGTTCATTATTGAATCCTTTGGGTACCTGTTTGTGACATGTACTGATTGCTTAAACCTGTTACTGGGGTTGAAAGGTTGTTCAGGAGTTTAAATTGATAAAAAGGGTTAGGGATGGATATTATTCATCATAATAAAGCCATAAATCACTTACTTATCTCTTATAAGTATTTGATTACCTTTGAAAAGTGTCTGGATGTAGATATAGTGGGTCTCTAGGTATCAATATCTTCAATAGAGCTCCTTATTTATAGCTCTTTTAGTCCCAATATTGTCCTTCTGAGGGGTAAGTGGGCTGAAAGGGACTGAAACTAAGGCTAGCAGGGTAACCAGTGGTAGCCTGTCACCTTTTCTAGGTTCTGTAGCACGGGTAATATCTAATTCCACAGGTTATGGGAATTATTCTACCTCTAAGTTGATGTTTTGGAAGTGTGAACAACACTAATCTGTCCATATCATTCATTATTTAATTAATTATCCTTAGTAGATGTTCCCAGTATGCTAGGAATTCTTTTGATAGACATTCCTACGGGTAATCTGATGTAAAGTGGGTTCTCTTTATGTATTAACTTATTAGAGTAAAATCATGATATTGATTTTACTCCTTATTTTCGAAATTTGGTTGATTTACTACAAATAATGACTTAAAAATATAATTAAAGAGAATTCATTAAATATTTTTAAATCATTAGTTTCTTGATTATTTCAAGAAAATATTGATGCCTTGAAGTTCTCACAATTTTATAATAAAGTATTTTAATATATCTTTACAAAAATAATTCTCTTATTACTGACATTTTTGGTATTTTAATTATATTTAATAAAAAATAGGTATAAAGGTTATTTAGGTATTTTTGTATACTTTTATGTATTTTTGGATTAACTAATATCTACAGGGACATTTATTACATATGTACAATGTCCCGTATAGGTTGTAGCATATTTATGTGGTACCTGAGCTTCTAAGGCCGCCTTTCACTCTGTCAGCCCATAGTCCCGCGGCTGCGTACTTGTCAGAGGCCCAGGGCTGTGTACACAGCTTTTCAAGGTACGCTGACAGGAAGGCAGTACTGCTGCTCAGCTGCGCACGGGTGTATTGATTGCTGGGGCTGCATGCAGCAATTGTGACAGAACACATTTCCATCTGTAACTCCTAAAATATACACAACACCTCAATTCTGACTGAATTTTAGGTGTGAAAAATATACATGACAGTGCGTGTGAAATATTTAATGGGCCAAAAAGTCCCATGGTGGTGCCATGGTATTTTGGTCTTTTCTTTCTTTAATTATTAAAAAGGTAAGGAGTTGGATTTCAAGGGTTGGGTCAGTGAGTGACCCTATCTAATTTTGGGTGGAGAATCTATTTCTGCAATAACATTTATGGATCTCTTATTTATTCTTAATTTAATTTTACTATTCTTATTTTAATGTCATTTTTGTTACCTTTCCAGCTTTCTCTGCAATAGTAGCAAGCTGACAAAGTGGACAAGAGTACAGGTTGGAATCTGAGGAGGGATCAGTTCCGCCAGAGTCCTCAAGCAATTTTCCAGGGGAATCCTTCAATTTTTCAGAGCCAATTTCCATACATCAACAAGAGAGCCATTTCCTCTCTCCTTTGGCAACAGAGGGCAAACTTTTCAGGAGTTCAGCAACAGGTAAATCAGGAATTTTATGATCAGATATTTTATTCAATATCCCTTCCACAGAATTGGGGTGGTCCTTAGAGATTCCCCTCTCAAACCAAACTTTGGTCTGGGTTGAGGGAGGATGATCAGGTAAAGCAGGGATTATGACAGGATCAGTGGGTGATTTTTTGAAACAGGAGAAGAATCAGCCTGATTCTGACACCTCTCCATCAGAGGTTCCATTTCTATGTCCATAAATTCCACCGCAGAGTAAGGGGGTTTAGGAGAGGATTGATGTTTGACTGGTTTACAGAGAATAGCAATGGAATAGGAGGATCTTTGTGAGGTTTGGGCTCCTCATGTTGTTTCCTAGCTGGATCAGATTGATAAGCTCCAGTGAAGCTGCCGGAAAAAATAGAAGGAGGATACCATTGTTGAAGAGTACCACAAGAAGATTGGAAATCCCAAGAGGCCAAAGATTCTTGCCAGGAGTAGATGGCTGGAAAGAAGCCAACACATGACCAATAGGAAATGATGAATTAACAGGATCAGAGCAAAATTATGGAGAAAGAAATTATTTCCCTTATGTTACACCAATTTTTCCTCCTTGTCCTTCTGGATTTCTGGGAATTTTCCAGTTCCATGACCTTCCCTATGAAAGTAATAGCACACCAGAGTGGATGTAGGAATGGCATTAGAAGGTTTGGGAGAAGCAAGAAAATAAATCTTTTGATCCATGTTGTTTTCAAAATCTTGGAAAATCTTGGTGATTTCATCAATAGTTTCTGTTTCTTTGCTGGCCTGAAGATTCAATTTGGGACAAAGGCTGGCCTCCATTTTCCTCATAAATTCTTTGGACTCAGAAAGTGGGGGATCAGGAACATTTTCAGTGTTATGGGGTTTCTCAAAGGTGGGGGAAGTTTGACCTTTCATGAATTTATCCACCACACCCCTAAGGACAAGAAAAGCAGGAAGCTTGAAGCAGTAATCCCTATTTGTGATTGTTGGAATTTCTGACATCTCTCAATCCTCTTCCTAATACAAATCCCCGCTCTGCTGGGCCCCTTTTTCTTTCTCTACACTGTCTCTCAAATGTCACACACACTTGAAGCGCGCTCCGTACTCTATCTTAAAATCCTAAATGTCTACTCGTAAATTCAAGTGATGATTGGGTGTCTGTCACCGCATCCTGCTCTTCTCAACCACTATTTTCGCCTCTCTTCTTTCCAATCTTTCCTTTTTCTTATTTATTGTCCTTACTCGTTTCCGCCTTTCATCACACTCAATGCTTTCACTCAAACTCTCTCAAACTCACAACCTCAACCTCAAGTCTTCAACCTCATCCTCTACCAGCCTTGTCTGGTAAGAATTCATTCAAATCTCTGGCGGATCTTATATCTTTCAAATCTAATTGTTATTTCTCTTTTCCTTATATTCTTGCCTCTTTTACTTTATCTTTCTTCTTTTGTCAGCGTTCCTACTCAATTAAACCACTCTCATCAGCTCCGCGGTGTCTTGATGTTTGTTCTTTTCTTCTTGCGTCTTACTTTTCCTTTTTCTTGTTGTTTCCTTACACTGATTGAACTTTATCTTCAGCCCTCTTAAAATCTTAATCTTTGTCATTTTCTCAGAATCTACCTGAAATCCAACAGTGATCATAGATCCAGAAGTAACTAATTTTTCCTTATTTGCTCCTGGGCTCCTAGAAAAAAAAATTGAATGAATTGCACTCAAAATTTTTCCAGGTTGTCAATTTAATCATTCTTGAGAAGAAAATATTGAATAGGATCCCACAATTTCCTAAAAGATTGGTACTTAGAGGCTTAAGAAAAACCTTCCTTGAGTTCCACTGTGAAAAAAGATTTTCCAAGTCTTGCAGCCTAAAACGTGCTATGCCTATCTTTCCCCAATAGACCAGCATTGCTTCCTTGAGAAGCGCACAGTCATTAGATTCAAATCCATCAACATTCGCAATCAATTCCATAATTTCATCAGAGGAAATAATGAATTGTAACTGATAGGCCATATTGTATTTGCTAGCTACATCCAATTTTGCAGCCATTTCATGAGAATCCAGGAATTGTTTGAAATTTGTCCCATTGAAACCCAAGTTCTTGTTCTGAGGTTTGATCTTTACCATCTTATCACAGACAAAGGAGGAGGTACCAATAGAATCAATCAAAACGGAAAAGGAAAAGAAAAAGGAAAAGAAAAAGAAAAAGAAAAAGAAAAAGAAAAAGAAAAAGAAAAAGAAAAAGAAAAAGAAAAAGAAAAAGAAAAAGAAAAAGAAAAAGAAAAAGAAAAAGAAAAAGAAAAAGAAAAAGAAAAAGAAAAAGAAAAAGAAAAAGAAAAAGAAAAAGAAAAAGAAAAAGAAAAAGAAAAAGAAAAAGAAAAAGAAAAAGAAAAAGAAAAAGAAAAAGAAAAAGAAAAAGAAAAAGAAAAAGAAAAAGAAAAAGAAAAAGAAAAAGAAAAAGAAAAAGAAAAAGAAAAAGAAAAAGAAAAAGAAAAAGAAAAAGAAAAAGAAAAAGAAAAAGAAAGAAGATTTTATTTTGAGATTTATTCCAAACATGATTGGGACTGTTAATCCCAAATTTGCTGGTTTTGATCCTGGCCAGGGGGAACAAATGTAAGAATTGAAATGGTTCTGAGCCAAATGCACTTCTGGGGGGAAGGTGCTGTTTAGGCTGCCCTTCTATGATTTACAAAAATATTCAAATGTAAATGTAATCAAGATCCAGTACATTTTAAATAAGGAATCAATGGAAGGGATGAGTTTAGAAGTATTGGGTAGCAATGAAGAACAACACTATCTGAGGCAAGATTGTGCAGGAAAAGACTTGAAAAAATAATTTAAATTTTAATCAGAGTTTTATAGAACAAGGCGGTTGTAAGTAACAACACCCACAAGCTAATAACTCTGGTCATTAGCAGAAGATTAAAAAAGATCAACTCAATAACAACCAACCTCCAGGTTCCCAATGAACCTTCCCAAATATCTGCAATCAAGCGCTTGAGGGGACCAGATAACTGTTGTTGGCTGTAAAAAAAAGAAATTTTTTCTATGAATCTTTAGAAGCAAAGCAGTAAAAAATTCAAACAAGAATGATCCAACACTTCTCAATGGACTCAAGAATAGCATGGCGGAATTTAACTTTCAGGGAAGAAAGGGAGTTTAAATGTTCCAGGTTTCAAACTTGAAGTAACCTCTCAGCCAAATTGTGCTTTTTCCAGAAAGACAATCAAATGAATGATCAGGACCAAAGCGGTTGGAGAAAGGGATCAATGGAGTTGCTTAACACACTCAAGAAATAAACCCAATGAATTCTTCTTCAACCATCAAGGCTATTAGGTTTTGATATAGATCAGGTCACAGAGCATGGATGAAAGGATTGAGTATGAAGGCTCAAAGGATCAAGGGGAAATCAAAAGATATACCCAGGATAAGGATGCTCAGAAAGGGGAAGGGCGCAGGGATTGATTACTTTTGAAATGTTCATGATTCAATTGTTGATCATAAGGTGGATTATCAGACAATGGCACCTAAAAAAGCAGGGGAGAGCCCCTCTTTTTATGGGCAAGAGACCCTGTAAACTACTTAGAAGAGGATGAGCACAAATGAAAGCGGAAAAATATTTTTTTTATAGTAGTCATGACAATAAAAAACAATTTCCGTGACAGAAAAGATCATGACATGTGAAAAAGAAAAAAAATTGAAAAAGAAAAAAAAAAACAACCCGCGTCAAGGATGAGGGGGGCAGAAGATGACCATCCGCAGGTGGATGAGCAGTAGGAGGGGATTAATATACATGACAGCGTTTGCGGGGCCGCAATGGCGTTTGCAGATGATGGATGGCAACAGCGGTCGCATTAGATTGGGCGGAGGAGAATGAACTGGCCAACAACCATCAACAAAAGTTGCAGCGATTGAATGGAGGAGGTTGAGAGTGGCATGATTGGGAGCTGAGTTGGGTTATGGAGAGCTTGATGGGTGGATGATGGCTTGTGATCAATGCAAGCAATCACTTGCAGGCCTTTCAGCTTTCAAGGAAATGAAGGGCGGTGCCGCTGGTGATTAGTAGCAATGAAGGATTTTCTGATTGGTTTTGGGTGATTGGTAGCAATGAAAGGGGAAGGGGAAAGGTGGAGGATTGGGAAATTGAGTGGTTTTGATGACCAATGGCAGATTGCGACAGCTCCAATGGCCGCAAGGAAAAGCTTGCCGGCTTTGGAGAGGGATTGGAGTGATTGGAAGGGGAGCAAGAAAAGAGTGGCGGGATGGATTGAGCAGCAGAGGAAGATTAGACTGGATGGATCAAGCAAGAACCCTCGCACAGGTTCCTTGGCCAAAAATGGTCAAAGGACTTTCAAGCGTGAGAAAGGGGGGAATTTAACACAGAGCCTGGGGAATCCAACACCCATGGGCCTGAGCTAGACCGCTAGGACATGGAGAAGTTGGACAAAGGGAAAAATCAAAAAATGCTATACCAAATAATAATTATTTTTGCTCAGATAAAAACTAAAAACTTTCTAAAATATGCCCTTTTTTTCAGTTTTATCAAATTAGTCACCACAGCGTCTAGGAAGAGGTAAATGAGTCAGAAGTTGTCAATCCCCTAGACAAAATATAACTTTGATTGATGGTATGAATATTTAGCCAGCAGGCTGTGAAAGAAACAACTCAATGAGGATCAGATGATAAAGAAGAATAAATGACAAAGAACTGAGAGTTTGAATAACAACAAAGTGAGATAGTGACCAGGAATGACTATAGCTGTGGAAGAGTCAAGGAAAGATCAAAATGGCACTAAACAAGGACATGATTCTAGGTTGAGCTGAATTCTGATGAGTGTTGGCGTGGATTGATCTCACCAGTTAGAGATGGATCTATTGAAGATTTGAGAACCAGTTGGTGAATGTTGAATGAGATCATGGAGATTGATTGAGTTGCTTGCAATTGATTGAGTTGCGTGGTCAAGCGGCAAAATTCAAATGAAAAATGAAAACAATGAAAAAAGGATATGTGAGGAAAAATTTGATTAGAAAAATGAAAGAAGAAAATTAAAAGACAGCCAGAACTATGAAAGGAAAAACATGAGAAGATAACCAAATTGGAAAAATCAAAACCAGATTTCCCACTCAAGCAGTAGGTTTTATTGGAGTGATTTGCCCGTATGGGTGCCCATGGTTGTTGGATCATCTGCCCGAAGGAACCGTCAGGTCACCACCCGTAGGGATGGCCACTCCTGGCTTAACACACCACTTGGGCCTTGCAGTGCAAAGGAGACCTGAATTCCAGTGAGAAAACCCTGAAAGGTATAGTATTCCCCCAGGGATTCAACCAGTGCTACAGAGTTGATTTTCTCAAAACTTTTGCACTGGCTGGCAAAATTATGTCTCTCAGAGCCCTCCTTACCTACCATGTTGACCAAAACTTACCCATCCTCCAATTTCACATGAAAGGCGCTTATCTCCATGCCCCATTGAATGAAAACGTCTAAATCAAGACCCCCACCTCATCAAAATTCCTAAAACTATGAAGGTCTTTATATGGACTCCAAAAAGCTCTGCTCAATTGGTGCAGGAAGCTTTTTGGTTGGATCAAAAGTCAAGGATTTCACAAAATCAATTGTGATCCCTGTCTTTATCTCCACAAGGACAGCATCAAGGCTCTCTTCTTTCATGTCCATGATCTTGTTGTGGTTGGGGAAGTTACAACGTTCCAAAATATTCTCCTTGAAAAGTTCCAGGACTGATCCTCCCATGAGATTGACACTCTACTTGGCATGAAGGTAGAAAAAGGTGTGGGCTAAATCCATCTCTCTCTCCCTCTGGACATAAAGAAAGGCCTCAAAGCTCTCAATACCAGTGATTTAAAACCATTCCACAACCCTTGCACAAGCCACATTCATTTAATTCCAGCCACTGATGCAGAGGTTGACCAATTCAAATCTCTCAACACAAAATATTGCTCATCAATTGGTTGACTCAATTTCATAGCAAATCTTGCAAGGCCCAATATCTTTTACACTGTTTCAAGTCTAGCAAGACACAACAAAATACCTGGAATCTCCCACTGGAAGGAAGTAACTCACTTTTGGAGATACTGTGTGAAGACCATTGATTTTAAACTGAAAATCAGCTCAAAGTTGGCATTACACCGCTTAGTAGCCTACAGCAATGCCACCAGGGGTGTTGAACCCAACACCAGACTATCCCTGACTGGATTCATTGTGTTCTTCAAAGGAATTTAAATCTACTGGACAAGCCAGCGTCCACAATCAATTGCCAACTCCTCCACAGAATCCAAGTGCAAAACTCTCTAGGCTAGTCACCTTGAAGGACAATGGATCAGCTGTCTTGTGAATGAAATTTGGAGGACTAAATTTGACCCACCTATGCACCTAATCAATAACAAATGCTTAGAAAAAAAAATGAAGAAATTTGTTCCAAAGTGACATGAAAAGCACATCCAAAACAACTTCTACTGTCAAACTATTCAACTCAAACTGGTTTCTTTGGAAGACATTCTGGCAGATTCCCTATCCAAGGCTGCTTCTACAGCCTCTGTTGCCAGTCTGGTTAACTTCATCATTTTCTGACTCTGAGTTGATCAGGTGACTTGAGATTATAATTCTTGACTGACCCACCCACCATTTTAACTCACAGGACCAGATGAGAAAGAGCTCTCTTTTCAAACCCATGTCACTCTCACTCCTGCACACTCAGGGTAAGTCTACCCCCCCCCCCCCCCCTAGAAGGGCAAGCCTTCCATTTTCTCCCAACTCAGCCCCAGACTCCATCCAAACTACCAAATCAGCAACTTCAAGACCAAATTGACCAGCCCAAGGTGACTTCAAGCTAAGTGCTCAATTGCAAGTATTCTACTAAACATTTCTGGAGGCCAAAATCCAATTTTTAGAATAAAGAATTGTTGTTGGTTTATGGTTCCTTTCATCATCAGCTGTTCTTGTCCAACTGCTGTTTTTCTTACCTTTCATTTCTTCCACCATTGAAATAAAATCCTGGTTCAGTTTTCCAGACTCAATTTAGCCTTTTACACAGAGTAAGAATGAATTGAAGATTAGGTGCTGATGACACTGGCTGGGATGGATTCCTAGTAAGAATTAGTAAACTGATTTCTTGTGGAACAAACAGGAAAGGGGAAGATGAGGCCAGTTTAAATAGACAATAGGGTGGAACTACAAAAGAGTTACAAGCGATTGGGGCTCAGACTACATATTTAATGGCAAGGGAATAGCCTAGGTAAAAGAGAGGGCTGATCAGGTATGTACTAATTTAGGTAAGACTGCTTCTACATTGGATGAAGTTTACAGGTCTGGGCTGTCTAAGTTGCAAAATTAAATTTGAAGTTTTAACAGTGTAGATGAAGGTCACAAGAATATGTAATAATTAGAGAGAAAATGTAATGCAATCTGGAAGAGGATGTACATAAGGATTTCCAAAGGATAAACCATTCCAGATTATGGGTTGGAAAGATTTAATAAAGTTAGAGTATGTACAGACCTGGTAGCTTAAGTAAGTGAAATCCTATGTAGTCTATCCACAAAATGTAAGAGGTTAGACAATATGTTCACCAGACTGGGTTTATGAAGAAGAAATTGCTTGATTCAAGGGATAGAGTTTTTAACAAATTACACAACAGAAGTTTTTAACTTGATCATTTGTAATTATTTTTTTTTTAATGTTGCAAGACTTTTAGGGATTTCTGCTGAATATTTGGGCTGGCCAGTTGTCACGCTTCAAGCTTAAGGATTATTTTCTTCCTCACTTCAGCATATCCTTTCCTCAGTACCATCTACCCCAGTCCCTACTTGTGACACAAATAGAATCACAACATCAATTGTGCCTCCCGCTTATTAACTCTGGCTTGCATAATGACCTTCCATTCTTTGAAACTGACTCAGCACCCACTTGAAAACCTTTCAGTTAAATTTAATTCAGTTGACCATCTATTTGAGCTCCACTCTTCCACCCTGGGTATCAATAGCCCTTGGGATCCCATTCCCGGTCATGCACTCTTGCTATCTCCCACCCAGGCTAATTAGCCACACCAACTTTATATTTTGCAATTGGACTAGTTTCTTACCCTGCATAAACTACATCCTTATATTTGCATTTTCTCTCATATTACTCTTTCCTATCTCATCCATTATTCCGTTGTATGCTAAGACTCTATTTCCTTGCATCTACGTTATGACCTTGCAAACATCTATACTGTTATTTCATTTCCCCATCCATTCATTTCATTCATTGCCTCATTGCCTCTTAACTGTAGTTGGCCATCCATCACTTTGTATCTAGTCAATTTGTATTACCTTATAAAGGCTACACTGATTGCCTGAAGATTGTCTCCTCAGTTAGTTAATTTCATGCATTCTTGCATTTGCTAAATCCAGTCATCACATCAGGCTTGGATTTAGTTTCTTTTCCCTCAAACCAAATCCATCCCTCTCACTGTGTGTTGATTTAACCAACCATAAGTTTGCACTTTGCAGTTAGCTTTGCTACCTTGCACTTGCCCTTGCACTCAGTCTCTTCCTTTGCCCTCAAAATCATCTAAGATTGCCCTATAGTACGTAGGGTGGTTGTGTGTCAGTAAATTAACTAACTCAACTCATCTATTTTATTTTTCCAACATATAATAAATTTCTTTTAAAATTTCACGTACTTGCTCAACCGGAAACGCTTCTCTCACCCCTTATAATGATGATATCCATTGGGTAGGGAGATCCAGCGTTTTTTGGGCCAGAAAACCTTTAGACCCTGTTCCTTCTTTTAAATCCCCTTTGGTTGAACCTCTTGATGATCCCCTTGCGCCTCCTTGGGAATTGGTGGATCCCCTCAAAGAAATTGAAAACTCAAACCATCCTTACAATGAAACCTTGACTAGTGGTAGATCAAGGGTTTGCACTAATACTCCCAAACCCAACAATTGGACCTTGCTCTCAACCCTGATCCAGGCTCTTAACCAAACTTCCTTGGAATCTGGTCCAAGAAGCCCTAGCTTTTGTACTCTGGGAATGAAGCAGCCTGATCATTTTACTGGGGAACACCCCCATAAACTTAAAGCCTACTTACATTCCTGTAAATTCATTTTCTCCAACAATACTCATAATTTTCCTACTGATAGACACCAAGTTACGTATGTTTCTTCCTTCATTGGTGGAAACGCCTTGCAGTGGTTTGAAACTTACTTTAAACAATTAGATAAAACTATCCCCGCTTATATCCTCAGTAACTGTGATAATTTTGAGCATCAATTTTTTACCTTGTTTGGCAACCTTAATGAAGTCTGAATTGCAGAATACAAACTTAATAACTTATTCATCAAGAATATTAGTAGAGTTTCCATTTATATCTCCAATTTCAAAACTTTGAAGTCTTGCATCCAATAAAACAAGGCAGCTCTCCTATTTCATTTTGGAATAGTTTTACCAGCATGCCTAAATGAGCAACTTGCAGTTGGGGGCCATAAGACAACCTCCCTTCAGCATTAAATTGACCGGGTGATTGAGCTTGATAATAGCTATCACAACAAGAACATCTCTTGCCAAAATGACCATGGACCATCAACCTTGGCTTCAAAGGTGTAAAACTCCTCAAAACAATCCAAAGAAAATCCAAAAAAGAAACTAGGATGCTCTGGAATGAGGAATGGCTAAGGAGGGAAAATATTGGATTATGTATGCATTGTGGAGGAAAACATGATTTCAATAGTTGTGCAAAGCATCTAGCGCGTGAAGCAGCTAGACATTCAAAAAATTAGTTTGTAGTTTTTCTGATACTTCCAAGGAGAACTACACATTTTCTAAATTACAGCAATTCAATCTTTGCACTTGCAAGTCATTAGGCGCTTCAAGTTTGAGATTTTTCCTTTTGCATTCCAACAACTCCCCTTATCAAGTTTTTCTTGATTCTGGAGCTAACATTTCTTTTATAAGTAAATCTTTTTCCACCTCCAAAAATCTTACGCGTTCTGAGATAGATATGTTTCCCATCTATTTAGTAAGTAGTGCAACTGAGTTGTCTCATTGTGTTTCCCACCAGGAAAAATGGAACTTTGCATTATCCAATTTCCCCAGCATGAATGCAACTTATTTCACTTGGATATTCCTGGAATGAATGATACCATTCTAGGCCACAACTTCCTAGTTCACTGGAATCTGAATTTGAATTGGCAAGAAGTAGTAATTAAACTTTGGACCTTGCAACTCCAGGACCCTAAAACTTCTGTCTAACAAGAATTTCAAAACCTACCTGAAACTTTCATTAAGTTGGGTGACACTTTTCCGCCAGGAGCTTTGCAATATCCTGACCTCCATTCCCATGTTCACTCTTCATATTTAGGAGTTATTGCTTATTTGTCCAACTAACACCTTCCTTGTTTCTTTGAAGAGAAATAGTCACCAACCAAACAGTGTATCTTGAGATCCTTCATCCTCTGGCATCATGCAAGCAATTAAAACCCCATTCTCAAATATCACAAGATTGAAGATCTAGAAATCATTCAACATTCTTTACCTCCGGTTTATCATGACTTTGCTGACCTCTTTTTAGCTGTAAAGGAAGATGAACATCACCCATCCTGTTCTTATGATCACAGGAGCAAACTTACTCACCCACCTCCAGAAACCAGACCAGTCTACTTTCTCTCTAAGCAAGAATCAACCGTGCTTCAAGAATACATTGCGCAAAATTTATTGAAAGGATTTCTTTGAACAAGAAATTTGAATACTGGTTCACCTTTCCAATTTTTTCTGAAGAAAGAGGGAAGACTTTTCCTGTGTGTTGACTAAAGGAAACTGAACCAGGTAACCTTGAAGAATGTCTATCCAGTACTTCCTATGTTTCACCTCCTCACTCCCTTCCATGGAGCTGCTTATTTCTTGAAGTTAGACTTAAGAGGCGCCTATAAACTATTTTGCATTGGGAGAGTTCATGAATATTTGACCGCAATGACAACAGGGTTTGGCAGTTATGGGTATACCATCATGCTTTTTGGCCTCTGCAACACTCCTTCCACTTTTCAACATTTTTTCAACAACATTTTTTCTGACCTTGTATAGAAATACCTTGTGGTGTATCTTGACCATATACAAGTCTAATCAAAACGTTTGAGGATCAGATTGCACATGTGCCAGCGGTGCTACAGCAACTTTGCAAGAATGAAATTTTTGCAAAAGCCCTAAGTGCAAATTCCATACTCCTTCTCTTCAGTTTCTGGGTGTCATAGTCTTGCAGCAAGGACTATCAATGGATCCAGCCTAAATCCAGTGCATATTGGACTGGCCCCCACCTTCTTCTGTCAAATCACTTCAATTTTTCCTTGGTTTCAGTAATTCTTACACGAGGTTTTGAGAATTGTGGTAAGAACACCGTAAACCCTACTAACCTTCTTCAAGAAGACACTCATTTTTTTTACAGAAAAAGCTTCTTTATAATTGGAAGCTATGAAGAAAGTATTTGCTACTCTTTCAATACTGGATCACTTCAATGAGCTAGCTTTCCAATTGTAGAAATGGATGCAAGCAACTATGCGTTTGCAGGATTAATGTTGCATTTTTCCTCCTCTTCTTCCCTCTTTCATCCTGTGGCTTTTGAGTCTGGCAAATTGCTTGCTGTAGAGCTTAATTACAAGATCCATGAAATGGAACCTCTTGCAATTTCTTTTTTCTTGAAAAAATGGTGTTCATACCTTTTGAGTCTTATGGAACCCTTTGAGGTCTTAACTGTTTAGAATATTTCATGAGATCAAAATTCCTTACAAGCAGACAGGAAAAATGGGCCAAAAACCTATCTGGGTTCACCTTTGCAATCATGTACCATCCTGGGAAACAGGCGGTAGTCCCTGATGCTTTATCACATTGGGACAACATTTACCCAGGGGGGGGAGCACCTTTTCCAACAACAACCCTGAAAATTTTAGGACACTGTTCTTAACCCAATCTGCCCAACCCAGTTCAATCATCACTCACCTTTGAGATACAGCTTCCAAACTACAACAAGCTCAACTCAATGACCCCAAGTGTACCAAACTTTGCAAGATTGAAAATCTATTAGATAGTGGTTACAGTATTGGCAAAAATGGTTTTTTAGTTTATAAGGACCATATATAAGTACCAGATAATCCTTGCATTAAGTTAGTTATCTTTGATTCAATGCATGATTCTCCGCTTTCTGGTCATCATGGGAAGGATAAAACCTACCAATTGATTGCACAAGACTTCTACTGGCCTGGTATAACCAAGGAATTAAAAGACTATTTTAACATGTGCTATGATTGTGCTTGTAACAAGTCCTCAAAACAGCGGAGGTATGGGCTTCTCCAGCTACTTCCAATTACCCCTATTCCTTGGCACTTGCTGTCTATGGAGTTCATTTTTCAATTACCTCTTTCCTGTTGTTATGATGCTATTTTAGTAGTAGTAGATTGCTTCTGAAAGATGGCTTCATTCCTTTGCAGTAATGTGACCGCATCCTCAGAATACTTGGCTAATTTATTGATAGAATATTAATTCTCAAAACATGGTCTCCCTGATAACATACTTAGTGATTTTGGATATTTGTTTGTCTCTACCTTCTGGACCTTGCTTTTCCAACATTTGAAGATCACTTGCAATTTATCAATGTCTTACCAGCCGGAAATGGATGGGCAAACCAAGAAATTCAATCAGATTCTTGAACAGTACCTTTGAATGTATGTTTCCTACAAACAGGAAAACTGGTTGCAATGACTCCCATTAGCTGAGTTTGCCTAAAACAACTCCACTCATTCCTCCAACAAGCAGTTTCCCTTCCAGACTCTTTAAGGTAGAAACCCAACTTTCTCTTCTATTCATGTAGCACCTTCTCAAACTGCTACCAATTACCTTAATCACATTTATTCTCTTCAAAAGCAACTTCAAACAAAACTCAATGGGGCAAACCAGCGCTACAAGGAACAAGCAGACAGAATTTGCACTTTGTCCCCAACCTTTGCAGTAGGAGATCAAGTATGGCTCAATGCTTGCAATATTTGCAGTACTTGACCAACCCAAAAACTCTCCAAAAGAAAACTTTGCCCCTTCAAACTCAAATCAGTCATTTCCCCTAATTTTTGAAACTCACCTTACCTGAAAAATGGAAAGGTATCTCCCCATTCTTTCATGTGTCTCTTGTAGAGCCAGATCAAGTCTTATACCTGGGAAAGACTCATCCCCCTCCTGAACTTGTCAATGTCCAAGATCAGTTAGAGTGGGATGTAAGTTGTATTCTCAATTCCAGGTTATGCAAAGGAAAATTTCAATATCTTGTTGAATGGACTGGCTTCCAGTCCAACAAAGATAACACCTCATGGGAACCAGCCCATCACCTTTGGAACTCCACCAATTTAGTTTGAGACTTTCATGCAAATTACCCTTGCAAACATTTCCAATCATGACTCCAATCCCATTCCGCACTTCAATCTCATTTCATCCCATCAATCTCATCCCATTTCCTCCTTTTATCTCCTCTCCAGTTCCTAAAAATTTTCCATTTTCTTTTCACAATCTTTTAATCTTTCACGTTTGTTTATTTCAAATAATATATATATATATATGTAATAATAATAAAATAACCTATATATATCATAATAAAATAAGATTACAAATAAAATACATTTTTACAAATTTTCCTTTACTTCTGTTTCCACTTCCTCCCAATTCTTGGTCAATTCCTCTACCATTGACCTAAATTCATCAAAATACTTTTTGTTTATCAGAGAAGACATCCTGATCAATACCATTACTTGCTTCACCAGGTGCCTTTCAAATATTTCCTTGCACCTTGCAGTCCAAGCCATCTTTGGCTGGGCATTCCATCCACCTTACTCCAAGATATCCTCATATGCCATCTTACTTCGGCCCCTTGAAAAACCTTCTCCAACATTGTCAGTTAATTGCCTTGCATTGGTTTTGATGGGCGCTTCAACTTGCACCTGGTTCCCTCCATCTTGGCCTTCCATTTCATCCCCTTCCATTCCACCCTGTTCCCCTTTCTCTTGTTCCCTTCCCTCCCTTCCCTCTTTCTAATTTCCTTCTTCTTCATTTCCTTCCCTCCATTCCATATCACCCTCTCCTTCAGCAATTTCCTTTCCTCCCTTGCTTCTTTGACTACCTCAAAATCCTCAGCTTGCACTTTGCCTTGCACCTTGGGATTCATCTGATGCACCTTGAATTTGGATGACAGTCCAATATACGGTGGCGGCGGTGGAGGCTTATGAGTGGTGTACATTCTGAATTGTGGTAGTACTATCAAGAAAAAAAATTATATTAGTTCCATTTCTTTTTATTTTTATTTATTTTGAGTCTCTAAGCCTTAAACTTACCAGGGTTTTGGATGCCTAAGAATTTGATCTCTGGCACTGGCAGTATATGATAGTTCACTTGCGGCGCAGAACTTTGGCTTTGCACCTCACTCAAAGATGCTACAGGGGTATCCACTATTGGTTCACTATTTATAGGAAAATTGCAAGCAATCTTGGTCAGAAAACATTGCTTGAATTCGTCTTGTAGACCTCTTGCAGCAGTACTAGTAACACATTTTCAATTTTGACAAATACAGTTTTCAAAAAAACAAGATGAAAATGAAAAAATATTTTAATTGTAAATTTATTTGAGAGACAAAGAAGTAGGATAATAACTAGGGGTATACAGTACTCACAATGAATCTTGGAATCAATGGGAGAATAATCTGAACGCTCACAGCAGCTTGAATCTTTATACCTGGGCAACTTTCATGCTTCAATCTTAAGGATTATTGTCTTCCTCACTTCAACATATCCTTTCCTCAGTACCATCTACCTCAGTCCATACTTGTGACACAAATAGAAGCAAAACATTTATGGTGCCTCCCACCTATCAACTCTGGCTTGCATAAAAACCTTCCATTCTTGGAAACTGACTCAGCACCTATTGCAAACCTTGCAGTTAACTGTAATCCAGTCAACCATCCATTGGAGCTCTTCTCTTCCACCCTGGGTATTAATAGGCCTTGGGTTCCAATTCTGGGTAATGCACTCTTGCTAGCTCCCACCAATGTCAGTTAGCCACACCAACTTTATAGTTTGCAATTGGACTTGTCCCTTACCCTGCATAAACTATATCTGCATATTTGCATTGTCTCTCACGTCACTCCTTTTTATCTCATCTGTTAAGCCCTTGTAAGCTCAGACTCTATTGCCTTGCATCTACTTTTTGACCTTGGAAACATCTATACTGTTCTTTCATTTCCTAATCCATTCATGTCATTTATTGCCTCATCACCTCTTAACTGTAGTTGGCTATCCATTGGGTTGTATCTGAGAAAGAGATTGCTGGAAACCAGAACCTCTGGATTTATTTCAACAAAAGAAGAATGAAGAAATCAAATGAACAACAGCAGTTGAAAAAACTAGAATCAGGATGAAAGATAAAACCAACAGGAGCAATGTGATTCTGATTCGTTGTTGAATCAGCACGTGCCAAGTTTCTTCATGGCCTGAGTGAAAAGCGCGGACATCTGCTGATAGTTGATTAAAACAAAGGGCACTTAAAGAATGAAATGAGACAGACAAAACAGTCATACTTAGGTAGTAACGTCTTCAGATGAAAGGAAGTTGTCTTGAAGTCTTCTGAGTTACGTCCAAGGATCTGTGGATTGGGTTCAATCAGTGCATTGCTGTGGATTACTCAAAATAATTTGAATCAATCTTTACTGGCTTTAGATACTTCCAGACTTGATTGAATTGTTGAGGAGGTTCTTTGGAGAGGTGTGTGTGAGAAATGAGTAATGGAAAATGGAAGGGAATAAGATGTGGAGAATGATGAGGATGATGATTGCTGGCATGGCCTGAACTTCATCCGAGTCACTGTTGGGCCGCTTGGAGGAGGAGAGGACCGCGAGTGCGGTTCTGTTGGAGTTGAACCAGGAATGGAGAAACTGTACCGGGACGCCAGAAAGGCGGGCTTCAGTCTCAAGTGGGAGCTTGAGGACGCAATTTTTACAACAGCCCTCCTTGATTCAAAGTGTGAGAGGTCTAAGTACTGACGTGATGAATTAGTCGTAGAATTGAAGTTTTGTTGGCGGCTTTGGTGAGTCCGTCTGCTACCATTTGATTTGACTTGATGAGTTGGAACTCAATTGCTTTGTTGGATATGTCCTCTCAAAGTCCTTTGGTCTTCAGGTTGATGAAATTTGTTTTTGAGTTGCTTCCAAAATTTTTTATTTTGTTGTCCAAACCTTTATTGTCAATCATGTGGATGCTTGCTTTGATGGGCTTTCTCCATATTTCATGGATCAGGTGATTGATCCACCTGCATTCAAGTTGACCATTGCTGAGAGCGTTGTACTTGGCTTTGGTTGACAAGTACGTGATTTTTCTCTGGCGTCAACTGGTCCAGTAGAGAGGTGATCCCCGGTAGAAGCAGATGATCCCTGTTTGCAAGGTTCTAGTGATTGGATTGTCAGCCCATGTTGAGTCACTGTAGCAGATGAGGTTGTCCAAGTTGTTTTTCTTGGAGATCAGAAGTTGTTGATTTTAAGTGCTTCCAAGATACTTCCATACCCTGAGAACTTCCTTCCAGTGAGCGATCCCAGGTTTTTCAGAAAACCTTTCCAGAGATGACACAGCATAGCTAATTTCTGGCCAAGCAAGTCCAGCTATGAAGTTGAGTCTTCCTATAGGAGACTGGTAGGATACCCCCAGCTTGTTGAATTCCTCTATCTTGTCAATGCTGGCTGGTGTGAGATGAATCCCAGGAGTGCAGGGAGTGCTCATTGGCTTGCAGTTGGTGAGATCCAGCTCTGCCAGACCTTTATCAATGTGCATCAGAAGTGAGAGCCTTATGCCTTCTGGAGATTGTTTGACCTTCATTCCAAGTAATGTATTAGGAGTGTGAGCTGACAAGTTGTTGAATTTATTGAGGAATGCATCTTTGAACTTGTTGACATTTCCTACCACAAGTAGATCTTCTACATGGACAAATATCGCTGATTTCTGATTGGTCCCTAGGTAGAGACAAGGGTCTGCTTCAGAGGGGATGAACCCTTTATCTTGAATCTATTTGATCAACATTTTGTACCGTTTCTTCAGTGCTTGCTTGAGTCCGTACAGGGATTTGTTGAGTTTGAGAATTGGAGTTTGTCTTGTCAAGCCAGTCGGTTGTTGTGTGAACACGTCTTCCTCCAGAGGAGCATGCAAGAACGCTCCTTTGACGTCAAACTGCAGCATATCTAGATCAAGATCAACCGCTAGCAGTAAAACTGCCCTTAGGGATGCCACCTTGCCCATGGGGGCATAGGTTTTGAAGTAGTCAATCCCGTAGCGCTGATTGAATCCTTGCACGCAGACTCTTTACTTGTAGGTTGGGGCTTCTTCATGTGTGTTCTCTTTGATTTGAAAAGCGTAGGTAACGTTGAGAAATTTGCTCGGCTTGGGTCCTTTGTAATCTTTCCAGACTTTGAAGCTTTTGCAGTTTTTCAGCTCCTTGTGTAGGGACTTGGACCAGACAGGAGAGAAAAGAGCTTCCTCTGGTGATTTGGGAACTGATTTGGGGAAGTATCCGTACCATTCTGGAGGTCTCAGTTCTTGAAGATTCAAAAGAGTTCGCGATCTTGGAACCAGCTCTTGAATTACTTCATCATTGGCATTATATTCTTGTTCTGAGTCGGACTCAATCAATTCTTCTTTAACAGCAGGGTCTGCCTTGGTATGGATTTTGGAGGTGTTTGGAGATTTGATTAAAGGGTGAGATTGGTCCACGGTGGGTTCATTTTGATCTGTTGGGTACTCGTTGGACTTTTTCAATGGAGATTTGGTAAATTTAATGTTCTTGGTTTCTATGACGCCGCCGGTGTTGGTTAAGATTTGGTAGGACAGGAGCTTGGGAACATATCCAATGAGTCTTCCTGGTAAGCCTTTTTCATCAAACTTCCTTGGCGACTGACTCCCAAGATCCAGATAATACAGGCTGCTTCCTATTGGTTGAAGATAGTTGATCGGTAACAGTTGTCAATGCATTAGTTCCCATGGCTTGAGTCCCTCAGAGTTGGGTATTTGATTCAGAGCCAGGGTACAGCTTTGGATGACTTCATGCCAATATTGCTTAGGAAGTTTTGACAAGGAAAAGTTTGCTCTTACGGATTTGGCTACTGTTTGGTTTGCTCTTTTGACTCTTCTGTTATGTTGTGGATGGTAAGGTTCCGATATCACTCGGCATATCCCCTTGTCCTTGAAGAATTGAGTGAGATCCTTGCTTATGAATTCACCTCCCCCGTCGCAGCAGAATTCTGAGGGGAAATAATTGAGCCAATTGTATTTGTTTGAGAGAATGAATTTGATTATTTATGCTGCGTGGCTCTTGTTTCTCAAAGGGAATGAGATGATGTATCCGCTGAAGTTTTTGACCATTGTCAGTGAATATTGAAATCCGCTTTTTGATGTAGGTGAGATTGGCCCAATCAAGTGGGCGTGAACACGCTGGAATACCTTTTCTGCCTTTGCTGAAAAACCTTTGAAGCTTGCTTGCGTAATCTTGCTTTTTTTGCATCTGGGGAAGGAAAAATTGGTCTTTGTATCTGCCAAGATGGATTTCCCTAGGAACTGTTCCATCCTGGTGATTCCTGCATGTCCAAGTTTAAGATGGAGTTCTTTGACCTTTTTCAGCTAAGGATTCTTGGTCCCATGATAGCTTTGGTTTGGGGCCACTTCTAGGTGCAGGAGGTTGTTGACAATCTTTCCTTGCAGAATGACTGACTGATTGGCAACCAATTTGAAGGTAGGTGGATTTGCTCAATCGTTCACGACCAACTTTGCTCCCTTTTTGAGAAATTCTCCCATTGAGAGCAGGTTGATGCAGGCGTCCGGATTCCAGGAAGCATTTTGAAGCTCAAAAGTTCCATAGTCAGTATTGATCAATCCCGTTCCTCTTCCTTTTATTTTTAGTGATGCGCCAGGTTTTCCAGTTTTGATCACATTTGAACCGTCCTCTGCGTTCATCATCTTGAACCAGTCTTTATTAGTTAGCATATGAATCAAACATCCTGAGTCTAAGATGAAAGGTTTTGAATCCGTAGAAAACAGGTTTGTAAAGCAGAAATAGTAAGAGAAGAAATTTTAGACTTCTTCCTTTTTCTTCTTTTCTGGTTTTTGGGATTTGAATCCTTTTGGTCAAAGTTCTGGAAATTTGATCCAACACTTCTGACAAGGATGGTTTTGAACATCAGGATTGTGGACACCATTCTTGCAACGTAGATAGCTTGAGTAGAGGTTCATGTTGGCTTTGGACCTAGAGACTCCTTCATTGACCTTTGCGTCTATTTTGTTCTTGTGTTTTACAAGGTGATCCAGATCTCTTTTGATGGTTATTTCCTTTTCACTGTGCATTATTTGAGATGCAATACTTTTGAGAGTGGATGGGAACTTGAATAATATGAGATACGCCAATATTTCTGATGGTAGCTTGATTCCCACTTCTGAGAGCTTGTTGAGACTGAGTCGCACGTTGGTTACAAATTTGTCAATATTGTCTTTGCTGAAGGGAAGATACAGAAAGGAATTGAAGATTCTTGATTGATTTGCTGATTGGGATGAAGCAAAATAGCTCTTAGTAGCAATCCATATTTCTTTGGTGTTGCCTACATTTCCGGCATTGATGATGTTGGTATGTGTGGCTGGTTCTAGCTTGCCTAACAAAAGGGGGGCCATGTCCTTATTGATTTTGGGATCTAACTGAACATCATTTCTCCTGTTTTCCATTATGTGGAGGATGCCTTGTAGATCAAATAGACTTTCCATTTTGACCTTCCATATTGAGTAATTGTCCTCATTCAAGAGAGGAGTTGATTCTACAAGTTTTTTGAGCGTGATTGTTTGCATCATGCTGTCGCCCCCAGGTCCTGGTGTTGAGTGGTAATCAGTCATCTTGGTGAGTATTTTTGGCTTTTAACCATGAGAAAGAGATTGCTGGAAACAAGGACCTCTGGATTGATTTCAAAAAAAGAAGAATGAAGAAATGAAATGAACAACAGTAGTTGAAAAAACTAGAATCAGGATGAAAGATCAAACCAACAGGAGCAATGTAATTCTGATTGGTTGTTGAATCAGCACGTGCCAAGTTTCTTCATGGCCTGAGTGAAAAGGCCGGACATCTTCTGATAGTTGATTAGAACAAAGGGCACTGAAAGAATGAAATGAGACAGACAAAACAGTCATAATTAGGTAGTAACGTCTTTCAGATTAAAGGAAGTTTTCTTGAAGTCTTCTGAGTTATGGCCAAGGATCTGTGGATCGGGTTCAATCAGTGCATTGCCGTGGATTA
Organism: Puccinia polysora; assembly: GCA_025617555.3. Taxonomy (NCBI): domain Eukaryota; kingdom Fungi; phylum Basidiomycota; class Pucciniomycetes; order Pucciniales; family Pucciniaceae; genus Puccinia; species Puccinia polysora. The sequence goes on from CM062618.1 coordinate 14,267,310, forward strand.
CTCAAAATAATTTGAATCAATCTTTACCGGCTTGAGACGCTTCCAGACTTGATTGAATTGTTGAGAAGGTGCTTGGTAGATGTGAGTGTGAGAAATGAGGAATGGAAAATGGAAGGGAATAAGATGTGGAGAATGATGAGGATGATGATTTTTGGCGTGGCCAGAACTTCATCTGAGTCACTTTTGGGCAGCTCAGAGGAAGATAGGACCGCGCGTGCGGGTCTGTTGGAGTTGAGCCAGCAATGGAGCACCAGTACCGGGATGCCAGAAAGGCGGGCTTCAGTCTCAAGTGGGAGCTCGAGGGGGCAATTTTTACAACAGTATCTAAACAATTTGGATTACCTTATAAAGGTTACACCGCTTGCCTGAAGATTGTCTCCTCAGTTAGTCAATTACATTAGTTCTTGCATTTGCTAAATCCAGTCATCACATTGCCTTGGCTTTAGTTTCCTTTCCATTGGAACAACTCAATGCCTCTCACTGTGTGTCAAGTTACCCAACCATAAGTGTGCACTTTGCATTTAGCTTTGCTTCCTCACACTTTCCCTAGCATTCAGTCTCTCCCTTTCTGCTCACAATCATCTAAGATTGCCCTATAGTACCTAGGGTGGTCGTGTGTCACCAGTTAACATCGAATTAATGCCAATTTTTTCATTCTCTATCTTGATTTATTGCTGACAAACATGGTCACCAACATTCCCCTTGATAATCTGGTGAAGGAATTGAAGTGATGGGATAAGGAAACTTGGATTGTGATAGAGAAATGGAAGGGGTTTCATGCCAGATGTATCTCAAGTTTCCAAGTTTTCTGGTGGGGGCTGTTGTATTTCACTATAGTAAAGAACCTTTCAGGAATTTTTGTTGAATTGGAATGTTTAATTCTTGGCTTCAATTTGATAAAAGAGAGGAAAAATAGGAAAAGGAACCTCAATTCAAGCAAAAATCAAGAAGTATACATTTGAAGAAGATGTTCACTCACAGTGCTAATGTTTTCTGGTTGTGTTTCACTGACAGGGTTTATTCTTGTAGTGGAATGGGCAATTTTTGGTATCTTTTTTGTTTAATTTGTGCACCATGAATTTTTTAACATTTATTCTTCAAATAGTCCATAAAAAATCCCATCATATACACTTGTAGAATCATTTGACTGCAATACGTGGTTTTGATGTGCTTTTTTGGACCTTCCAACACCCATGTATATGTTTCTTCCATGTTAAAATGTTCTTTCAGAAAATTTGGCACATTTTCATATCCAAATTTTTCCAACTATTGCATTTTGCTCCATATTTTTGATTGATTTGGATTTTGTGGATTGTTGGAGTTTTTCTTAAATTTATTGATTCAAGACAAAATAGATAAGAATCATTATAAATTTTCAATTTTTTTGTATCTCCTGGTAAGTTTAAGCAATCAAATAGGATCAAAATTTTATTGCTTTCATTTTGAATATTCATATTTGGGCCAGTGGCCAAGGGATTGCACAGTAGATCTTCTATCTTGCAAAAAATTCCTAATTGATAGATCATAGAATAATTGCTCATGTGTTGTGCATGTAAAATAAGTAAGTAATCTCAAGATATTTTGTTTGAAATTTTAATACAAATGCCTTGACCAAAAATTATTTATCCAGTTTCAAAATGAATTATCTCAATACAAAACCATTATAGTAATTTAAATTTTGGCATTGAAAAATTTGAGTAGGAATTTTTTCCAAAAAGAAACTTGCCATTCCTGGAGTCAGAATCCTTTTCTCAAAATACTGAATTCTTGTCTAGTAGCATGTATATTCCATATTTGCTTTCATAAAAATATTTTTTGGCATTTTAAAAATATGATTGATCTCAAAATCTCTGTTTTACATTGAATAAAAGGGTTTTTGGGTGTTGTGAGCTAGAAAAAGATGTTGGAGTATTTGAAAAAAAGATGGGATACACAAAATCAAATTACTCAGTGTTTTTCATGGGATAGTTAATTCTGTACACACTTGGATTTGGTTTTTTTCCCAATCTAGTTCAATTTTTATGTGGTTTGTTGACAAAAAGTTATAAATTCATTCATTTGAAAATTTCAGGAGCTTTGGAATGTGGCCTAATTTTTTATAACTCAATTTTATCAGTCAGAAACCACATAATTTAGGTTCCTAAATTTAGTTGATCTAGCTTTACATATGATTACAAGTTTCCGGTTGAAAAATCATGAGTGGAATCCCAATTAAGATACATGGAATACTGGATAAATCTTTTAAAATATCCAATGTTGCATCCAAAGAAATTTTTCCCTATTCTGTAGAGGAAGAACAGAAAAAATTTAATATTCCATATAGTCCTAAGATTTTTGTGTTGTCTTTTTTCTGTTCCTATTTTGTAACTGAAAAATTTAGTCAGCCTTACTTCTATCTTATTGCTTTTATTATACTATCATTATTGCCTCAGGCACCCTCTGGGGCCTCTCTAGTTGTTTTAACACTGCTACCTTAGGCCCCCTTTGGGCTTCTCCAGTTGTGCCTAAATAGTGGTCTTCCCCTTGAACCAGGAATTGAATAAATCTGATTACCATTTATCAAAACTGGAGTGTCCCTTCCTCCTCATTGGATCAGTCTCACTTGACTTTACAAGTATTACCTCTTCCCCTTTGGCTCTTTGTAGCCTCATCATTTCCCATTCTTCTCTCTTTGGTTTTATAGCCTCACGTTCATCTTTTCAGTTTGAGTGGTTTGAGGGATTGGAGAATTAAGTTCTGAGGAAGGAAACTGCATCCATGAGATCAACTTCTTGTATTAAATTCAAGGCTTTTTTTCAACAGGAGTTCTATCATCCAGGGTTCCCTTGCCTATCCAGTTTTGAGTTATTGAGGTAAGAAGTTTAGGTGGGTCATCACCTCCTGTCAATTTGTTGGTTTTGGAAAGACCGCTAATTTTCACTTGTCTTTCCCTCTTGATGTGTGGGTGTTTTCCTAGTTGAATGTATGCTTCATCAAGGTAGTCTTAAATTTGGGATATTTGTTCAGCCCTTTCTAAAATTCCATGATTGAAAAATTCTTGCAAACAAATGAATCATTTCCAACTCTACTGAATTTATCTTATTGATTTTTTTCTTGTTATTCTTTCTTTAAAAAAATCATGAATAGTTAGTCATTGAGCAGTGAGAGAAATTTCCACAGTTTTTGAATATTCATTTGAATTGATTTCTTCTTTTTTAAACTCTTGGATGCAGAAAAATTTGAATTTCTGCTCCTAGAGCCTCCTTCTACCTTTCTTTCCTTCTTCCAAAGAGCCTTCTTTGATAGGAGCCAACAACTTATGATTCCAGCGCAGTATTCTGGGGTTTGTCATTGTTGATTATTGAATAGGCAAGAAGAACCCCATGTTCATGGCACATCTACCATGCTCTGATTATGATTGCAGTGAGAGAGGAATTCCAGATGGATGTTTGATTCTGTTCCCAGTGGTAGGTGCATCTAGGAATACCAGCATTTTTGATGAGGGCCCAAGCATGGAATATTGATCTCTTATCATGAGAGTTGATTTGTCCAATAGAAGTGGCTTCTAGTGATTGAGATTTTGAATAATTGTTTTGTTTCAATTGGAACAATGCATCCTTCTTGAAAATTTTGATCTCCTTTTGACATAAGTGTGTATTCCAATTGTTATGGTTGGGTTTACCAGTGTTTGATGATATGGCATTGGTGATGGATTCCTCCTTCTTTGATATATGATTATTCAGGGAAGATAGTTCACCAGCAGTTGAAGGATCAGGGAGCTTGTTGTTGTTGGAATCCATTCAAAGAATTTCTTTAGTCCAATCAAGTAAGGATTTGGAAAAACCAAAAGAATAAGGCGGGATCCCAAGATTACCTGCATGACAAGAGATTGAATATTGTTCCTGTGCCATAAATTTTTTCTTATTTGGGTGTTGGTGGGATTGGGAAATTTTTTGGGAAATCATAAAGTATGGTGGGGCTGCAGAGTTATCAAATCCATTATCTTTCTCAACACCTTCCATATTGAATTGTTCATCTGGAAGGGGGACATTTGATAGTTCAATGGTTGGAGGTGCTGGGTTAACTGAGCTTTCTGTTGTTTATTAACATAAAATGGATGAAAAAAGAATTTATATTTGGGATTTTATCAAGGTTACGGAGGATTTGTGCTAGAGGAATTAGATATTACCTGGTTACATTTCTGAATTTCCAATTTTATAGCCAGATGATAATGTTCCTGATTTGATGGTTAGGTCTTGATTTCCTTCATACTGATAAATACAAACTCAGATTGTCTCTTGTTGGAAATCTTAAAAATTTCAGAAATCAAGAGATTATATATCATGTTTTGACTTTTTTCACAAATTTGTCTTCTAAGTGGCCAAATGGTATGTATATAAGTATACTTCTATAATACCAGTAAGGGAATAATTTCATCAGATTACACTATTGTGGAAAATCATATCATCATCAAGGTGAAAAGAGGCTGTACTTTCCTCACCCTCCACCAAAGGTTTGGCAATTATTTTGGTCAAGGAAGTGCAGAATCCCAAAGAATCTGTGGTGCAAAAATAGAATCTACAACATTCCAAATTGGTATTTTTGAAATTATTTAGAAAAGAATTACTGTAAAATTGAAAAATTTGAATCCTGAGCATCTTCTTCCATGACTAAGATCTTTGAACATGATTTGTGTGAGATAATATTTTAATTTATAAATAAATGGAATACAACCAGTATGATTGAATGGGAATATCAAATAAAGTGTATAATTAAATGTGGAGAAAATTTGAGTGTAAGTTTGTTGAAAAATCAAATGAACCATATTATATATTGTAGATGCATGCTGTCCAAACTAATCAATTTGGTTTAAAAGCCCATTTCAGTGTCATAATTAGAGATGGAAATTAAAGGCACAGCTCAAATCAGTTCATTTATAGCTGTCCATATTTTTTGGGAATGATTTTAGCATTCAAATTCACAAAAATTGGTTGTGAAAAACCAATGGAGCAGGCTGGACAAGTAAAATTGGAATCCATGGAGGTTCACTTTTTGAAGGTTTATTTTGAAGAACTTTGAAGTATAAGCAATATAAGCAAATATTCTGATTGACTTCATTATATTGATTTTTTCCCAATTTTTTGCACAGAAATTGGGATTTGGACCTTCATCTTCCAATTTTTTTGAAAAAAAATCTATTTTATCTCATTATATAAGCAGATAAGGGCTTTTGAAGATCATCCCTGGATCAATTGTTTTGAAATTCACCTCTGACTTGGAAGCGCGCGCTTCCACACTGATGTAGAAACTCCAGATCCAGATACCCTCAAGTGTTGGCAAGCAAACAACCTCCTGTGTTGCAAGACTGATGATAGAGGTCTCTGAATGACCTTCATTCCTTCTTCCCACTCAAACCCTCACATCAATCTCAACCCAATCCTCACATCACCTACCTCACTCCAATTCTAGATCCATCAAGATCATTCATCACAGCCTAGCCTGGAATCATCTCAAGCTTGTAATTCCAAACGCTGATTCAACACTCCAATCTGGCTTGCACTGATGGATTAATCCATACTCTCCAGGTCTACTCACTCCTACCAGAAGGTCTCAAGATTGATTCCTCAGACCCTCAGACTGCCTTAGCCAGTACGCCGCTCTTATTTTCTGACTTAGATCTCATTTCCTTCAAATCTTATTCTCAATGACTCCTAATGACTCAAACCACCATTTCAAAGTGTTCGCAGTTGTTTCTCAATGAAAGTAGTTGAATATTCAGTGAGGGGCTATTGAGCCTGTTTCTCTTAGCCTTCCTGTTGGTACTATTCCTTCTTTCCTTCATATCATCTCAAGTTTTTTTGTTCCATTCACTCATCTCAGCTTATCTTTGAAATCAAATAGTGGTCCTGGTCCACTGGGTTATCCAGTTCTTTCAAATAGTGAATTCTAAAGTGAGTTTGGAAGTTTGATTTGTTGGGCACTGGTTCTAAAACTTCCTGATTTCTGGTTGATCAAAATCCATTCCATAAAATAAAACTGATGACTGAAGATATTTGATCATTTGCTAATCAAGAAAATAGGACATAATTTGAAATGTAGGGATCTTTTTAAATTTTAAATAAAAATATCTAGCATGAAAAATTGCGACTACTTCAAGCCATTACCCAAAAAAGTGGGAAATGCATAAAAATTAGAAGATTTTTGTAAAGAAACTGACAAAGAAATTTTTGAAGACCAAGATTAAGCAATCAAAGTGAAAATTTACAAATTCAAATCACATCAAGAAATCAATAAAGGATAGATATTTTCTTCTTCTATTACTTGATTTGAGATCAATGTATCATTTCCAATGCAAATTGCCATTTTCTATTGACCAGATAGTAATATTTTCAAACCAATAAAAGAAGTATAGAAGCATTCAGTTGTAGAATCTCAAATTTCAATGAATTTTCTGCAGCATAAATGTGCAAAACTTTAACATCAAGGAAGAATCCTAAATCTATGTTTGGATTTGATGGAATAAATTATGAGGAATTGATATTCTGTATTATAAATAAAACTTTTTGTTTATTTCCGGTTTGAATCCTTGAAAAAACCATCCAATTAAAATCACTAGTTGTTTTCAATCCAAGACAAAGAAAATCATCATTCAGTGAGACAAAGAGTATTGGTGTGTAAGGATCATTCATCTTGTGATGCATTTTACCGGAATCTTCATTGGTTTTTTTTATTTAGAGCTGTTTTATTTGATTTTCATAGTTCAGGGTACCCATTTTTTATTCATCTTTGAAATAAATAAATAAAAATGACTTTTTGAGAAGAAAATTAGTTTTTACATCCATCTCAAAATTCTCATTTCATCCAAGAAATGAAACAGCTTTATTTTGAATGAATTCTGAAGTGAATCATTGTGGGATGCATAATGATGCAACAGGTTTTTTGGTTTCATAACAATTTTGAGCCATATATCCAAAAAGAAATAAAACTGATGAAAATTGGGGGTGGTCATGTGCTATTTTTTCTGGTATTTTTGTTCTGTGTTTCTCAAAACCATAGTGCACTTAGGCTAATTGCACCATGGTGCTGGAATTGGTTCCAAAATTTTTGTGCAACTTCTGTAATGATTGTAGTTAATTACTGGCAACTTGGAATAATCATGGAAGACTCTAACTCTGAATTATTCCATGAAATTTATTTTGGTAAGGGCCAATGCCCTCAGGCATGATATAGAATTTGTTGGGAGGATGTTGCACTTAGGCTAAATTCAAACTGCTACCACAGACTTTTGGTATTTTTTACAACTCACTAAAATAAATTTTATTGATATTTCTAATTTTTGAAACAAATGTGTTATTTTGTTTTCATCCCAAACCATTTTTGATCCCAAAGAATGAAATCTGAATTCTGGAAACCCTTTGGCTGTTGATGGAGTTTGATGAAGTTCTGGAAATTTTTATTGGATGAATTTCAAGCCCTCAATGTTGAAATGCAACAGAATCGCACCCCATACTTTCAAATTAATTTATCAGTTCTGGTTGTGTATTCATGGCACTTCAGAACATGCATATTAGGGGGTATCAAAGTTAACCAAACCCGCCATTTTTTAATGGCGGGTTTCAACCCAAATCCGCCATTTCAAACCCGCCATTAAAAATCAAAAAAACCCACTTATTTCAGATCAGACGTGTCAAAGTTAACCTGAAATAAGTGGGTTTTTTCAAATAAAGTATTTAAATGCTTCCACCACTTGACCGCGTCATACACCCCTGTCTTCCTACCTCCTTCTACCTCCAACCTCATTGGAAAATGTTTTACCCCCACCCTCATCATAAAATTGATTGACCACTCTCATCACTTTATCGCTCTCATCACTTGATCACTCTCATCCACTTCATCGCTCTCAAAACTTCATCACTCTCATCACTTAACCACTCTCATCACTTGATCACTCTCATCCACTTTATCGCTCTCAAAACTTCACCACTCTCATCACTTTATCGCTCTCATCACTTGCGTAGCCCAAACTCTTTCAAATGGCCCCTCAGCAAACCTCCCCCCACAAGTCCAACACACCCAAGAGAACATCGCCAAGGAACTCTAAAACAAACAATCCTCCCCCATCAGCTTCCAAGGGCTCAAGTCATCTCAAGAGAGCTGATCACATCATCCTGGTAAACTGGCTGAAAATTCCCTCCAACTACAATGCCTGCTTTGGATCCAACAACAAAACATGTGTTGGCCGACCTCAATCCTCTAAGGTCAATGGTTATTTCCTGATGGCCAATGAACTCAAGAACAAAACAAAAGGTAGGCTGGATCTGTCATCCAAACAGATGAGGGAGCGGTTCAAAAACTATTGAGCCAAGTACAAAAAGGCCCACTCCATGTCTATCTCCACTGGCTTTGGTATCACCAACTTGGACAAAGCCAAAGGAATCAACTCGGTGGTTGATAAGTTGGACTCCATTTGTCCTTTTTGTATTCAAATGGATGAAATCTTTGGAAAGAAGGCCAACATCACCCCCCTAGCTGCTTTTGATGCCCAACAATCCGATTCCGTTGATGCCAAGGACTTGGCTGGGGATGCTCAGCCTACCAACGGGGACCTTGATGAAACATTGGCCTTGGAGTGGCCCCCACCTGATGAAGAGGAGGATATTCAAACACAATTGGCTCCAATCACTTCTACTTTGGTATTGATTGATCAGTCAATCCCAACCTTGGACCCCTCACTTCCTTCTTTTGATTGCTCTCTTCCTGGGGCAGATCAACTGGAGAACTTGCGCAATGAGGAGGATGTTATTCCTGGATCACCGTTGCCATCAACATCTGCTCAAGTAAGGAACTAAATTGTTTTTTATTCTGTCTGGTTGCTCCGGACTGATTTACATTGTAAAAAAACAGGCTCATCCATTTTTGATTTGCCAAAAACTCAAGCCAATGGGGCCTCCCACATTGCCTTCAAATACTAGTGAGGAATTTCAGACTCAAACCTCCTCTGCCAAGGGTAAGCAAAAGGCCTCCAATTCCATCAATGTAAACCCAAAAGTCATCAAAAGAGGAGAAACACTTCCAGTTTTTCGGGCTTTGAAGAAATCATGGAGAAGCAAGATTCATGTAAGTTGATTGATTCAATATCCTTGCTTTCAAAATCATTCTCATTGCCATTCCCCTCCAAAAAGCAGTGAAATCACAAATTGAATCAGATAAACTTCAGTTTGAAAAGCAAAAGTGGGATTACCAACTGGCCATGGATGGTCAAAAGCAGCAAGCCGAGACTTTGGATAATCAACAAAAATTGGATGCTGAGTGGAGGTTGAAACAAGCTGAGCTAGAGTTTCAAAAAGAGGAAAAGGAGAAGGATCGGCAGCAAGTGCAACTGGAAAAGGAGAGGGAACAATGGGCAAACAAAAAAAAGCATAAGGTATCAGTAGCTTTGGCTTGCATTGGCAGTGGTAGATTGGTAGAAGAAATACAGCAGATTACTCAAATGCTGGGCTTGTAAAGATATTTGCATGGATGAAAGAAAAACAAATTATTTTTTACTACAACAACGTTAGAGAGCATTCTTAACCCCACCAATATACAAATCTTTTTTGTTTTTATTGATATTTTTTTCTCTAGAGTAAATTTGGCCGTTTTTCATGTCCCTACAAGTGCTCTGAGTTTTTTTATTAATTTGGAGTGACATGGCCATTCTGGTATGGGTTGCTGTGTCCACAGCTGGAAAGGTACAGTGCTTGTACTTGTTAGCCGCCCAAACCATTTTGACTATACCTTTTTGCTTGAAATCAAGCTTGCAACTAAAGCACTTTGGCCCAGTTTTTTGAGCCTGATGTGGGCCAGGAGACAATTGTTTGCTCAAGGCAGTGCCACTGTGGGTTAAATCAAACCAGACCCTGGCACACAATGGTCTTGAACATCATACTTTCCTGCAAAGGGATAACAGTTATACTCAAACCCAAGGTTGCAAATGAAACAATTTGGCTAGTTCAGTCAATCCCATCACCCCAATTTCCACACCCCCTTCCCCACCAAGTACTGACTACTTGTACCATCTTCATCATCAGTCTATCATCATCAGGTCGTCATCTTCCTCCACCCTTACGTCCAGTCAATGAGAAATCTTCAGATCAACAGATTCGAAATTGGTTGGATCATACCCATCCTTGTCCTCTTCATCATCTCCTTCCCTCCCCTCTTGGGTCATGAGGTCTCTTCACCCTTTTTTCTATCATCATCATCATCATCATCATCACTCCACCCCCTCCTTCCATCCACTCCAACACTCACCACTTCTCAACCCCTCTAGGTTGTCATCATCCTCTGTGGTCTCGTCTGGGTTCTTTGTTTTGGCTTTATCATTGTCTCTGTTGGCACCCTCTTGGGTGAATTGGCTAACTATTGGGCCTTCAAATACGCCTGCTCTCATCAAGCCGCTAAACTCAAGAAGAAGGATCAAAACTATGCGTGTATGTGCATCGTCATCCAAGAGGGTGGATTCTGGGTCAGTTGCTTCAGTCAATTGACTCCCTCGTTCCACTCCCAGAGATCCTGATCCACGTGGTTCATACCTTGATATCCTACCTCAAACTCAAATATCCCTTTCCATCATCTCTCCAGATTGCTTTCCTTGCTAGATTATCCGCCATCCCAGGTCATCTCATCACCCCAGTCTTTGCAACTACCGGTATGAGTTTTTTCATCTCCACCGCCGCCACGGTATTGACAATGCCCAAACAACTTTCCGGAGTCTATCTGGGTACCTTGTTTAGTGAGGATGGCAATGGGCTACCAAAATCGACCTCATCGAGTGTTGTCAAGTACTCCGTACTCTCCTTCAGCTTCATCGTCACCATCTTTGCCGCACTCCACATCTATAAGAAGATTGCTCAGGTTCAAATGCGACTCGATTCTCAATTCGATCCCGATTGGAACCCATCCTCCTCCCCTATCATTGATTTCTCGGGTCAGAGAGTCATCCAGCCTCATGAATTGCATCAGCTCGGCCCTCCGGTCCAAATCTTTATCATGGTACCAATCAATTCTCTTTGTCAGCTCTTTGAACGCCCGATACACGTTTTCAATATGATTTACATCAACAGCCCAGTTCTCTTGACTCCTTAACGACTGGGATCTGATGATTCTCCTTCATTTTTGTCTTCCTCTTCCTCTATGCCCCCCTCCCCCCCTCCGCACTCTCAGTCGAGTTGAAAACGGAAGAGAAGGAGAGAGATTCTATAGACTTCCCGACAAGGATGACCGAAAAAAATTGATCCATCATGGTCCAAACCGAGACGAGGAAGAAGAGGAAGGCAAAACGTATTTATCAACCAGGGCAGGGGTGGGACCAAGAAGGTTCAAGAACAATCCGTTTGAGGATCCCATTGGACCCCTGAGATCCTCAACTTCCTTTGACCATCTTGACCACAAGAACAATCACGACCACAATCTGAACAAGGATGATTTGGGATTTGAATACTTGGGTTCAGAACCCTTGCATCATCTCGATCCCTTCGTTGATCCGCCTCAATTGTCCAGCCTTTCATCCTTGTCATTCGGAACCTATTTAGTAACCTGGACCACACCAACACCGACCACCACCAACAACCACCCACCACCACCCACCACCACCCACCACCACCCACCACCACCCACCACCACCCACCACCACCCACCACCACCCACCACCACCCACCACCACCCACCACCACCCACCTCATCCACCCTAAAAGGTGCTTTGGTTTTTCAACCAAAGCATGCCGGAGATTGAATGCCTTGCATGAATGCGTCCATTAAGGAAACCATGCAAAGTGCTTTCTAATCGATGATGGTATTTGATTGATTGGGCTGTGGCCGCGCCATGCCTGAAACATCAATCCTTTTGTTTCACCACCACCCACCACCACCCACCTCATCCACCCTAAAAGGTGCTTTGGTTTTTCAACCAAAGCATGCCGGAGATTGAATGCCTTGCATGAATGCGTCCATTAAGGAAACCATGCAAAGTGCTTTCTAATTGATGATGGTATTTGATTGATTGGGCTGTGGCCGCGCCATGCCTGAAACATCAATCCTTTTGTTTATTTGCCCCTTGGTTTTCATAATGTCACCATCTCATTCCCATAAAATACCCCCGACATTGGCAATTGATCACTCGATCAATGAGAGGAGGAATTGGAGGAGGGGAGGGGCTCACCTTGATGGATAGAGAAATGGATCCAGGGGGGGACTAAAGGTTGAATGATCAAAGGATCAGCAACTGGTGAGGGGAAGGAAGAGGAAGAGGGTGGAGGGGGCTTACCAGGATTAGGAGGAGGGGATTCAGTGAGTGAGGTGAGATGAGGTGGTGGTGGGTGATGAGTGAGGTGGTTTGGTGAGGAGGAGGCAGGGTTTGACCCGTGAGTGAGTGGGGTGAGGTTGAAGGGGTTGAGTGGTGAGGGGGAGGGGGTGGCATTTGGTGAGTGGCAGGGTTTGAGGTGGTGTTTTTGGATTCAAGTCCACTAAAAAAAAATAAAAAAAAAACTCAGCCTATGAATCTTGGGTGAACAACCAAAACCAAAAAAATACGGTGAAGGGAATTTTTACCAATTTCAAAATCAAAAATTACTCATCAAAGCAAGCAAGGGTGAGAGGAAGAATCCGCTCTCTCATAGAAGAATATGAGGGACCAGATGAAACAGGGATGACTTGAGGCGGATCAGGAATATCATCTTGGAATATTTTGTCCCATTCATCTTTGATGTTGGCCAAAAGGTTGTGAAGGATTGCACAAGTGATAATCCAGTTGATGAGGAACCTCATATCTTTGGAACATTGGAGCTGGTTTCGCATCCCCCGTAAGCTTGCCCATCTTCCTTTCAGAATTCCTATGGCATGCTCAATCCAAACTCGTGATTGGGCAAGGTGATAGTTAAAATTGGTTTTTCCTTGATCATTGGAAGAAACATTCCGGTATTCTGGAACTACATATTTCCCACTAGCATAAGCCAAATCGGCCAGAAGGTATTGATCTTGGTCAAAGTAGATCTCTGGTTGTTGGGCAATCCGCATCCAATTGAAAACATATGAATCATGACAAGAACCTGGAAGGCCAGCATGGAGGGAGATGAACTTCTTGTTGTTATTGCAAACAAGTTGTAGTGCCACGGAGTATCTAAACAAAGAGATGGAAAATATTTGGTCAGTGTGTGATCCAAAGTTTTATCATAGCAATTGGAAAAGAAATTAATCAATTGCCTTTTTTTACGTTCAGATAGTGATTGCCATCTAGGTTGGGTTTTTGACTCAAGGGGATGGTGGTTCCATCAACAAAACCAATGCAACCAGGAAAGCCTTCTGTCTCCATTACTTGAGATATCTCCTTGCGTTCTTCATTGGTTGGCCATGAAAGGACCAAGCAACGGAAAGATAGGATAGCGATCATGACTCTTTTGGTGTATAAGTCAATGCTTCCGTAACTGACTGAGAATAGATTTTCCAATCGATGGATTGCTGCTCCATTTCCATTTGACCCCAATCTACAAAGAGCAACGGCAAGTTGGATGGCTGGATCACGTTGAGGATTGCGAGAATTATTCTGGAAGATGTGGTGGTCTTCAATCATTGCCAAAAGTTTCATGAAAGAAGGCAACAAAGTTCGGAACAGTTGCTGGAAGCTTAAGTCAGGGATGAGATGAAGCTTTTGCCTTTCATACATAGGGTTATGGAGAGTGTGTATTCTTGGAACCATGTATCGCTTTGCCAACAGAGAATTCAAAGCTAACCAAGTTGATTCCAAATCAGAGTCTGAATCAGAGTCTGAATGGGAGTCAAACAGTAGCAAAAGTTCAGTCAGCTTTTTTGCATTTTCAACTTGCTGGCGGGATGTTTGATTGGACATGTTGAGAAAGGTGGTGAGTGATGTGGGGTGATGAGATGATGATGGGATTTGTGTGAAGATGGGTATGTGAAGGTATGTGAAAAACAATAGAGATGTTTGTGATGCAATGGAGATGGGACCGGTATGGATTTGCTGATGTGGATGGGTGTTTTTGATGTGATGGATGGTGGATGGATGATGATGCATAAATGGGGGGTTTAATGGCGTGTTTGATGATTGAAATCCGCCATTTTCATGAAGCACACCATTTTGAAATACACCAGTTAGGGGGTATGTGTATTTCAGAAACCCGCCATTAAAAATGGCGGGCTTTGTCAAAAAAATGGCGGTTTTCTAATGGCGGGTTTGCTAACTTTGATACGAGCTATTGTGTGTTTATGGAAGAAGCATTTACAAGGCAAAGAACAATAAATGTTTAATTATATATTATTTCAGGCTTTTGTTTTGGGAATTTTAGGATGCTAACTCACTGAAGGAAGCAGGTCTATGTAAACCAAATATATTTTTAGATGGATTGATTGAAAGGAAAAAAAGTTCAGAAGACGGTGTTTCCTAACTCCCAACTGAAAATGAAATTTATTCACAGTATTTGATATCATTTCATTCTGATGAAAATCTTAAGAAGCATGTAATTTGAATGCATTTATGGAAGAAGAATAGATGAGATTTCATTAATTTCATACCATGTTAAATATTTTGCCTTTTGGTATTTTTGAGGGTTTCTTTGCAGCATTGCTAATTTCACATGCATTATAGTAAATTCTTTGGGGTATGTATTGAGGATAATTCATTTTTGATAATTAATCATTAAATAGGAAACATTATGAAGCACTATCATTATTTCAATTAGCAAAAACTTTCATAAAATTCTTTGTAACCAAAAACATAACTAAGAAAAGAAAAATGGCAATTCCGGCTTCCAAAAGCCAACTCATGCATTGATATGGATGAAAGCTGGTGATTTGTAACCAAACTCCCTGGCACGTTTGCCATTTGGGGAAATTGTGACTTCCCCCACAAGTTACCCAGGTGTTTAAGGATGGAATAATGCAATAGGCTTAGGTTCATAGTTTTTTGGTGATGGTAGAACCATGAAGCAACAAGTCACTGAAAGAGTTTAGGGGGAATAAAAAATAATCTTTATAAAGCCTCCTCATTTTTTCTGTTGATGGAAAAGTTTCATTTGGTTTTTACTATTTTCTCATGAAAAATTATTTCAATCCACAATAAATGAATTGAAGGAGCTGTTGGTTGGAACCAGCAATTCCAAATTCCTAACAGCTTGTAGATATAGTTTGAAAAATTTAATATGCCTGAAACAAAAGTGCAGGAATACAAGGTGAAGTGTCTTTGAAAAGGATTTAGGCAGGACCATATACAAGATCCCTATTTTATTTAGTGTGAGAAGCCCATCATACACTGGGAAAGTTGAGAAAATCATGAATATTGGGACTATCTTGATTCATCCATGAAAGAAGGTTTTTCTCTATTTCTAAGAATTTATTCTTTCTGAAGAAAAAAATCAAGAATTAGAGTAAACTATAATCAGTGAATCAGGCTACATGGATTTAAATATTTTTCCAAAAGCATTTGGAAGTTTTCTTATTGGAATAAATCAAAAAATCATTTTTAAACTGAAAATGGATTATCCCAAGATTTGATGGGGGTTGTGGAAAACTTAGGCTAAGTTTTCCACCCCTCCACATCTCTGTTGATACTTCTGGGAAAAGATTCAATATCACCAATTCAATTTTCAATGGGAAGCTATAATGTTGTTTGAATCATTTCTGAAGTTTTGTTCAGGTAACCATGGGGTGAGCATTTGACCCTGTGGTGGTCAAATAAAAACAAAAAAGCATAAATGCAAGCCAGCATGATATTCAAATGCACTATGCTGGAGTCACCTGCTGTGCTTTGTCTTGCATGCACCTGATAGTTCATTATCTGTATCCTTGAATGATTGCAACCACCCTTCAATTTGAATTTTTTAAGAAAACTGAAATACTTGAATAAACTGAAAAATGTGTTTCAGATGTAAAAATTTTACCAATTTTTTTATAAATATTATAAAAAGTGGAACAATTAATTATGAGGCTTTAATGAAACTGAGTTCTATTGTGTTTGGTGGTATTTTCAAAAAAATGGTGTGATTTTGGGCTTGATTTATATTTTAAAATATTTATTGCATTTCTTGTGAGTTTTTGGCCAGCAAGAAGATGAATTTTGTATTCAAACATACTTGAATTTGGACTTCGTCCCAATTTGGTATTAATATTGAGATCTTTATTGAATCACTCAAGATAGTCAACAGATGAGATGTCACTCAATAATCCATGGTAAGGGGCCTTTCTTTCTCACCCTGGATTCAAGAAAGGCTACTTCAATAGATAAGGTATTCAAAAAAAATTTTTAAAGCTTCAATCAATTACACTGCTGTTACCATTCAAGGAAATGTAGAATAATTTCATGAAAATTGTTTCAATGATGAACATCAAACACAAACTTCAACGGTGATCCTTCCAAACATTATTCCAAGTACAAATACTCTGGTGTGATTTTAGGAGTGGAAGGGTAGCTTTTGTATTATTTAGGACCACAAATTTTGATTCTGTGAAGAGTGGAAATTTTTGGTTATATTGCAATAATAGTAATTTGGGATTATTTTTGGATATTCCAGATTTTGTCTAGGCTTACCTGGAGGCATGAGCAAGCAATGATTCTTGTTGCCAAAAATTCAAATTTCCTTTGTTCATTGTTTTCAAATTGTTTCAGACTTAGGTCTTTCTGGTTGTGGCCATGTCTTTTATGTGCTTTTTTGCTTTCTGGAATAGGTTCATAAATGCCAAAAGATGGGAAATGATTCATGTCATATTTTTTAGTCCCAAACCCACAGTCAATTATTCTTCAGCAGCATGGTGCAATTATCCTGACTTCACCATGCTGCTGACAATGTACAAGCCTAAGTTAGAATTTTCTGATTACCCCAATGTTTATGATGCACCCCTTTGTATAAACCACAGCCTGAAATGTTTTTCAACAATTTGTTATCCAAAATCATCATGGCCAAAATTTTGGAATCATGAATCCATGAATTAATCCCCTCCTGTAGAAATGCATTTCTAGATGAATATTTGAATCATTAATAATACAATTCCATAATCAATTCTGAATCTTCTTACCAAAAGGTTCCTCAAACAGAAACAGCACATAGTTTCTTCAAATTTCTTTAAATTTTTGTTCTGAATTGAACAGATATCAGCATATGAGTTTTATTGAGGGCATTCAAATTTCAAGTATTATGAAAAAAAAATTGGTGTCAAGATTTTGAGCCTCAAAATACTGCCAGAACTTTTTGAAGTCTCTTTTCCAGCATAATACAAGTTTTCAAATACATTTCCTTAATTTCAGGAATAATCCATAACATGAACCAATTTTTCAATGAATTATACTTTTTCTGAAAGTTATATCTCACTTTAACAATAATTTGTCAATGAAACGTTTGAAATGAAGCTGACATTTCCATCTATTTATTGTTTAAACTGACCAAAACCTTTGGACTTGGAAATATTCTTTTGTATATAAGCCCCATTCCTTTTATTTTCTGATTACTTCTTCCCCAACACTCAACATCTATTGTTTCTAATATTCAAAAATACCAGGTTCACCCTTTTTGGATTCTACACACTCTTGATTTTGCAAAAACCATTTTTGATTAAGTTTTTTTAGGATCTCCTTTTTTTATCCAGATTGTGCTGATTCACAACAGATTAGGGCGTATCAAAGCTAAGCAAAACCAGCATTTTTCAATCACAGACTTCAACCCAAATCCACCATTTCAAACCCGCCATTACAAATCAAAAAAAGCCCACCTATTTTACATCAGACATGTCCAAGTTACCTGAAAATAAATGGTTTTTTCAAATGAAGTATATAAAGGCCTTCAACTGTTCAACCATGTGTCATTCCACATCATCACCCCTGGTTTCATCCTCAAACCTTTTTGGAACACTTAATCACTTTCATTGCTTCATTGCTATCCTCATCACTTCATCACTCTCATTGCTTCATTGCTATTCTCATCACTTCATCACTCTCATTGCTTCATTTCTATCCTCATCTATTCATCACTCTCATTGCTTCATTGCTATCCTCATCACTTTATCACTTTCATTGCTTCATTTCTATCCTCATCACTTCATCACTCCCATTGCTTCATTGCTATCCTCATCACTTCATCAATCTCATTTCTTCATTGCTATCCTCATCAATTCATCACTCTCACCTTGATTTATAACTTTCATCACTTTATTGCTTTCGTCACATCCTTCCTCTCATTGCTTCATTGCTTCATCACTTCATCCCCCCTTTCATAACATTATAACTTTCATTGCTTTATTGCTTCATCACTTCATCCCACTCACTCTTTTTAAATGCCCCCTCAGAAACACTCCCCCGGCAAGTCCACTCAACCAAAGCAAACATCCCCCAGGAACTCAACATCCAACAATCCTCCCCCATCAGCTTCCAAAGGATCAAGTAAGCTCAAGAGAGCTGATCACATCAACCTGGTAAACTGGCTAAAAATTCCATCCAACTACAATGCTTGCTTTGGATCTGACAATGAAATATGAGTTGGCCAACCTCCATCCTCTAATTTTAATGGTTATCTCCTGATGGACAATGAACTCAAGAATAAAACCAAAGGAAGGCTGGATCTTTCATCCAAAAAGATGTGGGAGCAATTCAAGAACTATCCAACCAAGTACAAAAAAGCCCACTCAATGCCATTCTCCACTGGCTTTGGTATCATCAACTTCAATAAAGCAAAGGGAATCAACCTTTTGGTTGATAAGTTGGAATCCATTTGTTGTTTTTATGTTCAAATTGATGAAATCTTTGGAAACAAGGCCAATATCACCCCTTTAGCCTCTTTTGATGCCCAAAAATCAGATTCAGTTGATGCTGAGGACCTGACTTTCAATGCTTGTCCTAGCAATGATGATCCCAATGAAACCTATGAGTGGCCCCAATCTGATGTGGAGGACGATATTCCAACAGAATTAGCTCCAATCACCTCTACATCAGCATTGATAAAAAATTCAAACCCTTCCTTGGAACCCTCACTTCCTTCTTTTGATTTCTCTCTTGCTGGGGTGGAAGAACTTAACAACTTGGCCAATGAGGAGAAATTTATTCCTGTATCACCACAATTTGAATCATCTGCTCAAGTAAGGAACCAAGATCATTTCTCTTCTTTCTGGTTGATCCTGACTGATGTAGATTGTACAAAAACAGGCTCATCCTTTCCTGAATGGACAAATACTCAAGTTAATGGGGCCTCCAACATCCCCTTGGAATGAGAGCAATGACATTCCCACACAAACCTCCTCTGCAAAGGGAAAGCAAAAGGACTCCAATTCCATCAACCTCAACCCTGATAGCCATCAAAAGCAGAGAAACACTTCAAATTTTTCTGGCTTTGAGGATATCACGGAGAAGCAAGATTCAATTAAGTTCATTTATTGATTGTAATTGCTTTCATAATCAAGCTCATTCCTATTCCCCTCCAAAAAAAAGTGAAATCCCAAATAGAATCCATAAAACTTCAATTTGAAAAGGAGAAGTGGGATTTTCAACTGCTATTGATTTTCAAAACTGGGAAGATGAGAGGTTGGCTCATCAACACAAGTTGGATGCTGAGTGGCAAATTAAACAGGCTGATCTGGACTTTCAAAAAGAGGAAAAGGAGAAGGATCAAAAGCAAGATGGACTCAAAAAGGAGAGGCAAAGGCTAGCCACAGAAAAAAAGATAGGTTATTGGTAGTAATGGCATTTATTGGTAGCAGTAGAACTGTGGATGAAATAAATGAAATTACTTGATTGCTTGGTTCGTAAATATATTTAATTTGATAAAAATTTTAAGAATAAAAAGAAAAAAATTATTTTTGATTGCAAAAACGTTTGAGAGTATTTTTAACACCACCATTGAACAAATTGTTTTTATTTTTATTTATATTTTTTTTCCTAAGATATATTTTGCCATTAGCCAAGTCCTTGCTAGTTTTTTGAGTTTTTCTAATGATTTGCATGGATATAGCCATCCTAGTATGGGTTGCAGTATCCAATGCGGGAAAGGTAAAGTGCTTGTACTTGTTTCCTGCCCAAACCATTTCCACAATACCCTTTTGTTTGAAATAAATGACAAAACCCAACTTGGGGAACACAAATTGTGTCAGCTCTCTGATACCAGGAACCTTGCAGTCCTTTAGCTACAGAGAGTGATAAAAATACTGGAATAATAATAATAATTATTATTCCAAAAATAAAAGCTTAGAGGCTCAAATAAATAATATAATAAGATCAGCAGTTGCAAGGTTTAACTGGTTTGGTAATAAAAGGTTTTCAATATGTATATAAAAGAGGGGCCAGAGTTTTATACTACTGGGGGTCTTTACAGAAAAAGTAAACTCTCTTCAAGGGGCCTCCTTAGGCAGTTTAAGAACCTTGGAATGAAGATGGGTGCCTTAGAAAGGGCTTATTCCAATAATGGTTGGGCATAACAGCACACTGGCCTAGACAGGAAGGGAAACACTCACTCTGAGAACTTTATCACCAAAATCCTGCAATAATAGGAAGGGTTTCAGAGCAGATGGGTTGCATTTCCTGACTAAACTTCAAGGTTTGATTGGTTTTAAGAAATAAATAATAATACTACAGACTTGGTCATGAGCAGATGGGGTGGATTGCCTGACTGAACATCAAGGGTTGATTGGTTTTAAGAAATAAATAATAATACTACAGACTTGGTCATAAATCACTTGCTTAGATTCTTCATAAGCACTTGACTAACAATGACACGGTGTCTGATTGATAATAATAATTCCTGGTAAACTGATGATGGAATAATGGATCCAAAGAGGTCTGTATAAATACCTTTTTGGGGTGATTTTGAGCTTCTCAGGGCGCTTAGAGAGAGTTCTGCTCATGGTCTGAGGCTGGAAAGCCAGTCAAAGAACAATCAGCACGTCCACTTGGTGCTTTTAATCAGCTGACCTTAGATCTGCTGGATTTCTGTACTATTTTAGCCACAGGATCTGTTAATCTATTATGGCCTAATTTTTATCATTCTGCACTCATCCTTCCCTTGTACTATTATTATTTCTTTATGAAGAACAGATGTGGACGGTTACTGCTTTTTCATCATCTGCTGATCACGTAGATAATTTTTAATAATTTTTATGAACACTCCTTGTAGTGTTTCGTGGTCTTCAAAGGTCAGATTCAATGATTTACGTGGTAATCCTTGATCTTTAATTTATTATTAAAAAATGCTCTAAACTTAATTTTTATTAATTTTTATTAAGTTTCAATCTTTTTAGATTATTACTAATGAATATTTCAACTTGTTACATATGCCAGGCAACCCTAATTAGGTTGTAGCTCTTTTGAGCGGTACCTGGTTGTCAGGTTAGTCACGACGGATCCAGACGCAGGGACCAGTCAGTACAGATGCGCGCGGGTTAGGATCTGCTGCGTGTGTGGCAGAATTTAGCTGCGCGTGGGTCTCTAGTACGCTGGAAACTGCTACTACAAGTACGTAGGGGTATGTAATGATGGGGGGCTGCGCGCGGGAATTGTGACATAACACATTTCCGCATGTAACTCCTAAAATATACACAACACCTGAATTCTGAGTGAATTTTAGGTGTAAACCCTCTACATGAAAACACGTGTGAAATTTTAGAATGGCCAAAAGGTGCCATACTGGTGTTGTAATTTTTAGTACTTTTCTTTTTAATTATTTTAAAAATGTAAGGACTTGGATTTCAAGGGTGAGGTCAGTGAGTGACCCTACCTAATTTTGGATGAGGAATCCATTTCTTTAATAATATTTATTGATTCCTCACTCCTTCTTTTGTTAATTGAGATATTCTTATTTTTCATAGTTTTGTGTTGCTATGACAGGTTTCTCTTTACATAGTAGCAAGCTGACATTCCCTCACTCCAAGATATGTCTATATCTGAAAAAAAATTCTGGTTCAATGCCTTCTGCTTGCTTTGTAATTCCTTAGGTGTATGGGTCCATCAGGGATATTGTGTTCAGGTAACCATTCATCCTTATCAGCTGATTCTCCCTTGTATCTAACTAGGTAGAGTCTGATATCTTTTCCATTGATCCTTTCTTTTTTATCTTTAAGGATCTTGCTAATTTTTCCTCTGTATTTTTCAGGTTCTTCTGCAACAGGTATGTCAGGTGAAGGAGTATATTCTCCATTCCTTGGGTGGTAGTTTTTGATGAGACTTACTGGGAAGACTGGGTTTTTCCTAGAAAGCTCATCACTAAGGATTAATTCCACAGCATTCTTACCATGAAGTTTATTAATGAGGAAAGGTTCAACAAAAGCTGGTCTAAGCTTTCTATTTCCAGCTAAGTTGGTGAAGTTGGTGGTAGAGATCAAGACTTGATGACCAATCTTCAAATCCGGCTCCTTATGGGTTTAATCCCACCTTTGTTGGTTCTACTCCTCAGCATCCTGGACACACTTAACAGCATGTTTATTGGCTACATCTATCATGTTTTTGAAATCCAGTGATGTAGGGTGAATATTTGTTAGCTGGTGATTAAGGTTATCCTTGGGTAATTTAGGAATCCATCCTCTTTCCAGTATGTAGGGTTCTTTCTTAGTGGTAGAGTGCTTGCTACTGTTGTAGGCCATCTCTAGTGCGGGGAAAAGGCTAACCCAATTGTGGAGTAGGTAGGGGTATGTAATGATGTGGGGCTGCACGCGGGAATTGTGACATAACACATTTCCGGGTTTAACTCCTAGAATATACAAAACACCTCAATTCGGAGTGAATTTTAGGTGTAAAACCTCTACGTGACAACAAGTGTGAAATGTTAGAATGGCCAAAAGGTGCCATACTGGTGTTGTAATTTTTAGTACTTTTTTTTTAATTATTTTAAAAATGTAAGGACTTGGATTTCAAGGGTGGGGTCAGTGAGTGACCCTACCTAATTTTGGGTGAGGAATCCATTTCTTTAATAATATTTATGTATTCCTCACTCCTTCTTTTGTTAATTGAGATATTCTTATTTTTTATAGTTTTGTGTTGCTATGACAGGTTTCTTGGTACAAAGTAGCAAGCTGACAAATTGGCCATCAGATACTTGATATTCATCCTCACTTTTGATAATTTGTCCATTTGATTTTTTGGTTGGGACCACAAGTAATAAGCAAATTTCAGAGAAATCACCTTGGTCAATATGGGGCAAGTTGTAGAAGGAGTCTGGGGTGAAGGGGATGTGAGGTGAGCGGTCAAAAGCAGTAAGGCCAGATCCAAACTCCAATGCAGAGAAGGAAGGGATGTTGTTGTCTATCATAGCTTCATGGTTGGAATCAAACACAAGTTTGGCTAATTTTTGAAAAATATGGCCCAATATTTAATAGACCATGTCAGACCTAAGGTTCAAAAAATAATACTCTTTAGGGGAGGATTTGAAAGCATCTTTCTTCAAATATTTTCCAAATAGTTCAGAAGCGTCCATAAATTTTTGCCATCCAATCACCCACATTTTCACACCCCAATATCTTGAGGGACCAACAGTGTTGACAAATTTTTTGGATTGGTGAAGGAATGTTGTCACTGAGTTGATGTCCTTCCCCTCTTGCTCAGAGAGTTCATTCAAAGGGATAAATTGGATGATTGCAACCATAGCCTCATGATTTGATTGATCTTGAACATATACCTTTCCAGAGCCAAAGAAATGGAAATTTTTGATCTTCTTTTTTTCCTTTTCCAACTCTCCAAGGGCGGGTTTTTGAATTTTCTTGATGATGGACTGATAAAGGTTCAAAGGACTTAGTTTGCATGAAGACCAAACAACCTTTTCCTTAATTGTTTCCTCAGTAACTTCCAATGCAATTTCTGAATCCCACATTTGAGACCTCCTTCTTTCAAAATCCCTTTTATTCCAACTTCTCTCTATATATTTTTCAAACTATCTCCCTCCATCTTTTTCCCTCCAAACCCTATACTTTGATTGGGGTGGGGATCAAGATGGAAATATATTATTTTTAAAATTTTGAGTTGGGTGAGTGAAGAATGGGCTGTAATGAAAGGGTTGTCAAAGAGGTGGAATCTTTGATTGCATTGAATTGAATCAAAAAAAAGAAAAAACGGTCATTAGTCCTGTGTAAACCGCTTAGATGATCAACAAACATAGAAAATAACAAAAACAATACCGGCAATTCTCCTACCAAAAAAAATTAATAAAAAATAATCATCAGTCTGGTATAAACCACTTAGATGATCAACCAACATAGAAAATAAGAAGAATGTTACGGGTCATTTCCTACCAAAAAAAAAAAAAGTCAGTCAACTTCTCAAGAACTGGGAGGAGGAGGAGGAGTGGAAAGGGGGGCACATCAATGGTTGGTCAATCAATATATTTATTTACTTGCATGATTGATTGTTGCCCGTTGACCAATCAATTGATTGTTTGATTGGCAAGAAATCAATTTCTTGCCAATTGATTGATTGATTTGTCAACAGGCCAGCAATAATCAACATGAAAGATTAACTTTGAAAGAGAAATTGGATTTCAAAATGAGGCAAGTAGAGGATAGACTGGAGAGATGAGCTAACTCACTCAAAACTGGGCTTTGGTTTGAATTAAATTATTTATTAATATTTATTTATTTGTTAAAGCCTTATCCCACAAACATTCTTCAAAATACTAATTTCCTGGAAAAGATCTCTCCATTTCTTTCAAAAAAATCAGTAAAATAATAAAAAAAAAAGTTGAGGATACTCTCATTAGTCTTAGATTCTGTATGATCTATTTCTAATATTGAGAAAGAAAGAAGATGTCATTAATATTGAATCAATTCTGAAATGCTGTTTTTAACTGTTTTTATTAATCATTTTAGTAAAAATTACAATTGTATTGAGATTTTAGTTCTTATTTAATTTCTTCTCCAATGGAATTTTTAAGCTATTTTGGAAACCATATGATATATCAAAAAATAGCTAAAAACATTTAATGAAATTTGAGCAGAGCTTGGAATTTGGAAGTGTATCCCAGTGGTCAAATTCTGATTGAGATAATTTTTATGAACAACAAAGAAATAATAAAAAACTAAGCTGGATGTTTTTCAGAAATAGGATTGAACCAAAATCACAGTCAAAAAGAAAAAAAAAATAAACAGACAACATTTAGAACATTGAAAAAGGCAAAATAAAAAGTAATCTATTTGTAATTTTGCCAAATTGCTAGGTGTGTTGTTTGAAAGTGGTTGAATTTCACATATTATAGTTGATGGAACAGCTTCCTGATTACTTTACAGAAAATTGAATTCCCAATAATTCCAAATCTTCTATATTCCAAAGCGCGCTCTAGAATTACTTGGAATACTCAAGAAAGGGTACAAAAAAGTTTTTTCAGGTTCCTAATAAAGTTATAAACCAAATTTTGACAGAGTAAAAACCAAACCAAAACAAGTTCCAGGTGCTTCACCTGCTGGCAGGTGCAGCCATTTTTTTGATGGTGAATCTCCTGCCCTGGGTATCATCAACCCTTGGAATTTCATTCTTGTTCATCCACTCATGACTTGATAGCCACATCAACTGTATATTTTTCAAATGGAATAGTCCCTTACTCTTCAAAAACTTCATCTTCATATTTGCATTGTCCTCACATGTCATTCTTTCCTTTCTCATCCATTACATCCTTTTATGCTAATATTCTATTGCCTGGCACCTATGCTACAACCTTGGAAAAAACCGTACTGTTTTGTCATTTTCCCCATTCTTTTCCTGTCATGAATTGCCTCATTGCTCTCTAGCAGTAGTTTTCCATCCAGCAGGTTGTATTTAGTCACCTTTGAATTAACTTATAAAGGCTGTGTTGCCTTCCTGAAGATTGTCTCCTCAGTTGGTTAATTTCATACGTTCTTGCATTTTCTAAATCTGGTCATCATATTGGGCTTGGTTTTACTTCCCTTCTATTGGAACAATTCATCCATCCTGCTGTTTTCTGAGCCATTGAATCATAAGTTTGAACTTTAAAGTGGGCCTTGCTATCTTGCATTGTCCCTTGAACTCATTTTGACCTTTTCTCTTGCAATCATCTAAGATTTCCCTATAGTAGGTGGGGTGGTGGTGTGACGGTAAATTAACCAACTCAATCCTCTATTTTAGTTTTCCAACCTATAATAGATTTTCTTTAAAATGACATGTACTCTCTTGACCAGGAACGCTTCCCTCTTCCCTTACAATGATGATACTCATTGGGCAGGGAAATCTAGTGCTTTGGGGGCCCAGCAAACCTTAGACCCAGTCCCTTCTTCCAAATCTCCTTTTTTTGAACATCTTGAAAACCACCTTGCTCCTCAACGGGAAGCTCTGGTGGATGCTCTTGAGGAAATCAAATACTCCAAAAATTCCTACAATAAAACCAAGACCCGCAGGAGATCAGGGGTTTGCACTAGTGCTACCTAGACCAAAGCTTTGACCCGTATCTTGAATTTGCAATCAAAATGCCATGCAATCTGGTCCAAGAAGTCCCGGTTTTTGCACCCCAGGCATGAAGCAGCCTGACCACTTTACAGTAAAATACTCCCATAATCTTAGGTCCTTCCAAAATTTGTTTGAAATCATCTTCTCAAAAGACCCCAATAATTTCCCTTGCAATAGACATAAAGTTCTGTATGCATCTTATTTCTTAGGGGGAAGAGCCTTGCATTGGGGTGAACCATATCATGAACTGTTATCCAATACTAGTCCCATTTGTATTCTCAACAGCTGGGAAAAGTTTGAGAAGAAACTTTTCACCCTTTTTGGCAACCCCAAAAAATTACAAAACGCCAAATACAAACTTAATAATCTAGTTATGAAGGAGAATAGTAGGTTTTATTTTTATATCTCTAATTTCCAAACTCTGCAGTCTTGCATCCAATGGAACAATGCAGAACCTTTATTTTATTTTTGAAAAGGTTAACTGGAATGCCTAATGAACCAACTTGCTTTTGGGGGACATAAGAAAACCTCCCTTCATCAATGAATTGACTGGGTGATTGAACTTGATAATGGCTATCACAACAAGAACCTCTCTCAGCAAAACAAACATAGATCTTCAAACTCAAGTCCAAGCATAGACAACTCCTCCAAGAAAAGTTTGAGGAATCCCAAAAAACCAAATTCAAACTCCAACTGGAAGGGGAAAGCCATCTCCAAAACTCCAAAGTTTTTGGACAAAGAAACCCAGATGCTTCAAAACAAGGAACAGCAAAGGAGGTGAAAGGAAGGTTTATGTATGTATTGTGAAGTTAAAAATGATTTCAATATTTTTGCAAAGTGGCTAGCGTGTGAAGCTGCTAGACAGCCAAAGAATTAGTTTGTATTTTTTCTAATATTTTCAAGGAAAAATATACATTATCAAAATTACAGAAAGTCAATCTTTGCACTTGCAAGTCACTTGGTGCTCTGAGTTCAAGATTTTTTCTCTTCCATTCCAAAAACACTCCTTATTGTGTTTTACTCAATTCTGGGGCTAATGTTTCTTTTATAATTTCATCTTTCTTCGAAAACCTTATGAGTTCCAAGATAGATAAGTTTCCCATCTGTTCAGTAAGTAGTGCAACCAAACCATCTCATTGGTTTTCCCAAAAGTCAAAATGGACCTTTGAATTTTCCAATTTCCCCAGCTTCAAATGGGATTTATTGTTTTTTGATATCCCCAGACTGAAAAACACCATTCTAGGCCAAAAATTTCTACATTACTGGAATCTGGATGTATATTTTGAGGAAGGATTAATTAACCTTCAAACCTTGCTACCCCAGGTTTCTAAACTTTTGGTCAAACGGGAATTAAACAGCCTACCTGAAACTGTCATTGATTTGGATGACAACTTTCCGTCAGAAGATTTGCAATATCCTGACCTTCATTCCCAAGTTCCCTCTTAAGATTTAGGTATTATTTCTTATTTTTCCAAAAATTACCTCTTCCTTGCTTCTTCCAACAGAAATAGGCACCCACAAAAAGGAGTATGTTGAGCTCCCTAATCCTCTTGCGTTGTGCAATCACTTGGAATCCTGTGCTTAAAGATGACAAGATTGAAGATCTAGAAATCATTCAAGAGTCTTTACCTGTGGTTTAGCATGACTTTTCTGAAGTCTTTTCAGATGTAAAATCAGATAAACTACCTCTTTCCTGTTCTTATGATCATAGGATTAAACCTACTGGCCCAAATGTGGGATCCCAACCAGTCTACTCTCTCTCAAAGCAAGAATGAGTCAGGCTTGGGAATACATTGGTGAGAATTTTTCAAAAGGATTTATTTGACAAATCAATTTGAATACAAACTTTCCCAGCCTATTTTTTGCAAAGAAAGCTGAGGCCTTTGCCTTTGCGTTGACTTAAGGAAACTTAACCAGGTAAAGCAGAAGAATTCCTATCCAGTACTGCCTATGTCCCACCCCTTACTATGTTCCACAGAGCTGATTATTTCTCAAAGTTAGACCTTTGAAGCACCTATAACCTCATTCCCATTGCATAAGGTCACAATTATTTGACCACAATGAGAACACAAATGTCAGCCTCCTGGATGCCAAGACCCTTTCTATCCTTTAGCTACCAGAGGTGATAGAATAAATAATAAATATATCATTCAATAAATTCCGCAAAAATCTGTAAAATATTTGGATTAAGCTTATTGCAAGGTTAAGTGGTTTGGTTATGGTTTATTGTTTTGAATCAGTATGAATAAATTGATTATCAAATATTTTTATAGAGGAGCCACAATTTTATTGGGGATCTTTAACACCTCTCTTCAGGGATTTCAGTATCAAAACACGTAGTCCTGGTTACTTTGGGCTCTTTAGTTTAAAGGATATTTTACCCAAAGATAATATGTATATAAAATACACAGTGGAGTGGCAGTGCCTTTTAGCCAAGCTACCATGACAGAGAAAGGATAATAAAACTCACTGGTATATTATTAAATCCTTTGGGTATCTGTTTGAGACGTGCACTGATGGGTTAAACCTGTATACTGGGGTTATAAGGTTGTTCAGCAGTTTTAATTGATATAAAAGAGGTTGAGGACGGATACTATTGATCAGACTTAGCCATAAATCACTTACTTATCTCTTATAAGTACTTGATTATCTTGGCACAGTGTCTGGATATAAATATAACTGGTTCTCTGCCCATCAATATCCTCAAAAGAGCTCTTTATTTATAGCTTTTTGGAGTCCCAACATTGTCCTTCTGAGGGGTACAGGGGCTCAAAGGGATGGACATCAAGGCTATCAGGGTAACCAGGGGTAGCCTGTTATGTGTTCTTGGTGCTATAGCACGGGTAGCATCTAATTCCTTAGGGTATGAGAATTATTCTACTTTATAATAGACAATAGGACGTGTGAATAACAGTAATCTGTCCTATTCATGTATTACTTAATTAATTATCCTTAGTAAATGTTCCCAGTAATTTAATAATTATATAAATTGACATTTCTACGGACATCCTGATGTCAGGTGAGTTCTCATTATGTATTATATAACTGGAGTAAAAGTCATAATATTGATTTTACTCCTTATTTTTGAGTTCCAGTTGATTTACTAAGATAATTACTTAAAAGTATAAGTCATGTGAATTCATGTAATATTTTTACATCATTAGTTTTCTTAGTACGTCACAAAGATATTGATGTCTAGAAATTCTCATAAAGGTATATTAAAGTATTTTAATATATTTTTAGAAGTTATCATTGTCTTATTTTCGACATTCTTGGTACTTTGAATTATATTAAATAAATAAAACGTATAAGGATTATTTATGTATTTTTATATAATATTATGTATTTTTAGACTATCTAATATCCATGGGAACATTTATTACATATGTAGAATGTTCCCGTGTGGGTTGTAGCATGTTTACACAGTACCTGAGCCTCTCAGGCCGCCTGTCACTCTGTCAACCCGTAGTCCTGCGGCTGCGTACTTGTCAGAGGCCCGGGGCTGCATACACAACCTTGACAGAGTAACAGGGCTGTATCTTGGCCGCGCGCGGGTGCATTGGCTGCCGCGGCTGCGTGCCAAAATTGTGACAAAACACATTTCCGCCCATAACTTGTAAAATATACACAACACCTCAATTCTGACTGAATTTTAGGTGTGAAACCTGTAAAGAGTGAGTGAGACACGGATTACAAATTATGGCATGACAACCACAAGTAGGTACATGAGTAAAACAATAAGCATAACTTATGCATATAGAGCTACAAAAACTTCATGTATATAAACTCGCCCAACCCGCTGCACAGACTAGCCTTTTCCTCATCAGAGTTGAAGGTCAAGATCTGTCAGCGGGTTGAGCTGATATTGTGGCGTTGGGTGATTGTGCAGGTTAGTAATCCATGATCAGAGTTACAGGTCAAGATCTGTCAGCGGGTTGAGCTGATATCGTGGCGTTGGGTGATTGTGCAGATCACAAACTCAACTGAGTATAATAGGTTAAAAGCCGGCTAACTAGCCGCTGACACCTCCTTGACCAAACCTGTTTCCTGCCGGTAGGCACCCAGTTTCCCTGCCGGTAGGCACCGAGTTGATCCGCTGCCCGGTGGATGGAATTTTTTCAAGATATATTAGAATACAGTGATCAATCTGATTCGAACAGGCCAGCCCAGTCTGAAGAATCTTCCCTATACTCAGCGACGGACGGTAGGTTTGTCCCCAATACCCCAAACATGAACAACTCTCAAAACGTGTCTATAGAGTCGTTACTGGAAGTCATCAACGGACTCCAGAACAGAATTGAGCGTTCCGAGAGGAACCAACCCCCACACTTACACCCACCGACAGGAGCTATTGACAACATAGTTGATACCATCACTTGCAAGTTCATTGAGGATCCGGTCGCTTTTCATAACTCAATCAACCCAAAAAGATCCATACTTCTCTTTGACGGGTCCAACTACCTTCAATGGGAGGGAGCCTTGGATCGCACCCTTCGTAGAGCCCTTAGGCGGGAAAACACCTTCTTAGGTGACCCAAACGCTTTTCCCGGCCTCGGACGTGACCAATAGGAGACCATTGCGATATTGATCAGGAATACCATTGACGACACGTTACTTAGCGTTATGGAAGGTTTGGGAACGGAAGATGCACAATTTATGTTGGAACTCATCAAAAAGAAGTGTAGCAAGACCGACCGTCGCCATAAACTTGCTATTGTTGACCGCTTCATTCAGATCATTGTGGACAGGACCGGTTCTGATGACGTGTGGATTGCAAACTGGCACAAGATTGTGGCCAACCTGAACAAAGTTAACATGGGTCTTGATGAATTCTACGGTCTTTGCCTTCAGGCAAGCGCGACAGCCCCACCAACAATTAACCAACAGAATTTTGAGTATGCTGTTGGGCAAAATCTCAACGATGCACCCACTCCTCCATTTTCACTGAGGTTTCAACCACCATACAACTGTGTGCCAATAAACTCAAGTCTCGGTCAATTGGCACTATTCCATCAGATGTGGAAATGTCGATCCAGGCGTTGTCGGACCGGCCTTCAGGGAAGTATATCACCCCCGCGAGAAGAACACAACATCAGGACAAAGAACCAAATTCCTCGGCCCCCATAAACCTATCTGTCAATAAAGCCAACCAGTTCAAGGGTAGGAGTCAGAAAGAGTCACTCCTTAGGAAATTTGGCTACGTGTGTCACTATTGCAAGCGATCGGGGCATTGGTACGCCAACTGTGATGACTTCTGGGAACATGTTAGGCACGTAATCATCCCACCGCCGCCTGATAACCATACCAGTAGGAACTCCCGGTATCTGCCTCCCCAGAAGCCAACCTTTACCCCTGTCCAGGGTCCACGAATCCGGCAACTCGATCTAGAGGCAGTGAATGAAGGGGAAGTATTACTAGACTCAGGAGCAACCGCCCATGTGAGTGGCCAATCGCAATTCTTCAGTAACGCTAGACAGTTGGAAGTTCCGGTTGTACTCACGATGGCTGTCCCGTCAAATTTGGCGGTTGTTTACTCTGTTGGCAGCCTCAATATCCCGACGAGGACGGGGATGCTCAAGATTGATAATGTATATTTCTGCGAGGGCATAAGGGTACCATTCTGTCAACCGGGAGGCTAGTTAGTGAAGGTTGGAAACTGGATCACAAAGGGGTGGAGCTCGTTTTACATGACTACAATGGCCGGAAGTTTGACACTGTCTTTAACAACTTTTGTTGGGTAATTCAACCACTAGAACAAGTTGTATGTCAGGCGATCACGCAAAAACCTTCCATGGATGCGTACAATTGGCACATACGTCTGGGCCATGCATCAGAAGCTGTTGTAAAAAGATTCATTGACACCCACTTTCCGAAGCAACCAAGGGGTACTTGGAAGTCGTATTTCTGTGAAAGATGCGCGCTGTCCAAGGCAATTGATCGTCCCTCCCTCGGGGTAGGGTCAAACATCCCAAGAGAAGATCCACTCCAGCTGTGCGTTACCAATGTGATAGGTCCCTTTGAAGCAGACCTCAATTGAGCTAAGTTCTGGCTCACCTTCCGCGACCATGCCACGACATATACCTTTGGTGCAGCTCTTCGGTCAAGGAGTGAGGTACCACAGAAGATTGTTGGATGGATCGAGCATTTAAGGAACACGGTTGGAAAGGTACCGGCATATGTTCGTTCGGACAATGCGGCTGAGTACATCGGACCCCTTAAATCAAAATTGGAGGCTCTGGGGATCTGCTTGGCACCTGTAGCGCCATTCCATCCACAACAGAACGGTGAGGCGGAGCGTGTTAATAGGACCATTGGTGATGTTGCAAGGACGATGCTTAATGCTAGTCGGATGGCTCACCAATACTGGAGCTACGCTTACCTGACGGCAACGTAAATTCACAATTGCATCCCAAGTTCACGCACTGGCAACTTGTTCCCGTTGACTATGTTGTTTGGCGTAGGGTTAGATCCCAATTCCCTTTACCCTTTTGGCGCCAGTGCCATCATCCATGTTCCAAAGGAGCGGAGAGCCTCAAAGCTAGCAGATCAGGGTCAACATTGCCGTTTCCTGTCTTATCCCGCTGCGGGAGCGGGGTGGCTTTTTTGGTCACCTGCTGAGAGGCGGGTGATCCACTCGACGTCAGCGGTGTTTCCCCAGTTCCAAGCCGCAGAAGTTAAGGCTGAAGAGAAGAAAGGCGCGTTGGATTTCATCATTAACCAGTTGTCCCTACAGCTCGGTAATGAGCCGACCAATGATATTGCGATTGCTGAACAACAGTTTATTCGGACCATGCCGGTCAAAACCAATCACTACCTCCCCAAATCACTACCGGAGGCCTTGAAAGGGGAATTTGGGAAGCAGTGGATGGCGTCGGCAACGTACGAAGTTGATAAGTTTGACGAGCTTGATGTGTGGGAGCCTGTAAAACCCCACCCTGGAATGAAGGTACTTGGCATGCAATGGGTCCTGGCCAACAAACTAGACGAGCTTGGTAATCTTATAGAATGACGGTCGAGGCTGGTTGTTAAGGGATTCAATCAACGCATGGGCGAAGATTGCAACGAAACATACGCACCAACAGCGAGCCTGAATTTCTTACGCATGCTCATCTCGCTGAGTCTTAATATGGGCCTACCGGTCGCATCATTTGACGTGAGCTCGGCGTATTTGTACAGCCCAATCAGTGAAGAGATTTATTGCCAACCGCCAGTAGAGGTCCGCCCGTAATGGAAAGGCCTTGTCATGCGGCTCAAGAAAGCAGTGTATGGTACAAAGCAAGCGGCAAGGTGTTGGTGGAAATTTTTCCAGGGCATCATGTCGAGACTTGGTTTTGCGACCCAAGAAATCGAGCCTTCCCTGTACTTCCTCCAGAAGGATGACGGTTTCATCATTGTTTGGATGCATGTTGATGATGGCTTCGTCGTTGCTTCATCTCCAACGCTCCTCAACTCCCTCAAGGCTGGCATGGAGCAAGAAATAAAGCTCAAGTGGAATGAGAACCCAACCAAGATAGTGGGTATAGTCTTAAAAAGAGAAGGCCCTTTGTCCATTTCCCTATCCCAGCATATCCTGGTTAATCAGATCCTCAACAATTACCCTCGGGTTGCACATTCAAAGAGGAGCTGTCTCCCTGAATCGCTGCTGTCTTTGAATACATCGGATGCAGTGGATACAGAGCGTTTCAAACATTTTGTTGGGTCACTCATGTACCTTGCTGCGGGCACTAGGCCTGACTTGTCTTTTCCCGTTAATCTGTTGTCAAGGTATGCCAACAACCCGTCGGGTGAGCACTGGGAGGCCCTCGATTGGCTAGTAGGTTACTTGCGCTTGACAAAAGACAAGTCACTTATCTTTGAGAAGGATGCGAATACTCTTGAATTGTGGAGTGACGCTAACTGGGGTGGCGAGCACGAACAATCAACATCTGGCCATATTATCAAATACCTAGGAAATCCAATGGCGTGGGGTTCGGTAAGACAAAAGATTGTGGCTCTTTTGACTTGTGCCGCCAAGTATGTCGCGCTCTCTGATGGCACCCAACAGCTATGTTACCTCTGGAACATCCTGGACGACCTGGGCTTCAACCCGCCTATATCAATTTTTTGTGACAACCAGTCTGCAATCTTGATAGCGAGTGACAACACGTCAAAGAAGCGGACGAAGTACCTTTCACGTGCTTTTTACTTCGTCAATGACTTTGTCCGACGCCATAATGCTCAGCTTTGCTGGACCAGCACCCTCGATCAACAAGCCGACATCCTAACAAAACGACTTGGTCCCAACAAAATGGCCCCGGCCCTCGAGAATCTGCAGGTGAGAGAGGCATAATTTGTAAACCACGTAGGGGGGATGTAAAGAGTGAGTGAGACACGGATTACAAATTATGGCATGACAACCACAAGTAGGTACATGAGTAAAACAATAAGCATAACTTATGCATATAGAACTACAAAAACTTCATGTATATAAACTTGCCCAACCCGCTGCACAGACTAGCCTTTTCCTCATCAGAGTTGAAGGTCAAGATCTGTCAGTGGGTTGAGCTGATATCCTGGCGTTGGGTGATTGTGCAGGTTAGTAATCCATGATCAGAGTTGAAGGTCAAGATCTGTCAGCGGTTTGGGCTGATATCGTGGCGTTGGGTGATTGTGCAGATCACAAACTCAACTGAGTATAATAAAACCTATACGTGACAATGTGTGTGAAATATTTAATTGACCAAAAACTCAATAGTGGAGCCGTAGTATTTTGGTCTTTCTTTCCTTAATTATTTAAAAATATAAGGATTTGGATTTCAAGGGTGGGGTCAGTGAGTGACCCTACCTGATTTTGGGTGGAAAATCCATTTCTATAATAATATTTATGGTTTTTCTACTCCTTCTTAGGTTAATTGTATTATTATAATTTTTTGTTATTTTTGTTACTTTTGCAGCTTGCTCTGCAATAGAAGCAAGCTGAAAACGGTTTGGCAGTTATGATTATACTGTCATGCCTTTGGCCTCTGCAAGGCTCCTTCCACTTTTCAAAATTTTCTCAACAACATTTTTTCTGACCATGCAGAGAAATAACTTGTGTTTTATCTTGATGATATACTTCACTACTCAAAAACTCTGAAGGATCACATTGCACATGTGCAAGAGGTTCTGTAGCAAATTTAAAAAAATAACCTGTTTACAAAAGCCTCTAAGTCCCAGTTTCATAACCATTCTATTTGGCTTTAGGTGTCATATTCTTGCAGGAAAGACTATCAATGGACCCAACTAAAAGCAAACGCATATTGGACTGGCCCGCACCTTCTTTTGTCAAATCCTTGAAATTTTCCTTGGCTTCAGTAAGTTTTATAGGATCTTTATTGAGCATTATTCCAAGAAAACCATGAATCTTACTAAACTTCTGCAAA
The DNA here is from genome assembly GCA_025617555.3 of Puccinia polysora. NCBI lineage: Eukaryota > Fungi > Basidiomycota > Pucciniomycetes > Pucciniales > Pucciniaceae > Puccinia > Puccinia polysora. The sequence continues at coordinate 14,303,091 of CM062618.1, forward strand.
ATGACACTCATTTTTTTTTACATTAAATGCTTACCTCTCAAAAAAATCTTGACTACTTCTCCAATACTCACTCATTTTAACAAGCTATCTTGCACTATTGTGGAAACAGACACAAGCAACTATGAAATTGCAGGAGTAATCTTGCAGTTCTCTTCTTCCTCTTCCCCTTTTCACCCCATAGCCTTTGATTCTTGCAAATTTCTTGCTTCTCAGATTCATTACAAGATTCATGAAAAGGAAATTCTTGCAATCCTTTATTTCCTGAAGAAATGGTGTTCAGACCTTTTGAGTCTCATGGAACCCTTTGAGGTTTTAACTGCTCACAATTCTCTTAAATACTTCATGAGCTCAAAATTCCTTACAAACAGACAGGCCCTCTGCACCAAATACCTCTCTGTGTTCAACTTTACAATCATGTACCTCCCTGGGAAGTAAGCCGTAGTCCCTGATGCTTTATCACTTTGTGACAACTATTACCCAGGGGGTGGAGAACCTTTCCCAATAACAACCCCAAAAATGTTAGGACACTCTTCTCCAACAAGTCTGCCTAAATCAGTTTGATCATCACTCACCTTTTAGAAGCTGATTTCCAACTTGGAAAAGCTCAACTCAACAAACCCAAGGGTAAGAAAATTTGCAAGAGGGCAAAATTACAAGATAGTGACTATGTTATGGATGAAAATGACTAAATAAAATATAAAGATTGTATGGTAGTACCTTATAATCCTTGCATTAAACCAGATATCTTTGAGTCTTGGCATGGCTCTTTGCTTTCTGGTCATCATGGGCAGGGTAAAACCTAAAAAATGATCTGAAAAGCCTTCTATTGTACTGGTATGACCAAGTAAGTAGAAGAATATTTTAGCGCATGCTATGATTGCAATCATAAAAAGCCCTTGAAACACCGGAATTATGGGCTGCTCCAGACACTTCCTATCCTTCCTATTCCTTTGCACTTGTTGTTGATGGATTTTATTTTGAAATGACTCATTTCTAGTGATTGTGATGCTATTTTAGTAGTAGTATATTTCTTCTCAAAGATGGCTTTATTTCTTTGCAGTACTGCAACAGCCTCTTGGGAAGACCTAGCTAATTTATTCATAGAATATGTATTTTCACAACATGGCCTCCCAGATAATATAGTTATTAATTGTGGATCATTTTTTTTCTAGCTTCTGGACCTTTCTATTCCAGCATTTGAAAATCACTAGCAAATTATAAACAGCTTACCACCCAGAAAAAGTGTGGTGATGTTATATAGCCTTGTATTGGGAACCATGCTGCAGTTGGCGCCCTCATCATTTGTTAGGTCATGCTCAGCATTTGGGAGGCGTGCGGTATCAGCAGTGGCCGCTGAAGGCTCAGCAGCAGCTGCAGTGGGTTCAGCAGTAGGCATTGCAGGGCTCAGCATATGGTGTGCCAGTCGGGCTTGATTGAGTTTTTTCCGCCTGCCGCCTGCATGGAAATTACCAACCCAAGAATGGAGCTGTCCCAACCAAGTTTGCAGGAAGTTATTTTGGGAAGATAAAGCGGGGCAATCAGGGCTATAGGTGCAGCCTGGGCTCCTGCAAGCGCGGGAAGGGAATCATGCGGCGCGCCGGGCATATACGGACAACACAGGGGCTCCAAATAGTGCCTGGCGGAGGGCCGTGTCATGAGAAGGACAAACTGGGTGTGTAAGGGTAGGCGGGATGGAGGGCAATTAAGGTATGGGAAAGGGTTAGGGTTAGGCTAGGGTTCTGTTTTTTAGGGTTTGTTGTCTATTTGTTGTTGGGCTGTCATTGCCCTTGTACTTGGGTTAGGGTTGAGGGTGTGGGCATAAACTCTGCGCTCTCAACCCCAACTTGGAGAGGAGGGGGGAAGGATACGGCAAAGAAAATAACAGGAAGGAAATATATATAGATATCCCTCCCTCTCTCAAAACCAGAGCATCCTCATCCTTACAGACGCTAGGACCATTGATATGGGTACTTGAGGAAAAATTTGGGAAACATCTCTCTCTTGTTTCCACATCCGGGGGTCTGTCCAGGAAATCTCTTTTGTCTCATATCTCTCAAAGGTACTCAGGATGCTTCCAACAACCATGATGGGATCAAACATCCCACCCACTTTTCCTCTACAACCAACCCCTAACACCCCGTCTCAGCCTCAGCCACTGGCTGCTTCTGCTTCCAGGATTGGTTGGTTTGCTCCGCCATCAGAGGGGGAGTCATTGGAAATGGTGGATGAAGTCCCTTGTTGGGTGTGGCTGAGGCCAAGGGATTTCCCTCACCTCCGGTTCAGCACCTTGGACGTGGAGCAATTTCTGTCTAGTTTTGAAGGCATTGCGGATTTGGAAGGCGCAACAGGCAGGGATCAGGTTTGGACTATTTTCCTCTTCATCATCAAGGAGGAGAAACTGCTGGATGTGGAGGAAATGGTTGGTTACAAAAGGCAGGATTGGGGAAGGTTGAAAGGTGAGACCTGGCAAGATGGGGAAAATGCAAGCCTTGCTTCCAAGGAAGAAACTTTGAGCAAGCGGCGCCCAAGACAATTGAGCATGTAGGGGTCCAGAGGCGCAAAGGATTGGTGGAGTACATGTCAAAGGTTGAGTGAATGTACAGGTACCTGTCAAAGAACAATGTTGTTGTGGCGCAGACAGGGGCAATGAAGTGGGAGTTTTTGGGAGGACTTGCGCCATTACTCCGCTTGCAAGTGAAATGGTACTTGTACGACCATGGCTTGGTTAAGAGATCTTTGGAAGGGAGCTTTGCAAATCTTCCAGAATTTTCTGTCATCCCCAAAGCCATGGAGAGCAAGATCAATTTAGATGACTTCATTGCGGATACCAAACAAACGTACCTGGCCTTTTCAAAGAAGTTGGTAACGCTTTTGGTACTGGCCCTGGAGGTAGAACCACTTGTGGGGCCATCAACATTTCTGTGCGCTGTGCCACCTCAGCAAATCCTGGATCAAACAGTGGGAAAGATGATGGAGATCCTTTGGGACCTGCGGGTCTTCCTTAACCAGGCCAAGTCCCCTATGGCTCCTTTCCAACCGCGCGCAATGCTGCCTCACATGGTGGAAGGCTTTCAGCCTCCCAGGGGGCCCTACGGGAGGTTCATGTTGCGCACATGCACATATTGCGGAGAAAAGGGGAACTGGAATTTGTTTTTCTCTCATCTCACGCAGGAAATGAAAAAGGGGTTGGTGTGCACATCCTGTGTCATTTACACACTCCCAATGGGTGAACCAGTGGTCTACACAACGGGTCAACCACCCCTGATGGTACAAATACAGGAATGGGTGAAAGCTCAGACTGATGCTTCTCAGGTTAAGCTTGGGACTTTCACCGCGCCCAAGACCTGGGAAGCACCAAGGGTGAAATCTGAAGTAAGGGAACTGGCAACAAACAAGCAAATTGTGGTACAACAAATTGATGTGGACCTCAGCAAGCAAACATCTGTCCCAAAGATGGGTGCGCGCCCATCTGTCCGAGACAGACAGCCACCAAATGCTGTGGGGAAGAAGAAAGCCGTGGAGATTTTGCAGAGGGTGATGGGGAACCAAGTGCCGGTACCCCTAACTCTGCAAGAATTTGCAGCGGTGTCTCCAGTGGTTGTCAAAGAGATGGTCCAAGTGCTGCGGGAGTTCTGAAAAGGCCGGGTTCCAACAACAGTCCAGCGGGTGAACGTGGTGGATGAGGAGGTGGGAAACAAACTGTATCAATCAAGGTCTGTGTTGGTTCTGCTTGCCTATGTCTCAATGATTATCCCAGGGTGGAAGGTATGGGCAATGGTGGATAGAAGATTAATGGTCAACCTGCTTTTTTCAAGGCTGGTGGATGAGCTGGGATTGGTGCGGAGGAACTGTGCAATGGGGCTCCAGGCGTTGAATGGCAAGGAGTGCCATGTTGATGGGGTAGTGGAAGGCAAGGAGGTCAAGGTTGCAAAGGTCCGGAAGCCTTTATTGTTTCTTTTGGTAGGGTGTGGCAATGTGATCCTGGTTTAGCCATTCATGTTTTCTTTCTGGGATCAGATGGCTTTCAACCTGGAAGCAGGAATGGAGGCGCTAATTGTTTAGGATTTGTTTGGCGCAAGGTTCAAAACAAATATCTGAAACCATGGGAAGGGGAAATGGGTGCAGGGACCAGCAATTTGTGGTAACAACAAGTACAACGGGGAAATTGACTATAAGGGTCATCCTTCAAAGTATTTTGACTAGTTGCTTGCAAGTACCGCGCGGAGAAAGATCTGGCTCCATGCATGCGTTTGAATATCAAGGAGAATGTGGGAAAGGAAGTGGAGCGGGAGGAATGGATGACAGAAGTAAGTTCCCTTCCTCAGTGTGCATCTCTGGGAGGCTCTATGTTTTGAAAACCCTATCATTGTGCCACAGTTGTGAGCAAAGGTAAAAGCCCTGGTTTGGTTATTGCTAGGACTTACAATGACAACAGTTGGGTGTGGATGGCAAGGTGCGACGCTAGCAAGTACAAACCAGTGGTGTGGAAGGTCTGGCCACAGAACAAGCCAATGCTGCAGGGACTTAAAGGACTGTTGCCCCCAATGGCTTGGTCCCGGGATCCTTGGGAGACGCCCTTGAAGACGTCCAATTGGGTAATTCAATTGGCGTGAATCACCAACAAGCGGGTTGATGCTCTTAACTTTGGGCCTGAAGGATGGTTAAGAACAGAAGAAAGGGATTTATTGGTGTCTGTGTTGGTACAGTGGGAGAAGGCCCTTGCCTTTGGCCTGGACAAGCGCGGACTGCTGAAAGGAAAAAATTGGCAACCCATACATTATCCCCACAGTTCCACATGAGCTGTGGAAGATCAAGCCAATGCCAATCCCCCGGACCGTTTTGGAACCCTTTCTGGAGTTGGTGTGCAAGCGCGTGAGGACGGCTCTCTGCAAGCAATCCATGTCAACCTACTCCAGTCCAATATTTGTGGTTGTCAAGCAAGATGGAAATTCACTAAGGATTGTTCATGATTTGAAGTGTCTCAAGTTGTTCACTATCCGTGAAACAGGTTTTCCTCTGCAAGTGGAGGAATTACTGTATTCAATTTCTGGGCGCGCGTGCTATGGGTGGGCAAGTTTGATGGGCCGTTAAAATCAGCATGAACCTCATCCCAATTTGTGTCCGCTGACCAGGTTTGAAACCGGATTGGGGAGTGTGAAGCTGACATGGCTGCCGCAGGGCACTACTAACTTGGTGGCTGTGTATGACGTGGATACTGCACAACAATCTTCCGGAGGGCTTCCAGATCTTCATTGAAAACGCTGGTATCAAGGGCCCAAGGACAGATTATGGAGGCACAGTGCTTGTGGGGGCTCCTAAAGTTCATTGGTTCATTTGGAATACGCGGTGATGCTGGAACGGGTCCCGTTCTGGATTAATGAACTGGGACTTACGTTATTGGGAAATAAGCTTGTGGTTTGCGTCCTGGCGCTTGAGGTCTTGGGGCACGTTGTGGCTTTGGACAGAAGGAGAATTTTAGAGAAGAAGAGGAATGAGGTTCTTGAATGGCCAACTCCGCCAATGGTGTCACACATCCTGAAGTTCCTGGGGTTTTGTAGGTACGTCTGCATGCTCATTGAGCGGTTTGGGGAGGTGTCAAGTCCCCTGAAAGCCTTAAACAAGAAGGGCGCAAGTTAAGAATTGACTACCAAGTGAAACAATGCATATGCAAAGCTCAATAAAATTGTTGTATGCAACATTGTCCTCCGGGACCTCAACTAAAACGCTGGAGGAATACAACTGGAGTTCAACTCTAGCCAGTTCGGAACGGGTGGTGTCCTAACACAGGAGGAGGATGGGAAATATCAGCTGGTGCTCTATGAGTTGGTCACCTTTACCGCAAGGGAGAGTTGCTATTCTCAGTTGAAGTTGGAGTGGTGCGGGGCTACTAAGATTGTGCAAAGGCTTCAGCATCTTTTATGGGGTGTTCTTTTTGAGCTCTTGGTGGAAAGGGAGGCCATGGCATGAATGATCAACTTGCCAATGCTTCCAAACACGCCAATGACTAGGTGGGTAGTGTACATGAAACTATTTTCCTTTAGCATGGTGCATATCTCAGGAAAGGTGTTTACAATGCCAGATGCACTGTTGCAATGCCCACGGGAGGATCCATTTGAAGGAGCAGAGGCTTTGTATTTGAAATATCCAGTTATTTGGGTAGGGGTGGTAGAGATGGGGGTTTTCTTGCGGCTGTTTCAGTCTGGACGTTAAGCAGTCCTGGGTTCCTATTTGCAGAATCATGGGTTCCCTGAAGGCGCAACTAATATGTTCATTTGATGGGAAAGGTGGCGTGCAGTAAAATTCTACCTCCAAGAAGGGTAATTTTGGCGGCAGAGCACCCCTCTTCCTCTTCTGGTTGCAACATCTAGGATTGATCAGGAAGTCATCCTGAGGTTTTTTCACAGCAACCGTGGCCACCAGGGCGGGATTGAGATGTGGAGGAAGGTGAAGGCATGGTTCTGGTGGCCGGGAGTTTTGCATGGGGTCCAAGAGTGGGTAAAGTTGTGCAAAGCCTGCCAGTGGCGGAGCTCAAGGATTCCCAAGGAGGTTGGTCACCCCACAGGGGAGGACACATTGTTTGGATGGGTTTCCCTTGATGTGGTGCATGTCAAAGCGGGGAAGTTTGCATATTTTCTTGTTGTGCAGGATGACCTGTTGGGATGGGTGGAGGCCGCCCCCTTGGTGAAGTTCTTGACGGAAAAGGTTGCCAATTTCTTGGAGAAAAATTGGGTTGCGCGCTATGGATTGCTCCGTCTGGTCACAGTGGATGGAGTTGTGGAGTTCTGGGGTTGTTTTATGGCGCTGGTTCAGAGTTTCAGGGCAAATTTTGGCCGCATGATGGAGTACTATCCAGAAGGCATTGGGATTGTTGAGAGGGGTCATCCACCCATCAAGGAAGCCCTGGTGAAGATTTGTGGGGAGGATTGCAAGAAGTGGCAGGAGGCGCTTCCAGTGGTTCTATTTGCGGATCAGATCTCCATGAAGCAATTGAAGGGTTACTCACCCTACAACCTACTCTTTGGGCAGCGGCAAGTTCTTCTGGTGGAAATTGAGTTGGAGATGTTCTTGGGTGTTGACTGGTGGAAGGTTGAAACCTCTGCAGATCTTATCAAGGCACGCACAGAGCATCTCCTTAGGCATGAATAGATGTTGGCAAAGGCGGCAGAGTGGTTACAGAAGACCCAAACAGCATCAGGGCAGTACTTGGAGAAGTGATGTTCACACTGCCTCTGCAACCCATTTCAAAAGGGGGACCTTTTGCTACTGTAAAATTGGAGTCTGGATTCTCAGTGGGGGCAGCTTTTTCCTAACCATTGGAATGGCCCATACCGTGTGGCCTCTAAGTTCATGGGCAGGAGCTATCAGCTTGAAGGGTTGGACAGGGTGCCTCTTAAGTGGAAGGTTGCAGCTTTGCATTTAAAGCACTTCTTTGCACGTGGGTCCACCTCTTTCAATGAAACAGCAGTGAAAAAAGCGGATTTTGAAAGTGGCGGCAAGGCATTGGAAGCACTGAACAACCAGGAGGGCTGGGACTCTTTGGCCTCTGAGGAGGCTGTGCTTGAGGCGCTTCTCCGGCGGAGTAAATGTCTTCAAACCGCTGGGGACAGCTGCCAAGCTGGGGGGCACTAGGAATGAAGGGAAAGCTTTATTTGGTGAGAGGGTTCTCTAGCCAGTTCACAGCCGGAACAACTAGACTCCCCAGAATGTTTGTCTCCCTATTTCTTTTATTTGACTGGTTTGGCTTTGGTTTATAATATTTCAGGAACGCAGGCAGGGCGCAATGCTGCATCTTCATATGCAAGGACAAGCCCTGCGGCGGAGACAAAAGGTGGAGCAGAAAGCAGGGAAAGGAGCACTGCAAAATATATACATATATAAACATCTCTCTCTTTCCTTTCTTTTTCCTTTTGTGGTCTGGGCTTGTTTCTCTGTTTCTCTTTATCTTTTTCTTTTTCTACAGATGGGTGTAATGTGGAATTGGTACAGCAGTATAGTCTTGACACTTGCGGGAAAAGATTGATTTGGTGAGGGCGTGTCCTAGCCGGTTCACATCCAGAATGTCTAGGCACCCCAGAATGTCCATTTCCCTTGTTGTCTTTCTCTCTGGTGGTTGTGCGCACACACTGGCGGCTTGTCTGTTTTATTTTGTAGGACAGGTGTGAGGAACTGTGTGGAAGTTCTTCTGGGGCATTCCAGATACCTTTCCTGGATACTTTGTATGGGGTGCATATCAAGGGGCTTTTCTCTCAGGCTTGCGTGCAGACCCAGAGCTATTTTTTTCTCCCTCTTACTCAGGCTCAAGGTTGCTTTTGGGGATCACATGCAGACGCAGATTTCTGGCTTACTTTCACTCTCACTCAAGGCCTGAGGCCGCTCACTCAACAAAGGATAGAGTCTCAAAAGTCTATTTCTTTGGAAGGTACAGAATTGCGCAGATAAAAACAAGGAAGGAAAAGAAGGGAAAGGGGGAAGAGGCAATCTGCCTAAATGAAGTCCATAACCTCCACCATTTCCAACCGCGCTGTTTCCACAAGTACTCAGAAGGCTTCCAAGAGTTTGCCTTGGGATTCAGCTGCATGAGCTCCCTGATCTGAAAAGAACCTCTGGAGGATATTGTCCAACTTGGCCGCAAATTCCTCAAAGCAGGCCTCCCTTAGCCCTAGTCCGGTGGGGACATCCAGCATTTCTGGCGTGGATGCGCAAGGTGGAGCTTGAGCCAGAGTTGGGGAAGAAGAAATGATGACCTGTTCTAGGGACGACCGAGTTGATGTGCTTCCTGCAGGCTCTGAAGATGATTGCGGGGCAGGTGAAGGTGATTCTGCTGGAGACTCTGGGGGTGCGGTTCCAGGAGCTGAAGGAGGAGGAGCCAGGCTCTTTCCAAAGATCTCCTTGACTCATGGTTTGGTTACACCTTGATTTACTGGGATCTGGGTGGCCCAGAGGTGGAGAGCTGCTTGCCAGTCTGCAGGGTTTGCAAAGTTCTCCTTATTCTGGGGTCTGGCATGGAAAAACAGAGAGGCCAAGTCGCTGCTTTTGGCCAAGGTTGATGGAGGTGGAGCATGGGGGCCACAGAATGATGGGGAGCAAGGCAAAGTCCACAAGTCCTCAGAGATGGTGTCATTTTCCAAAACCACAAACAGGTCCGGTTGATCCCTCTTGCCCAGCCTGGGGCAAGGGCCGGATATGGGAGGAGCCCGGCGCATTCCCTTGCTAAGCAAGCAGGGGCAGTGGCTGCAATGGCAGGCCATGCACACGCAACAACAGGGGACAATTGAACACACGTGCCTGTTCCCAGCGTAGAACTTGCAGGGTGTCATGTGGCAGTGTGGTGCCCCATCCTGGAAACCCTGGCCAGTGCGGAGATTTTAATTTTTTATTATTTTTCCTTATCATCTTTCATAGGTATCATTATCAAAAAAAAAAAAAAAAAAAAAAAAAAAAAAAAAAAAAAAAAAAAAAAAAAAAAAAAAAAAAAAAAAAAAAAAAAAAAAAAAAAAAAAAAAAAAAAAAAAAAAACCATCCATCAAACTCGTCCATTGCCTTCAATCCTCATCCTCTCCACCCAATCATCAGAACCTTAACCGTGGCAAGAGCTTGAGGGATAAAGTCAAGGCTGCTCTTGGTTGATTCAATTCAGCCGGTTGTAAGAAAGATACTCGCTCACAGAGTGTATCCGTTATCAATACCAGTAGTCCCAAAGCCCCATACTCTCCCCATCTCAACAGTCCCCCTATGGTCAAACAAAAGGAAGGATTAGGCGCTCTGGCTTGCCGGATCTCCAAAAAACTGACAATCAAAGATCAAGAACGTCGGCGTAGAGAACGCTTGGATATGGCTTACGCCAAACCACCTCTACTTTCTCACACCTTAGTTGGAGCTGCATCACCCTTTCCAATGAGACCAGCTCTGTCAACCTTGGTTCCCACTGCCGAGCTCAAGTACGGAGAAGCACATACCAATTATTCCCCCAATCCGTTCCGTCATTGTCAGAACTTGAATACCTCGGTTGATCCAAACAAGCTCAACATGGCATCAAATCATTATCAATCCCCATCCATCAATCCCCTTTCCACCTCTAGCTTGCTGGTCTCCCCCGCGGCTTGTCCCTTGCCCGCGCGGGTCTCCTCTGTTGCCGGTGCCCGTCGGACACCTGCCGGCGGTCATCCGCGGTCTCGGCAGTTGCCCATGCCAGTTGGAAACCTGCTGGCGGTCATCCGCGGCCTCGGCAGTCGCCCGGGCCCATCAGGATGCCCGCAGGCATCCCTCTTTGGTTTTTTTCTCTGAATGCTTGTTTGTTTCTTTTTTTTCTTTCTTTTGTTTTGTCATGAAACTAATCCGTAAAAAAAAAAAAAAAAAAAAACCTGCTCCCATTTGTAAATCTCTCTTGTAAATAGTCTATAGGCCTCTGGTCTATAAAAGGAGGGGCTCTCCCCTGCTTTTTCAGCATCATATCACATCATCATCATTGAAATTCATCCAAGGGGTGTGTGTGCTTGTGCTCCCCCATTATTGTAAAATTGAATCCTGATCCTTATCCTGGGTATATCTCTGGTTGCCCCCTGATCCATTCTTGACCCTTAGTCTTTGCCCCTCTGTGGCCTGATCCTTATCACCAACCAATAGCCTTGCTGGTTGAAGAAAAATTCTGTCTGTTGGAATTTTTGAGTGTGTTATACCACTCCTTGATCCCTTTCTCTGACCATACAGGTCCTGATCCCTGATTACCTTTCTGGAGCCAATCAAAATTGATTGAAGAGGTCTTATTAAGCTTAAGACCTGGAGTGTTATACCTCCCTTTATTTTCTTTGGAGTTGCATTCTGCCAGCCTATTCTTGAGTCACTTGAGAAGTGTTGAGGTTATCCTTGCTTCAAATCAGTTACTGTTTGCTTTGGAGCTTCTTAAACATTGTGCTTTGTCTTGTACAGCCACCCTCAGTTATCTGGTACCCTTCAAGCGCTTGATTGCGGAGAGTTGGGCAGGCTCATTGAGAACCTGGAGGTTGCTTGGGTTTGAGTTTATCATCCCCAATCTTCTGCTGACAACCAGAGTTATTAGCTTGTGGGCGTTGTTTACATACAACAGCTTTTGTTCCTTGAACTCTAAGCAGACTTTAACTTCTTTTTTTCAAGTTTTTCCCTGCATAATCTTGTCTCAGATAGTGCTGTTCCATTGCTACCAAACCATTTTCATCTTTATCCTCAACTCCTTGATTCCTCATTTACCAGGTTCTGGACCTTGATCTTGGTTACATTTAAATATTTTTGTAACACTCAGGAGGGCAGCCTAAACAGCACCTTTCCCCTCTACAGAACTGCCACGGCCTAGCACCGTTTGGAGTCTTACAGAGGATGAGAGGAGTTCTTGGTGGTGTGTGAGGAGGAGTGCAAGGAAGGGTTTGATGGTATGGTGAGGGCGCAAAGACAGTCAAGGTGGCAATGGGAAGACCTCTGGGGGCAGAACTCAAGTTGGGAGGATGTGGTGTTGTTATATAGCCTTTGATTGGGAACCGCATCATGGTTGATGCGCTCAGCATTTGGTAGTTCAGGCTCAGCATTTGGGATGCACCTGGCCTTGGCAGCAGCCGCAGAGGGCTCAGCATACCGGGTGCCAGTTGAGCTTGATTGGGTGTGGATGGCCTGGCCCGCTCAGACATTGCAGACCCAAGAATGGAGCTGGCCCAACTGTGTCCACGGGCGGCTGGTTTATGAAGGTAGAGCGGGGCAATCAGGGCTATAGGAGCAGGCTGGGCGCGCAAAATTGAGGGCCAACCCGCGGGGCAGGAAATCACGTGGTGCACCAGGTGGATACAGACAACATGGGGGGTTCCAAATAGGGAGCGGCGGAGGGCCGCCTCATGAGAACGACAAACCGGGTGTGTAAGGTTAGGCAGGCTGGATGGGGATTGTGGGATGGGAAAGGGTCAGGTTTAGGCTAGGTTTTCTTTTCTACTTGTTGTTGGTCTGTCATTGCCCTTGTACTTGGGTTAGTGTTGAGGGTGTGGACATAAATTCAGTTCTCTCAACCACAACTTGGGGAGGAGGAGGGAAGGATACAGCAAAGAAAAGGAAATTAAGGAAATATATATCTTGCTCTCTCCCTCTCTCAAAACCAGATCATCCTTATCCTTACAGGCGCTAGGACCATTGATACCAGAACTTGAGGACATATTTGGGGAGTATTTCTCTCTTTTTTCCACAACAGATGGGAAAACTAAGCAATTTAATCAGATCCTCAAACCTCATCTTTGAATCTAAGCTGCCTATCAACAGGAAGACTGTTTTCAATGGCTCCCATTAGCCAAATAATCCTACAAAAACTCCACTCATTCCTCCACCAAACAATGGCCCTTCCAGACTCTTTATGGTGGAAACCCAATTTTTGCTTCTATTCATGTGGAACCTTCTCAACCCCCTAACAATTACCTTTCTGATATCCAATCTCTTCAATTTCAACTCCAATTCAAACTCAAAGAAGCAAACCAGCGCTACAAGGAGAAAGAAGACTGACTTTGCACTACAGCACCAACCCTTGCAGTAGGAAACCATTTATGGCTCAATTCTTGCAACATTTTTAGTACTTTCCCAACCCAAAAACTCTCCAAACAAAAAAACTTTGCCCGTTCAAAGTCAAACCAGTCATCTCCCCCAACCCTTTCAAACTTTCCCTACCTGTGAAATGGAAAGGTATCCACCGGTTATTTCATGTGTCTCTCATAGAGCAAGCTCAAGTCCTATATCCGGGAAAGTGTCATCCCCCTCCCAAACTGGTCAATTTCCAAGATCATTGAGTGTGGGAAGTAATCTGTATGATAATTATAATAATGATAATATATATATATATATATATATGTAACACATAAAATTACATATTTTCTTTTATTTTCTTTTCTGCCCCTTCCCAGTTTTTAGTTAGTTCCATTACCATTGATTTAATTTCATATAGATCCTCATCATTTATTAGCCCTGAAATTTGTTGCAACACAAAAACTTGTGCAACTAAATTCTTCTCAAATATCCCCTTGCATTTTGCACTCTGAGTCCTCTTTTTCCAGGCATTCCATTCACCCTCATCAAATATTTCTTCATAATCTCTTTTACTCAGACCTTGCAACAAATGTTCTCCATCTTTTCCAGTCAAACGCCTTGCATCAGTTTTGATCGGTACCACAACTTTCACTTGGTTTCCCTTGCTTTTTCCTTCTTTCACATTTCCTTCCATTCCATCTCTCCCTGTTTCATTCCTTTCCTCCTGTTCCATCCTGTTTCCTTTGTCCTCTTCATTCCCTCCAATTACTTCATCTCCTCTTTCATATATTCTTCCATTTCCCTCTCCCCTTCCATTCCAGTCTTCCTTTGTCTCCTTTGTTATTGTGGCAATCCCCTCTTTGCCTCACAATTTTCTTTGCACCTTGTAACTTATCTGATCCTCTTGGAATCTGACCAACATTCCTAAATTGGTGGTGGCGGTGGTGGTTTATTGGTAGTATATCTATGAAAACTCAGAAATACTACAAAGGATAACAATTTAATAATATTAGCTTCATCTTGTTCATTTATTCAGTCTCCAAAACTCACCTGGGTTCTGCACTCCAAGTAATTAAATCTCCCGTACTGGTGGAACAAGTTCAGTCACACAGGGAGCATACCTTTTACTTTGGACTTCACTTGTGGACACCCCTGGGGTATTTAACAGGTTTCACTATTTAAAGTGAAGTTAAAAGCTAATTTTCAAAAACAAAATTGTTTGAACTTGCCACCAAGAACATGGGTTGCGGTGCTAGGGACACATCTCTTGTTATGGCAGATACATTTTTTGCAACAGTGCAGAAAGGATTACAAAGTAATGGATTTTTCAAAAGGGATTAAGAGGAGTATAATAGTAAGGGTATAAACTAGGCAATGAATTTTGGAACCAATGGTAAAATAATCTAAACACTTTCAGGAGATTGCAGCTTTATAATCTGGAAACTATCACACTCCAAGTTGAAAGGCTTTATCACTTTCAAATATCCTTTTCCTCAGTAATATCTACCTCAGTCCATAAGCATGACACAAATAAAGCGCAAAATCAATGGTGCCTTCTGCTTATTACTTTTGTCTTGTGTAACAACCTTCCAATCTTGGAAAATCAGTGTATACTTGCAAATCCTTGCTGTTGACTCTAATACCAATCAACCATCCATTCAAGCTTTGCTATTCTACCCTGCGTATCATCAACCCTTGGACTTCCATTCTTGTTCATGCACTCACACTACTTTTCACTGATGCCTAGATAGCCGAATCAACTTTATAGTTTAAAAACGGACTAGTCCCTTACCCTGAAAAAACTAAATCTTCATATTTGCCTTTTTCTCAGATTTCATTCCTTCCTGTCTCATCAATTACACCCTTTTAACCTCATATTCTATTGTCTTGCACCTACACTAAAACCTTGGAAACAACTGTACTATTATTTCATTTCCCCATTCCATTCCTTTAATTCTTTGCTTCATTTCTCCCTAGAAGCAGTTGGCCATGCAGCAGGTTGTATCTGATCACCTTTGAGTAGGTTTTATCTAGTCACCTTTGGATTACTTTATAAAGGCTGTGTTTCCTTCCTGAAGATTCTCTCCTCGGTTAGTAAATTTTATATTTTCTTGCATCTTCCTAAATCCAGCCATCACATTGGGCTTGTCTTTGTTTCCTTTTGATAGGAACATCTCATCCCTCTTGCTTTTTTGTGGAGCCATTGAACCATAGTTTGCACTTTGCAGTAAGGCTCACTACCCTGAAATTATCCCTCACTCAGTTCCTCCTGTTTCACTCACAATCATCTAAGATTTCCCTATAGTATGTGAGGTGGTTTTCTGACAGAATACTGGTAATATGGGCTGAAAATACAGTGGAGAGTATTTAAAATGTATATACTAAGTGTAATATGTACTAAATCATATAGCTACTGGGTTGAGGAGAGATAGAGGATTTAAAAAGCCATAGGAGGAGAGGGAGAGATCCTGGGAATTTTGATTTGATCACATGACACAGTTGTGAGGTATACCTGGACATATAGCCTTTACCATGCAGGAAGAGGGTAAACCTGGTAGGAGAAGATGGAGACTGCAAGAGATGCAGGAGTAATATCCAGTGGAAGTTACAGGAGTAAAGTTTTATCTGAGAGTGAAGTTGATGAATGGTTGGATTGGTTTAGTTGAAGGATTTTCAGACTTTTTTTTATGACAGTTAAATCCAACTTTTGTCAAAAATTGGAAACTAAAATTTTGATGAAAAACCTCTCAGAAGGAAAGACTTGGACTATCTTTCCATAAAAAGGAATGAGATAAACTACTTTCACAACCTTCTGTGTTACAAGCTTATGAGTAGACCAACCTGGCCATCTATCTTTAGAAAAAGGAGTATTCTGCTCTTGTTTCAGTAATATTTTCTTAGAAAAATGCTCCCCATACTATAGAAATAGGTTAACCCCAGTCCCTGCAGCTAAATTCAGCAGATTTAATGCCCAAATTCACTCCCTAGGAGTCATATCCCTGAATTTTATATTACCTCACACCAAAGTAACAGTAAAAATACAGGTAATTTTGTAGTACTCCAGAAAAAACTTTGTCATTCCTTCATTTTGGTAAATGATACTTGCTGATTATATGTAATATATTTTTCCCAGATTAAAGAAAGTTGCTTCAATATGTGTGAAAATGGTAAAATAAATTCAAGATATGTCATATAAAATCTACCCTTCTCCCTACTAGCTACTGAAGTCACCTAGAAGAATTTAATCAAGAATAATATTCCCAAGCTGACTCAAATTACCAAATCAGCACACAAAAACAAAATAATATATTAATAGTATTCTTTGGGTAAAAAGATACTTCTGCACCAAAGATCACCCCACAGGGATCATCAGAGGAAATTATATGGTATCAAAGCTCACAATCCAATCCCCCTAATTCCCTCAACTCAGGAGAACAGCCTATCCCTCCAATCCTTAGTCCAGAGTTTCTCTGCAAGAAGATATCCAAGAACTTAAAAACCTAGGAGCACTTGGAAAATTAGGAAAAAATGAGCAAGTGGAAATCAAACCCTGTGCTAATACCTTTTAATAATGAAAAATCAAGAAAGGTTTGAGATTACAGAACTCTCATTAATTACAACCAAGCTGAATTTTATCCTATACCAAGGATAAACCACTTTTTTCACATTATTTCAAAATAAAATTACATCACTAATGTGGATATACTGAAGGGATTTCAAAAGATACCAATAATCCATGATATTAGACACTTTATGAGGATAATATGCCACATAGGCATCTATAAATACCTGAGGATTCACTTAGGAATCAAAAATGCTCCATCCCACTTACAAACAATGAAGTATAATTTCTTGGTAACCTACATCAGACAAGGATGGATGATGGTATACATACATTATTTCATAATTTCCTTTAGTGATTGGGACCTCCATATGGAAATGGTCAGACCACTCCTCAAAAATATATCTGGATTAGGACTAAAATTATCCATGCAGAAGTGTAACTTTGGCTATCAAGAACTATTCTTGATAAATATGGTTTCATGATCAACTTTATCTGTTGATCAGAATAAAATATGTTCTTTCATGAAACAGCCAATTTCTCAGAAAAAAATTACTTCTATCCTTCTTAATTTTTTTCAGCTATTACAGGCAGTACATCCCAAGGTTTTCCATACTAAAACAGAATCTGTAAGATTTATGATATATGCAAAAGCATACACAATTTGAAATGACTCATGAAAGTTTAATGAACTATGACAAACTCAAAAAATCTATTTCATGCACTCATGTAATAATCCCACCAAATAAATCAAAGCTTTCCCAGCTATACATAGATTCCAGGATGAATGGATTTGCAGCTGCTTTAAATCAATTTATTTTGAGGATGAAAAAAAGAGGAGAAACTGGACCTCTTTACAACCAGAAAAATAAAGAACACAGAGAAGAGGTAGGGAGCCAGCAAAATGGAATTCTTAGCCCTATAATGCTCCCTGGTGAAAATTATTTTTTACCCAGAAGGCAAAAATTCAAATTCATAGAATTTAATGATTTCAGAACCCTAACATAATCACTCAAAGCAGTAAAATGCTGAGATGGCAAATATTCATACAAAAATAAAGAGGTAAAATGACTATAATCCACAGAGCTAGAGCTCAGAAACAGACTTACAACAGCTGAAGCTGGAATTCCATACCTAATGGCCTCAGAGACCTTGCTCATTACCCTGAATATCATGATATATTTCCCATATTTCAAATCCAAATGTTTGAGATAGAAGCACCCATCATGGGCATACACATCTGTCAAGCTAAAAAGTCTGTATTTGAATCTATCAAGGAAGCCTACAAGCCTGATATTAAAACCTTGATCTCTATCATATAATTTAACTCACCTTCCTCTGGATAGATAAATATTTTACCTGAAAATCTGTGGAAACCTTACAAAGCAGGAAGTTTCAAGTTTTGGGATGATATTGCATACTACAGGAACCAACACTAGTGTTATAGTACTAACAAAAGAACAGCATATCAAAATTTTACTAGCTGAATGCCATGATAACTGTTCTTCTAGGCACTTATCCTGGCCCAGAAATTTGTAGAAAATTAAAAAAACTTCCTTGTGGATAAACTGGAGAGACCTGACCATCAAATATGTCTCCAGCTGTGAAATCTACCAAAAATCCAACAGAACTAATAGAAAATGGTTTGGCCTCCTTAAAAATATTTCTGAACCAATGAAAAGATGGGAATCCATTTAAATGGACTTTATGACAGGACTAACCCCTTGAGAAGTCTACTCATAGGAGTCTTTTCTAGTCATAGTGGATAGATCATGCAAAAATCCCAAGTTTGTCCCTATAAATGAGGAAGAAACCTTCACTGAAATAGCCTTGGTCCGCTGGAACAGAGTCATTTCTGATGGAGGAATACCTAAAAAATCATAATTTATAGGTACCAAAAGCTCACCTTGTAGTTTTGGAGAGTCCTTCATGATATTTTGGGAACTAAACTGACCTTCTATATTGTCTATCACCCCCTAAAGGATTTATTGGTTCAAAGAATGATTGTAACAGTTGAAGAAACTTTTGCAAGGTTCTGTTTTTTGGGGTTAGAATACAAAATTTGGCTCAATATTTCCATGACTGAGTCAGTCTCCTAAATTCCCCAAAGATGGCCCACAAAAGCAGTAAAAATTCAACTGCAAATTAAGTTTCCTACTTCCTAGAAAGAGTTTGGATCCCCAAACTAACTAAAGCCCATATTAATGAAAAGTTAGAAAATGTCCATTGAACTTCTATGGAATTGAAAGAATGATAGACATGGCTAAAAAACATTCTGCAAATTGTTTCCAAGATTCTTTTGAATATAAACAAAATAGATTAGACAAGAGTCACAAAGAAACTGGCTTGAAATTTGTATTCAAACTCTTAGTATCAACCACAAATTTTAAAAACTTAGCTGGTAACAGGAAAGTTAGTCCTGCCTTTTTAGGACCATTCACAGTAAAAAAGTCCATGGTAAAATTTCTGTAGAGGTCATCCTGGGTGAAAAACATTTCATAAAGCACCCAGCCATCCCAGTAAAGCTAATAAAACACTTCCACCTCAGGAATGGGGAAGAAATCCTCACTCCTGAAATTCCTATCAAAAATAACCTTGAAAAGAGGAAAGGGAAAATCAGTGAAAGCCTGAAGGAAAAGAAAGACATTTTACAATAAAATTTTATCAGTTTTGACCTAGTCAGCTACTAAAAAGAATATGCTGGCAATGATGAAGGGCTACCAAAAATTAACATTTCTGATGGTCCCATACACCTGAGAAATTACAGAACTAGCAAAATGCAATAAATTTATTTTCAGATATTGTCATATCTTGAAACAGGGGAATTTTAGCTAGAAACTATTTCAGAGCCAGATGACAATGTTACCAAAAATATAATGAAACAAAATAAAAGGCCACATAAATGATTAAAAATCCTAAAATATTATTACCAAGATGTATTTGAAAAGTTTAAGATGAGAAGCAAGTTTATTTGTTGAAGTAGGGGACACAAGTATGACTCTGAAGATTCAAATGAAGAGGAAGGATTAGGCTACTAAGAGCCAAGGAAGCGGGATTTACTTGTAAATCCAAGTGGAACTGATCTGAAGAGGAGGAAGGGACAGTCCAGTTTAGTTGTCTGGCAATCAGATGAATTTCCTTCCTGGTCAAAGGGGAGGACCAGTATTTAGGCACAACTAGAGAACCCCAAAGGGGGCCTAAGGTAGCAGGTTTGAAACAACTTGAGAGCCCCAGAGGGGGGCCTAAGACATGGGTAATGAGCTAATGAAAAAAGTAACATAGCAATAAGGTAACTAAATTTGCTAGTTACAGAATATGAACATCAAAAAGACAACACACCACCTTAACTGAAAAATTTAGGAACCAATTTAAGACCAGCCAACATTCCAGAGATTCATGAGAAATGAGAGGAGAATATGACAATGAAGGAGATATGAGAGTTGAGTAATAAATGAAAAGACACCACCTTGTCAGGATATGAGATGGGGAAATAGTGGCCTATTTTAAGAGGAGAAACAAGGACCTCAGGCATAGTTGCCTAGGATGATATGAGATATGATAGCCTATTTTAAGAGGGGCAACAAGGACCTCAGGCATATTTGCCTAGCATGATATGGGGATTATGATGATGATGATGATGATGATGATGATGATGATGATGATGATGATGATGATGATGGTAATGATAATGATGATGGTAATGATGATGGTGATGGTGATGGTGATAGTAATGGTGATGGTGATGGTGATGGTGATAGAGATGGATTTGTAATGGAGTGGTGACAGTTATTTCATGATGGTGGGTGATGACAGCATTGAATTGTAATGAATGTGGTGATGGTAATGAGAGAGGGTGGAAGATAGGAAGATATGAAGGTAGTATTGAACAAAAAAAGAGGGAAGGATTCCAAGAGTATTTTTCACCTGAAAAAAGGTAGGTTCCCCCACTGGACCTACCCCCAAAATCCAACTCCTTGGCCATTTAATTCAAAGAGCCAAAAGAACCACAACACCCAGTGTTCATATTTTGGTAATTTCAGTATCTCACATGAAACATCAAATGTATGTTACCTGACTAAACATGATTCCAAAATGGAGTGCTGGGTATAGTTTAGGAATTATGGACATATTTGTGCTTTGTCAAAATTCCCGCATTCAGTCATGTGCTCCTCCAACAGGCCTGAGACACAAACACAGACCTTTCCTTCCAAATTCACATGACCAGCCACTTCAAAGCCAGGCTACAGCCAGACCTCAAGCTGACAGCTGCACCACCATATTTCAGATCAAAATTGATCACAAAAACCCCTGAAAAAAAAGCTACAACATCCATTGGAAAGTCATAAAAATTTATAAAGCATGGCAGCCCATCAACAATTTCATATAAATACCAAAACCACAAAAATGTCTAAAAAGAAACTTTCACAGAATTTGAAAACCTGAGAAAGTGATACCTGCACTGACAAAATGATATAGAAACGTTTGTAAAATTATACTTAGTTAATTAGAATGTCACTAAACCTTACACAAATACCAATTGATCCGCCAAAAAACTATATTCATAGATTACAGACAAATTTTCCCTGCCAATATCCCACAAAAAAATACCAAAAATGAAATATTTCTTGACATGTGACAACACCATCCAGCCTAAAACACCAAACTCAGCCTGTGGACGATGAATGACTGCACTTCTTTCCCCAGAACACAGTTGCTTCCTCTCTATTCACCCTGATAAGCCTCATGAAAGCACCTCATAAACTGAAGAGAGATAAATACAAGTTTTTTTCAGGCCATTTTTTTCCCATCTATTTTTTATCCTACCTCCAGACACTGTGCCATACAGAAATCCAGTAAGGGATGAGAGAAGCAAGTGCCTAATGGCTTTATTTGAGCTGTTTATTGAAAATTCAAGCCTCATAACTCAGCTTTTGCACGTTGGTAAGCCCTCAAGGAATCATAATAGGCCCACTAATTACCCTTGATTTCATCTATTGCAGGTACCCAGGTTCAAACTCTCTACCCAGTAATTTATTTCTCTCTGCTTTGGTTGGCTTGTCACCCTAAACCAACTATTCAAACTATTTTCTTGGATGATAATTCCCTTGTATCAAGGTTCCAAAGTTCCAGGTGCACAGATTATCAGTTTTATTGCCTGGAGAGAGGTGTTGAATATCCTCAGTATTCACTTTGGCCCCTATTTTTTTTTGTTTAATAATTTATTTATTGATTGAGTCACCCTTAACCGATACCCAACCACCTCCTTGCACTTGCTTTATCCTTATTTTTATGGATCATTGATGTATTAACTTGAAAGATCTATTTATTCAAACTCTATCACCAATAGTAGACAAAGGATTTCAAGGGTCCTGGCATCTAGTAGGCTGACAGTGTATGTGCAGATATTGTTTAACCTGGTTCAGCTCCATTAACAAAGGAGAGATCAGATGATCAGAATCACAACAGAAAAAATGATCATCTAAATAAATTAAATAATAGTGAAGCTTTTAATGTTTTAGTTTCTGCCACAATGACACAGCAATGTCACAGAAACATTGAGTCAGAACAGTGACTCAAGCCAAATGAAACACTGATACATTCAATGAATAAATTCCAAGTACAATTATAGATGCATTACATCTATCACCAAAAAATGAAATCCATAAAGAAATTAGAAAAAGAAATGTCTATGTATTTAAAGCTGAAAATTGTTATATAGTTAAGAAAAGAAAGCTCCTTCAAAATTGGATGCAGAGAATCAGAACAAAGACTATTAAATAAATTGAGCATTTTGATTTCATTGAGCTTTCATGTGGATCACTGAAGACAAGAAAGATACATCATGATGCAAACAAAAGTGTCAAGAAAATTACATGCCACAGTTACTTTTGTCTCACGTCAGAATAGCAAACAAGCAGTTTGTACATGATGGAAAGGATGGGACCTTATCAGTATCTCAAGCGCCCATCTCCAGCAAGTGCCATCAGCTCTTTATATATAGTCATAAATGTTTGGTCATTTGGAATTGTGACAGTTGTTTTCCTTAGTTCAACTGAGATGGTAAAACCTTCTTTTTGATCATCAGACTTGATTCAGCTTGGTTTACCCGAGACAGTGGAAACTTATCATGCAGACAAGTTATTGTAAAAGAAAAAAAAAAAAAAAAACTTAGGACTCGTGAAATGGAAAACCAAAGGATTCGAATGACTGAGCGCACTTAGTTCCATCGACGACAGCCAAAAATAAATAATCAATCAATCAAAATAATCACTTGGGACGAACATAAATAAAAACAGGACAAGAGCAATAAAAATAAATAACTTGGCAAGGAACATAAAGAAGTGGGCAAGATTCGCACAAGGTCAGGACAGTTCTCTTGAAATGCAAAGAGTACGTTGTAGATACATGCGTAGGTATGATGTATGAGTACATACACGAGCAATCGACCGCCTCAACTGATCATCGTCAGCAACGACACTCAAGTATTCATACATACATTCTAGAGCCAAGAATTTCTCGACATCAAGCTAACTTAACATGATCGAGAGAGAGAGAGAGAGAGACGATAATAATCACAAGTTCTTTCGACAGTAGGGCCACCGACGCATCTTCACCTAATACAACCCCCCTCTGGACTCGATTCAATAACACTCAAGAGTCTCGATCAACAACAGAAAAATAAAATAAAAAACAGTCTGCTTGGAGACGTAAGGATGGTTGAGATCCCCATTTACAGCATCGGCTTGAGACTTGTTGCTCGGAAATGATCGCCCAAGGGTCGAATCAAATCAACATACAAAAACAGAAGAAAGAAGAAGAAAATTGGATAGATCGATACACGAACAACAGAACGACTGGTAAGATTATCGACCAAAGATCGGAAAAAATAACATTAAGGATTCAACCTTTGATCGTACCAATGTCCTCATCTTCTAAAATTAGGCAAGTCAACTCGACGAATGGCAAAAAAAGAAAAAAAAATCATCATGATAATGATGCTTCACAAGGTTATTATGCATAGATACACTGGGAGTCCTTCTAAGATTCTTCCAAGCCCAAGGGAGCCAATAATCAATCAATCGTATGAAAAGAATAAACCAGATGATCAGTCACCGTCCCGGAGGGTGCTCGATTGCTCTCCTTGTTCTTCTCCTTCGGGGACTACTCCATTTTCTCGAGTATCTGAATCCGCTTCGGGCGGAGTAAGGGTGGGAACGGTTGGAGTTCCGGCTGATGGTTCAGATTGATCATCCATTGATTGCCAATAGTCAGGGTCGAGACGATTTATATTGAAACTTGGTCGTTGTCGAACTGAATCGGCAGTCTTCCTTCTCCTTTTAGGCCGAATGGCAAAGCCTTTTGGTCACAAGATTGATTTCGTTCGCCGATAAGAACCAACGGTATTAGTAATCGACCATATCAACCCGGGTAGGTTTGAATGGTAACATCTGAAGGAATGAGCGGAGACACAATACCTGGTGAAGCAGCGCCGAGACCGATGCTAAATCCTCGGAGAGGGGTCACCTCACCTTCAACTATAAATTGGCGGACCAGTTGATCAAAAGGATGTGAAGATGATTTGCGACCAGGATATGGAGATTGAGTAGAAGAACTAGAATCAGGGTGTGGTAGGAAGGCTTGTTGGCAATCAATGCGGAGGGGACCTTCATCGGTTTGACCGGCCTCAAGCGAATCATCCAGAGGGTCTGCTGAAAAACATTCGTCATCATCTAAATCTTCAATTCTAGAGGATGATGAAAGTAAAGGTGTGACTTCGTCTTCATCTACTCCAGAGCCCGAACAGTTGGATCGATTATCGATTCCTTCTGCTCCGATTCGACCTTCCTGCTCCCGTTCCTCTTGTGATAATAATGACTCCGCCTTTGATGAGTTATGCGTCCCAATACTAACAACCCAAACCCCTCCCAATAGAATGACCGTGCCGACCGAGATGGCCATCACTTGGAATGCACTCAACAGTTTGAATTGATCGTAATAGACTAAACTGCTGACTATACTCGATAAGTTATAGAAGCAGAAGGCCAAGGGACATATTAGGGTAGGATTGACCAGCCTTAGAGCCCTATTGAGGTACCACAGTTGAAGGAGTGCTGAGATGAGTAACACCAGCAAGATTACCCAAGTTTGGAACTTGTAAAACTCATTAACGGTTCCTGTGAGGGTTCGGATCAACAATTCGACGCCCGTCTTTGCGAAAAGTAGGCAGATTCCGGATAGGATACCCGAAGTGGATCCATACGCAATGCCTACGAGTAACTTGAAACGCTTAATCTTTTGAGAGGATGGAAGATCTTCAACGACCACAGGTTCGTGTTTGGTGACGGAGTGTGCGAGATGTGAAGAGTTGTTTAGCTTGGATTGCTTTGGAGTATGTCGAGACTGACGATGAATGATGGGTGGTGTGAGAGGTATGTCAGAGTCGATGGTATCGATAGGTTGATGAGGAAACGATAGCGAAAGGGGATGATGGGCCGGGCTGTTAATCGAGCGGGCCCGATAGGTTGGATAATGATGATGGTTTGCTCTCTTGGGGCGTTTTTTGATCGAAGGGGGGGAAAGGGGTCGAGAGGTTAGATTGATAGAATGACGGGAATGGTTGAGCGCTTCTTGATGGTCGATCTGATCTTCGAGAGGACCGGTGGGATGATGGTTAGAAGGAGGAAGTTGAGGATGACGAGGAAGGGGATGATGATGGGGCAGGTTTTGATGGTCAAGTTTGATGGATTGGTTGGATAGATCGGGTGGGCTTGGGGTGGGTGAGATGGTGAGCAGGGAGATCGTTTCGAGAGATTGATTGAGACGGAATTCGTAGAGGTGAGCGAACGAGCAGACGATCGAAAGGGTCGAGACGAGGAGGATGATTTCGATTAAGAATGGAGTACGGAAGTAGAGGTAGATCAATTCGTCGAGGTCATGGCTCGAGGATTGATCGGGTAGGACACCGTTGAGACCGATGAGCAAGGCACCCAAGCCGATGAGAATCGTGCCGGTGATCAGATGAAAGGAGAACAAGTCTCCGAGTAGCAACCTAGCCAGGATGGCATTCCAGAGTAGCGAGATGGCACCCAACGGGCCGAGGATGATGAGGGGTAGAGTACCGATTTGAAAGATCGAGCCGAGGACGTTGAAGCTCAAGTAGATCAAGAATCCCATCAACCAAACCGGACGAGCATAATCGGGTTTGCGAGAGTGGATGGGCAAGCGTTCGTTCTGAAGGTGAGATTTGCGTTGGATGGTGAGGCCGAGTGATTGGATGAAGGAAGCCAGCAGACCAAGAGAGATGCCGAGGATGAGACTGAAATGAGCTCCATCAGGAGCAGGCAGGGGGTGTGGTTGAGGGAGCTGGTCATCGGTTTGTTGGAGCAGGAGGGCAGATGATGGATTGCAGGGTTGGATGTGTTTGAAAATGTTCATCGGATGAACGAGATGGCCGTAGGAGCGAGGAGGAGGTTGAAGCTTGAGTTGCGGTTGACCATCGAGATGAGGAAAGAAAGAGATAAACCAGGTTGGTGGCTGTTGACCACTGTAGGGTTGTTCATGAGAGGAGGAGGCACTTGGGAGGGTCAGTCTGGACCCACGGGGGGGGGGGGGGGGGGGAGAGAGAGAGAGCGGGGGGACTACCCGAGAGGGGCGAGCCGACCGGAAACGGGACAAGGAAGAACCCAGTTTCAGGAGAGTACTCTCACCATGAAAAGAAATGCTACGAGTAGACGTTCTTGGGATGACTGATCAAAAGTTAGGATGGACCTTATATTATCATCTTGGACTACATTCTACTTGATCTTACTCAAATCAGAATATTTAGAGCTTTATGATCACCAAATTAGATTCACACATCACAAAATCCAAGAAGAAAAACTTGAAGATTCTAGGAAGTACGTCGAGGAATCTTGAGCAAGTCAAGGAATACTTTGAGGGATTCGGATCAGGTGGTCAGGCTGGTAGTGGAATCAAGAAATCCAATTCAAAAAGGAGCAATCAGGATGGCCACACTTTCAAAAGCTCAGAATACATGAGAATTGATTTGTAAGGAACAACAAATGGAAACCAAAAGCAGAGCTCTTAAATAATAAAAATAACAATAGGAGGATCAAAGAGCAGGTTTTCAAATGAAAATTCAGTATCAAAGAGGTACAGTTGGCTGAGGGAATAGTAAGTTCATGCATCCAACAGTACTATGATACCTACACATCATTTGAAGAAGATCTTACATAACACTAGTAACAAAGGGGGCTGGCCAGATCATATAACATGCTTTGATTGAATAGATGCCTGAGGGAAAATTGTGCAATATACAAGATCTGTGCACTAGCTTGTGATTTGAAGAAGCTAGAATATCTCAAACAGAGTAGTCCAGAGTACATGGATTATGGATTTACCAGATTGAACAACATGTCACACACCCACCCCACACCATCAGGAAGGTGAAAGGAATTAGGCAGACAGAGGGAAAATAAGAAAGATCAGCACTACAAGAACTTCCAAAGCTAGCAGGGCTATCCTTTGAGTTTCAAACTTTGGCTTGAAGTCAAGTGTACAGTGAAAGATGAAATATTTCAAGAAGGAAACTGATTCAAAGCTTGATTTAAAGAATTTTATCTTGGCAGAATGCAAGAGTGTATGAAATTAACTAAATGAGGAAATAATTATAGGGCAGGGTCTTCACCTTTTAAGGTAATCTACATGGTAGTGCAGATGACTAGATTCAACCTGATGATGTCCTCTCTAGTTAGGAAAAGCAAGCGTACAGAAAATGTATGGAAATTCAAGAGTAAATTAAATGATGGCAAAAGGACCCTGCCATTTTTTGTTAACTCAAAATAATATCAGTCAGTTTGTCAAGAAAGACCATTGTCATCAAGGTTGGGATGATTGATGGCAGAATTGCTTGGTTGATGATCAAAAGGTCTTTCACTTATCCTCAGCTTTCAGATATTGTTTTTTTTTAAAAAAAAAAACTGATTTCACTCTCAACCTCCCACTCCTAATTCCCTTCATACATACCTACTCTTTATCAATTTGGATACACTTCTTCATCCTCTATCTCATTCACTGGATGAATCATGGATCTTTTTTGCCCTTGTTCTTCCTACTCATTCTCACTCTATTGTCACCAATGGATGATCTGATGAATCAAAGCTATTGAAAAATTTGGAACCAATCATGAACAATTGGGAGCATTGGATGATCCTACATTGACATTCATTGGAGATCTTCCCGGAGAGATGGATCAATCTTTTGATCATACTAAGGACTCAGCATAGTCTACTCTGGTATTGATTGGAGAGTAGGAACTATATGTTGGAATACTGCACCATACTTCTTCCATCTCTCACGCATTCCTTTTTCATCTAGTCATGTCTCATTTACTTCTACTCTTTTTCTTATCATTTTTTTTTTGTCACATGTTCTCCTCATGTCTCTCCCTCACATTTTACCTGTCACGCGCGCCTGCCCATTCATTGTCTTCTCACAAATCACAGGCGCGCGCACCTACATGTCACCAGCCTCACTCGCGTGCCCATCACCTGAGGACAGATTGTTGAGCCAGTCTGAAGGTCTCTTTCCTCATCCTTCATTCTGACTCCCAATCTGCATGTCCTCAGGTGAGTAACTTTTTCTTTGATTTTTCCTTCTTCTCTCTTTTCCTGATCCTTCATTCTGACTCCCAATCTGCATGTCCTCAGTGAATCCCAATAGGTTATGAGCCCACAATTGCAAGCAATTAGATAAGCAAACCCATCCAACTCGAAGGATCCGTCACACCCAGTGACGTTAAACACATCAATCATGGAAGAAGCAAACAACTCCCACCAAGTTCTAAAAACCCCATTGATCATCCCTCTCAGCGCCCCAGGATCCAAATCAAACTATCTGGACTGGGCCATGATACTCAGAATACACTTCCGAGAATCAGGCGTTGGATATCTGATCAGCAACACTCTACAAAAACCAGATCAAGAAACATGGTCACGCAACAACCTTGCAGTTTGCTCAGTTATCTCTAGGTCCATCACTCCGTCAAATTTCCAGTTTATACGCAAACACAAAGAAAGCCCAATAGGTATGTGGAACGCCTTGAAAGACGCTCATCAAGACAACTCCTTGGGTGGGAGGATGTATTGGCTACGAAAACTGCTCCTTACCAGACTGAATGACAAAGAAATGACCACTCACCTGTCAGAAATCGTTTCGTACGGAGAAAAACTGTCTTCGCTGGTCACCATTGACAATCCCTCACAGCCGACAACCTTCTATCAACCGCCATCCTTCTCTCCTTACCCGACGACTGGCTGAGCTGTGTGTCCAGTATGATGAACAAGGAGTCGGTCCCTCCAGCCAGACTCATAATGGCTCTCAAACAATAACATCTGCTTTGCAAAACTCTAGACGAGGATGTCATGGCGAACTCAGAAAGATTGCAGCAGTCAAAAGCCAGCAACCCCCAGAGTCAAACCTCCAAACACAGACAACCAAGAACCTACTTATGCACGCATTGCAATGTCAAAGGACACTCCTTCTCCCAGTGCACAGAAGTGAGAAGAGTCCTAAGTCAGCTGAAGAGAACAAATGTCAAGACCAAGAGTAGACCCGGTACAAACAGCCAAAAATCTGCGGACACAAATCTCAGCAAAGTTGAAATCAACAACTTTGAATCGGATTTGGATGACTTCTCAGACTCAAAAATCGTTGTCCACTCAGGATCAGCAGCAGTGAGCAGCGTCTCAAACATTGCTCCCTATCAACAAAGAGACTTCAATCTCGACTTCGGTTGCTCAATCTCAATGACTCCATATGGAGATCAAGTCAATCGCAAAAGCCCCGACAATACTGTCATTCGCCTCGCAGATGGTTCGACAATCAAATCAGTTGAAAAAGGAATAATTCCTTTTCCCTTTGGTCATCTTAAATCCCTTGTGGCCCCAAGTCTTCACGACCCATTACTTTCAATCTCCAACATCTGTGACGCAGGTCTGACTGTTGTCTTCCAAAAGGACAGCTGTAAAATATTCAACAAATCAATATCAAATATAAATCAGCAACCACTGCAAACCGGATACAGAAGGGACAACCTATACTATCTCTCACAAGAAAATGTAAGCAGTTAAGAATCAAATCAGTCAAAGATCATTCAAACCTCTGACAACAGTCTTTTTGGTTATCACTGTAGGTTATCTCATCTGAACTTGAAATCACTCCAGAAATACCTGAAATCCCACGGGATAGAACCAAACCCAAGGAACAAAAAGGAAGTTCAACAATGTACCACCTGCATACAGTCAAAAATGACGAGAAAACCCTTCCACACCCGTCTAAGTTATTGATCAACTAAAACCGGTCAACTCGTTCACACTGACGTATGCAGCTTTGAATCCATCTCTAGAGAAGGATATAAATACTTTGTCACCTTCATCAACAACTGCTCAAAAGCCCTCTTTGCCTATCCCATTTGCCTCAAATCCAACGTTCTCAAAACCACTCAAAACTTCATCTCCTTCTTCAAAAACAAATACAACTTGAAGGTTATTGCCTTAAGATCAGACAACGGAGGCGAGTACCTGAACCAGGGCATGAAAGACTACCTTGGTCAAAAAGGAATATCTCATGAACCTGGACCCCCTCACTCACCACAACTGAACGGGGTTGCCAAAAGATCAAATCACACCATCTGCAACATAATCAAGTGCTCTCTCACCTCATCCAATCTACCTAAATCCTTCTGGTCAGACGCTCTTGACCACTGCATGTTTTCCTTCAACTCATATCCGTGCAAGACACCTCAAGGCTTTGTATCACCTAACTCCATCCTACAGTCCACCAACGCTGATCCAAAGTATCTCCATCCATTTGGATGCCTAGTGTGGTACAAGATCCCCAAGGCTAACAGGAACAAACTGGATAATAAAGGACGCCCTGCCATTCTCTTGTCATATCTTCTCAATCATTCTGGTTTCCGCCTGTATGATCTGACCTTGGGCAAAACCATCAAATCTTGCAACTGTATCTTCAACAACCACTCCTTTCCTTATGGTCGCTCTCTCATCCCAGAAGAAAACCACACCCCCATCCCTGTAGAGCTACCGTGGCCCAATCTACCGTTGAACCCAACTGACAAAGCTCCCGCCTCCTTGCTCAACCCGCCTTCACCGCCGTCTCAACCCCTCCTTTCCTGTCCCTCTCCTGCCTCCTCCAATCCCTCTTTGCCATCAAACTTCTTGCTCTTGCCACCCTGCCCTGTCTGTGCGCCACCCCCCGCAGCCTTTCCTGTCCTGTAGCCCAGCACCATCCGACAACTCCGACCTTCTCCCTCCTCTTGCTCTTACGCCCCCCCTGTCCTCCCCCCCTTCCCCCAACACCCTCCCTCCCCAACCTCCTGCTCGTGCTCCCCCCCGCCTTCCCTCCCCGCGCCAATCCTCTTGCATGTCTTCTCCCCTATCCCGTTACGGGAACTTCTCCCGCCACGCTTCTGTTAAGGACAACCTGACTGCCCCCAAGACGTGGAAGCAGTTCCTACGCTCCCCGCACCATTGCCGCTGGGTCGCCTTGGTGCAGGAGGAAATGTCATCTCTCCAGGGGATAAAGACGTGGACCCTTGTGCCTCCCCCAAAAGGCCGCAAGATAATTCAATGCAAGTGGGTCTTCAAGGTGAAAAGGCGTCCGGATGGCTTGATTATTAAGCTGAAAGCCAGGCTTGTCGCCATGGGATTCTCCCAGGTTCAGGGTCTGGAATTCTCCGAAGTTTTCGCCCCCACTCTCCGGCTCAAGACGCTCCGCCTGCTACTCAGCCTCCTCGGACACAAGGGCTGGGTTGGCCGCCAGCTGGATTTCAAGAAGGCCTTCCTGAATGGCCACCTTGATGAGCCCATCTACATGGCCCAACCTCCTGGTTTTGAAGAACCCCATCACCCGGACTGGGTCTGCCGCGTCACCAGGGCATTATACGGCCTCAAGCAGTCGCCCCATCAATGGAACCTGGAACTCAACTCAGCGCTTCTGTCTCTGGGACTCTCTTGCTCCGCCTACGACCCTTCTTTGTACTACAAACTCAATGGCAGCAATCTTATAGGAGCCTTCACCGCTCACGTGGATGATCTTGCCATCGTTGGTACGCCCTCTTTTACCACCTCCTTCACAAAGGCCATCAGCCAGCGTTTCAAGGTTGGGGCCGACAAGGATCTTTCCCTCTTTCTATCCATCTCCATCACTTGTGACATCCCCCGTAGGTCTGTCTCCATCTGTCAGTCTCACTACATCTCCTTGGTCATGGACTCCTACCTCCCTGGCAACGTTGCGACCGCTCAAAATCCCACGGACGTTCATTTCAAGAATCTCTCTCCGTGCACCGCGTCTTCCCCTCCCTCTCCTCCCCGCTACAACCAGCTCATTGGGTCCCTTCTATGGATCTCTCAGTGCACTCATCCGGATGTCGCATTTGCGGTCAATTGGCTCTCCCAATTTCTCACCGATCCTTTGCTCGACCACTGGACCGCCGCGCTCCCCATCCTCTTTTTCCTTCACACCACCCGTTAGCACCGTCTCACCCTGGGCGGCCCCTCAATTGCGCTCTCAGGTTACAGCAACTCCAACTGGGCCAAGGACAAATGCAACCATTGCTCCACCTCGGGCTACACCTTTTGCCTAGGTAATGGGGCTATCTCCTGGAAATCAAACAAGAAGCCTACGGTCTCTCTCTCAAGCACCGAGGCCGAATACAAAGCTCTCTTGGATTCCTGCAAGGAGGGCCTCTGGCTCCGCAACATCCTGGTCAAACTCCGCCTTAGGGATAATTCCCCCGTCCCACTGCTTGTTGACAACAAAGGGGCCAAAGCCCTTGCCAAGAATCCGGAGCACCATTTGCAAACCAAACACATTGATGCCCGCCACCATTTCATTTGCGAGTGCGTCGGCAGGGGAGTCTTCACGGTAGGTCACGTTGCCACCAGCAACATGCTAGCGGATATGCTAACCAAGCCCCTATCCCGTGTTCTGCTCAAAGCTCATCAGCGCTTGTTTGGTATCTCCGGCTGTGGTTAGCAAGGGGGGTGTTGGAATACTGCACCATACTTCTTCCATCTCTCACGCATTCCTTTTTCATCTAGTCATGTCTAATTTACTTCTACTCTTTTTCTTATCATTTTTTTCCATCACATGTTCTCCTCATGTCTCTCCCTCACATTTTACCTGTCACGCGCGCCCGCCCATTCATTGTCTTCTCACAAATCACAGGCGCGCGCACCTACATGTCACCAGCCTCACTCGCGTGCCCATCACCTGAGGACAGATTGCCGAGCCAGTCTGAAGGTCTCTTTCCTCATCCTTTATTCTGACTCCCAATCTGCATGTCCTCAGGTGAGTAACTGTTTCTTTGATTTTTCCTTCTTCTCTCTTTTCCTGATCCTTCATTCTGACTCCCAATCTGCATGTCCTCAGTGAATCCCAATACTATAGTCTTGAGAATATTCAAGAGAATAATCAGGCTGCAATCAAGGCAAAATGCTTATAGGAAACTAGGGATATTTACCATCACAAGATTGACATCAAAATCAAAAGTGATTTGATCAATTGTTTACAATCTAATGTCAGTAGGTTTTTGGCTTGTATCAAAAATTGGAAGACCAATTCTTTTTTAGTGGCTGCTTAAAATCTAACATCACTAGGATCTAGGAAGACAAATCATGTTTTGGTGGCTTCAGATAGATAGATCAACAGAAATAAAGTGCATCTACAACATTGAGCTCCCATCTCAACTTAAAAACCAAACTATCCTCAGAATCAGTCACTCCAACTTTTCAGCCAAAAGATCATGATTTAATATCTATAAGCAGCCAGTTTTGTCAGGCCAAATTTTCAGAGCTCATCCACATCTCCTTGCTCTTACAAAATGAAATCATCAAACAAGCCCTCACCCAGTGTGGCCAAGCGTCTGGGCCAATTTTCTTTGGCAGCAGACTCTCAGTCCTTGCCAGTGACTTCCCCCTTGCACGCACCTCAATGGCCCTATCCCAGCTTGGCAACTTGGAGGAATCCTACCCCTGCTTCAACCAATCATTCAACTTTCCTTGATTGATTGGGGTTTAGGAGATTTGCCTGTCATTTCTGAAACCTTTATCATCAACCCACCTTGCTCAATCATGCTCCCAATGATTTCAAAAACCCTGAAATGTGGTCCTTTGATTCCCAGGAGGTGGAGGGGTATCCAAGGCCAGCAATTGGAGTATGACAGTCAATGAGACCCATGACAGTCATACCCCATCCTCCTCACCAGCAGAATATTCAGAGCAAGATCCACACCCTTTGGATTGTGGGGATGACATTTTCATTGATCAATTCCTCTATCAGTTTCATTTCCTCTAAAACATCCAGAGGCATATCAAAATTGGCTCACTCCCTGAGGATGAACTGTGAAACCCTAAAATTTTTTTTTATGCTTTCATCCTTGTTCATTCTTGATGCTTTCTGTGTCCTTCAATGATTTCTTGTAGTTTGATCAATTGATTTAACCACCAATGAACCGTTGATTGTTTGAAAATTGATCAATTGATGGATTTGAAAGCAAGCAAGCAAGGGCTTGTTTGAAACCTTGTGCTCCCCCTCCTGGGAGAATTTTGGATTCAAAATCTGCTCTTATACAGACTGCCACCCAAGGATTATATGTCTTTATCCTGAAAGCCTGAACGGCATTTTAAAACAACACACAGGCACAATGGCACATCTGGCAATGTTGCACTTTCCTGGGTGGCTAAAGCATCACTCATTAATTATGAGGTCATGGGTTCAAATATCATAGTGCACAACTATATTGTGGGTTCTTACACTCCCATCACCCTCAAAATGTTATACAAAAATTTAATACCTTCTTGATCCTCACCCCCAATTACAGTAGGTGCCTGGTGTAGAGACTCCTGTGGGATTTATATATATAAAGTAGCAAAGATCTTGCTGGAAATGCTTGAAGGGGAATTTAGTATTACTTCTAATCCTTTGGAGTATTATTATATACTAAGAGTGATTTTTAATTTCCTGCCCTTTGAGTACTATAGTAAGTCTGCACAACAATTTATTTAAATTAATGGCTGGTTTCTTTGAGACTCAATATAGGTATCAGATCAGACCTAGATTAATTTTTAACTGTTTATTGGTAGGATTTATTGAAAATGGGACTAGATGTATTGGATTATTGGTTAGTGGTTGACCAGATATATTTGATCTTAGCCAAAATCCCAATATTAAGGGTTTCAAGGGTTCATCAAAGGTTTTGTTCAGGAGTGGAACCAATGATGGGTGTAACCACAGGGGGCTGGGTAGACAAAAATGTTGGTGGTTGCTTTTGGTTGTGCTCTCTTTCTTTTCAAGGTTTATTCATTGATTGAAGGGTTTTTATTCTTTAATTTGGTGCTGAATATGTAGTTCACAGAAGAACCCTTATTCAAGCACCTGTTGGGTGTTTTAATGGGCTAAAGATGGGTAATAACTTGGTTTCTGATCTCTTTTTTCCTTTATAACCAATTCACTGATAATATTTATCTGGGTAGGTAACAAAGATGGATGGGTTGGGTTATTGCATGAATAGGCCAGATGGCATGACCTCAATGGCATATTGATAAAACTTGGATAGGGTAGAGAGGCCCTCCTGAAATAGAAAAATCCTGCCCCCAGGAGTTATCAAGGCTTCCACTCAGGTTTCTCCCTGTCCTGGTGAGGAAAAGTGAGATACAATTACATGAGGCATTTCTGCTGGTTTTAAAAAGCTTTTAAAGTTACATGAGGCATTTCTGCTGTTTGGAAAAAGCTTCTACAGGGGTTTCATGCATGCACAGCCCTGCATAAACTGTGGTGAAGTGCAGAGAAAATATACTCCTGTGCAGTACTGGTGGTTGGTTTGGTGCTACTTGATTCTTCCTACAGGTGTTGCTGTGAATTCACCAGTGGTTTTTTTGGTGCTACTTGCTCCTACCTTCATGTATTTCTGTGCATCACTGGTGGTTCGGTTGGTGCTGCATGGCCTTGAATGCCTGAATATATTGCTGGGTATCCCTTTGGTACTTTTACTGGTGGGTTGCCTGGTATCACATGCTTCTGACTAAATAAATTGCTGTGTGGTGCTGGGGGTTGTTGGTAATGCATGGTTCTGGCTGCTTGCATATATTGCTGGGTAGCCCTGTGGTACTTGTACTGGTGGGTTTTTTGGCATCACATGCTTCTGAATAAATAAATTGTTGTGTGGTCCTGGGGTTTTTTGGTATTACATGCTTCTGAATACATAAATTGCTGTGTGGTTCTGAGGTTTTTTGGTATCAAATGCTTCTTACTACATAAATTTCTGTGTGGTGCTGAGGTTGTTTGGGACTGCATGGTTCTGGTTGAGGCTGGTTTCACTTCCTCCTACTTATACTGTCCTGTATACTTCTTCATAGCCTTGTGTATTTTTATTTTCTTGTTTTGTTTGGTTCTGTTTGAGACTGGTTCCACTTCATCCTGCCTATACTGTCCTGTATAATTCAGCATAGCATTGTGTATGTATATTTGAATGCATTTTGGGTGATGTGACAGGAGCTGAACTAGTTGCACTGCCTCCTGTATCTGTATTGCTGTATTTGGGCTGAGGTGACAGGGTTGGTGTTTGGTTCTGGTTTTGAGGGTAAGCTGTTACTGGTATGTACTTGAGGGTTTGCAAGGTATTTTTTAATGCCTTCCACAGAGCTGTGACACCTGGTTGGGTATGAGTTTGACACAGTTGAAGGTTTCTTGGGCTGTATCTTCTAGTCCATGAGGGATAAGGGGATACTTTGGCTGAGTGACTATATGTTATTTTTCTTGTAGAATCCATTTCTGAGGTTTATTTGAGGGTTTGAGCTACTTTTATACTATAAAAGTGAGTCTGATTGCTATAGGACAGGTTTGGTCTACCAAACTGGGAGGGAACCAGATGGGAGGAGATGGTTTGACAAACATACAGAGAGGTGGGAAGAAAAGGGCTTGCAAGCAGAGGAGGGCTCAAATGAGGGATTTTGAAATCTCATTGGAAGTAGTCAAGGAACAGATTAATGAAAAGGTTGTAGGGTATGTGAAAAAACTATGACCTTTGGATCTTTATACTGCCATCTGTCACACCGTGGTATGTGAAACCATAACAACTGAAAGATGAACTGGTTATTCAGCCAGTTTCATAGCCTTTTGGTTAGGCCTTGCCTCTCAGTTGGTTTTCAGTTGTGGGAGGTATGAAAGTAAACTGGCTTGCCCTGGTGCCTGTTCCATTTGCAATCAGGAAAAGTTTTGGGAACGGCTTGCTCCTGTGACAATTGTTGGGTTTTTTTCCTGTCAACAGCAAGAATCCCAAGTCTTGGTGGCTCCTTATGGTGTTCAGGAGTGTGTCTGAATATAGCCACATTAGTGCAAGATGGGTTAGTGCAACCAGCCATACACAATTTGGGAAAAAGTGCCCTTAAACCCAGGGGTACTGTCACATGCTGGTATTTGACACCATAAAAACTGCAAAATGAAATGGTCTTTCAGCCAGTTTCATAGCCTATTGGTTAGGCCTTGCCTCTCAGTTGTTTTGCAGTTGTGCAAGGTATGACACTATCATTGCAAAAAAAAAAGAACAGTAAAAACCCTCCCCTGAAGAGTTTGAACAGGCCATACAGAAGATGAAAAAGTTCCATTCCTCCACCTCTGGAAAATTAATTGTTCTTTATCAATCCAATCATGATTCCCTGGTTTCAATGATGAAATTTTTGGCTTTGAATAGTGGCAATGTTTGCTGTGGTGTATTTGACTTTTTTGTAGAATTGTAGGGGGAGATTTGCTGAGGGGGCATTTGGAAAGAGTGAGAGCAATGAAATGATAAGACTTGTGAAGTGATGAGCAGAGCAATGGTGGGATGGGAGATGAAGCAATGAGGATAGAAATGAAGATATGAGAGCAATAAAGTGATGAGAGTTACAAAGTGAAACAAGCAATAAAGTGATGAGAGTGATGAAGTGACAAGAGTGACAAAG
Organism: Puccinia polysora; assembly: GCA_025617555.3. Lineage (NCBI taxonomy): Eukaryota > Fungi > Basidiomycota > Pucciniomycetes > Pucciniales > Pucciniaceae > Puccinia > Puccinia polysora. The sequence goes on from CM062618.1 coordinate 14,340,198, forward strand.
TTATGAGTGATGAAGTGACAAGAGCAATAAATTGATGAGAGTAATGAATTGACCAGAGCAATAAAGTGATGAGTGTAATCAATTGAAAGGAGAAATAAAGTGATTAGAGTCACCAAGTGATGAGAGTGATGAAGTTTTTAAGGCAATAAAGTGATGTGAGTGATGAAATTTTGAGATAAATAAAGTGATGAGAGTGATGAATCAGATTTTTCTGATAAGGTTGGAGGTAGAATTTTCACAATGAGCTTGGAGGTAGAAGTATGAGAGGGGTGAAACCAGTAATTTATGGCCTGGACTGATGTGTGGTTGAGTTGGTGAAAGCCTTTAAATACTTTATCTTAAAAAAGCCATTTATTTTTAGGTAAATCTGACATGTCTGATGTGAAATAAGTGGGGTTTTTAAAAAATTTTAATGGCAGGTTTGAAATGGCACGTTTAGGTTGAAGCCTGCCATTAAAAAATTGTGTTTTTGGTTAACTCTGATATGCCCTATTTTTGTGATATTTGTTTCCTAAAGGATGATTGCTGTATTCCAAGCTTTTCAGTATGTTTTGACCACCCAAAGTGCAAGAAATTTCAAATTTTAAAAGTGGCATGCCAACTTAACCTATATGAGCTGATGAGAAGAGAGTTGGCCATGTCCAAAGTATCAACCAGTTAGAATCAAATTTGTTGCAATATTCCTTGGGTTAGCTATCAAACACTGCCTGCTCCCAAGATTGAGTTTTTGGGAGAAAATAATGCCAACAAGTGGGATTAGTAGATATGAAAGCATAGAAGGAAAGCAAATTGTAGAAATTCTTCCATTATTTCCAAGATTTCATGAAAGAAACACCCCCACAAACACCTCATTAAATGGGTACCATTAGCTAATGAATGATGAATCAAATTGTAGAAGAGGTGCTGATAAAGATTTGAGAAGTTGCAAGGGTGGAGGTCAATGAGGCAGCCAATGTGGCAAACACCAATTCAAAAAGAGATGAATGAGAATAAAACAAAGGAGAAAAGAACCAAGTGGATTGAAGAGATGATAAAATGTGAGTAAGAATGGGATTGGAGGGGATTGGAAAGTGTAAATTGGAATGGAAGCCCAAGCACCACAGAAAAATGGATGCCACCTGTATGCAGGTGGCATTTCTGTATCCCATTGATATCTCAGGGTTATGTGATGCTTTATCTCATCATTAACTTTCAGCAGGTGGTGAAATATTGTGACTAGAGATCAGCATTTGCTGAAAATCTAGCTCATTAGTTCATAATAGATTGTCAAGGGAAAGCTAGATATGAGCAAAGCTGTTGCTTCACAAGCAGTCCACATATCATCCAAAAATTACTGCAGTTGGTGTTTGGGAATTCCTTCAAAGTGAAATTCAAAAATTCCAGAAGAGGCTGATTGTTTCCAGACTGGAATTTCCATTAACTGGTCAAAAACTGGGTAAGTCCTCTTATTCACAGCCCAAAATAAAATGCATAAACATGTATTTAGGATAATACTAACACACCATGCTCCTAGAAATGTACAAATCTTTCCTTATATAAATGAGCCATTGATGGCTTCTTTTCTTTTGGTTTCTTATTCAATAGCCTATGTTGGTGTAATTTTATTTTTTATACTTCTACTTTTTATCAGGGAAAATACAGAAAGCCAAGCCAAAATTGTTTGTTCAAATTTCAAAAAATGAAGAATATTTGAAATGGAAGATAACCAAAGACAAAGGGAGTAATGAAAGGAAAAAGAACAAAAGAAGGAAGAAAAATAAGTCAACATCCTCTCTTAGATGTGTTGATTACCATCCCTGGTCTGCACATAAGGGCAGCTTATTTTGTTTTTTGAGGGAAAATTTCAAAACCCAGGCAAGAGGCAGGCTTCTTTTTGCAATGTAGAAATCACATTATTGCTTCCATCACATCCATTCTCTCATCACTTCATCCCAACTTTCATCACATCCCTTCATCACTTCATTGCTTCCTAACAGTGGAGGCACTCAAGGAGATTGCTCAATTACTGGGCTTGTAAATATATTTGATTTATTTATTGGATAAAACTTTCAAAAATGAAGAAAATACAATAGAAACAATAGGAACACCTTGACCATATTGGGCCTTCTTTCCCAAAATTCTTTCATCAATTTTTGAAGTACTACAATCTTGGAGTTTTAAAGATACATTGGCTAGTTGTTTATTAATTTGGAATGAGCAGCCAAAGTGAGTGTGGGTTGAAGAGGTTTTTAAACTAGGAGGAGGAAATATAGTCTCATGATCAAAAAATTGAGTCTTCCAAAGAATTTAAATCATGCCCTCACCTTTTGCAAAGTCAACAATACAACCAAGTTTTGGAAAAGATAAACCATGACCCAAATCATTGCAGGGAGGAAGGATAGGCTTTCCTGTAGATCTGTCGATGTATGAAAATATCCCATACGTAAAACCATTCAAGTCATTCTTATCAGTGTGGAGCTTGTTTGAGAAGTCATCAAATGTCACAACAACATTCAAAAACATGCAGAAATCTTGCTCCTTTTCCATCCACTCAGATGAAGACCAGTTTGGGATTAGATATTCATCTGAAAATTTCTTGTTTTGAGCATGAGCTGAAGTACATAGTGATTGGATCCTTCCAAAGACAAATTTGTTGTGAGCAGGGAGACATTCCCACAGTTCATCATCCTTCTTGATGTTCTCTTCATTCAAACCTGGTTTGCAAGAATAGACCCCTATTTTTGAATTGAAGTCAAAATCAATCAATTTTTTGAATTTTCTGACCAAACCTGACATAAACAATTGGACAAACCTGCAGAGGCACCCCTATCACTTCCAGAACAAAAACCAACGGCATGCATGGAGCCAGTTAAGGCTGCTGTGTTTGTCTTGATGAGTGAATGGCGGTTCTTTGCCATTTGGTACAAGTCCAAGACAATGTTGCAGAAAGTATTGATTTGTGGAGTGCTTTTGGCATCCTTCAAACTGTGGTATTTAAGAATGAATTAGGGCTGAAAATGGCGGTTTGTGACAGCATTAACCAGCATGTGAGGGCACATGCGCGGTAAGAAAACATGGTTGGGTGCAAGATTGTCCCGCAGTGTCACAAAGTATGTTGGCTCATCAAATTCTTGTACAAACTGTCTCCTGGCACTGTTGAAATTTTTGTTACTTGCAGATGTTGAAGTAACATTCGAGTTCAATAGACTGTGTCTCTTTCCTACTACAAGAGGCTCCAATGCATGTTGTTTCTCCTTGGCATCCCCTGAAATGCCAAGCTCATCACAACTACAAACCGTGTTTCAGGATGACACCCAGGAATCACAACATGAATTGAAAACCAAAAGAAAAATAATGCAGAATAAAAAGTTCAATTAGTAATTTTATTGTTGAACAATATTGAGGAATAAAACTTAAATCCCATACCCATTTTTACCAGACATTCCTTCATTTAATTCCATCAAGATTGATATCTAAAAGACTGATATCTAAAAACAATAAATACCCTCTTCTTTTAGAACAAAAAAAAAAAAGTTTACTTACCAATGGGGTGGTGGTCGTGGTGGATGAGGTGGGTGGTGGTGGTGGGTGTTGGTGGGTGTTGGTGGGTGTTGGTGGGTGTTGGTGGGTGTTGGTGGGTGGTGGTGGGTGGGTGAGGTGGTTCACCTCATAGTAGGACAGACCCCAAAATTGGAGCTGACAGACCCCAAGTGTGGTGCAGGTGTCTAAATCACTCACTAGGTGGGGAGGAGATTTGAAATCCCCCCCCCCCCCACCAAGGCACTCCCTAGGACATAATGAGGTTGTTCAATCTGTGCCTACAAGGGATCAACTGCAATTTTTTTGGCTTGTGCAAGGGTGTGGGCATAACTCAAGATACACCTGTTTTCAAGCTTCATTTTGACACACCTCCTTGGAGGGTTGGCATTGATATTATGCATGTTGTGTTCTCAAGCTTCTTTCACAGAATTGCAAACAGAAACAGTAGGGTGCAGGCATCTTGGTGACAGACAACCTTCAAGATTTCCCATGGTTGGCAACCATTGGGGCAAGCTAATGGTTGACAAGAATTGGAGAGAGCTAATGGTTGGCAACCATTGGGGAAAGCTAATGGTTGGCAACCATTGGGGAAAGCTAATGGTTGGCAACCATTGGGGCAAGCTAATGGTTGGAAACCATTGGGGCAAGCTAATGGTTGGCAACCATTGGGGCAAGCTAATGGTCAGTGACCATGTTGGCGACCATTGGGGCAAGCTAATTGTCAGCAACCGTTGGGTTGCACGCTAATGATTGATGACCATTGGAGCAAGCTAATGGTCTGCAAAAATTGGGGAAAGCTAATGGTTGGAAACCATTGGGGCAAGCTAATGGTTGGCGACCATTGGGGCAAGCTAATGGTTGGCGACCATTGGGGCAAGCTAATGGTCGGCAACCATTGGCGCAAGCTAATGGTCAGTGACCATGTTGGCGACCATTGGGGAAAGCTAATGGTCAGCAACCATTGGGTTGCACACTAATTATTGATGACCATTGGGGCAAGGTAATGGTTGTTGACCATTTGGGAAAGCTAATGGTTGGCAACCATTGGGGAAAGCTAATGGTTGGCAACCATTGGGGCAAGCTAATGGTCGGCAACCATTGGGGCAAGCTAATGGTTGGCAACCATTGGCGCAAGCTAATGGTCAGTGACCATGTTGGCAACCATTGGGGAAAGCTAATGGTCGGCAACCATTGGGTTACACACTAATGGTTGATGATCATTGGGGCAAGCTAATGGTTGGCGACCATTGGGTTACACGCTAATGATTGATGACCATTGGAGCAAGCTAATGGTTGGCGACCATTGGGTTTCATGCTAATGATTGATGACCATTGGAGCAAGCTAATGGTTGGCAACCATTGGGGAAAGCTAATGGTTGGCAACCATTGGGGCAAGCTAATGGTTGGCAACCATTGGGGCAAGCTAATGGTCGGCAACCATTGGAGCAAGCTAATGGTTGGCGACCATTGGGGCAAGCTAATGGTTGGTGACCATTGGGGAAAGCTAATTTTCAGTGACCATGTTGGCGACCATTGGGGCAATCTTATGGTTAGCAACCATTGGGTTGCACGCTGATGATTAATGACCATTGGAGCAAGCTAATGGACGGTGACGCTTGGGGCAAGCCAATGGTCAGTGACCATGTTGGCAACCATTGGGGCAAGCTAATCGTTGGCGACCATTGGCGCAAGCTAATGGTCAGTGACCATGTTGGCAACCATTGGGGAAAGCTAATGGTTGGCAACAATTGGGGCAAGCTAATGGTCAGCAACCATTGGGGAAAGATAATGGTCAGAAACCATTGTGTTGCACGCCAATGATTGATGACCATTGGAGCAAGCTAATGGACGGCAACCATTTGGGAAAGCTAATGGTTGGCAACCATTGGGGCAAGCTAATGGTTGGCAACCATTGGGGCAAGCTAATGGTTGGTGACCATTGGGGCAAGCTAATGGTCAGTGACCATTAGGGCAAGCTAATGGTCAGTGACCATTAGGGCAAGCTAATGGTCAGTGACCATGTTGGCAACCATTGGGGCAAGCTAATGGTCAGCAACCATTGGGTTGCACGCTAATGATTGATGACCATTGGAGCAAGCTAATGGTTGGCGACCATTGGGGAAAGCTAATGGTTGGCAACCATTGGGGCAAGCTAATGGTTGGCGACCATTGGGGAAAGCTAATGGTTGGCAACCATTGGGGCAAGCTAATGGCCAGCAACCATGAGGGGAAAGCTAATGGTCAGCAACCATTGGGGCACGCTAATGGTTGGCAACCATTGGGGCACGCTAATGGTTGGCAACCATTGGGGCACGCTAATGGTTGGCAATCATTGGGGCAAGCTAATGGTCGGCAACCATTAGGGAAGGCTAATGGTTGGAAACCATTGGGGCAAGCTAATGGTCAGCAACCATTGGGGCAAGCTCAGCCTAAGCTAATGAACAGCAACCATGAGGCTAAGGTAATGGATGGCAACCATTGAGGGTGAGTCACCCCTCAATGCATAAATGCATACGAGTTAGTGTATAAGGTGTGGGTGGATAGTGCACCCAATTGATGAATCAATCCCTCCATCCCTCCATCCATCCCTCCATAATTTGATCCATCCATCCATCCATTCATCCATTCATCCATCCATCCATCCATACCATCCATCCATCCATACCATCCATCCATCCATACCATCACCACAAGACTTCTCCACTATGTCTACATCACCTGCACACAGCAAAACCACACCCTCAATTCCCTCTGCCCAGCCCACTGAGCCCACTGCAGATCAACCAACTGCTGATCCAGTACACACCAAACCCCCACCCTCAATTCTGTCTGCCCAGCCCACTGAGCCCACTGGAGATCAACCAACTTCTGATTGCCCAGCAATCATCACTCCAGACCGTGAGTCCTTTTTTCACTTTGTCATTTTTGGCTTAAATACTGACCAGACCTCCCTTAGCCTCTCTTCCACCACCCCCACCATGGGTTGAAGTTGTTGACACAGAATCATCATCAAGCCGCCATGCTGCACCCCCACCCCCACCCCCAGCCCAGACCGGTGGCTTGATGAGCACACAGGACACCTTGGTTGTCTCAAAGTCTAACTTCCTTGCTAATAGCAAGCGGCAAATGGCAAAGCTCCTTAAAATGGCTGATGACAAATCACTGCCACAATCAGTGCAAGACATGGCAGTCAAGGCCTGTAAGGGTCTTCAAGATGCAATGGCCTGTGAGTTGAAACACTTGAATGCTAGTCTAATCCCTGGCTGATCCTCATTTTGTCCTTCACCAGTGGTTGAAAACAGTGATGACCTCCCTCCTGAGGAGGAGGTTCAGATTGGGTCAGGGAAACTTCTTTCCAAAAGATGGGCTGCAACTGCCTCTGCCAATCCCAACAAGAAGAGGCATAAATTTGCGCCCTTGATGGAAAGTGATGAAGAGAAAAGTACCCCAGGCCCCGCTACTCTGCCCACACAAGCTGCTCCAAATCAAGTGCCCTCCAAAGAATCCCAAAATCCACTCTTTACCCCTGAATTCCCAGCAGAGCAGGCCTCCATCACCACTCCCCTTGAAACCAATGCTACACCAATGGTAACAGACTCCCAACCCACCAAGGGGGCTACCCCCCCTCTGCCGCTGATCCTGCAAATGAACCTGGTAAGTCACTTCCATCACATCCATCCAAATAATTTCCCTGATTGCCAATCACTTTAGCTCCCTCCATAGATTCACCTACACTTTTCAAAAAATACCTGGCTGAACTCCAAGAAGCCATTCAACCCTTTGCAAATGGCATCATTGACTCAAAGTGCTACAAGTGTGCTGTTGAGGCAGCAGTGCACCTCTTTGGGTTACGTGCAAAAGACCACAAAGAATGGGGATCTTACCCTCAATTACTATCTCACACAATCCGTTTCAACACCATCAGTGCTGGTATTAAGGAATGGATCAGTCAATTGGCTACAAGTGGTAAGCTTGATTCCACTGGGATCTTTTGCCCTCACAGTAGCCAACCTCTCCTCATTCCTACAGATTCAAATCCCTTCCCACCTCGCACATCTGAGCCATATTACATGCCAGATGTATTTGCTCTGCCTCTTCTACCCAGGTCACCACCCCCACCAGCCACAACCATAGGGTCTAAGCTGCAAAATCTCTGGATCCACCTTACTCACCCTCCAGAGTTTTCACAGGTTAGATGGGCACAATTATGGTTCCAATCAGATGATCAATGTGGGATGAGGGGATTTCTTATTTATATTCATACCCTCCTCCTTCATCATTCCCCAATCATAAAAATTTGACAACTGAGGATTTGTCTGTCAAATTCATTGGAAACTAATACAATGCATGATGACAATTTTAATATCCAAGATTCTGTTGTTACAAATATTATGTCTACCAACCTCACATCTAATCTCCATTTCATCATCCCTTAGGCCCCGTTCTTGTCCACACAAAGTTTCATATGGTTGGTGTTTGGTTTCCACCCATCCATGTCTCCTCAAATGATGCTTGTTGATACTTGCTAAGGTTTCAAGTCACCCATAGGCCAAACCCCATGGGTAATTTCATGTTTAAATCCATCCCTGCACATTCCACAATCAGTTTTGACCTTGTCCTCATATCAGCTAAAAGGGGAACTCACTACTCGTGCCAGGGAAACCAAAGTCATTGTCTTGCCTGGATAACCAAATGTCCCCGCAACATTGTCCAAAACAGCCACATGCCCCACTATCTCCTTTCCCATAATCACCACAGTCTCCCTTAGATCTGTTGAGACCACTCGCACATTCAAGTTGGGGTGGGCTGTGTATGGATCTTTGGCATCTTCTGCATGTGCATCTTGAAATAACTGAATCACAAACCAAACATCCCCACCTTCTGATTGCACAAAGAGCTTGGTGATTTGACCAAATGAACAGAGTTCATCCCGCATGATCTGGCCATAGGAAATTGAGTGATTTTTACCTTGATCCAGCCGTTTCACTGTAAACCTTTTATGATGTATCAAGGTACTGTTGATTTTGTGCACATTGTAATTGAGAGACACATCCTTTTGCAGATCTAATCTTCCAACCTCTTGTATCCATAAGCAATGGATTTCTGGGTCTAATGGGGTGAGGCTGAAGCAGGGATTTGAGTTTCCTTGTCCCTTGTTAATTACCTTGGACTGGATCAATAAACTTGAATATTGAATCCTTGATATACATGTCTTCATGATTGTACCATGTATATCACCTGTAATAAATTCATTTATTATTTGCTTTGTTTGCCCAGAAAAAAGTACAGTTTACAGCATGATTCTTAGTGAGCTCACCTGTGCGATTGTTCTTTGGTATCCTTCCCAAGATACCATTCAACCTTTCATGGGCCCAGGCTTCCGTGGCCATTGGTAGACCAAACCTTTTGAGCACTTCCGGGTAATGCTGAGTAATGTGCACATTGGGTTTACTCGTTTTTTGTGGCCATCCAGTCCTTAGTGTTTGATGGTATTCCAGAATTAGTCGTTCAACCTCCATGATATCTTGGTTTGAAATATGATGCTTCATTAACATGTTGGTTATGTAAATGAGAAGAACTGTTGAGTCCTTCAAGATTTTTATTGAGCCAATGTGATCAATACCAGGTCTATGCTTACAACTCCACAAAGGAATCATAGCAAGGGGATAGTAAACCATGTAGAGTGTCAGCCACTCTGCAGCCTTGAGGGATCCTGCACCATGAAATCCAACATTCTTTGGTACCCTTGTCATCCATGATGGCACCTTTGTGTCCTGAATCACCTGTTGGATGCGCCTCAAATCATGAAGCATTAATCAAGGCCCTTGGATGGATGATTCCACTTGAGCTTCTTTCCCTCTGTCATAATCCTTGTTCACTGGACTGCTTCCCTCACCCCCCATCACCTTCAGAGTACTTGTGTGGCTCCCTTGACTGGCTATACTTTGTGAACTTCACAAGCTCCCAATAATTCTACTTCTTAAAGAATACAAGTGAGTACTAGTATATTCAGAAGAGGGTTGAGATTTCTTGCTTTGCTGTGAGGCTGATGATGATTTCCCAGCCTGTGAAGATCTTGATTCATATTTTCTGGATTGACTGGTTGAGCTTTCTTCCATTATTTGTGTAAGTGCTCTCAGATTGCTGGCATTAAGCCGTCTCTTGGGACTTCTCTGGTTGTGATCACCCTCCTCTGATTGATCTTCAGGAGACTTCCTTCTCTTCCCCTTTCCAATGATGCTTTCCAATCCAGTTTTCTCTCCTCTGTTCTTCTCTTGGATTTTTTCCTTCCCCAATTCTTCTCCAGCTAGAGAAATGTTGAGATAACTCATGCTATGATCCTTGAGATTTCCCAAAATCCAACATGCATAAGCTCTATTACTGAACATTCTATTGGGCGCCAATATGGAAGCCTGTTAAAAAAGCTTGCTCTGACCCCCTTCTCCTTGGTAATTTGATCTCGCTCCCATGATGTCTGACATTCCTCCCACTTCTTGGCATTTTTCATGTGCTCGGCATTTCTCCTTGGCTGAAACTCCTTGAAATTTGGATCATTGATCTTGTCCTTTGTAATTTGACAATATGAGCAGAACATGGTTGAAGAATGACCAGAGAATCCTGCCACCTTGCGCATAGCTGGCAAATCCCCAATCAACGGGAACAGTGGAACAAATATATCCCTACCTTGAGGAAACTGGCTGGTTTCAGAAAACCATACTCCTTCACAGAGGTCTTTGATTTCATCAACCGATGGATCTAGAATGTGGTTGATTTCTTCCACTTTGGGTTCCTTGGCCCCAGGGATAATACCAAAAATGAAAAAAAATTCTCTATCTTGTAACTTTCTGCTAGTGGAATGTTGAGACAGATCAAGATAACTGCTCCCACTGAGATTAATTTGTGCCCAACCTTATTTCCAAATGGGTTGAACCAATCCACATAGAGACTGAAGACAAGGTTCCCTGGTTGTTGGGTAAATTTCCTCTTCTTGTCTGCGTCTCCAACAAAGTTGCGCCAGACTGAGCCATCCCAAACAACGCTCATCACATTTGAATTGAGGTTTTTATGATGAAGATTGCTTTCAATGAGCTTTTCAAAATCTGAAAACCATAATTTTCTACCAAGCCAGGCCTTCAAGATTTAATAATGAAATTTTTGAGCTGGTTTGATGGGTCTGCTTTGTTTCCCACTGGTCTTCATCAGCAATTCTGTTTCACAGTACATACCCTGCTCATTACCAGTTTGGCGCACAAAGATTTTGCTAGTGGAATAGAACTTGGAAGTACATTTCTTGAAAATCAATGCTTGTTTGTCCAATTTGTCTGGGATTGGATACAGCTTGAAGCATTCTGGAAAGAATATCCTTGTTTCCAGGTTGGGCTCAAAATCTAGCCTTTGAATTAGAGTGACTTTGCTTTGAGGTATTGCCTTCATGATGTTATTTGAATCAAAATTGAATTCCCTCCCCAGATTCTTAATCTTCTCCCGCTCTGTCTTCAAGAAATCTGTGATTGCCAAGTCACTAAGTTGATGAACAAGGCACATTTTTGCAGCTTGGAGAAGCACAAGCAGACTGTGCCTTGGGACTAGATGAAAAGAGTTATACTTGAGGTGTTGAGAATTGAACCAGTGCCCTCCCTGGTGAAGTGGAATCTGAATTTGCTCTTTGCTTTAATTCCTTTCTGGATTGTTGGAAACCTGAAAATCATTATAGCAGGCAAATCAGAAGATCAGCACATGAATTTACAGTGTTAACTATTTTCCCATCCCTCCTCTCCACTTACATGACTGCTCCCTTGTAATGGCAATATATCTGTTGTGACTTGCAGGGCCTGATTGAGTCTGCTTATAGCTGCCTGATGTTTCTTGAAGGCAGAGGAAGAAAAAGCCATTCCTATCTTTTTTTTCCATCTTCATCTTTATATGTGCACTCGCCACATTTGAATTCCAGACATTGGCATATCTTCCATTTGGCTGTCTTCATATCAATCAATGGATGGATGGATGGATGGATGGATGGATGGATGGATGGATGGATGGATGGATGGATCGATGGATGGATGGATGGATGGATGGATGGATGGATGGATGGATGGATGGATGGATGGATGGATGGATGGATTCATCAAATGATGGAGGGATTCATCAATTGGGTGCTGGGTGCACTACCCACCCCCTGTGCTTTGCAATTATTGAATTCTGACCATGCTCTCCTACTTTGATAATCATGCAGTGCAAAAAACAAACAACCCATCATGGTACAATACCTCTTGAATGGAGCCCCATCAAAAAAACCCCAGACTCTTCAATCAAGCTGTTTCCAGCAGTGTCCCTGGCTCCGACTCCCACTTCTCTCAATGTCTGTCATCCTACTGTAGAGTTGTGATGAATATCACCAAGTCAACAGATACTCACTGGCAACAAATCCCCAATTCCCTACAACAATCCCAGGTTCAATCACTGCCATCCTCTTGCATTCATCAACAGATTCACTCCACTACCTCTCTAGTCCCATTCAAGTCTTCATGTCTACTACATGGCATATCAACCCTAGAAAGAGAGGTTTTTCTTCAAGACCTTGCACAAATCAACTTTCCTTGCTGTGGTTTCAATTTTTCTTAGCCTTGGGAATTGCATTGGAACCAGTTGTTCATGGGACTCATCATTAAACATTGAAACCATGCCTATGTACATGGTGCATTTTGAAACCACCCATTCAACTCAGTGCATAACACAAAATTCAACCTTACCATTGTCCTCAAGAGGTGGTTCATGGGCAGGAGATCCAATATTAAGTCCGGACAATATCTTTCAGAAGCCCATGCAGCAAAACAAAATCAGACAAGAAAATCCAGATGGCGCGAAAAAGTAAGCAATTACTCCCTATCATCCCATGGTATTGTTTACCCCATTTTTTTCACATAGTTTTTCCTCTCTGCCTACAGCTCTCAAATCAACAAACAGAGATCTTGGAATCACTTGTATTACCAAAAAATCATTTGAGTATATTCAGTGAAACACAATGTTGCTCTGACACTGAGGTCTCCAATGAAAAGGTCTTCCAGAAGGTCCAGTGCCAATGGCAATCTCAAGGTTTCTCTGCCCTTGGTCACCAAATAGATAAAACATTTGACAACATCAAAGCTGAGAGACTTGGTAGAGGGTACAAATTTGGTCATTCAATGTGGATGATGAGGAAACCTTCCAACCTCCAAGAAAAACTCACAAAGGTGCCAAAAAGACTCCCCAGCAACTGTTATCAACCTGATTTGATTTCTTCCCTTTCTCCAGAGGGCAAACAGCTTTTGGATATGCAGCCTCCAATTGACCTTGCCTTCATAATGTCTAAACTCATACCTTAAATTATTTGTAGATCTAAAGTCATCTTTTGATATTGATTCTTGTGATAGTAGAATGTTCAACTCTCACTACTTTAATCCATAGAATCTTGCAAGGATATCCTACTTGAAATATTTTTTTCATCAGACATACCTGTGTTGTAAAATAACATAAATATCATTGAATCTTGGTCATGTCCAAAGTGTTTTAATTATCTTCCCCTGCATCAAAATACACTCTACATTGTGAAATTATTATCAACATAACTGTACCAATACCATCAACATAAAAGCTCTTTCATGCAATGATTTGATGTGGTACATACCTTTGACATATAAAACTGCTTTTGGAAACCATGCACATGTATGTGTACACCATGGGGCCACTTTTGGCCGTTGAGGACCGCAGAGCCAACAACAAGGGTCAATTCAACGGTGCGCGTATTGAATGCCTGATATTTTGACAACCGGCTTGGCCAACGGTTGACTGACCAAAAAATGATGGTTGAACAACCCATGTGTCAATCCACCAGTCGCCTGATTGGTGACAGGTGGTCAGAGTTGTCATAACGGCAATTTGCCCCTGCGGTTGAATCACCAGCAGGGGCCGCTGTCAGTGACTTGCCTTTGGGGTTGAGACAACATCACCTCACCCCTGCGGTTGATTCACCAGCTGGATGCACAGGGTGGATCCATGTGACGTCATGGTTTCTGACCCATGACATCAGCTGTTTACCAGTTGAATATTGATTGGCTCAGATGATGATCATCATCATTTCTCTCACTCACTCCACCTCTCTTGATCCATCCCACCACGGTGGACTGCTACTACAACTTCCCTCTCTCTAGACCAACCAAGACCTGACCATCCTATCCCCTCCTTCCCTCCTCATCCATCCATCCATCCATCCATCCATCCATCCAAAACCCCCCCCTCTCTCTCCTTTGAATCTCCCTCTGACAGGTACCGGTCTCTTCTTGGGTACCACTCAATCACTTGCCAACAATTGTGGCCCCCTTGGTCTCCTGATGGAATTCTTGGTCATGGGAACTTGTTGAGCAATTCATTCCCTACCTACTCCCCCTCTCTTCTTCCCTTCTCTGATCCACTGACACCACTCAATCATCACTCAGATTACTACCACCAGTTGTTTGGAATGTCATGGCCTCACTGGGTGAAATGAGTTGAGTACTTTTCCTCTGGCCCGCCCTCTCCCTTTGCTTGACTCCTCTGCTCTCCTTCTCTCCTCTCTCTGCTACCCAGTCTCTCATTTGCCCATTGCAGGTGGTCATGTAACCCTCATCATCCATCCATAACACATTTCTGTTGTCTCCCTGCCATCATCAACAAATCAATCAATTCAAACCTTCAATCTCATGCCTCTTCACACCCATTGAAAGCTGTGAGCAACCTTGATTTGATTCAACAAATTGATTGCAATCAACAGTACTGGGGAGCTTGAGGGTATCAATATTAAACACCAATTGTTTTAAAATCCCCATCCCATGAGAAAACCTGACAAGAGTTTCTTTTTTTAAAAAAATGTTTTGTAAATTTCTTTCTATTTCATTGTTAAAATAAAACTGTAAAATTTTCTCACAAAAAATAAAACATCATGTAATAATATTTATGACAGATTAAAACATTAGTAATTAAAATAAAATAAATATAAATGATTTATTTGATATGGCAAGCCCCCTGTACCAACAATGGAAACCAAAAAAAAAGGTCAAATAATCTTCAAGAATGAAAATGATTCAAACCACAAGGACCTTTTGATCCTTGAGTCAAATTGCTGTCAGATCAACCTTGACAGCAATTTGACAAGGGCCCAACCGGGCGGAGGTGGAATTGGCGTTGAGCCATTAGCAAGCCCTTGACCACGCTCAATGTTTTGGAACACCAATGTTATTTTGACAGGCGCACCACTAAGGGAGTGCTGTAGAACCAGGTTTTGCCAAGCTGGGGGCTCAACAGCGAGTTAGCCCCGTGGTGTATGTGTATGGTCTGTAAAGCATGTTTGGGTGCTGAGCCAAGTTTTTCCAAAATTTGCTAAAGCCTACGTGGCACTTAGCAAAGTCATCTTGGCACCTGGCAAAGCCTTCTTGGTGCCTTGGCAATGTCCACTTGGCGCCTGGCCAAATTGGTCTGGTGCCTGGCCAAGTTTATCTTGGTGCAGATCCAAGCTGGTTGCATTGACCCACCAATCACATGATCATACTTGAAAAAAAAAGACTTGAAGTTGGAGGGAGGGAGGCTGGTCAATTTTGGTAAAACCAGCATTGATTGGCATCAAGGGGAGCTTGATTAGGTGCCAAGTTTTAATCCAGAAAGCCCAATCTAATCCAGCTCCCTGGGTGCCAATCCAATTCCTGCTAGGCACATGCCAAGTCAAACCTGGACAGGCGCCCAGAGGCGCGTTACACACCATAGGTGTATATGGCTATGGGAGAGGCCTAAAACAACATTTTTCATCAAAAATTTAAAACCTTGGGTTGAAATATACACCCCCATTTGCAAATTGATGTTGTATAAAGCCCATCTGGGGGCCTGGCAAAGTTCCAGGTTTTTTTTGTAAAGTGTGTGTGGTTCCCAAAAAAGCTAGCTTGGCAACCAGCCAAGTGATCTTGGTGCCCTTTCAAGTGCCAGTTGGTGCATCCCCAAATTGGCTTGGTGCCTTGCCAAGTTGGTTTGGGTTTCAATCAAAGCTGGTTGCACAACCAATTCTCAACTGTATTGTTTCTCTTTTTTTGACTCAAAAAGTTATTTTTTTTACTTTTTACTTTAAAAAGCTGTGCATAAATTAATAAATTGAATTTAAAAAAGGTTGAAAAAAAAACTTACCTTGTTGAATGTGCTTTGTAAAACATTCCCATGACTTTTTTCTACCCACTGCACTTTTCCCCCACATCATCCACCTTCCTTGACAGGCATATCACCCAATAAGTCAACTAAAGCCTCCAGCCAATTCAGTCAACATGTAATACCATGGGAACTACAACCAGAAAAAACAGTCACTCATGCCTGAAGTCCTCCTTTCCAGCCCTCACATAAACTGGCCTCTCATTCCCTGCTGGAAGAAATTCTTCCAAGGAATTAGTAAACTAATTCTTACTGGTTAGTCCATCTGCAGATAGCTGTCATCTCAGCACAAAAAATCCTGCAACCAGCCTGCTTACTTTATATCACCTTGTCCCTTGCTGGTGCTTCTCTTATTGGATTCAAAAACCCCTTAATCAACAACCTGCTCTGAGCTCTATGAGTATTAGTGCCTGTCCCTTCAGCCCCTTGCACACCAGGGGAGTTGCAACAAAATTTCTCCCTTCTGCATTCGATTAAGAATCCAGTTAGAACATCATCTATCCCAGTACCTAACAGAAAAAGAATGAATCTCATTGAAAGGATTGTATGCTTTGAGATGGTTTCCTTCTCTTAAAAAGCTTCTTTGCATGAGCAAAAACCTAGTCCTCTGTTGTCTTTATCTTCCCAGAGTCAATTTCTATGTTTGAACGCATCTTGATATCAACAGGGAGTTATTTGAATGTTATTTCAAGTATAAGGTCTCATTTTTGACTTGGATCCAATCTAAAACCAATAATATTGGTAGAACCTCATTCCAATACTTCCCTTTAACTCTGCAAATCTTTAATGTTGCATCCTCAAGTTTTTTGTGCCTGTTAAGTTGAATATGTGATCTGAGTTTATTGAAACCAAAGAAAAATGGTCTGAAAAATAATTAAAGGAAGTAAAACAAGTTTTAGAGTGATTAATTCAGCAGTAGAGAGTAAAAGTAAAGTCTGACCCAGGATTATCTGGCTTGAAACAACCAACAATTGGTTAAATTAGAATGAAGAAATGATAAAGGAAGAGAAGAAAAGAAAAGGGAGATCTGAAACAAAAAGATATTTATTGTTAGAAAATGAGGCTGAGCAGGACTGGACATGGGAACCTCCATTCTGTTCAACATTGATAAGAAGCTTCTTTGTTCCCTGAGACTGGAGGCAAAGTTGAGCAAGGTTATGGGTCTTTAATCAAATTGAAAGAGTTAAGATGAGATTTGTGGCAGGTTTCATGGTTGTAATGTGAGGGGAGGCAAGGTTAGCAATGAGATGGTTGGGCAAGGATCCAGAGAAATATGTATAATATATAGTGTTGAGTTGAAAGAAGGGAGGAAGGGAGTGGAATGGTTTAGGAGCAAAGAAGGAAAAGGAAGTGAGGAAGGAAGAGGAGAAGTGGGATGGAGTGGTGGCAATCAATTGATTGGAGGAAGGAGAGATCTGATGCCCCCTCTGAGGATCAGAGGAACGGTGGATGAGCCAGAAGAGGTTGGATGGGAGCTGGTACTTCAAATTGGGTAATTCTGCACTGGGAGATTGATTTGAGGGGAAAAAAATTCAATTTATGACAAGTAAAAACACAACACACAGCCATGATCAGATGTGAGTTGACATGACGGTTAAGGTGAGATGGGTAAAAGAGGATCAAAGAGCAGACTTTGTCAATGAATAGTCCAACATCTGATTTGAGGGAATAATATTGGTGACCAGAGAGTGATTGTTTTGTTTTTCATTCAGCCACTTGATTTTCATGTCCACATTTTTGAGGGCACCATGGTGTGATTCTTTATTTGCCAGTTTTTTCAGGGCCTTGTTATTGATGAAGGCACAGTGAGTGAGTTTTTGACTAGGATTAATTTTGGAGAGTAGTTGAGACAACCAGATCTTTTCTTGGGCCACTAGAACAAGTGACTTGAGCTTGCCTTTGGTGGAGGAGAGGGAGATTGTTGATTGAAGTTTTATGTTCAATAAAACAGGGCAACCATGAAGAAGAATGAGATATCCAGTGAGACTTATTTGGGATTTACGGTCATTTCTGCCATAAGATTTACTGAATAAATCTATTTCTTACTAAAAGGAGGAAATTTGAAGAAAAAAGGATAATTCTTTTGATGATTTGAGTTACTTCCAGGGGTGTTTTGACATGAGTCATTCTGGTTTTATTGTTGAAGCAAGAGAGTTTGGAGATGGCGTAGTAGAGCTAGGCTTGGGTTTGGCTACCAATGAAATTGAGGAAGCCAGTGAAGGATCAATAGTTGTTTTTTAGTTTGAGGAAGGCCTTGTGCTCATCTTCTTTTGCGGGAATGAGCTTTATGTTGGGTGTAAATGGAGTGCTGATTGGTTTACAGTTGCTGAGTCCCAATCTGAGAAGAGAGGTTTTGATGTGGCTGTAATGCAAGAGTCAAAGGCTTTCTTTGGTGTTTAAAAGTTGGTTTCCAAGGATCTTGCTGAGATTTCCATCTTTTTATATCTTGAATTGGGTATTAAAACAATTTCTGGACTCAATTGAGTTGCCTAATACCAGGAGGTCATCAACATAAAGAAAGCCATTGATTTGAGTGGTTGTACTGATGTAGAAAAAAGGATTGGAACTCAATGTTGTAAAATTTTCTTTGATAAGCCAGTTCCTGATTGTTTTGTAACATTTTTCAGATCTTGCTTCAATCTCCAGAGAGCTTTGTTGAGTTTGAGATAGGGGTATATTTAATAATAGCCAAGAGTTGTTTTGATGAAGATATATTTTTTCAGTGGGGCGTGTAGAAAAGCCAAGTTGATGTCCATCTTCCAGAGAGAGATCTTTTGGAAAAAGAAGTAGAAAATAAGTACACAGAGAGTGGTGATTGAACTAGTTGGAGCATAGGTTTGTCCATAATTAAAGAAGTCAAGTTGCTTGAAGCCCTGAACGCACAATCATGAAACACCGGTCTTGTTTGGTCCTTCCTTGATTCAACAGAACCACACGGTGGTCAATGCCATTTTTCCTTCAAGAAGTTATCAGAATCCTTCCCAGAACTTCATGAGATCAATGACTTCAAGTTCAGATTTCATTGACTTGATCCATTATTATTTGTTGATGCAGTGGGTGGCTTTGTAGTAGCTCAGGGTCCAGTTTGTACAATGAATCCATATTACTGGGGCTTCTGCAGAGTTTAAAAATCAAAGAGAGTTTGAGGAGAAGTGGCTTGAAGTTTTTCAGTGACTTTGTGTTAATAATAGGACTTGAAACCAGGACCAACTGAATTGCATAACACAGCAAGTAAGAGTTAGAATTGTACAAACAATCACGCGTGAAGCACAAGTCAAAATTAACCAACAGAGAGACGAGCTGGCTGAGACAAGCAATTCTTATCTAGAGTAAGTGAAAAGGAGAGACTTGAGAAGACGCGGCCAGGCAAGGTGAGACAACCAGTTTGTAGTAGGTGATTTGCTTGATTGGGGACAAAGATTGCTGAAGTAATTTATTGCACGGAGCAACAAGTTTCCAGATGAAGTTCTTACCATGAGCAAACTGGTTTCTTGTTGAAGTGACTTGATTGGTTGGCTGGAGGTTGACTTGCTGATCAAAGTTATGAGCAGATTGTCGTCCTAAGATGGCTCAAATTGATTAATTGATCTTGAGTTGTTGACTTGGTTTTGAGTAGTATGTGATTGGGTTGATTTGATTGATTGATTGGGTTTTTGATTATTGCTTCAATCTTGAGCCGATGGCCAGTTTTTCCTTGAGGTCATGAGCTAGCGCGGTGCGCTGACCATCAGATTGTTGAGACAGCAAGAGCGTGAGCGCAAGAAGCAACAGCGCGCTTGGGTAATGTGTGCAGGATTGGAGATAGGAACGGCGCGCAGGTCTGCTTTACAATGAGAACAGAAGACTGTGTAGTACTGTTGTGAATATAAAGATAAGTATGAAGGAAAGAAGTGGAGATATGAGGAAAAGGAATACCAGTGTGAGAAGAATAAAAGAGAGGAGAACAGGACAATAATAAATCATGAGATTAGAGAGAGTCAGAACATCAACACGCCCCCACAACTTGGAGATCAGTGGAAGAGAGAGCTAAAAGCATTCACCAGTCTTGTGACTGATGTTTTGTTGGCCGCTTTTGTGAGGGCGTCTGCAGTCATTGACTGAGACGAGATCAATTTCACCTCAATGAGACCGTGATTGAAGTTTTTCCAAATGCTTTTGGCCTTGATGTTGATGTGTTTTGCTTTGGAGTTGGATCCAAACTTCTTAATCCTGTCTTCAAGACCCTTTTTATCAATTAGGTGGAATGGGCATTTGAAAGAGCATCAATAGATGTCTTGGATGAGCTGTTGGAGCCAACGTGCTTTGAGGTGGCAGCTTGATAGGGCCACGCATTTGGATTTGGTCAAGGAGTGAGTTATGGATTGCTGGCGCCTACTCGTCCAATATAGCAGGCTGCCTTTGAAGGAACAGATGAAACCACTTTGAGAGACTCTTGAGATGGGGTTGTCTCCCCATGTTGCGTCACTGAAGCATACAAGTCAGTCTGAGATTGACCATGGTCCAAGCGTCAGGGTGACTTCCTTTGTGTTATTCAAGTACCTCCAGACCCACATCACCTCCTTCCAGTGGCTCATGCCAGGTTCTTCACAGTGCCTTGCTAGGCTTGACACAGAAAAGCTGATATCAGGCCTGGCTAGTCCAGCTATGAAGTTCAGCCGGCCAATGGGTGAGCAATAGTTCATGTTCAGAGCAAGGAATTGGTCTCAATCCTCTTTTTTGGGCTTGCCAAGGTGAAGACCGGGAGTGAGTGGATTCAACACCGGTTGACTTTGTTCAAGGCTGAGTTCTTCAATTCCTTTCTCAATGTGTAGTGGTAGGGACAGATGAATTAGGCCGTCTTTCCTGTCTATCTTCATCCCCAGGAGAGTGTTGGGAGTGTGTGCAGAGGAATGTTTGAATTTGGGGAGAAATTTATCTTTGAATTCTTTGACGTTTCCGGCAACCAGAAGATTGTCAACGTGAAAAAATACAAGAATTCTCTTGTTGTCCCCAATTTACAAACATGGATTGCATGCTGATTCTTGGAAGCCCTGGGCCTGAATCCACTTGCTCAGCATTCAATAACAATTCCTTTGTGCTTGCTTGAGTCTGTATAGTGACTTTTTGAGCCTGAGGTATTTGGATGAGCAACCACAGCCAACAAGAGTCTTGATGAAAACTTTTTTGTCCAGCTCAGAGTGCAGAAATGCCCCCTTCACGTCAAGCTGGAGCATGTCCAGGTTTCTATTGGCCATTTATGTCAGGACTGCTCTTAAAGACGCTACCTTCCCAGTGGGTGCCTAGGTCTCCAGATAGTCTAGTCCATAATGTTGATTGAAGCCTTGCACGCACAGTCTTGTCTTAAGAATTGGGGCTTCGCCATGAGCATTGTGCTTGAGCCTGAATACAGGACTGTGTTAAGAGGATTGGTGACTTCTTTTTCATCCCCATCCTCCCAAACCTCTTGATCCTTGATTGTTTTGAATTCTTTCAAGGCTGACTCCTTCCATCCTGGAATGGCCATTGCCTCAGAAAGTGAAGAAGGGAGTGCCTCCAAGCTGAATCCATATCAATCTGGTTTGGTAAGCAAGGCTTGGTTTCTCAGGTTTGGCCTTAGGTTTTCCTCAACGACCAAGTTTGAGTCCAAGGATTCCTTGGAGACATCTCTGTCCAATTCCGCCTTGATGGCAGTAGTCCCTGCAGTGGAGGAGTCCAATGCAGCAGGGAGTGGAGTGGTCGGACTGGCAACTTGACTGTCATTTGGAAGAATGGTTTCTTGGTTTTTGACAGGGTCATCAATGAGGGAGGTGTTTGCCGGCTCTTGTTGATTGAATTTGACATGTTTAGTGTTGATTATCTTGCCAGTCAACGTGAGAACCTTGTAGGAGAGGAGTGATGGATTGAAGCCCAGAAGTACCCCAGGGGCTCCTTTTTTTCTGAGCTTAGATTTGATATTGGAGTCATTGATCCTGTAGGTCAGACTGGAGCCAATTGGGTTGATATAGGTTTTGGGCAGCTGCTTTTGGTGCATTTTCTTCCAGGGGGAATCCTCACCTTTCTCATTCAGAATCTGGTTGAGCATAAGGCAGCAACCTTTAATCACTTTGTGCCAGCGGGATTTTGAGATGCTCAAGTCTGACAAGGTTGCTCAAACAGCCTACATCATGGTCCTATTTGCCCTTTCCGCCCGACCGTTGTGTTGGGAGTGATAGGGTTCACTTACAATTTGATTGATGTGGTGAGTTTTGTAGTAGTTTTGAAGTTTGTGGTTCACAAATTTGCCACCGCCATTGGAGACCACGTCTTTGGGATAATCATTTGTTTTTCAATGCTGGTTTTCTATCACAAAGATGAGCACCTCCGCTGTGCCACTCTTGGATCTGAGTCAAAAACCCGCCAAGTACCAATAATGCAAGTTGATGAGCATGAGAACATACTGGAAGCCTCCTTTTCAAGTTGGGTTGATGGGCCCAATGAGATCCAGATGGATCTTCTCAAAGCAGCTTCAAGCAATTTCTTGTTGGTGCTTAAATGGTGCTTGGGTTATCTTAGCTTTGTTGCATCTGAGACACTCAAACAAGTTTTTTTGCAATTTGTTGAGCTTGACGTTGAGGAACTTTTCCATTTGCAACAGACTGGCATGACCTAAAGAATGGTGGATGGAGAAGAGTTTGGTGTTTGAGTAGTATGAGGTTTTTGGGTTGTTGGCCATGTTGATTACAAACAGGTTGTTAATGATTGAACCAGAGAGCAGTGCTGAATTGGAATTGACCTTGGTGAGCTCAAAGGTGTGTGGATGTTTGCTTGTGTTGACTCAAAGATTCTCTCCTCGACTCATGAGTGCTCCCAATGAGATCAGGTTTACCATTGATTTGGGTACCCAGGCAACATCAGACAGTATCAGATTAGCATCCTTGGTGGCCAAGGCAACTTTACCGCTCCCTTTGATCAAGATGGCCGCATTCTTCTTTCCGGTCTGAATTTGTTTGGTCCCGTTGCTCTTTTCAAGAGTGATAAAGGAGTCCCGGTCAATGATCATGTGGGTTGAACAGCCCGGGTCTAGAATGAAGCGCGTATGGTTGATTGGTTCTGACAACCCGTTTGAGCAGAGCCCGTAGAAGAAGTTGTCGAAGTGAGCTTCGTCTTTGGCTTTTGGTTTGCTTTTCTTTGGTCCTTGGTTATTGTGGGAATTGGCAGGCTGGAGTTCCGGAAATTTGAACCAGCATGAGCTGGCCAAGTGGAAGGTTATGGCCGGATTGTGCTTCCCATTCTTGCATTGCAGTCACCTGTACAAGGCAAAATTCACAGGCTCAACACGTTCTCCTTTGGCGATTTATTCATTTTTGTGTTGAATGAGGTGATTGAGAACAACATTGATCTTCATGTTGGTGGTGGAGTGCATGATCTGCGATTTCATGTTTTGCATTGAATAGGGAAATTTGAAGAGGACAAGGTAAGCAATTATATCCAAGGGGAGTTCAATGCCAACCTTGGTCATCTTTTTAAGATAGACCTTTACTGTGGTCACAAAGGTTTCAATATTGCTTTCCATGGATAGGTGTAGGAAGCCGTTGAAGAGGCAAGCTTGGTTTGCAGACTGGGATGAGGCAAGGTGTTCTTGGGTTGAGATCCATATCAGCTTGGCGTCATCCTTGTTGGTGTCATCAATGATGTTGTTGTAGGAGTTGGTGTCAAGCTTGGCTAGGAGGTGAGCAACAAATTCTTGATTTGTGTCCTCATCCAGACAGGTTGAGTCATTCGTGTTCATGATATTAAACACTCCACGTAGTTTGAAGAGTTTCTTAAACTTCTTCCTCCATGTGCTGTAATTATTGGCTGTTATCAGAGGCGTGGATTCAATGAGTGATTTGATAGCAAGAGATTTGTAATTGGTGGAGTACCCCCCTGGTCCTGGTGTGGATGAGGTTCCTGGTCAATCCATTATTTGATTGGTGCAGGCTTTTAACCGTGTAAATTATAGGACTGGAAACCAGGACCAACTGAATTGCATAACACAGCAAGTAAGAGTTAGAATTGTACAAACAATCACGCATGAAGCACAAGTCAAAAGTAACCAACAGAGAGACGAGCTGGCTGAGACAAGCAAGTCTTATCTAGAGTAAGTGAAAAGGAGAGACTTGAGAAGAGGCAGCCAGGCAAGGTGAGAAGACCAGTTTGGAGTAGGTGATTTGCTTGATTGGGGACCAAGATTGCTGAAGTAAGTTCTTGCACGGAGCGACGAGTTGCCAGATGAAGTTCTTACCATGAGCGAACTGGTCGCTTGTTGAAGTGACTTGATTGGTTGGCCGGAGGTTGACTTGCTGATCAAACTGATGAGCAGATTGTCGTCCTAAGATGGCTCGAATTGATTAATTGATCTTGAGTTGTTGACTCGGTTTTGAGTAGTACGTGATTGGGTTGATTTGATTGATTGATCGGGTTTTTGATTATTGCTTTGATCTTGAGCCAATGACCAGTTTGTCCTTGAGGTCATGAGCTAGCGCGGTGCGCTGACCATCAGATTGTTGAGACGGCAAGAGCGTGAGCGCGAGAAGCAACAGCGCTCTTGGGTAGTGTGTGCAGGATTGGAGATAGGAACGGCGCGCAGGTCCGCTTTACAATGAGAACAGAAGACTGTGTAGTACTGTTGTGAATATAAAGATAAGTATGAAGGAAAGAAGTGGAGATATGAGGAAAAGGAATACCAGTGTGAGAAGAATAAAAGAGAGGAGAACAGGACAATAACAAATCATGAGATTAGAGAGAGTCAGAACATCAACAGTTTGGAGTCATCATCAGGGTTGAAAGTTGAGGATTCTGTAAAAACATCAGAGATACCCCTGGGAGCAGGACAGTGGATCCAATATGACTGCAAATTGAGATCAAATCCAACCAGAATGCCATCCAAGCCCTTTTTTTTTGAGTTTACCAGGAGAAAAGGTCTGATTGAGGAGAATGGTCTTGGAGCCAAGGATAAAAATTAGATGGATTTGAGGGGATTTGCCTGTCAAAAGTTGTTAGGTCAAGATTTTCAATTTGAGAGAAGGAAAAAGGCTGAGAATCATGAACTTTCTGACAAGTATTTTTTCCAAAAGGAATATTGTAATGTTCATGTTGATCATAGTGGTTATTGCTGTCTTGAGAAGAGAGAAATTTCCTCTTTTGGCAACAGGATTATGTTGAGGAGTATACGGTTTGGAAGTTGTGTGTTTGATTTCATTTTTGATGAAGAAATTGATGAGTAATTGACTTATGAACTTGCCGCGATTTTCTGAGAGGAAGAATTTCAACATTTTTCCCTTTTGGTTGGTATGAATTTTGATGAACTATATCACTTCTCCAGTTACATTGGATTTTAGTTGAATTGATATACATGCCTTGAATCTGGAAAAGTCATTGGTGAGAAGGAAGAAGTACCTAAAACTGCAGAGGGAATTAGGATTGATAGGAACACATAAATTGGTGGGGATGAGTTGGAAAAACTCTTTAATATTAGGGTGATGGCTACAGAAGGGTTAGGGATAGATTTTTCCTTTTGAAAAAGAGAAACATTCAATCTGGTCCCATTTGAGATTGGGAAATTCTTTGGACAGGAGGTGAGTTTTTTTAAAATGGGGGTGGCAGAATTTTTTATGAATAGTGCAGAGAGATATGAAGGAAAAGGAGATTGGGTGAGGATGCTTGAGTCTGTTGTTGATAAGCAGAAGATTGTCTTCAATCATGCTGGAAAGTATTTGGCAATTTTTCAAGAAGATCAAAAATTCTCCTGGGGTTAGAAGAGCCAGTGAACAACCCTTTTGTATGAGCTGACTGAGCAACACAAGGTTTATTGAAATATTGGAAAATACAGGGAGTTGTTTAGATTGAGGTTTTCTAGAGAGGAGTTAAAGATCACGGTAAAAATACCAGAAACAATATCATGGTGTTGGGATTGCCAATTTGGATTTTGGTTGTGTTGCGGTGGCGGTGAGGAAAGAAATTTGGATTTTTGAACATACAATTTGATGACCCAGAGTCAAGCAGGAATGGGTTCCAATTGAGAGTTGGTGCTGGGGCCATGCATGTCAACGTCCTAGATGCCAAGACCCTTTCTATCCTTTAGCTACCACAGGTGATAGAATAAATAAAAATATATTATTCAATAATTGCAGAAAAAATCCAAAAAGTATTTAGATAAGGATATTGAAAGTTTGATTGGTATGGTCATTGTTTAATATTATAAATAAATATTAATAAATTGATTATTAAATAAATTAATAGAGGGGCCACAATAATATTGGGATCTTTAACACCTATCTTCAGGGAATTAAATTTTAAAACATGTATACCTGGTTACTATGGAACCTTTAATTTATATTCCTAAAAGAGAT
Organism: Puccinia polysora; assembly: GCA_025617555.3. Taxonomy (NCBI): domain Eukaryota; kingdom Fungi; phylum Basidiomycota; class Pucciniomycetes; order Pucciniales; family Pucciniaceae; genus Puccinia; species Puccinia polysora. Next base: position 14,366,267 of record CM062618.1, read on the forward strand.
ATTTCCCAAAGATAATATATATATAAAATATATGGTGGTGTGAAAGTTCCTTTTAGCCAAGCTTCCACGACAGAAAAAGGATCATAAGACTGACTGGTATGTTATTAAACCTTTAGTTACCTGTTTGGGATGGGCACTCATGGTTTAAACCTATTACTGGGGTTAAAAAGGTTGTTCAGCAGTTTAAATTGATAAAAATGGTTGGGGAGCAAGTTTATTAATCAGACTAAAGCCATAAATAGCTTAATTATCTCTTATAAAGATGTTATTACCTTGGCACCGTGTCTGGATTTAAATATAACTGGGTCTCTGGGTATCAAAAACCTCAAAAAGGGGCCTTTATTTATATCTTTTTGATCCCCATTTCTGTCTTCCTGAGGGGTACAGGGGCTAAAAGGGACGGTGGCTAAGGCTAGAAGGGTGACCAGTGGTAGCCTGCAACGTGTTCCTGGTTCTTTAGCATGGGTAAAATCTAATTCCACAGTTTATGGGAATTATTCTACTTTTTGATTGATGTTTAGACTTGTGAATAACACAAAACTATCTTCATGTTTATTATTTAATTAATTATCCTTAGTAAATATTCCCAGAATGTTAAGAATTTTCTTAGTAGAAATTCCTACGGATAATCTGATGCAAGGTGGGTTTTCATTATGTATTAGTTGATGGGAGTAAAATCATGATATTTTATTTTACTGCTTATTTTCAAGATTCTGTCAATTTAATGAAAATAATTAATTAAAAATATAAGCTATAAGAATTCATGTAATAATTTTAAATATTCATTTCCCTTAGTACGTCATGGGAATACTGATGTCTCAAAATTTCCAAAATTGTATATTCAAAGTATTTTAAGATATTTTACAAATAGTAGTTATCTTATTTTCAACATATTGGGTATTTTTAATTATATTTTATAAAAAAATACGTAGAAAGTTTATTTAAGTATTTTTATATAATTTTATGTATTTTTAGATTGTCTATTATCAATGGGGATATTTATTATATATTTAGTATGTCCCCATCTAGGTTGTACCACCTTTACTTGGTACCTGGGTTTCTCAAGCCACCTGTCACTCTGCCAGCTTGTAGTCCCACGGCTGTGTACTTGTCAGCTTCCCAGGGCAATGTACACAGCTTGTCAGGGTACGCAGAAAGGGTTGATGTGCTGCTTCTCAGCTGAGCGCAGATGTTGGTTTCCGTGGCTGAGTGCAGGAATTATGACAAATCCTATTTCTGCATGTAATCCTCCAAATCACAGAATTCTTGGATTCTGTCACCAAATTCACTTTGAAACCTGTATGTGGGGTTTCATGTGAATTATTAAAATGTCCAATATCCCAATGCCGTTTCTCTTTCCAAATCTTCATAATTTATCTAAAAATACAAACAGTAGGAATTTGAGGTTTATGTAGATTCAGAATTTGAAATAATATTTCTAATATTATTTCTCCTTTAATACAATTTTTATTTTTATTATTTATGTTATTTTGTTAATTTTGCAGCTTGCTCTGCAAAAGTAGCAAGCTTACATTCCCCCACTCACCATGAAAAAAATGGTTGCACCTGCCGGCAGGTGTAGCACCTGAATCTTGTTTTGCTTTTGTTTTGACTCTTAGAAAACTCTTTTTCTAACTTGAGTTGGAACCTGAGAAAAGTTGTTTGTATCAGTTCTTGAGGATTCCAAGTAATTCTAGTGCATGCATGGAATACAGAAGATTTGGAATTATGAGGAAATTTAATTTAATTTAAAGTGATATAGAGGAGTGAAGAAGGGGGTTTCACAACTGACACATACAAGTCACTTCCAGGATTTTATAAGTCAAGATTTTGATCCTTTTTTCTTTCTATTTCCTATTAGATCATTACAAGAGGCTTGAGGGTCCTTTTTTTGTTTTTTTTACTTTGTGGTTGAAAAAAATTGTATATTTTGAAGGGATTAAATTCAGTTTTTAATATCTTCTTTTTCTTCTTGTGAAATGTAATGAATTTTAATTTGATGTAGGAAATTTAAACTTTGATCTAAATTTTAACTGAAGATTCAAAAATCTGCGCAGACCTGTTGGAAATATTTTACCACATAGAAACTGAGTTCAATGATATATTTCAAATAAATCAATTTGACATTGAAATAATTGTGGAGGTTCACATTTTGTTTTACAAAATGAATGAATTTACAAAAAGCAAACCATTTCCTTGAATCAGTTGATTTATCTAATATCTTTTGGCAGAAACTTTGTTTTAAACATTTTATATACTATTGGAAGCTCAAAAGAAGAAATCTAGTCATATTGAACTGTTTTATTTAGCAGGAATTAGTTAATAAATAAAATTTGCTAATCTTTCTAATTTATCCTCCACTGGCTTCATCTCCAAAACCAATTTCTCTGTCCTATTTAATGTGGAAAGAAATAGAGGGCAGTAACAATTAGAATGGAGGGCTTCACATGGTATCATCTGATAATTTGGGACTATTTAATGATAAGTCCTTCCATATTCTACTTGTTTTTAAGCTTTAAGTTCACCTTTCATCTCAGATAAATAGTTGAAAGTGTTGTTATCAAAATTATGAAGGAATTGTAAATAAACTTTGCTTCTCCAACACACTTGGACAGAGTGATATTTCCCCTCATTTTTCTCTTCTGTATCTGAGCAGCATTCCACACTAGGGAGAAGGTGTTTTGCCAAATCCTTTCCCATATGGTGCTCTGCAGTGGCCAAGCGGTTTCTGAATATCTTGCAGATTGAAGACCAAAATTTCATCTAACAGGATTTAGAAAATGGAGAGCAATCTTAAGCTAACTCTGTGTTTAACTCTAGCCCTAGGCTTCTTGTTACATGTCCTAGGCTTCATGTAATTATCCTTCTGTCCATGTAGCCAACTTTCCAGTAGGCCAAAGAGTACATCCTTCTTGCAAAACTCAATATCAAGTGGATAATGTATAAATGCATCATTGTCCTTAGCATTTAACCAATGTTTTATTGTCACTTCTGACAATATTTGGTCCCACTTTGTTGAATTATGATGTTCCCATTGGAAAGTTGGAACATGTATGCCATAGCTTTTTAATTCTTTCTGGAATTGATCTTTGAACTTTCCAGGAATGCTCTTCTTCCCTCCATAGAGGTTTTGATTGGTTTTTTCCATGTTGAAAAATTTGTTGTTTGGGTCAATTGTATTGATGCTTTTTGAGTTTAAAACTTGTACTTGATCTTCAGTGGGCGGGTGCAGAACCCTGTCTCCTTGAGATTTTATGTTTAAAATAGTCTTGAAATAGTCACATAAGCATAGACTTATGGGGTCATTTGAATTTGGCAAATGTTCTGCTACTTCCTTGTTTAATGTGCCAGTTTTGTTGGATTTTGAACTATGAGGAGTTCTAGAATCCACATTATGATATAGAGAAGTCTTCAATTAGTGCTTGAAACATTTTTGGGGTTGTTTGAAGTGTGGATTTTGTGGAGGGAAGGAGTTTCCAGACAATTGAATCTGATGTTATCAGCCATTGAATATGATGTATTTTGAGAGATTATAAAGGGTTGATTTACAAATTGAATATCTCAAATTGGTTATGCATCTACTCCATGATTCATTTCAAATATGTGAGCCAAATTCTACATTGTGCAATGAAAAAAAAAATATTGTCAGAAGCAAGAAATATTTGGGAACTACCACTTGGATTTTGATAAAAATGACCACATTTTTTATTCATGTTTGGCTTTACCATGGATCTTGATTTAGATGATGATTTTTTATCATTTTAAATGATGTGGAGAATAATAATCATTCTGTTCCCTTTACAGGCCAAAAGAATTAATCAAGAAAAAAGATTGATACTTATTGTCAAATTTCACAGTTTTAGTAATTTTAGAGATTTTAAAATGAAATTTTAGAGCTTGCTGTTGCAAACCAACTATTTCCTTGGTAGATTTATTTAAAATCCAGAAGAAACCTATCATTAAAAATAGAATTGTTCTCAAATTACTGGGATGAGCACTTAAGTTGTTTCAAAATTCACCTCCATTTCTCAAATCCACAGTATGATCAAGATGATCAATTTTTCTGAGGTTTAGTATTGAAATCAATGAAATGCTTCTATAATTTTTTTACATGGAAAGTCAAATTTCAATTTTGAATTGGTATGAAAATGCTTGAAAAAAAAATGATTCCTCTAATGCAATTAAGAGGTGTGATTTTGATTCAACCTGCAGTAAAATCTGTTGGGAATCTGCTTTGATATCTGCTGCTGGTAAACAAAATATTGAAAGTTTTCTTAGTAACTGAATATTTCTGGTGTTGAATGGAAATTTACAAGGATTCATCTGAAGTTTTGAGTGCTGAAATTCTTCCTAATTGAAAAGAGGGCCAAGGTAATATTCTTGAAAAAACTGGTATGAAAAAGTCATTTCTGGGTCATTTACCACATTTTAGATAAAGTTTTTGCATTTGAAATTAGGTAGAATGTAATTTATTGATTAAAATCATTTTCTTACTTCCTTTCATGTATTAAAACTATTTCATTTTATTTGTTGAACCATAAATTTGGAAGATTCAACTGAAATCTCTTGAGACATATATAAAACTGACTGCATAAATAAAAGCCAATCTTACCACCATTCCACTTGTGTTTACCTTCATGGGTTGGTTGGAGTTGATAAGAGGACAATATTTCACAAAAATAGTTCAATTTACTTGCAACACTCATCAAGCTTTATTCTTCAACTTTTAGTTTTTTTTGAAGCCCAATATGATTGAATTTCTTTACAAAGAGAGCTGCTTATGAAAAATTGTTTCTTTCATTTAAAGTCATAGTGAATTTTCCAAGCTTCTTTTGAGATTAAAATCAGGTGATATCATCCAAAAATACTTTGATTTGATACCTTTGAGGTAGCAAACCCCATTCATTGGAAAAATACATGGATTTTCATAGGATGAAATAATTCATTTTATGAGGAAACCAATGGACAATAAATCTGATTGGATTTTGCCACATATCAAAAAATTTATTGGACTTGAAAATTTAAAGATTATAAACACGTCAGACACTCCATAGTTGAAAAACTTCCATGTATTATTGATTTTTTCATGAAAGAAAGATGAGGTTTTCTTTCCTCATTGCATACCAAGGCTTTTTCTAGAATTGGCTTTGAGATAAGGCACTTATTATTTTCTGTTCTTGTCAACCCTTGTGTTATAATTGAAAAGAGGTGGAATTTTCATGAAAGATCAAGTAGAGAATCCAGTAATTGTGAAAATTACTGGTAATCATTGATGAGAAACATCTAAAATTCCATTGGAATTGAAATTCTATTGACCACCAATGGAACAGCTGTAAAAGAAATAGAAATTAATGATAAATCTGATATGATTTTTGAAGCATAAGTACTTACACCTTCCAAGGAATTCACGCCTTTCCATTGAAAGGTCCCAGAAATTTGGTATTAATTGTTCCGGAATATGAAATTCTAAGGCCTCCCTGTCAATTATTCTTTGAATTTTGCAAACACAAACTCTTTCATTCTACTCTTCATGCACCCAGATTTCACTTGGTGCCCAAATTTTGGGACATGGCTCAATTTTTTCCTTGAGCTCATGATCAATATGTTGGTGTGTTTCTTCCAACCATTCTTTTTGTTCATGGGATAATAGAAACATTTTCTTTGCTTGAGGTTTCAGGGGTATTGGGAGCAATTGGTGGATTGGATAGGTGTTTTCTGTGAGGTATGAGTTGGTTTGATAAGTTGGGTAGGAATCCATTTTGGTTTGATATTTATAGAAAATGAAAAGGAAGTATACCATTTCATGACTTCAAATTGAATATTGCATATATAAAAACCTATGCATAGATTGTATAGAGGTCTTCATGGGTGCTTAGCATTATATGCATTAAATACAGTAATTGAAGCGTATTACATACTGTATTACTTTGGTAATGATTTGACCAGATTTTATGAAATTCCTGTGGCATTTTGAAGCATAAATGTTGAATATTATTGGATCTATTGGTTTGGAGATGATATAAAAATTGGAATGAAGTTTCCTTGGTTGATTCATTTCTTAAGATATGAATGATTGGTTGATAAATGAAGGTATTGTGAATCACTGATGTTGATAACCAAACAAAAATCACAGCTAAAATTAAAATTAGGAAAGAGAGATATTTGCATTGATTTGGATTTTTTTATATATTTGATTGATATTATGTACACTAAAAACAGCCATGATATGATCCCTTGCTTTGTTTTAATTCCTCTGAAAAACCAATCATAATCTTGAACAGAAGAATTTTGGAGATATACAGTAATTTTTTAGCAGAGTGCCGTGCCTACTTGCTTTGAGTTGCATCCCATGACCTTTCTATGAGTGTTTCAGCAACACACTGCATCCATGCTGTTGAGGCAAAACAAACATGATATTTTCATAGGGAAGGCCCAAAATATTGGATCATTTCAATGTTCCACTTGCAGTTTTTTTAATATGCAGAATAATGTCATTCTTCTTTCATTGGTCCTTGACTCCCATGAAATCACAATATCAAATTAATTTCTTAACAAAAACTCAGCTATTCTTAATTTAATTTTTTTTCAAGATTTCTTCATAATTAATATGCTTTGCAGCACATGATATTAAAAATGATGGAATGAGCAAAGAATCTCATTATTTTCCAAAATGTAGGGTTTGGTTTGAAGTTAAAGACTACATTAAATGTTTGTTCATTTCCAAATCAGCAACTTAGTCAATAAATTTCATGGGCAGTATGATCATGGAGCATTCAATCATTCAAAATAAAAATGTTTTCAAGTCAATAATTTGATTATCCCAAGATCAGAAAAAAAATGTAAGGGTTCTGAGGTAAATTCAACTAAGTTAGAAGAGGTAGTTTTTTCAAAAGCCCAGACAGTATTGAAGTGGCTACCCAGATCATAGTCAGTAACCAGTACAATATCCTCCAGAAGGACCTCAGCCAATTTTTGATAAGAAAATATCTCAGTAAAAATGCTAATTACATCTCTCCAGTTGATTTTTTGGTTCTTACTAAAACCCATATCACTCAAGGCAGTGAGAATATATGCACTTGTGTTACCAAGTTGGCCCCAGAGTGGCTCAGTAGGTAAGCCAGCTTTCAACTTTGACTCAAGAAAAAGACTTCCAAATTCAAGGAGCATGCCAGACTTCCACTTTGGCATGATTTGTCAATTTCCTGGACATACCCATATAGCAGCAGGACCAAAAACTAACATGTGTGAAACACATGCTAGAGAATTGGTCCCCCATTGATTCTTCTTTTCTGCTGAGTCCTTTGAGATAAAAGGCTGCCAATGATCTTCTTTTTCATCAAGCCGTAAGTTGACAAGCCCATTGATTAGAAAGACAACATATTCAAAAACAGTATGAAGTCCACCTCTTCCAGCATTCATCTTGGCATCCTGGTTAACACCCAACCTCTTGTGTTGAGCAAAGGTGGAATCATCAATTACAGCTGCTTGCAGGTTGGAAAAGTAGCTTTGTGCTTTGAGTAAAGCCTCATCTGAAGTCCCGTTGTAAGACTCCAAACGGTGCTAAGCCGTGGCAGTTCTGTGGAGGGGAAAGGTGCTGTTTAGGCTGCCCTCCTAGGAGTTACAATAATATTTAAATGTAACCGGAATCAAGGTCCAGAACCTTATGGATGAGAAATCAAAGTAAGGGAAGAGGATAAGAGTGGTTGGTAGCGATGGAAACAACACTATCTGAGGCAAGATGGTGCAGGTAAAGACTTGAAAAAATAAGTCAAGGTTTGTTCAGAGTTCAATAGAACAAGGCAGTTGTAAGTAACAATGCCCACAAGCTAATAACTCTGGTTGTCAGCAGCTGATTAGGAAAGATCAACTCAATCCCAACCAACCTCCAGGTTCTCAATGAACCTGCCCAACTCTCCGCAATCAAGCGCTTGAAGGGTACCAGATAACTGTGGGAGGCTGAACAAAACAAAAGCAATTTGTTTATGAAGCTCTAGAGGCAAATCAATAACGAATTTGAGCAAGAATATCCCAACCCTTCTCAAGGGACTCAAGAACAGCGTGGCAAAATTCAACATTAAAGAAGAAGGGAGGTATAACACTCCAGGTTTTAAGCTTAATAAAACCTCTTCAATCAAACGTGATTGGCTCCAGAAAGATGATCAAGGAGAGATCAAGACCAGTATGGTCGGAAAAAGGGATCAGAGTGGTATAACACACCCAAGAATTCAGACAGACAGGAATTCTTCTTCAACCAGCAAGGCTATTGGTTGGTGATAAGGATCAAAGTCACAAGGGACAGAGTTTGAGTACGGAGGCTCAAAGGATCAAGGGGAAATCATGGATATACCCGGATAAGTTGCTCAGATAAGCGGGGAAGGATGCCCACGGATAAGTTGATTATGATGATGGGGGAGACAGATGAGATGAGATGATGATGGTCTCATGGATGATGGGCCAAAAGGCAGGGGAGAGCCCCTCCTTTTATAGACATGAGGCCCTGTATACTATGTACAAGAGATACTACAAATAGATGCGGGAAAATGAAAACATAAAAAAAATAACATGAGAGGAGAAATGTCACCCGCGTCGAGAATGACTGCGGGCAACCAGATGGACACCCGCAACAGCGGTCGCGGGTGTCGACAACGGCTGTCGTTGCCCAATCGGCGGCGACAGCGGGGTGAAGGTTCCGACGGCCGCAAGCGGTTGCTCGCAGTCGTCGGTCGGATCAGATGATGGGCAAGGATCTGAACTCGGATGAGCAGGGTTGAGTTTGGGAGGATCTGATGAACCCAAGGGAGCCGGGGATTCTGCGTGAGATGAGTCATTGATGACGATAATCTCTGGCTCCGGTTGAGGCGATGAATGTCTAGCCAAGGGGTTCACAAACAAGAGGTGTGAAGGATGATGGTGGGGTTGAGTGGAAGGGTGAACAAGGGTCGAGTGAGGATCGGGGCTAGGGATGATGGTTTGGTCTGGACGGCTGGTGGGAGTGGGGAGATTGAATCGATGTTTGACAACCGTCGCGACAAGCGACGGCGTTGGTTGGATGAGAGGATCGGGAAGGATCAAATGAGGGGGTCGTGAGGGATGAGGATTGATTTGAACCTCATACTACTGACGAGAGATCTTAGGATGAATTTGATCCAACGGCTTGGGTGGGTGCTAATCGAGAGGAGAGGTCGATGGTCATCTCACCCCATTTGGTGAGTGAACCTGGGGAAAATGCTGGTGATGCTAGGTGCGACGAGGGTGATTTCCCTGGGTGGAGCATTGAGGTTCTCGAGGGAAGGTGAGCAAAACAAGTTGGCAACTCGGTCGGATTGTGGAGGGATTGACCAAGTTTCGGCTTTGAAGAAGGAGAGTAGATCAAGGGTCATACCCAAGGTGAGACCCCAAAGGTTTAATTGTCGCGTCATGGATGTTGAGGATGATTGATCAAGGTTGGATGGAGGATGGAAGGATCGAAGGGATTGTCAAAGGTGGTTTGACAATCGCTCGCGTCGCCAAAAGTCAGGGCCGCGAGCGCAACAAGTAGGAGTTGAACATAGGAGGGGGGGATCGAAGCGGAGAGACAGGCAAGAGGCCTGTCCTAGACCGCTAGGACAGGGAGAAGTTGAGAGATTGGGGGAAATGAAGGTACCCATAGGGGTACAACCAAAAAAAAATATTTTTTTTTTTTTCTTCCGTGGTGTCCCGGATTGGTCACCACACCGTCAATACCTTCCATTGAGAGAAGGATATTTCTGGAGATTTTGTGTGAGACTAAACCTATGATTTCATTCAAGGTGTGCTTCAGTTTCATGTATGCCCCATGTATTGGCTCTCTGGTATAAGTTAGGATCTCAGAGAGGGGATGCATATTGAGCTGGACTATCTTCCTGGAGCAAGAGAGGGAGTTTGTGTTTATGAAGGTGCTCCCAACAAAAACATCATCATCTTTTCCAAGAAAGATTTTTTCTGATAATTCAAACATTAAGAATCAGTTTATTTTCACGGGAGTGGAAGAAAACATCACAAAAATTTACCATCTTTGCACTGTGTCAAACAGAGGTCCAAAAATTTTAAGATTGTTGATGATTTGGGGGGGTTTTACAGGATCCTTTGGCCAAGAGGGTTAAGAGTGTTGTTAATTAATAACTTGGTAGTGCTGATAATTTTGGTATAAGTTGAAGGGGTTGCATTGTCTTTTAATTCTTCCCAGTATGAAAACCTCAACAGTTCTTCCTTAGTCAAGCAAACAAAGAGTTCTAGGCAATGCAATAGAATTAGCTGCCATGATTTTCATTCCATCAAAAAATTATTCCACTGACCTGGCCAATTTGAGCCAGGATTTGATGTTGGACCAATGGTTTGGGCCTGGTTTTCAGTTTGGCAACTAGCATGGCCTTCAGGTTGAGATGACTTGGTCAATGAAGGGTCCTCAATCCTTGGCCTTGAATTTCTCTATTCCAAATTGCTAGTGATGAGCCTGGCATTAGATGCATTCTGCTTTTGGGGTATTAAGGATAGGGCACTCTGATTCAGAAAGGGAAGATTGATTTGGAAGTCAATTTGTGGTTGATTATCCAGCATAGCATTCAAAATAGTAAACAGACCGTCTCAGGGGATGTTGGGACTAGGGTAGATGCAGGTGTGGGACTCCTGGGTGATGGATCAATAAACATGATTTCTGGTTGCTCTGGTTGTGCATCACTTGAGCGAGTGAATTCTGTGTCAGAATCAGAGGAGTCAGATGATGCTTGAGAGCTAGAGGGCATCCTTGATGTTGATTTTCTAGCTGCTTTCCGATGAGCTTGGGCATCCAGCCAGGCAGATGCCCTGTTTCCTGGAGCAATCTGGGGTTCTTCAGCTGGGGTTTGAGGGTTCAGCACTGGGGTATTTTCAGAGGCCTTGAAAGTGGCACAATCAAGGGAAACAACAGTGGCTTCCTGAACTGGATCCTCCAAAGGCACAGATGCAGTGGATATTTCAGGTTCACCTGGAAATATGGGAATGTATCAGCTTTGAATATTTGTATAATTTTTGATAAACACTTTGTTTCATCAAATGATTCTTTCAACTCACTGGGTTGGTTGGACAGGTGCTCTCCTGGAACCAATGTAAGCTGGGGGGCCAGCAGATCTTGAGCGGTTGCAGTTTCATCATCCACTGATGGTATCTTTTGAGTTAATTGGACATCTGAACTATCAGCTATTGTTGGCTGTTGTTGTTCTTCAGTTGAAGGCTCAAGCAGAACAAGATCTATGGATGTTTGAAACCTCAGCTGTTCCACCTTTGCGTAATAATTTTTCTGATAAAAATCAAGCATTGACTGAAATACTTTTTTATGGGATTTTTCCACATATTCCTCATGAAGGAGTGCATTCAATTGATTAAGAGCACCTCTTTCTATAAATTGATCATGCCAGCTCAAATAAGTATTAGACCAGAAGGGACATAAGCAATTCAAACACTTACCAGGGAAATCAGCCATGGTACAATCAAGGTAGTTGTCAAGGAGAAGAGGCTTGGGATGATGCTTTTGAAATCTAAGGGGGATGATGCAGTTAAGATCAGAATGAACCAAGACCTCTGCTTGAATTAGCCACGGCTTATATACCCTGAAAACCTAGTCACACAGTACATGTGTGTGTAAGATGAATGATAGTTTCTCATTGAGTACAATCTACATGGGTCATTTGTGTAAAAAGCCCGCAGTATCACCAAAGTTTCTGCTTCCCTGCATATTAAATATTTATGTATTTCATTTGAAGGGAGGTGGTTGGCTTATGATAATTCCTCCACCTCCCTTGACATGTAACACGTGACACGGCAAAACTTTGTGAATCAGCTGGGGAGGTGGATGAGTTGTGCTAAGTGGTCCACTTCCCTTCAACAACATGGTAGCTTGATTGTGAATATGCAGAATGATTAATGATCACTGGGACTGTGGACCACATAGCATAATTTGTCCACATCCCCAGCTTCCCCACAGGGCTTTCACATGTCATGTGATTCCTGCATTCAAACAAGTCCATGGAGGTGGAAAACTTATCATAAGTTGTCCACCTCACTGGACATGTGTGCATACAGGAATCACATGGCATGTGAAATCCCGGTGGAGAGGCTGGGGAGGTGGACAACTTATGCTAAGTCATCCACCTCCCCCAAGTGATCCCATCTTACATTCCAACAAGTAAAAATTTTTTACAAGTCATGAACACTTTGAAATCAGTTCATGAATTAACTGGTAAGTGTTTTGGCACAAGGAGGTTATATTTGAATTATATACATTGAAGCACATGTTTAACCATATCTAGCCTTCTTTCCATTTACTCTAGTTACAATTTCAGAAGGAGAACAATTTTGAATTTTAAGAGCAGTCCTTGCTAGTTCTTTTTTAATTTGGAAGGAGCAACCAAAATGAGTATGATTTTCAGTTGTTTGAAGGCTCAGTGAAGGAAAAGTAGTTTTATGAGTAAAAACAGAAGTTTGCCATAAAATTTCTAATATGCCCCCAGCTTTTGCATAATCAACTATGAAACCAAGAGTTGGAAAGGAGAGACCATGGCCTTTTTCTTTAGAGGGAAGAGGGATTGGGGTTCCAGTAGGTTTTTCAATATAAGAGAACAAACCATAATTATAACCATTCAAGTCTTCTTCATCCATATGAGGAACACTGGAAAAGTCATCAAAAGTGACAATGACATTAGAAGCATGAAGAAAAGAATCCCTTTTGTCATTCCACTCTGGAGATGTCCAGTTTGGAATTTTGAACTCCTCTGATACTTCCTTGTTCTTCACATGAGCAGTGTTGGATAAAAATTTTATTCTGTTGAAAATCAGTTGGTTATGTACTGGAAGCTTAGACCACAACAGATCATCATTTGCTATTTGGTCTGGGTTCATATACTGTCTCCTTGCATATATTCCTATTTAGAAATATAGTTGGATGGCATTCATTCAACAAAGACATGATTAGCAAGTTTGTGGTGATTTCCCATTACCTGCCTAATATCCTTGGTCAGTGCCCTGACGAAAGCCAATTCCAAACATAGAACCTGTTCTTGTGTTTTTGTTGGTTTTGTTCAGGTTCTGTTGATTGTTTGCCATCACATAGAGATCTTGTACCATCTCTTAAAATTGAGTTGCTAGCAATGTATATGGTCTTTGTTGCAATGAATTATACTTGAGAACCACATAGGGTTGGTACTTTCTGTTGCAAACCACTTGTAGATTTACTGGTGGTCCTACATTTGGTACTACCACTTGTCATGGACTCAGGCCCTTCTTCAGGGTGATGAAGTAGATTGACTCAGATACACACTCCTTCTTGCAATAATCATGCTCAGCTTTACAATGCTTTTTGTGTGCTCTGGATGAGCATGGGATGGACATCATTAATGGTTTTGGTGGTTGCCTAAGAACAGAACAATCTTGGCTTGATTCCTGATGATGCTTTTGATTCAAGGGCTCATCCTTACTACAAATGTCTCCTCAAAAGCACCAACAGGAATACAAGTGACATTGATTGAGATAAAAGCAAAAGGTTTAAGTCAGTAATATTAACAGGTGGGCTTGAGATTGGGTGAATGCATTGGAGTTGACTTGATCCATGGTTGACTATTACACGTGATGATGATGAGGTTATTCATGGTTCCAAAAGGGGTTCAAGGAAAAGCAGTAATGAATCAAGGATCAGTTGATGATAGGTTGATTGTTTCATTTCTGCTTACTGTAAAGAAAAGTAAAATGATGGATGGTGTTGATGCTGCTATGTGACAATCAATGTTGAGTTCATTTAAAGAAGAAACATGCTATGATTGAAAGAAGAAGAAAAAAGAATGGTGAGGAAGAGAAAGAATGAAGTCAGTGTTGGACTGATGAAGATGAAGGATTCAAGATATTGAAATAGGTGCATGAGTTCTTACCCTTGAAACGGAGTGATGATGAGTGGGAGGTGGAAGAGATGCCTTGGAATCAATGGGTAATAGCCCGAGTTCAATGGATGGTTTGATTGAGATGATGAGTTTGATTTTGAGTATGGTTGGATGATGGGAATCTTGAGAGGTGATTGGATGATTCTAGATACCAGTAGAGCACAAAAAGAATCAGTCTGACTGTTTGGATGTTAAAACATTGAAAAAGAGGCTGAAATCTTACCTGGATTGACCTGCTGGGATGACTTGGGGATGCTGGAAGTATGTCGCTTGGATGCTTGTTTGCAAGCGCAAATGAGGTACTCACCAATTCGCAAGCAATTGCTTGCGATTTGACAAACAAGCCTCACTGCACAAGCCAGGGGCCGCGTAAGCGATTTTGCTCGCGTTTGCTTGCCCCTGCGATACCGCTGGCAGTTGCTGGCGTTTGCCACCAGCGCATCACGTTTCCAGGGCCAATCGATGCGCACAGACGTCTCCCAGGGCCCTGGCAACCTGGGAGAGAGCCACGGGCTGGCGTTTGGCCACCCAGTTGCGAAACAGAGCAAATTGCGTCGCTCGCGTTTCCCAGCAGGAAGGCAAGCACCCCAGGCATTGTCACAGGAGCTCCAGGCCCGATTTTGGCTTCTCCAGGGCCTGGAGCGCTTGAAGCCCATCAGGGCCATTTGTATGGGGACCCAGGGCAAGTGCCCATGACTTTTGGCTTTATGGAAAGGCCAGAACCCATCAGAGTGAGTTGGGGTCCTTGAAAAAAACAAAAAAGGCATGGATATCCCAGGCCATGAGTTTTTTTGTGGTGGTTGTTATGGTTCAAGCCAAAAGAAAATTGAGGGATATGTCTTGTGTGAGAAGTATGCTTAAAGTTAACAAGACAAAGTCATCTGACCAATATAAAATGTATTCATGAGAATAATGTGAGATGGGCAGATCCAGAGGATATTTTTCAATTTGAATGAGATTTTTTTGAGTATTTCATTTTGTTAATTTGAGACTATTTTTGTAGAATTCCTGAATATAGAAAAGGAGTGGAGCAATGGCTTTCATGTTTGAAATGTCAAGGCTTCTATGTATTATTCCTTGTTTATTTCACTTCTGAGAAGGTTTAAAATCATACCTTCAACTTTGGAGGAGACATCTGATGAAACCAACATTCCCTGTTTTTCTCAAAATAATGGTGAAAGTAAGAAATAAGTTTTGTATTTAGGTGCATTCCTGTAAAAATTGATTTATAATCATGGTTTTTCTTTCACTACAGAAAAGGTGTCTTTTAAATAATTTTTTTGAAAGAAAATGTTTTCCAATGGTTATTTCACTGTTTTTAAACTCCAAATTAATTACTGGAACTAGTTTTGAAAATTCACTAATTTGAATATTACAATAAACCTTTTATCCTTATATTTTTTTACTCTAAATGGTCAGAATAAAAAATACATGAAATTTTCCCTAGTTGTTGGTCCCTCTGCATCTGCCTGATTACAAGCTTCATAAAGAGTAATGCCATTGCTCAATTTACCATTAAATTTGGGCAATAGGTCAATTGATCAAGGTGGGGTTGTAATGGAAATAACAACAATGTAAAATTGTTTCAGATTTCATTCAATTACCCTTGAGGATAAACATTTGGGCATTCAAAATACATGACATGATTTATATTCATTGAAAGAACTGGATAAAATCTTCTATTGCATGATGATGATTCATGCAAATAAACCTCTGGGGACATGGTGCACTTAGCCTAAGTGCACCATGTCCCTTCAGAAAACCAGTTGGTGGTGGTTGTGGATCACCACAAACCTACATGACACGGTGGTCAGCATTGATGCTCTTAGCCCTCATGTTGGAAAAACTTGTCTTTTAGTATAGACATGGTCACTTTGTCTTGTTACAAGGTGGATATAATTTATCAACAATTAAAAAAATATTTTGGACCTTTAGGACATGAGAAATATGGAATATTTTGGGACATGGGAAGTTTTTTCAATAAATGAGCAAGATGGATTAAATATATCCAGGGCCATGCAAGAATCAAGAAATTATTTACCTCTACCAGATTTCTTTTTAATATTTCCATGTTAATTATCTCTTTGGATGAAAGGTAACTGAAAAAATGGGGATTTCACCAACCACTACTCCCTGGAACAAAAATGGTGGGCAAGTTAGCATAACTCATCCACTTTGCCATACCAATGACTAAGAGCCAATCATTTTTGGGAAATTGGAAAGTTTTAATGGGGAGGTGGACCACTTAGGCTAAGTTTTCCACCTCCCTGGGCCATCACACACTTTATAATGTCAATATTTATTTCATGTTTTTTAAACATGTCTGAGTGTTGCAGAAAATGAGCTTGTGTGTGATTCTGCGGTTTTAAAAAAATCAATTTTGCTTTGTGATTTTACAACCTACTGATTCATTCATGTGACAACCAAAACTGCCATTGTGACACAAAATGAATGTTCTCTTAAGAAATATTTACCATTCATGAATGTAGGGTTTTTTTACATGTATATCATAATAAAATCTTACAATGCATCATTGATAATTCAGCATAACCAATCATCCCCAAGATATTGGCCTGGGCCAGGAATATTTCACTGTTTTCCCACTGAAAAGTATTGTTCACCACATTAAATTCTTGGATCCTTGATCCTACCATCATTTTTTGACACTGGGTTCAATGATTGAGCAAGGTGAAGAAAATATTGTCAGGCACATGCAAGGATCTAAAAACCCTATTCCTGTACAAGATTTCTTTTCAATAAGGCCATGTTGTGATTCATCTTCTTGGATGAAAGATATTTTCCAGCATGGGAATTTCAGTACCAGCATGTTTTTTGCTGAAACAAACATGGTGGACTGGTCATGCCAAGTTTTCCACTTCCCCACACTATGGACCAAGACTCAGCTAATGTGGGGAAATTATGAAATTTTCAATGGAATGTGGATGAATTAGCCTAAGTCATCCATCTTCCTTTGAAAATTTCATATTGACTATATGGATATTCATGTTTTTTGGTGCATTCCATCTGGGTCTCCCAGGAAACAATGATATGTGGGAATCTGTATTTTCAAAACCAAAGATTTATGTAAGTCATTTTTCAAACTATTGAATCTTCCATGACTCCACAAACCCAAGGAATTATCATCAACCTCATCCTTCACCTTTACCCCTGGTTGGTATTCTCTGAATTTCCTAGGTACAGAACTGGATTATAGTGATATTACTTCACCAGAAGCTGATGAGAATTTCAAACTGGACTGTCTCTCACCACCACAAAAAAGATCTTCTTATGCTTATCAGTTGAGATTGGATACCAAGAAAAAATGATTCCAAGCCAGATCAAGTTTACCTATTTATAATTTAAAACCAAGCAGGTAATAACCACTTTCAGAAATCCACAAATTGAGCAGGAGAAGATACTTTGCAGGCACTTGCAGAGTCTCAAAAAAAGTTGAATTCAGCCACTGCACTTTCACCTTTTGAGATGTTCAATAGTTTTGTATGCCATGATTCAAACTCTTGTGGCATGTTAAGAGCTCATGATTGGAAAGTGACTGATAATTTTGGGCGCAAATCTTATTCAGATGTCATAAAAAACCTGTTTTTTTTCAGAAACTTCATTCATTCATCATCATTTCATTTCCTTGAAACCCCCCATGCCCACTAAAAAAGGTTTACAACCACAAAATGATGTAAATCCATGGTTTTTGTAACCATTTGAATATTCCATGCCAATTTATTTTTATTTGGAGGGTTTTTACCAGTCCAAATTTCCCCTTGATGGCTTGAACCACAGTCAAATAAAAGCACAAAAGCCTAGAATTTCTGTAAAATTCATGAAAAAGCCTAACAAAGATGTTTGGGGAACCAAAAGGTGATTCAACGGTTATCAAGAATGGAGATGGTTTTTCTCACTTTCTGTATTCATTTTCTTTTTTCAGGGCAATTCTTTGCCCCCAACCAGAAAGTTTATTGAAGGTGGAAGGATGATGAGACTCAATAAATTTCAAATTGATAGTAATGTTTCATTTGAACACGCACATACATCCATTTAGTTTTCTAATTCAGGTTATAATATTCTGCAAGGGTTTGTAGAGTTGAATCCAGTTGAGCTTCCAGAATAATCACTTGAACTTCTACAACCCAATGTTTGGAACAAGGCAACAAGTGAAGCAGAAGAAAATGGAGAATATTACCAAAAAGGTATAAGGATCACAGGCAGAAATCATTTGGGCAACAGAGAGTGGCCTCATTACCACAAATTTGTTCTCAGACCAGGATTGAGACCCCAATCGCATTGGATTGAATTAAACTGATCATTGGCTAAATCAATTGAGATGGAGGGATTGATTATGACTAATGATTCATTGAAAGATTTGGTTGGAAAACCCTTGTTTTTGATTTTTTGTCAAATTACAGTACAATACATCCTTTTTGAGGCCCTTTTTATTTTAGAGACCCACAAGTGCTCTGGAACATGACTAATTGGAAAAAGTTACCAAGTTGAGAGGTTTTACATATAATTAGACACTGTCTACAAAATTGTTTCTTTCAAAAGTGGCATTAGGATTTGGAATCATTGGATTTTATCTAAAAAATGCTCATGTTCTGAAAAAAATCAAGAAAATATTTTTTATTTCTTGCACAAGAAATTCAGTTGCAATGCTACTCAATATAAATCTCTTGCAAGTTCAAAATATTCAAAATTCAATTGTTCCCCAAGCATGAATGGGAAAGAAACCTTTTTTTGTTGCTTAGCAATGATTTCTGACTTTTCTCAGAGAATGCCATAGTGAGACTAAGTGCCTTACCATACCACCAAGTTTGATATGTTGATAGAGGCAGGGGGGGAACAGGGTGAAATGATTTGAATGCAAAAAATTCCAAGACAGATATTCAGAAATTCAATGACCAGTACTTGAAAATGAATTCATCATTCAAAGCAACTCTCCAACAATGCCCTCCAGTTTTTCCTGGTAAGGTGGTCCACTTGAGCCCACTTCACCAGGAGGAAGCACCCCATAATTCCATATTTAACAGCACTCGGCAGCCCAAAGTTTTCAATCAGGGTGATCTTGTTTTGCACATCCAACTACTTTCCCTCCAGTGGACCTCCAATCAACAGAACAATGTACTAATTTTGGTTGCTTAATCCCCCCCAAAAAATTGTTGCCAATGCCTCTCCTAAACTCCAAAATTGTCCTCCTTTTGAAATTTTCACTAGATTAAATGGGAAAAAATCCAGATATGGTTAAACATGTCCTTCAATGTATATAATTTAAACATCACCTATTTTTGCTCAAATTTCATTCTAAGGGAGGTGGACAACTTATCATAAGTTGTCCACCTCCCTTGGAATCACATTGATCTGTATATGTAATATGCAAGAAGGCTGGGAAGGTAGACAAATTGTGGTAAGTTGCCCACTTCCCTTCAACTACATGGTGGCATGATTTTGAATATGCCAAAGATCAATGATTTCTGGGAAAGTGGATGACTTATGATAAGTCATCCACCTCCTTGGACTTGTGTGCATACAGTAATCACATGACATGGGAATTCTTTGTGAAGAGGCTTGGAAGGCGGACAACTTATGCTAAGTTGTCCACTGTCCCAGAAATCATTGATCATTTGGCATATTCAAAATCATGATACCATGTAGTTGCAGGGAAGTGGAAAACTTAGCACAAGTAGTCCACCTCCCAAGCTTTCCCACATGGTTTTCCCTTGAAATCTCATTCTTGCATACCTGTGGTCCTGGAGTGGTGGAAAAGTTATGATAAGTTGTACAGCTCCCTGCACATGACTCATATTCATTTTGTGTGGTGAAGCAGACAGTTTGGTGATACACACCTGCCTATTCCAGCAAATCAACTTGGTGAATCCAGCATAATTTAATCTCTCCATGATATTATGCACCCCGTTGCATGTTTCTTCATTCTTTTGAGCTAAGTGATCAAGGCATGTTGAGTTCTCATAAAATTATTTGGAATCATGATTTTGAAATGTTACTTATGTCTTTGATTCAAATTGCTGGTGTAGGACCAGCCAGTAATTAGAAAGCACTGTGCCTTCTTTACAAGAATTAGCAAGATTTCATATCACACAATTTTCAAAAGAATTAAATTGTAAAACATGCTTTGTTCTTCTTTCCCTTTATTGTTTTTATAATATTATCTGAGGAGATTTAGTCACAATCAATTCAGGAAAGGGGAAAAATTACAACCCTCATTTCCAAGAATTAGCACAATGCAAAATCTGACACCTGATTCATCTTATTTCTCTATTATTCAGTTTCCGAAATTGAACTCTCAACAATCAGTCCTCACTGAATATCAATCCTTTCAGTAAAAATGCATCTTTGTGGTACCCATCATTGCATTTTTGAGTAATTGGAGATTTAAAAAATCTTTTAATAAAAAGACAGCAATGCAACAAGCTATTGGACCCGTGCCATTATTATCCAACTCTACTTGATATATTATTCAATTAGCACTTGAACCAAATCAATAAGATTGGCAAGGAGTAGTCTGAAGCACATATTATGGAAATTTGGATCTTGATATATTTCAACTCCAGCTCTTCCTCATGGTGGCTGGAATTCTTGAGCTCATTTTCTCATTCAATGCTTATTGGTCAATTCCATAAATATGAGAATGAGGGATTTTTTGGAAACACATAATGGTCAAGAATGCCTGCTGTCTGAAATTTCTTGTGATAATTAAAAACAAGGAAAGCAATGGGAAGCTTTTCATATCTATTATCTGAAGATATCCCCGGGATAAATAACTCAAATTTGACTGCAGGATCCCCATACATTTTTATGAATCATGCATAAGTGCCACATAAAAAAATGAGCACACTCTTTGGGGCAGATGGTAGCCACATAGTCTCTTTTCTATGTGAATTATGGATTGATTTCTCATTGAGCTCTTCCCTTGTTGAAGAAGATTCTATTCAAATCTCCAAGTATACTATTTCCATACCCTTTTCCTGCTTTGAAGAAAATTTGAGAACAAAGGGGAATCATAGTATATAATATCTTCATTTCTGAAAATTTTCAGAAGGTCAATAAAAGGAAATTTGACTTCCTATTTATCAGTTTGTGAAAAATCAATACAAAATCACAAAATCAGAAACATTGTCATCTGGTTACTAAGTTGGAAAATTAGACATGGAACCTGGTAAGAATTAATCCCCCAACTATAAGATCTTCATGACAATAATACAACCTCATTGCTAAATCATGGTGTCTATTTTCTGTTACAAAAATGCAGAAAACCCAGCTAACCCAAAATCACCCACCCCTGAGCCATCAAGAGTCCCCCTTCCAGATGACCAAGTCAATATGCCTGGTGTTGAGGAAGATGAAGATTTTGATGACTCTGCTGCCCCATCCTACTTGATGATTGAAAAACAACTCTCTCAATCCCACCAAAACCAAAAGAAGCAAAAACAATTGGCCCAAGAACAATATTCTCTCTCTCGCCATGCACGCAATCTTGGCATCCCTGCTTCTTCAAGTGATATTTCCAAGTCCTTGCTTGATTTGACAAAATCAATTCTTGGAATAGATTCCAAAAACAACAAACTTCCTAATCCTCCAACTGATGGTGAACTAGCATCCCCCAAAAATTACATGGCAACAAAGAAGGCATCCATTAATGATGCCATAGCATCAAACATTGGCCTGCCAAACCAGTACATCTGCAATTCAAAACCTCGATAAAAGGAGCTGAAATTTGTAAAGAAGGATGCCTTGCATCAATTACAACAAAATATTACTTCAACATCTTGATCCATGGAAACCACTGCTTTGGGCCAAATAAAGTCACATGATGAGACGTGGATAGCCCAGGCCAGGGCCTTGATTCAAAATTCCGGTATTCCCAGATGCACCTATCACTGGGAACAGAATGCAACATCCTGCTGGAATTCCTCTCTGACTGCAATAATCATCAGAGCCTGGGAGATGTGCCACAAACGGGGGGGACTGCTTCCTATTCAATAAATGAGAATGACAACACCCCAGCCAACCGGGTTGCCATAATCAATTGTTGGCTTTTCTCAAAGAAGGCTATTTGGAAGAAGGAGCACAAGGCAGAAGGAGGTTCCAGCAGCAGAAAACCTAATGTTTCTGCATCTCAAAGTCTCAACAAGAAGAAAGTGTTTCAAATCAATCTTTTTAAATTTTCTATTCATGATCAATGACTAACTTCTTATCATTCTTTGAAATACAGAAGAACAAGAAGTAAATTTGAAAGACCACAGCAGTTGAGCTGGAAATGATGGAAATGTTCCCAGAAACTTCTTCTCTTTTCTTGGACAGTGGATTCATATCTGATGTTGAGGGTGAAGATGAGGAATTATTCAATCACGACATTTTTGGAGAGCTCAACATGTATCCCAAATATATCACTACCTGAATGAAGCATACATTCAACTGGCCAAAAACCCGCGCATCAAGAGGGATAGACAATTGAAAATTAGTCAACTTGCTAAACCAAATAATTCACCAAGGGGTGATGACCCACCAACACTTACTACTTCAATACCTCAAAACTGGTTAAGTGAGGAAGCTCTGAAGGATATAACTCCAGTTGAAAAAAGAGCCTTGGGTTTACTTCCAGACGTTGATCTCACAGAGGCAGTTTCATATCTCAGAACACAAGTTTCCAAGCCCTCCAGCTTAATGGAAACCACACAAACATTGTAAATATATTCCAAATAGTGAAATTTCTATATCAGTATTTTAAAAAATATGGAGGAGAATGTTTGGATGCAACATTGGCTTTGGTGAAATTTTTCTTGAGTACTACATGTATTTTTATTATCATCCCATTCTTGTTTTGTCAACCAGAAACTTGTAATTATATTTAAATCTAGATTTACTGAATTTACAAATTTCAATGATGTGGGGTCACCCTGACTTGAAGAGGTTAAGAATGTAGGTTACACTCTTAATCTCTTGAAATTTTCAAATAAATAAATCTCTAAGAAGTTGTTACATCCAAACAGATATTGAAGTAAGAGTGAAGAAAACCAACATCCACATGTGCACAGTATACACAATCTCATTGAAAAATTCTGAGTAAATTTTGTTTGATGCACCAACTTTTGGAAAGCTACATGATATCTTTTTTCAATCATAATATCCTGAATAAATTTCTTTCCACTGTGCAGCAGTCAAGTTGAGATCACCCACTTGTTAACCATTCCCAAACATCTTTTTATGAAAGAAATATATATAAAATACACATTCCAAGATGTGAATTGTGTAATTTAAGAAAAGCCCACTAACTCTAGGCATTGGGATTTTACTTCAAATGGTGCATCATTTAAATTTTGTAACACAAGAAGGTGATTTGAAATCATGGTTTTGTAATAAGATAATTACTATGAAGTTAGATTACGTGGTGTTCCATCAAGGAAATTGACCTTAAATTTGAATTCAAACACCATGCAATAGGCTAATTATTTTAGGTGGGCTAACCATTAGCAGTTGATATGATTTATTGGTTTGAAACCTTTTTCAAAATACACAATCAAATGTTTAATGCCTTGCCCATTGAAGTGAATATGAATATTCCAAGTAGAAGCATTTTTTTTTGTTGGAATACTTAAGCTCACCAGGAGGTATAAGATCAAATCAAAAGTTCCATTCAGATTAATTTCTATTTCCCTTTGATATAATAAATCTCGGACAACCTCCGCAAATCTGATCACCAAAACATTCAAATCAATTAAAACTATGGATAACACTACCAGAGTTGGAAACATTTGGATATGCAAATGTCCTCAATTTTCTCAAAGGACTTTTGAACATGGAAGGAAAATATACAATGGTGTTGGAAGGTCCAAAAAAGCACATCAAACCCATATCATGCAATCAAATGATTCTACAAATGTATGTGACTGAATTTTTCCCGCATTTTATCAATTTGATCAAGGTCACTGATGAATTTTTATTGTTGCAAAACATAAACCCCAAAGACACCAAACCTTTTCCAATCCTCTACCAGAAGAAACCCCACCAGGGAACCAATAGAAGCAAACATCAGGGCTGTAAGTGAAAATCTTTCACAAGAGTACATTCCTCAATTTATACTTCAATTGGCAAACAATTTCTCATTTATCCTATCATTTTTCACATTCAAGCCATCAAATGAAGATTCCAATGCACAGCCAAACCATGAAATAGATCCTTGCTATGGTGAAATATAACGATACTCCCCACCAGCAAATATGGAAATTTACAATACATCTGAGATGAAACCTCTTCAATTTCTCTATCACACTCCAAGCGCCCCAATCTCATCACTCCAAATCCTTCATAAAAGTATTGAGGAAAACATTGGTGACCATGCTTGTCAGAAATAAATCAAGATGGAACATGAGAAAATACGCATGAACTCAATTCTTGGTGGCCAGCCCAACTATTCAGCAGAAATACCCAAAAGCCTTTCAACATTGAAAAAAAGATTTTCAACTACAAATGATCTAGTGGAAAATGTCTGTTGTGAAAATTGTTACCAACTTTATCGTTTGAATGAAGTACTTTCTTCTTCAGAAGGCCAAACTGATGAAGAAAGTGAACAACACAGGCATTATCCAAAGTGCCATAATATAGTTAATTCAATAGATGGTAAGACTGTTACATGTGGATCAAAACTTTGGAAAAAAGACAAGAACAGAACTAAATTTTTTATCCTCTGAAGCAGTTTGGGTACCAATTGCTCAAGAAGTGGACTGCCAGGCAATTGCTGCTCCCTTGGTTTGAAGAATTACTCAGTGCACCTCAAGAGCACCAAGCCAGTAATCCTACTAAACTTTGTGATATTTGGGATGAAACTATGTGGAAAGAATTTAAGGATCAAACCGATGAGATTTACAAAGCAGAACCAGGGAACCTTGTCTTTGAAATTTACATTGATTGGATGAATCCCCATGGAGTCAAGACCAGTGGGAAAAGCATCTCTCTTGGTGTAATATTCTTAATATGTTTTAATCTTCCACCTAGTGTATGTTACAAGCCACACTATATTTTTGTGTATGGCTTCACACCAACACCCAAGGAGTGCACCTCATTCCAACTGAATAATCTACTCAAGCCTCTTTTCTCTGAGCTACTGGATCTTTGGAAAGGAGTATTCTTCACAAAAACTAACAAATATCTAGAAGGAAGAGTAATACATGCTGTCATATTACCACTGATTGTTGATACACCTGCCTCATTTAAAATGGGTGGATTTGCATCCCACTCAGCAACAATCTTCTGTGCCCACTGTAACCTCAATCCAAATGATATCTGGGACACCAAAAAGGAGACTTGGCCATAAAAAATAATCA
Source organism: Puccinia polysora (assembly GCA_025617555.3). Lineage (NCBI taxonomy): Eukaryota > Fungi > Basidiomycota > Pucciniomycetes > Pucciniales > Pucciniaceae > Puccinia > Puccinia polysora. The sequence continues at coordinate 14,391,537 of CM062618.1, forward strand.
AGATCACATTATATGGGCAGAGAATTGGAATAATGCTCAATCATTAAAAGAGAAAACCAAAATTCGCAAGCTACATGGTTCCCGCTACACAATTTTTCAAACTCTGCCATACTGGGCACCAACAAACATCAAAACAATTGATCCAATGCATACCTTCATCTTGGGAATGCTAAGGGATTACAGAATCACCTACCTTGGAATAATCAAGGTTGGCCAAAGTCTTCAAAATTAGGAAAGGAGGAAAAACACTTACCCAAGAAGTTTAACAATTAGTCAGGCCAGCAGCCTCAAATCTGGATCCAAACAAAAGCGCTATTTATCACCCAAAAAAAACCAAAAGAGTCACCAGGAGGAGAGTTCAAACATTCCTAGATAGCTCCTCTAAAAACCTTGAAGATATTTCTCCCAATCCAATTGAGAAGATTCAAAATTGGGCAAATCAGCAGAAAGAAGGCTCTTCAAATATTCAGCATAGAACTTCTGTACCCATTGTTGTAGTCCAGAAAATCCCAGGGCTCCATCATACCAGCTCCTCAAGAATTTGGGAAAATTCTGCATCTGAAAATTCTTCAACCGAATTTATGACGTTCTCCAAGGCTTCTTGAGAATGAATCCACAAGCAGCTCATGCAAATCTGGGCCTCAATCAAAGGACAAAGGAAAGCAAAAAGATACCTCACCAGGAAAAAATCCCATTAGATCTATTGGAAGCAAATCAGGAAGCCAAAATGAATCTGGGAAGAGCAAGCAAAGCTCCCTTCAGGAAAGCTCCTACCACTCTTTTGAAGATCAAAGCAATCCACATGAAGCAGGCGCATTGATAAAAGGGAAAAGTATTGCATCAAATGAATCGTGCCTTACAACTCAAGAGCTCAGAAGTCTTCAAGAGGGTATTAATTAAATCAAATTTCCATCTTGGATTACTAGGTTGCCCAGAAACATTGGTTTTCCTGCTGCTGGTACTCCTAAGGCTGCTGAATGGTTGGTTTTGTACACCGTTCATGTAGTGCTTGTTTTGATTCCAGAGTGGAATTGGAACTCAGCCAGCAGCTTGCGGGAGCAAAAGCTTACCTCCACTACTTCCAAACTTATTGGTATCATCAACTTGGTAATGTCTCATCAACTTACAGATTACCAGTTGTGCCAATTGGATGAATTAATTCTGGCTTAATGGGAGGAATTATTGCTGCATTGGGGATCTGAAATCAAACCCAAGCCAACAATCCATTTTTCTCAGAATATGACTAAAATGATCAAGCTCTATGGTCCTCCCTCTATATTTTCATGTTGGTCAGGAGAAAGGCTGAATCACATCTTGAAATTAGTTAAAAAAAATAAAAATACACGTAAGTTACACAAATTTCTGAAAAGTAGATTCTTGGTGGCACACTTTGAATTGATGTTTTTTAAATTTTAAGGTTTCCTTGATAAGTCTCTCTTGAATGGATTCCTTGAAAGGGCCAAACTCCAAGGCTTGGTTGACCAAATTGGATCCAGCTGGAATGTTTTGGGGATCAATTCTGACCAACTCCAAGATCTGAAAAGTTTGTTCTATCCTTCCAAGACAGGTGATGTTTCAAGGGCTAAAAAAGAGATGAATGTTTTGGAAGAAGAAAAATTAAAACAATTTATTGAAAATAACTCAACATAAAATGTCTTTCCATGGGACCAGCTGGAGTGGTTGCCTTGAAAATCAATGATCTTCCATGGTCATCACATAACACCCCATTGCTACAATAAAATTAATTCTCAGATTTCCTTTTCATCAATATCAAATCAAGGTCCTTGTGAGATGGGGAAGGTATTGTCCATCTTTCATGGAAAAAACTGTGCACAATATTTCCTGATTGTTGAAACCTTTTCTTCTTTGTAACAAATTGATACTTCAAGAAATCCCTACCTTGGCCTCAATTATTTCAACGCTCAAATGGTTTATCAAGAAGGTGGATCAATATCTGTGATACATCAAGATAACATATGAGGTTTTGTGGCAAGCGTTGCTTATGAAGCAAAAAAAGTACAAACTACCAAGGATTTTTATTGTGTTGTGGCAATTAACTCTTTGGTAAGTTGATATCAAAAATACTAATTTCTGAAGGACTGTCATTATTGATTTTTCTGACTGGTGATTCCTTACAAAACAGGAGGAAATATAAAAAGACACATGGACTAATTTTTTATTTTACTAGATATCGGTAAAAGATGAAATCAGAGGAATTGGTATTGTGTCACATATCTATCTAAAAAATGTTTATAAGGTACAGAATTCAAAAATAGAAATCAGATTTAATCTCACAAAACTGAAGCATCAATCCTAACGGCAAATTGGAAATCTGTGTTTGCATCATTTATTTGAAATGATCATTATCTAAAAATTTGATTCTTCTCATTTTGGAACTTTGAACCATTGGAAATCATGGCCCATGATGTACAATTCCAATCATAAACGTTGAAAAGTTGTCCAATCAAAGTATGGTCTAACATTTAAATGAAGAATTCTCAATACTTCCTTTTATGTAATGAATTTCAATTCAATGTATGCATTGCATAAATATCCTGCATGAATCTTCTGAGTTCATCCAGAAATCAATTTGATTTTTGACTCCAAAACCTCAAGAAAGTCAAAACAGGTTTCAATCACAAACCCAGGTGCTACACCTGCCGGCAGGCGCCATCATTTTTTTCATGGTGACTCCAGGATATGGCCATATCTGAAAAAAAATCTGGAGTTGTTGGGAAAAATAAATTCCATATGTATTTCAGTTCCTTTTACTGGCTCTGTAGTTTCTAAGATGTATTGGTCCATCAGGCATATTACTCTCTGGTAACCATTCATATTTTTCTGCAGATTCTCCTTTGTATCTTACTAATTATAGTCTAACATCTTTACCTTGCACTCTCTCTTTCTTGTCTCTCAACATCCTGCTGACTTTCCATTTTTATTTCATGGGGTCAGGTTCTAATGTGATATTACTGGAGGGAGGTTGCTACCTTCTCTTGGTTGGAAGTGCTTCAGTAAGCTAACAGGGAATACTGGGTGCTTTCTTGATAATTCTTCACTCATAACTACTTCCACAGCATTCTTGCCGTACATTTTCTTGATAAGAAATTGCCCTGAAAAATCAGATTTCAGCTTTACTTTCCCTGGTAAATTGTTGAAGTTGGAAGTAGATATTAATATCTGATCTCCTATATTCAATTTGGTTCTCTGTGTGATTTGTCCCATCTTTTTTTGTTTTATTCCACTGCTTCTTCTACACATTTTTGAGCATGATCATTTTCCAGGTCTATCATTTTCTTAAAGTCAGGAGACAGTTATAGTTCATGGTATTCCTGGGGAGTATTAAAATCCATCCTCTTTCTAGTATTTAAGTGCCTTCTTTGTTAGTAGAGTGTTTTCTGCAATTATAATCCATCTCAAAGGCTGGGAGTAAGCTTACCAAGTCATGGAAATATTCATCTGTGTTTTTGGGGATTAAAATTCCATAATGGTAATCATAAGCTTGAGGTCAGAGGAATAGTTCTCTCTTACTAGATTAAAGAAAGCAGTATCTAATTCACATATGTGGATCCCCATGATTGGAGCATTTACTGCAAAAAGGTTGATGTTCAAGATAGGAGAGATATCTTGATCCTCAGGGTCATATGCTGGATTGCTAGGTTCATTAGGAAAAGCATTTCTACTTAAACTTTCAGCATTCTGTTGTTTAGCTCCAGCTTTATGTACTAAAGTCATGTGGCCTCTATATTGTTGTATAGAAATTTGCCACCTGAGAATATGTCTACTAGGAGTATTCATTTTCATGAGAGTTCTTACAGCATTACAATCTGTAATTAATTGGAAGTGGTACCTTCTAAGTTATAGTGCAACTTCTCTAGGGCCCATACTAGAGCCAAGAATTCCATCTGACTGGCTCCATATCTTTTCTCAGTGTCCTTGATCTATCTAGATATAAAAATTACTGGTTTCTCCACTGGTTTGTCTTCTTCTATTCTTTCTTGGTTTAAGGCAGCTCCTAAACCTTCCATACAAGCGTCAATGTACAGCATAAAGGGTTTAGAGTAGTATGGTTGGATTAGTAGAGGAGTTTAGGTCCCAGCTATTTTCAATTCTTCATAGTTTATCAACTTCTCATGTGTCATTTCAAAGAGAGTGTTATTATTGCATATTTCATACAGAATTTTTTAAGCATAGCAAACTATGGGATGTGTTGTCTTTAGTAACTGGAAATACTAATAAATGATAGCAACTCTGTTTTATTCTGAGGAATGTGTCTGTTCATTACAGCAGCTATCTTATTCTGGTCAGCAGCTAGAGTTAGAACAGAGACTATATATTGAAGAGCTTTCAGTTCTCCATATCCAAAGTTAGATTTATTCATGGAAAATTTCAATCCTGATTTGCAAATAGTTTGGAGGAATAATCTTATTTGATTTATATGAGTATCACAATCATCAGAAAATATTATGACATCATCTATATAAACCATCATCTATCCTTGTCTGATTTAAGTACCTAGAACTGTATCCATTTCTCTCTGGAAGTGTGATGGGGCATTCTGTATACCAAAGGGCATCCTGAGGTATTTTTATATTCCAAATCAAAGATTCTTCTCATAAAATTTCTACTTTCAGGCCTTATAGTTATCTGATGGAACCCTTTAAGCATATCCATAGTAGTGATTTATTTAGCTTTAGAAAGGTTAAGACAAGCATGATCAATCTGGGGGATGGGATAATAGTCTGCTTGATTATATTTATTCAGAATTCTGAAGTCTCCTACCATTCTTGACTTATCATTATGCAAAGCTATGATTACAGGGGTGGTCCCATCCACTTGTTCATTATGCACAAATTTCCCCTAATACTTTTAATTTTATAAGTTCTTGTATGTGTTCCTCAAGAGCTATTCTAAAGTGAGGACTAGATGGATAAGTGGTTCTTCTTAGGTTAGAAGGATAAGGAGACTTAATGGTCAAATTAAATATCATGTCATATCCTTTGATATCACCAATGGAATGATCTCTAGTATGGAAAGAATTTTGATTCTCAAAACAGACTGTCAATATATCTTTCTTCTGTTCTTCTGAAAGTTTTTCATTCAGTGCAGCTTGAAAGAATTATTATTGGTTGAATTATTTGATAAGAAGAAGAGGGAAAGTTAGTTTGGATAGTGCATATCTTGAGCTTCTTTGCCCAATTACCGCCCACAGTGAAATACCTTCCTTTAATTTGGAACACATCAATGCAATGTAGACATAAAGCATCATTCCCTATTATTAGTTAGTCATATAATCAATGGAGCAATACCACAAATTCCACTTGAATCCTCAAAGATCCTTTAGTATGGGGCAGTATTATGGGAGCAGTCCATAATCCAATAGAATTCATAGTGGAGTTGCAAGAGCTAAAATTAGCTTTTGGGTTGGGAAGAAGGTGTTCTTTCCAGTTGGTATCCCATTTGTTCAAGAATTCAGTGCAAACACATTAACAGAAATCCCCTCTGTCAAGTAATGACCTTATAGTCCGGTCTTTGTGAAATCCTGTTGAATAAAAAGTTTGACCAGTAGTATAACTCTTACCACTAATAGGCTTAACTGTTAATGGTTTAAAATCAGTGAAAGGTCTAAGAAATATGGAAGGGTCCCATTTTTGGGGCAAACTAGAGTCCCCATGGATGTTATTGATTTCTATGGAAGTGCCTTTATCTCCTTCTATTACAATGATAGGTTTAGTTAGTATCAAATCACATTCAGAAAGTGATCCTGAAGTATCAGCTGTTTCTTCATAGTTCTTGTTCCCTTCAGTCTCAGGTTCTCCTTCCATTACTGCTATCTTTCTCTTTGGTAATGGGAAGTTTTGTATCATATTCCCTTTTGTGTTACAGTTTCAACAAGTTCCAGGTATTATTTCCTTATCATTGTTCTCATTATTTTTCTTATTATAAGGGAAATTTATCAGAGGAGGTTTTTCCTGGTTTTTGTTATTATTGAAGCTATCTTTGGTTCTAGAAGGAGCCTTCTTGACTTACCCATTCATATATATTACTTCTTCCAACCCATTGATTAGAGTTGGTAAGTCAGCATCAATACTCATTCTTCATCTCACACTATGGTTAAGTTTTCCAGGGCACAGGTTAAGAAGTCTTTCATTAACTTCCTCTTAATCAACATCTGGATAGAAGCAGTCTAGTCTCCTCTTCTTTTCTAAGCCTCATTTGTGAGGCGTATCCTTGGAGGGGTCAAATGAGGAGTTTTCAAAATTTTTCATTATTTTTCTTTTCCACATCCTTGAACCAACTGTTTCTTTCATTAAGAGTTTCCAAGAATTCCATGGTAAGGATCCTTATTATTCTCTTTTACTAATAAAACAATCTAATTCTACTCCTTCAAAGAGTCTAGGCAGTCTGACTATGGCTATGGCTTCTGGCATGTCATAGTAATTTATGGTATATTCAATAAATTTGATGAAATTTATATGGTTGTATTCTCCTTCACCAGAGAAATTAGGCCATTCAGAGATAGGGGGTAAATTTTTGAGGGTGTGTTCCATATCAGGAGGAGGACTAGGACTGAAAGTATCACTCCTATGCATTTTTTATAGGGGTGGTGCATAAGGGGTAGTTGTTTGTCTGGGAGGTTTTGGTTCCTCTTTGGTACTCCCCAAGGGGTTGGTCAGACAGACTATTAAGTCTCTAAGATCATTCTTGATCAGATTAAGTTGCAGGTACACTTTATTATGAAGAAGATCCAATTTTTCACTAAGAGGAACAATGGATTTGTGGTTAGTATCCATTAATTCTTGTTTAAAAGGCTGAAAGGACATAACAAAATCTTCTTGTATACTTGATAACATTTTCTCAATGGTTTGAGTCTGACTGGTTTTACCTTGCTCTATTGTTTTCAATAATTTTTCAGTATGTTCCTTAATATCTTCTATCCCTACAGCTTTTGATTTTTTACTAATTAATTTGGCCACAACTGAGGTCAATTTGTCAAATTGGGTGTAAACAACGTCCAAATTTACAGAAACAATTTTGAAATTATGACGCATATCATTAGAAAAGGAAGTAATTAAAACAGAGGTTGGTTTAAACAAGACACTGGGTTCAGAATTAGACGCTAATTGTGGTACACCTTCTTCCACTTTTGAGCTAGGAATATTATCTGATCCCAATCCTTCTTTCCCTTTGGCTTTGAATTCAAAGAAGATCTTTTCTTTCCTGATCCTCTGCCTTTCAGTTGGGCTAATTGATCCCACAGATTCCACTTTTCTAAGTAGGACTCTACCTCTTTCCTGGGGATAATTTTCTGAAGAGCTATCTGGGTAGCCTTTGCCTGGGATATTATCTTCTTCATAGATACTACGTTCTTCTTGGGTCGGGCTTCTTTGAATTGTTCCCAATATTTCACATGCTCTTTGACTAAGTATTTGATCCTGGCTTCCTTTGCCAGATTCTTCTGGGGTGGCTGCAGGGAACCTCCTTTTGATGGAGTGGGGAATGATTCTACTAACTTCTCTGCCTCTAGGTTGGGGGGGGGGAAATGGTACTTGGGGATGTTTGTTGTCCACCAACATTTGATTCACAGGTTCCAGCCCCCTCCTGGTTGTCATTATTGGTTTCCTCATGGTTACTGGGGGCTCCTGGAAAAGATCCATAGGAGGTATTTTTTCCTGAGGCCCTTGTGTTACATCTATTCATGTTGAATAAAATATTTATAAGTATTTTGATAAAATTTATGATATTTTATTTGAAAACTAAGAACCAGTAGACTAAAATTTATGATCAGAGTCACAATAGAAAAGAGATAAAATAGAAAAAGAAAAAAACAACCAACAGGTAATGTGGAAACAAGAGACTTAACAGGCTGGAGAGGCTGAGACGTAGATTCTGGAAAGACGGGAAGAAGCAGACTTGAGGCAGAGGAGAAGGATACGGGCTGGTTCAACAGAGGTTTTATTGGGTTGAAAATTGATCATAGATTTGAGGTGCGAATCATCTTACCAGGCAAGGAATCGCAGCGAGTACTGATTGATAATTGATTGGGGTGTTGGATGGTCAAGCAGGCCAGATTGGAAAGTAGAAATCTTGAAGGATGTATAGATTCAAATGATGAGTAAAAGAAGAAAGAGGAGAAGAAGAAAAGGAAGTATGAGAAAAAGAGGAGAAAAGAAATATATCTAGAAAAAGGAGAACCTCCCCATTACCGCAAGTTGATCTCCAAAGAAGAGCAAAAGGCCCCCGGGAGGGATCTCTTGGGTTTAGGTTTCAGAGCATGGTTGTCAAAGAGAGAGAGAGTTGTCCTCCTTCAGGTGTGGTATTGAATGGAATTCCTAACATATTTTTTTAAAGAAATATTTGTGATAATAAGTTTATTAAAACTTAATTAAGTTGATATTTAAAGGTACTAAGACTTCATTAGGATTATATTGGTCCTCAATGTTGAATATTTGCTCTTCTTTTTCCTTTTTCATCTTTTCTTCTCCTTAGTTTCTGTTCTTTTATTCTTAGTTTCTTTTCTTTTATGTTTGATGATTCATGTTTCTTTGTCTTTATTTTCTTTACGCTCTCTTGAGCTCTCTTGCCTTTCACGAGCTGTCACTGCACTCAAGCGCGCGCTCCTAGCTCTTAACCTAACTGCCTACTCTCACGGGCGCGCTCTCGTCTTCCTTACTTAACTAAAATCCAACACCTGGAAGGGCGAACTTCTCTCTTAACAAAAGAAATCGAACTCAACGCAACTCTACCAAATTCAACCAACTTTCAACCTCAATACACCTCAAATCACAACAATCTCTCACAACCAGTCTCTTGGTCTCTTCTAATTTATCCCATCTTTTCTTGACTCTTTAGTTTTCTTTTCTTATCCTTTCCTAATTCTTCTTGGTGATCTTTACCACCTCAAACCTCTCTCCTGGATGTCTTCAATCTCAAGTATGTCTGGCTTGGCTGGACTTGTCCACGCTCTAAATCTCTTGATCTAACTCGCAGTCTTCTTTCATATCAGACCACTCACTCCTCTATCAACGACTTCACCAACTGCTCTTCTCTCAATAATTCCTTCTCTTTATTTCTAGAGTCAATCCGCTTGATGTTGGTTTTACGCGCGCCTTCTTCTTTCCTTTCTTTCCTCTTCTCTTTTTGTTACTCGTTTACTGATACTTGGTTCTGTGCAGCCCTCTTTTTTGATTATTATTTCTTAAATTTAAATCCAGAAATTTATCATGGTTAAAAGCCGAAGATTCAGCCCGACTAATCTCACCGGAATCATTGAGGGATCAAGCAGAAGTGATGGATTTAAACAAATCATACTCAAGGCAGCTCTGGAGGCAGTACCCATTCTAACCGACAAAAACTACTCAATCTGGAAGGATAAAATGACCATTCTCCTGGAATTGAAAGGCGTCAAAGAAGCTCTTGATGATGACTCCAAATTGCTCAAGACTACCAAGACATGGAAATCAGGGTTATCTTACTCTCCAGAATCGACTCGATTACTCACAATAATGTCGTAAATTCAACAAACATCTCTTCTGCAAAGCTTCTCTGGCAAACCATCAAGGAAAGGTTTGCCTCCTCTCAAACCGCCAATCAAGCAAGAGTTTTCAACAAGTTCCTTTACCACCAATTCAAAACCAACTTGATTAATTTGTTTATTACCAAAACTAAAATTTCCATGAAGAAAATGATCAATGTCGGAATCGATTTACCAGACGATATCCCAGCCTACCTTATTCTTTTCAAACTCCCATCCTCTCTCCAATCTCTTTGTCAACAAATCATGCACTCGGATAAAAGTGTCTCTGTCAATCTTGTTCTTAATCATCTCACCCAACTTGACAACAAAACCAAATATAAATCTAAACATTCAAAATCTTTTGACTCCGCCCTAGTTGTCTCTTGTAATGTCAAAAAGCCCATACCTCGAGAACTTCGCTGTAAAAGAGGTCACCATAATCCACAATCACCCAATCATACCAAATATAAATGTTGGCACAAACACGAGCATCTTGCTCCCAATTGGTGGAAAGAAGCTCAAGCTAATTGGAGAGTGCAATTCAACGCAAAATCTAAAGGTAAAAAAGTAGATCACTATCATGCTCTTCTCACTACCTGGATCAAAGAGATAAATTCGCACAATCAAATCATCCTCGACTCTGGAGCCTCATGTCACATGTTCAACTCAGCAAATTTCTTCACCGATCTCAACAATTGTCCTGGGGACGAGTTTATCAGTACTGGAAAGGAAGGAGCTAAGCTTCCCATTAAAGGAAAAGGAACTGTGCAGCTTATCTGGAAAGAAAACATGGTTACCCTCTCGAATGCCTTCTTTGTTCCTGACCTTGTCGTTAATCTTATCAGTCCCGGAGAACTCATTGTTACTAAATGCTCTTCACTCAACACTAACAGAAATCAGTTCAAACTGTTCTCTAACTCTCTTCCTGTCTTCTCTGGATTCATTCAAGGTAATCTTTTTGTCTTAAACAACCCTTCCAAAGTAGGATTCAATCAAAAACTCTGTTACGTTTCTCAAAGTGATTGGAACACCAAGAAGCTCAAAAATCTCCATCTATCCTTCGGTCATGCCAGTCCCTATCGGCTCAAAACTCTATATCCTGACCTTCCCCCCAATCTCTTATCTAACTTCCAATGTGAAGACTGTCTATTCTCTAAAATAACTAAAAGTTCTTTCAAAAAAACCTCCACCTCTGCATCCCAATCATTTGAACAACTTCACATCGATCTTGTTGGACCCATCACCCCTTCTTCCCAAAATGGCATGAATTGCATCATGACCATCATTGATAATTACTCCGGCTACTTATCTGCAATTCCTCTCCAACAGAAGTCCAATGCGGGCCCCCAACTAAAAACCATCTTAAACTTCAAAAAGCAAAAACAAAACGCCTTCCCCGCTACTATCTGTTCTGACAGAGGAGGGGAGTTTACTTCCTCGGACTTGAAGGATTTCTTTCAATCAAACTCTATCCAACATCTTATCTCTGAACCTTACCATCACGAACACAATGGCAAAATTTAACAAGCCAACAGAACCCTTACTGAATCCATTTGAGTCATTCTTCGAAGTTCCAAGTTGCCACTCAATCTCTGGGCCAAAGTCTCTAAATCTGCTTGCCTAGTTCTCAATCAAATCCCCAAGAACTCAGCCTCACCCTCTCCCTATCAACTTTTCACCAATAAAACTCTTCCACTCAATTACTTCCATCCGATTGGCTCCAAGGCTGTCTACCTCAACACCAAGGTTGCTCAAGGCAAAAAATTCAAAGAACGCGGCCTTGCCGGCATCCTTGTGGGCTATAACCCTCACTTTCTTTCCTACCGTATTCTGTGCCCTGATAATTCAATTATTTCTTCTAAACATGTAAAGATACTCAAAAAATCTTCTTCCTCCCAGATACAACCATCCTCTCCTGATTCCGAATCCAATATGTCATCTCATCTTAACTTGGATATTGATCTTCCCCTTTCCTTCTCACTCCCGGAATCTTCTTCTTCTCCTCCTACTCCTGACAATCCTGTTGAAATCAACAGGCATGATTCCTCCCCCTCTCTCTCTCCCAAACCTTCAGACAATCATCTCTCTGACTCCTCATCTGAATCATCCGACAATCTTGCTATTCAACTCAATCCAAACTACGCTCTTCGAGATTGTTCATCCATCAACCCTCCTCAACGATATGGCTACCACCACTATTTTGTACCTAAGACTTACAAACAAGCCAAGAAATGCCCAGACTCTCTCAACTGGGACGCGTCTATGGACGTTGAACTCAACGGTATTGAAGATCTCAAGGTGTGGGATGACTAAAACGGACCTGAACCTGCCAATCCACTCAATACGACTTGGGTCTACCGTCTGAAGGATAATTGCCACGGCGATCCCCTTATCTTCAAAAGTCTGCTCTGTGTCCAAGGATTTGATCAAATCTACGGAATAGACTATCTCAACACGTTTTCTCCCACCGGAAAGGCAGCTTCCCTCCAAATTGCTCTTCTCTTTGGGCTTTATCATTCCCTTCCCATTACTCAACTCAACGTTAAAAGCGCCTTCTTACATGCCCCACTGTCCAACACTGTCATCATAAAGCAACCCAAAGGATCTAAACAAACTTCCAAATATCTCATCCTTAAAAAATCTCTATACAGTCTAAAACAGGCCCCGCTCAACTGGTTCAGTACTCTTACTTCTTGGATCTGCAAACAGGGCTTCCACGAATCTATGTCAAACCCCTGTCTTTACATCCATCCTTCAAACAACTCTGTTCTTTTCTCCCACGTCGATGATCTCATTCTAGTAGGCTCTGGCAACAATTTTTTAACAAATTTTCTCAAAAGATTTCCTAACTCTAGTCATCACAAACCCAACACTATATTGGGAATGAAATTTGAAAGACTCAACGACTCGATCTTACTTTCTCAGCCCAAACACATCAATCACGTACTCGAAGAATTAAAAATGTTGGATTGCAAACCCTCTTCTGTTCCTCTCACTGTCAACGCAAATATATCCCCTGCTTCCAATGACGAACATCAAGAGTTTTTGTCTCTCAACGTCAACTATCAATCGGCTCTTTTTCTCATGAACTATATTGCCTGTCTAACTCGCCCGGATCTTAGTTTTGCAGTTTCTAGTCTTTCTAGATTTTGCAAAAAACCCGGCATTCAGCACTGGAGAGAAGTGAAGCATTGCTGGAAGTACTTAAATGCAACAAAACATCTCAAACTTTTGCTTTCTGTTTGCAACTCCAAAACTAAAATACAATGTTATAGCGACGCTACCTGGAGTGATGATCTAGAAACCAGAAGATAGCAATCTGGTCATTTATCCTTGCTTTTCGGATCTCTCATCTCATGGAGGAGCTACCGTCAGCAAAACGTTACTCACTCAACTACCAAAGCGGAACTTAATCCACTTGTTGATTCTTTTCTGGAAGCCATTTGAATGAAAGACTTAGTTTCTGAACTCTGGAAGAAAGATGTGGAGCCTAGCAATCATTACGTAGATAATAAAGGTCTTGTCGATAAACTCAAAAAGTTTGGCTGTAACTTGAAAACTCGACACATTGACATCAAAACTAAGGCCATACGGGAAGAATTAAAACGCAGAAGTCTAGTCATCAACCTCATTCCCTCTGAGAACATGAACGCCGACGGACTCACAAAGGCCCTACCACCCAATCTCTTAGCTAATCTTACTTCTCTTATCAATCCTGATTTCTTTCTTGTCTCCAGCCCTACCAGACACGCGGGGTGTTGAATATTTGCTCTTCTTTTTCCTTTTTCATCTTTTCTTCTCCTTAGTTTCTGTTCTTTTATTCTTAGTTTCTTTTCTTTTATGTTTGATGATTCATGTTTCTTTGTCTTTATTTTCTTTACGCTCTCTTGAGCTCTCTTGCCTTTCACGAGCTGTCACTGCACTCAAGCGCGCGCTCCTAGCTCTTAACCTAACTGCCTACTCTCACGCGCGTGCTCTCGTCTTCCTTACTTAACTAAAATCCAACACCTGGAAGGGCAAACTTCTCTCTTAACAAAAAAAATCAAACTCAACGCAACTCTACCAAATTTGACCAACTCTCAACCTTGATACACCTCAAATCACAACAATCTCTCACAACCAGTCTCTTGGTCTCTTCTAATTTATCCCATCTTTTCTTGACTCTTTAGTTTTCTTTTCTTATCCTTTCCTAATTCTTATTTGCAATCTTTACCACCTCAAACCTCTCTCCTGGATGTCTTCAATCTCAAGTATGTCTGGCTTCGCTGGACTTGTCCACGCTCTAAATCTCTTGATCTAACTCGCAGTCTTCTTTCATATCAGACCACTCACTCCTCTATTGACAACTTCACCGACTGCTCTTCTCTCAATAATTCCTTCTCTCTATTTCTAGAGTCAATCCGCTTGATGTTGGTTTTACGCGCGCCTTCTTCTTTCCTTTCTTTCCTCTTCTCTTTTTTTTACTCGTTTACTGATACTTGGTTCTGTGCAGCCCTCTTTTTTGATTACTATTTATTAAATTTAAATCCAGAAATTTATCACTCAATAGGTAATCCTACAGGTTCTTGGTGTGTTCCAATAAGTCTTCTCCAGTCCAGTAAATTTTTTCAGGATGTCCAGAAATATCTGGTACCACTTTATCCAATAAACCAAATTCAGTGGAGGTGGTTTCTGGGGTAGGAGGGTTCACTGTTTGTTTGAGAAAGATATTTTATTATTTAATAAAATATATTAATATTATTTTAATAAAATAATGTGGTAATATAAGGTTTTTTCTTACTTTTATATTTTAAAAAGTAATTTATGTGGTATTTTTTCCAAGCTTTATTTTTTCTTAATAGGGCTTGAAAGTTGATATGCCTCTCAAGATTTTCTTGTTCAAGGAGTTTATCTAATTATTTATGGGGAGAAGAGATATTAAGTTGTTCAGCTTGAGTAAAAGCTTCCCAACCAGTTGGTTTATAATTTTTAGTTTGTTATTCTTCTATAATTTTTGAAAGATTCAAATAATATATTATTAATTCTGAATCGTTTCTTAAATCCACTGTAAAAGAAAGTAATAATAAATCAGAGTAAAAAGTCAGATAAATTATCTTTGATTAATTTTTACGTGAAATGTCTGTTCCAAGGTATTAAATATAATATAATGGAATATTTACCAGCCAGAACCCTGATTGTCAGCCTCCTGGATGCCAAGACCCTTTCTTTCCTTTAGCTAAAAGAGGTGATAGAATAAATAATAAATATATTGTTCAATTAAATGCAGAAAAAGTCAATAAAATATTTGGATAAATCTATTGCAACATTGATTGGTTTGGTTATGGTTTAATATTATTAATCAATATTATTAATTGATTATTAAATGAATCAATAGAGTGGCCACAATAATATTGGGATCTTTAAAACCTCTCTTCAGGGAATGCAAATTGAAAAAACGTATACCTGGTTACTTTTGAACCTTTAATTTATATTCTTAAAGGAGATATTGCCCAAAGGTAATATATATATAAAATATATGACGTTGGTGTGACAGGGCCTTGTGGCCAAGGTGCCACAAAAGAAAAAGGATAATAAGAATCACTTGTATATTATTAAATCCTTTTGGTACCTTTGTGCACTGATGGGTTAAACCCATTACTGTGGACAAAAAGGTTGTTCACCAGTTGAAATTGATAAAAAGGGTTGGGGATGGATATTATTAATCAGACTAAAGCCATAAATCACTCACTTATCTCTTATAAGTATTTGATTACCTTTGAACGGTGTCCTTAGGTAAATATAACTGGGTCTCTGGGTATCAATATCCTCAAAAGGGCTCCTTATTTATAGCTTTTTGGGTCCCAATACTGTCCTTCTGAGCAATACAGGGGCTCAAAGGGACGGATGCTAAGGCTAGCAGGGTAACCAGTGGTAGCCTGTCATGTTTCCTTGGTGCTTTAGCACGGTTAGCATCTAATTCCACTGGGTATTGGAATTATTCTACCTTTTAATTGATATTTGGACGTGTGAATAACACTAATTTATCCATATTATCTATTATTTAAGTAATTATCTTTAGTAAATATTCCCAGCATGTTAAGAATTCTTTTAATAGAAATTTCTAAGGGTAATTTGATGTCAAGTGGTTTCTCATTATGTATTAACTGATTGGAGTAAAATCATGATATTGATTTTACTCCTTATTTTCAAAATCCAGTTGATTTAATCAAAATAATTAATTGAAAAAAGAATTTTTGAGAATTGATGTAATACTTTTAAATCATCAGTTTCCTTAGTATGTTACCAAAATAATGATTTCTTGAAGTTCTCACAATTTTATATTAAAGTATTTTAATATATTTTTACAAATAGTAGCTATCTTATTTTTGAATTTTTTGGTATTGTTAATTATATTTTATAAAAAAAAAACGTCAAAAGTTTAGTTAAGTCTTTTTATACAATTTTATGTATTTTTAGATTTTCTATAATCCACAGGGACATTTATTACATATTTAGTATTTCCCCGTCTAGGTTGTAGCACCTTTACATGGTACCTGGGATTCTCAAGCTGCCTGTCACTCTGTCAGCCTGTTAAAGCCATAAATCACTTACTTATCTCTTATAATTATTTGATTACCTTGGCATGGTGTCTGGATGTAAATATAAATGGGTCTCTGTGTATCAATATCCTCAGAAGAGCTCTCTATTTATAGCTTTTTGGGTCCCAGTATTGTCCCTCTGAGGGATACAGGGGCTCAAAGAGACAGATGCTAAGTCCTTCAGGGTAACCAGTGGTAGCCTGTCATGTGTTCTTGGTTCTGTAGCACAGTTAACATCTAATTCCACAGGTTATGGGAATCATTCCACTTTTTGATTGATGTTTAGAAATGTGAATAACACTTATCTACCTACATGTTTATTATTTAATTAATTATCCTTGGTAAATATAATAATTATCTTATGAGACATTCCTATGGTTAATCTGATGTAAGGTGGGTTTTCATTATGTATTAGTTGATGGGAGTAAAATCATGATATTTGATTTAACTCCTTATTTTCAAGATTCCGCTGATTAACGCAAAATAACTAATTAAAAATATAAGCTATGAGAATTTGTGTAATATTTTTACATGCTCAGTTTCCTCGCTATGTCGCGCGAATACTGATGTCTTAAAATTCTC
The DNA here is from genome assembly GCA_025617555.3 of Puccinia polysora. Lineage (NCBI taxonomy): Eukaryota > Fungi > Basidiomycota > Pucciniomycetes > Pucciniales > Pucciniaceae > Puccinia > Puccinia polysora. Next base: position 14,408,214 of record CM062618.1, read on the forward strand.
AAACATTTATACTCAAAGTATTTTAAGATAATTTACAAATAGCTGTTTTCTTATTTTAAACACATTTGGTATTTTTATTATGTTTTATAAAAAAATACGTAGAAAGTTTATTTAAGTATTTTTATATAATTTTAAGTATTTTTAAATTGTCTATTATCCATGGGGACATTTATTACATATGTAGTATGTCCACATCTAGGTTGTAGCACCTTTAGGTTGTACCTGGGCTTCTCAAGCCAGCTGTCACCCTGTCAGCTTATAGTCCTGTGGCTGCGTACTTGTCAGCTTCCAAGAGCTGCGTACATGGGCTCTCAGGGTACGCGGAAAGGGTGGCTGTGCTTCTGCTCAGCCGCGCGCAGATGTGTTGGTTTCTGCGGCTGCGTGCAGGAATTGTGACAAATCACATTTCCGCCTGTAACTCCTCCAAATCACAGAATTCTTGGATTCTGTCACAAAATTCACTGTGAAACCTATACGTGGGGTTTGATGTGAAAAATTAAAATGGCCAAAATCCCAATGCCTTGTATCTTTCCAAATATTCATAATTTACTTAAAAATATAAGCAGTAGGAATTTGAGGTAGGTGTCAGTGAGTAACCCTACCTTAATTTTTACAAAGATCCAGAATTTGAAATAATATTACTAATATTATTTATCCTTTAAAAAGATTTATTTTATTTTTTTATTTATGTTATTTTGTTACTTTTGCAGCTTGCTCTGCAATAGTAGCAAGCTGAAAATGTAAAAGTTATAAGCTAAGTGAGCCAAGGATGACCTTTGAGGATTGGGAGCAGCAGGATCAGAGATTTTCCCAGGACCTTGGTAGCTTCCTGAGCTGGGTTGCAGATGCAGATAGAGCCACAAACACTTGATTCAATTGTTTTTGACCTGAGGGTTGTGCCTTGTTGCCTACATTTAATAACATCATTTTCATTTACTATGGCTGAGGCGTATGATATGGCTATAAATTTATTTTTGATCTGATTCAGATGTCAAAGTAATATGTTGGCATCAATTTTAGCTTCTACCAGTGAGTGCGTGATAGTTTTCTTGATATGCTCAAGTTGGGGAGTGAATTTGTAAAGGAGAAGGTACGCAACCATGCCTTTGTCCATCTGAATTACAATATTGGAGATTTGAAGGTGGCAGGCTCTGGAATTGGTTATGAAAGTTTTGAATCTCTTTGGATAAAATTAGAGGTTTGGAAAGTTAAAGAAGACTCTTGATTGATTTGCTGTTTGTGAGGAGGAATATTACTTGTTGATAAACTTTCACTATTTGATTCCATTGGTGAGATAGTGATCCCTCACCCAATTGATGTAGAACTGGTTACCCAGTTTTGCAAGGATTTATCTGAAAATCTCAAGGTTCACCTCGGGAGGAAATTTATTTCATTCCAAAGAGTTCATGCAGTGTGAAATTTCTTTTCAAAAGAGAGTTTTTTGGATTTTGGAAATCCCTAGAAATCGTTTTGAGTCTGAGGGACTGGAAATTGAGAGTTTTCAGCAGGGATTGTGTGGATTCCCTTGGTCTTCAGATCAGTGGGTTATTCAATGGAGCTTTTGGATATTAATTTTGTTAAGTTAGATATGTGATCTGAGTTTATTTAAGCCAAAGAAAAATGGTCTCAAATGTTAGATTGATTGCCTAAACAAGGGCCACTGACAGGAAGCAAAAAAAATAGAATGTGAGAAAGAACTAGTAGAATATAGGATAGATAAGAGCAACCAACGTTCAATCTCAATACTTCTAGCTCAAGAATTGTATTGAACAGCACAAATTTGGATCACTTGAATATTCTGTTGACAGGTTGAGAGGGTCATTGGAGAACAGGCTGAGAAATGAGAAATGAAAACCAATATGAGAAGAAATCAAAGAAGGAGAGAATTCAAGGCAGCAAGGGTTGAAGATTTCAGAAAATGATCTGAAGGACTGAGTTTGAGTTGCCGCTTGTTTCTTCTGTTCTAAAAGAGATTACTGATCAGTTGGGAGATATGTTAGTTAAGATAAAACCAAATTCTTTAGTATTGGGAGAGTTGATCATTGAAGACATTAAAGATTTGGTTGAATCATGGTTGAGGATGAGGAAGGAATTGGTGAGTGGAATTTGTCTATAATATATTCTTAATTGCTACTTTTTCAGCTTTGTCTTCATTGTTGGCATGCAGTGAGGGAGAAACTGCGGAATGAGAGAGGTCACACTCCACTTGGAGTGTGAAGTGTTTGCAGCGCATTAGGAAATATGCATGGGTGAGAAATTGGGAGAGAACTTTCCAGGATAATCAAAATGAAAAACAATTGAAGGAAAAACAAGTTTTACAGTGATTGATTCAGTGGTAGGGAGTAAAAGTAAAGTCTCATCCAGGATCCTCTGAATTGAAACAACGGAGAACAGTTTAAATGAGAATGAAGGAATAAGAAAGGAAGTGAATAAAACAAAAGGGAGATCTGAAACAACAACAGTGGATTTGGTGAGAATTGGAGGGTGAGCAGGAATGTAGATGGGCACCTCAAGTCTGATCAGCAGTGATAAGAAGGTCATTGGGTTTTTTGAGAGTAGAAGCAAGGTGTCAAAACTTCCCCCAGTGTGCAAGGGGCTGAAGGCACAGGAACTAATTCTCACAGAACTCAGACTAGAGATAAGGAGATGGATTGCATACTAAGATGAGATGTAGAGTAAGGAAAATGATAAGAAGAAGAATACAGGAGTAAGGCTCTGAAGGATGTTGATAAGGGGATCCTGTAAGAGTAAAACCAGAGGGATAGGTGGGATGATTAAGGTAGGCTGTTTGGCTTTCTTGTGCTGAGATGACACTTATTGGATGAGGGAAAAACCAATAAGAAGAAGTATACTAATTCCTTGAGGGGAATGAGTCTAGGAGGACAAGAGAGGCCAGTTTATGTGAGAACTGAGAGGAGGCCTTGGGGAGGGATGACTGGTTCTGGGGCTGAACTTTCCCATGGTATTACATGTTGACCAATTGAGCTTGAGGCAGTGATTTGACTGATTGGGTAATGTACATTTCCAGGAAGGTCATGTACTGAACTGGAGTATGGGATGTCCATCCAGGAGTATTTCTTATGGGTTTATGGTATGTAATTCTCATACCAGATAGAGTTGAAGGAGAGATGACGGTGCACCAAGCCATAGAGAGGTGGATGGAATGCGTGGGAGATTGACTGAGGGCTGCAGGAAATGCAGGAGGAGACTCCAGGAGTTGCAGTATGTGGATCCAGGGGTGGCAGGTAGATTGTTATGAGGTCTGAGATTGGCTGAGGGTTGGGTATGACTGAGGAGACTGAGCCAGATTTGGTTATGACAGCACCCCTCTAGAAGAGGAAGGGGTACCTCCTGATACCCGAAAGAAGAGGTGATATTAGATCGAGATCTTCACCCATCACTTTCATCCTACAACAGATTGCCCACCCCATCCTTCAACATGGAAGTTACCAATGGTTATCACCCTGTCAACCAGTATTTCTTCTCATTCTCTAGGTGTATTGAAAGTGAGAAGATCTGTGTCACCAGCATAACCCCCAAGTAAGGGAAATGTGATTACTTTACAGCATATAAAAGACCTTGTTCTGGAACCCATGAAGTTGAAAGGAAGGTACTACAACCAGTTGTTTGGGTGAAGGATGAGAGTTCTCCCAACTTTGAGGTGAAAGATGCACCTGAAAGCTTGAGTATGTCTCTAGGAGTGGAAAGTAGATTATTTCAATCAGATGGTGAGTGTTTCCTGATCTTCTGATTGCTGGAGAGATTTCTTCTGATATGAATGAATGATTTTATATTTTTCCAGTGGATTTGTGGAAGGAAAAGATGAAAAAAATGCATAAATAATGATTATCATTGAGGAAAAAGGCCCAGTTGGCTCTGGATGGCATGTCAAAGAAGGAAGTGACAAGTTTGAAGTCAATTAACATCTGTTGGGGGACGCCTTATTCATCTTCAATTAGTTTTAATGTGGAGTCTGAGGGTTTAGGGAGCCAATCACACATTTTTCAGAGCAAAATCAAAGCCGTCAAAGCCAATTGAAACTCTCTAAGACCGCTCAAGGAAATTCAAAGCGCCATCAAACTTGTCAAATTTCTGTTGGAATAATAGTTTACCCATAAAAATATTCTCAAATCATCCTCTTCCTTTTGTTGTTTTTCCATTTTCTATTTTTTTATCTTCTCCTGCACTCAGAATTTTTAGAATTTTTTCTGCTACTTTGTTTTATACTCACGTGTGTTGTCTTCCTGTCTCCTGCCATCCTTTTTCATTTCCGTTTACCCTCATCTTCAAAGCCTCCCCAACAACTTTCCCACTGCAAATGCTCCCATTCAAGCTCACCTTATCTTGCTCAACTATAAAGTCAGTTACCTGGCTTGGATCCTTGGGAATGCTCTCTTTGTGCAACCACAAGATTGCACCATTTACTTCAGGTTTCTGAGTCAGGTAAGCAATACTTGGACTCTCCTCAAGGCACCATCTCATCCAACCAACTGAATCACCAAATTTCCTCTCATCAGCTAATCTTCAACCAAACCCTATCTGGCCAAACCTGCTATGCTATCAATGGACCACAAGAATCAAAGTTTTCTCCCCTGCTACTGTTTCTTCTGCTATATCACCAGAGTCTTTCTGGTCCTTTTAGTTCTTCATTCCTTGACTTTCCACAGTCAAAGGTCAAACCTATTGAATTTTGATGTAGCTTTGTCAAAATAAGCAAAGCTTGTCAAATTAATATCAAATCAATTGTGGTCCAATTGAAGCATGGTCAAAGGAGAAGAAAAGTATTTGAAGAGGCGTCAAAGCTTGAATCTTGAAGAATTCTTGAATTTCCAAAAAATTGCCTGTCAAAGAAAATTCTGGCCTTGTCAAAGCAAGAACCGTCAAACTCAAAGACAATGAAGCAATGGAAGGAGAGGAAGATGATGATGATGATTCTTTTGGAGAGCATGATGATGGGGAGGAGAATGAAGAAGAAGAAGAGGACATGGAGGAAGAAGAAGAGGAAGTAGGAAAGGATAAAGCAAAATAAAAAGAAGTGATAGAAATTGAAGAAGATTACCCTGGGCCCCAGTCTGTTGGAGAGTTGGTTGGGAGATTTTTGGCTGAGGATGGTATCATAGGTTGATTTAGGAAGTTGAACCAGGAGGACATGAGTTTCTATGCTTGCTCTGGAGCAAAGGTGGTTGGTCCAATGGATGATATTGAAGATGATCCAATTGGGAACTTGAAGGAAATTGAAAGGCGTCTTGGAATTTTTTCAAAGGACTCCAGAAGCAATTCCATTTTTGGTTGGAGCTTGAAAAGTGGAGATGAAGTGGAGATTAAGAATGAGAAAAAGAAGGAGAAGAGGGAAGCAAAGATGGTAGTATTGGCATAACTAGAATAATTTTTATCTTTTTCTGGGCTTACTTATGAGTTGGGAGCTACTGCTAAGGATAGAAAGGAATATGAAAGTAGAATGATAAAGTTGGGTAGTTTTTGGGTAGCTAAGATTACTGATTTGATTGATAAGGATAAGAAGGAATGGTAGATAGAAAATGTGTTTTCTTTTCTTTTAATCTTATATGGATTAAAAAAATTTAGATAGGATTGATTCTATTTATTATTTTTGGGAAAGATAGAGTGAATCATAGAATTTTGGGAAGAGGAATTGATTTGAAGAAATTAAAATGATCATTAGGGTTTGGGTTTGGAAGGATAGAAGGAGTGGAAGTTGTGGAATAGGGCTGAACAGTTTGTGAGGTTGGATACTGGTTCCCGTGAGTTTCTTTCAGAGTCTTCTAAAAAAAATTTCCAGTTAACCAAGTAGAAGAGTTTGCCATGCCTGATGTTGGAGTCCAGGATTTGAGACCCTTCCATTCCTTCTTTTCCGTCATTTCCACTGGTTCTGGAGGTGGTTGGTGACTAGGAAAATTTGGGTCTTAGGAGTAGGGTTTGATAAGTGAAACATGTAAGACAGAGTGGATGGAAGAAAGTTGATCTGGGAGGTGGAGTTTGAAAGCATGAGATCCTATTTTTTCAGTAATCAAAAAAGGACCCAACCAACACTCAGAGAGCTTCTTGGGAGGATTGTTAGTATTGATACTCATTGCAGATAAACAATCTTCAATCCCAGGAGTAATACCCTTTGGAATATCTTTCCTATTAAATTTGGCATAGTACTTCTACTTATCCATAGAATCTTTCCATTAATTCTTTAATTGACTCTGGTTCTTCTTAGTATGATCTAAGTAATTACTAGCAGGCTGATTGTCAAGAAAATGCAAGAATTCAAAGCTAGGATGCCTTCCATAGAGGGTGAAGAAGGGTGATTGCTGGGTAGAAGTTTGGTCACTGTTGTTGTAGGAGAATTCTGCTAGAGAGAGCCAGGTATCCCAGTCATCCTGGTGATAACTGATGTACATTCAAAGATATTGTTCCAGTAATTGATTGAATCTTTCAGTTTTAAAATCTGTTTCAGGGTGTTAATTGTTAGATTACATAATTGCCATGAGCATGTTCATTGACTGGTTTGTGCCACCCACATCATAGAATGCTGGGATAAGTACACCTCTTCCTGGGTGATCAGCCAAATAGCTTTGAATCAACCGCTCCTTACTCAACAGCGCACTAAGCTCAATTGGCAAGAGCATTACTCATGTAAAAAGTCTGAGGTTGTGGGTTTGAATCCCACAGTGTTCATTTGTTTTCATATGACTTCTGACATGGTAGCGAGAGTTATACAGTCCAAAGACTGCAGCCTAACAGCTTTCAAAAATAATGATCTGTCTTTATCAATGAAATCAAATGGTTGAGTCCCTGCTCAAAGCACAGAGGGGAATTAGATGACATAATTTCCATGAGCATGTTCATGGACTGGTATGTGCCACCCACATCATAGAAGGCTGCAATAAGTACACCTCTTCCAGGGTGATCAGCCAAATAGCTTTGCATCAATGGCTCCTTACTCAACAGCACACTTAGCTCAATTGGAAAGAGCATCAATCATAAAAAATGTCTGAGGTTGTTGGTTCAAATGCCACAGTTTTAATTTTTTTTCATATGACTTCTGACAGTGAGCTGTGGAGAGATTCCTTTGGATCTGTAATTTTTAACAAAGGGTTTTACAGGAAGAAGAGGTGAATAGGATCCCTATGTTGCTTATAATTTCAGGAGGCAGACCATTCTTGGAGAAGACATTTCTGATAAAAAGGTTAGCTAATTCTACTGCAGTCCGTGTACCAGTTTTTTTAATGAAGAGGGCCATCTTGGAGAAACAGTCCACAAAAACAAGGAAAGAATCAAATCCATTGAAGAGAGTGAGTGCAGAGATGAATTCCATGGAGAGACAATTCCAAGGGCTATCAGGGATTGGAAGGGGTTTGAGTAGTATTAGTTTCTTTTCTTTCCTTGCCTTATTCAGGTTTCAAAGGTAGCAGGCTGAAACATAGTTATTAAAATTCTTAGACAATCAATTCAGGCAGAAGGATCTCTTAATGAGGTTGATATTCTTCTTTTGGAAAGGGCAACCTGCAAGAGGTGAATCATGTCTTTTCTGGAGTATATTTTGTTTACAATGGTTAGCTTGGTCAGGTATGACCACTTTACCATGGAGCAGGAGCAAGCCACTAAAGGGTTTTAAGAGATAATCAGTCAATTTTTAATTCCTATTCAGTCTTTTAATGATACATTGAAGTAACTTGTCCAATTGTTGACCAGAGTTCAATTCACTAAGTTGATCATCAAGTTTATTAGAAGAAAGAAACAAGATTTTAGAAGCTTCAACTTTTTTTTTCTGAAGCTGTTGAGAATTTCCAGGATTCTTTTCAGAGTATGGTGTTCCCCCCGCTGGATACACATTGTCCCAAAGTGACAGGATATCTGAGATGGTTGAAAATTTTCCAGGTCTTTAAGTGATAAAAAAATTGAATTCAGAAAGGAACTGTGATCAACAAGATTTCCTTCTAGTGAGAAACTTGGAAGACATAAAATACTTCAAACAAGAATGATCATTTAGAACTTCAAAATGGTAAGTAAAACTCAAGATTTAAGAAAGCAATTTCTGTAGAGCAAAGACAACAGCAAGGAGTTCTTGGTGATGGATTTCATGGTTGATTTCAGGAGTGTAATTTTTTTGGCTTTCAAAGGCAATAGGGTGTTTAGTTTTATTAGCGGTCTTCTGTTGCAGAACAGGAAGCAGGGCATGGTCATTGGCATAAGTCTCAACATAATTTTTCAGGAGTTGATCAAAATGGCAAAGGACTGAAGCTTTGGTGAATTATTTCTTGATGTTTTTCAAATTGTTGCAAAGCTTCAGGAGTGAGGAAGAAGTGAAAGCTGTTTCAACGAATGGAGGCTAGATTAGAGACCTTTTTGGAGTAGTTTTTTATAAACCTGCAATAGAAGTTAGCAAACCAAAGGAAAGTCTGCAAATCCTATCTTTTTTCATGAGTAGGGCAGGAAAGAATGGTCTTGAATGTTTTTTTGTTCATGAAGATTCCATCGCCTGAGATCACATAGCCACTTTAGTCCACAGAAGGTGCATGGAAGTTGCATTTGGAGGCCTTTCCTTATAGCTTATGCTTTCTGACTCTGGTCAGTACTTCACACACATGGGGAATTTGTTCCTGAAGTTACTTGCAAAAGATAAGGATATTGTCAAGTTCAAATACCACATAAACTGTTAGCAGATCAGCAAGGATGTTATTTATAAAATCTTGGAAAGAAGCTGGTGTTCAAATACAGATGCACTCAGGTAATGTGCATATTAATGTGTAACCCCAATGGGATTCCCAAATGGGCCTCCATGGCCCATTGGACATCACCTTGGCCACGTGGGCCTATGTTGATGTTATTGGTTTTGGGCATTTGGGTGCCAAAACACATTTTCCAAGTAAATTGGAACATGGGCCTTGACAGGCCCATCAGGGTGGATGGGGCACCTTAGAAAGATGAGCTTATCTGGGCATTTATGGGCCCAACAATTATTATGGACATAATTTTCCAGACAATCTGGCCCGCCAAAGTATGTTTTTTGGGTAATTGGGCCTTGGTGGCCCATTGGGGCCGCTGCCCATGTTGCACCCCACTCAGGTGCGCTTTTTTTCTCACCTGGGGCCTGTTAAAGGGCCCAAAAGCCGGCGCAGGGCTGTTGTAGGGGCCAGGGGACTCTGCTTGCAGTCCCTCCACCCACTGTGTGCAGGGCCACGGCCCCCGTTGATCAACCTGGCTGGTCCTGGCCGCCAAGTTGGGTTGTGGGGGTGGGGGCTGGCGGTACCTGCCTCCCTCCCTCCCCTCACTTGTTTGCAAGGGGGAGGGAGGATTGATGGTCCCTCCTCTACCAGACCTGCCACCAAGACTGCCTAGGCCAATTGCAGCAAGGCAACCAGCGGTGGGAGGGGATTTCATCACCCCCCACCAGAGCAAATGAACAAGCAGGGCGCTGTAAGACTCCAAACTTTGTTACGCCGTGGCAGTTCCATGGAGGGGAAAGGTGCTGTTTAGGCTTCCCTCCTGAGTTTTACAAAAATATTTAAATGTAACCAAGATCAAGGTCCAGAACTTTTAAGTGAGGAATCAAGTAGTAAGGATAAAATTTGATAATATTTGGTAGCAATGGAACAGAACTATCTCAGGCAAGATTACGTGGGAGCTATTTGAACAAAAGAAGTTTAAAGTTTTTTTAAAGTTCAAAAGAACAAAGCAGTTGTATGTGAACAACTCCCACAAGCTAATAACTCTGCTTGTCACCAGAAGATTGGGGATGATCAACTCAAACCCCAACCAACCTCTGGGTTCTCAATGAACCTACCCAACTCTCCGCAATCAAGCGCTTGAAGGGTACCAGATAACTTTGGGTGGCAGTACAAGACAAAGCGCAATGTTTTGAGAAGCTCTAAAAGCAAAAATTAACTGATTCAAAAAGGGATAACCCCAACAATTCTTGAGTAGGCTGGCAGAATGAAACTTTGAAAAATAAAAGGAGTTATAAAAATCCAAGTTTTAAGCTTAATAAAACCTCTTTAATCAAATGTGATTGGCTCCGGAAAGATGATCAAGGAAGGATCCAGACCAGTATGGTTAGAGGAAGGGGATCAAAGAGTGGTGTAACACACTCAAGGATTCCAAAAGACGAATTCTCTTCAACCAGCAAGGCTATGGTTGGTGATAAGGATCAGGCCACAGAGGGGCAAAGACTTAGGGATAAATGGATCAGGGGGAAATCAAGGATACACCCACAATAATGATGATAGATTATTATGGTACTGGGGGGGGCATATGCACACACTCCCATGGATGATTAGAAAGAGGTAGGAGGAGCCCCTCCTTTTATGATACATGGGTCCCTATAGACTATGTACAAGTGATAACACACATAGAGCGGAAAAAAAAACACAATTTGATTTTTTTTAATGGAAATGAGAAAAACAAAAAAGAAACTGATGAGAAAACAAACAAAAAAAATAGAAGAAAGAAAAATGGGTGAGCAGGGATGGAAAGATACCAGCCCATGAAAATGATGGGCACGGGCAGGAGAGCCTTGAGTGAGGAATTGTGCAGACAGGCTGACGGGACCGGACAATTGCTGGCCCGCAGATGATCCTGCAAGAGTGGCAGGAGCAGACGTTTGAGGGAGATGTGGCAGGGGGGTGTTTATTGGAGCAGGCGGAATGGATGAGATGGAGAAGATGGATTTATGGTGGGATGACCAATCAATGGGGGAGACAAGAGTGCAAGATCAGTTGTGGGAAAAACCAATCAGGTCAGGGGATGGAGGGTGTTTGCATGACCAATCTTGCAAGGTTGATTGGATGGATGATGGTCATGATCCGGGAGATTGCCTGTGATTGAGAATCGCAGCTAGAGAGAGGTTGCAAGGCAAGATGCTGAGGACAATCAAGATTGAAAGGATATCAAGAACTTTCCCTTCAAGAGTAATCTTTTGGCTTGTTTTCATTGTTTTTCTCATTATTGGAGATCAGAGTACAAGCAAATGACAAGGGTCCTGGTCAAAGGTTTGATTTATTGTTCTACTGTTCCAAAGATATATTGAGTGGTCTGGGTGTAGGTGGTTTGTGAGGTAGGCAGGATGGAAAGATTGACCGGCTTGGGTTCTGAGTCAAAGGACGGATGGGATGGGATGGAGAGCTGATTGCCTTTGCGGTCAATTCCAACAACAATGCCGGTGCCAGCAAGGGTTGAGCCAAGCAGTTCTTGCCCATCCATTTGGCAAAACAAGATTTGAAGCAAAAAGGAGAGGGATTGAACGCAAGACCTGGGGATTTGAACACCCCAGGGACCCATACCTAAACCACTGTGAGATGAGGAAGCTGGAGGAACCTGATTTGGGAAAAGAAATTTGATTTTTTTTTTGATGATGAATGATGAATATAAAAAAATCATTAAAAATTTAAATTTTTGGCAGTGGTCCTGAGGTGTCCAGTTTTGGTCACAACAGTGGCTTTCTGAGTTGTTGCAAGCGCTTGATAAACCATCCCAATCTCATCCACCTGCGCTTGATCATGAAACCTTGTTCTCCATCAGTCACCCTCTACCGCTGTTGCAGAAGTTCATCTGCCACCCACTAATTCTCATCTATCAACTCGCGGGTGTCCATCTGCTTCCTGCTACTGCTCATTTGTTGCGGGCTGGTCTCTCCTTTCATCTTGATTCACCTGTTCCACATCATTTCAAAAAAAAAAATCCGCTTTCATTTGTACTAATCTCTTGTAAGTAGTGTACAGGCCTCTTGTATATAACAGGAGGGGCTCTCCCCTACCTGATTGGAAATCAGCATCAGCTATCATTGAATAATTAATCCTGTCATCATCATCTAGAAATCAATCAGTGGGGCCCTTCCCCCTTGTCTGAGAATCCTTATCCTGGGTATATCTTTTGATTGCCCCTTGATCCTTTGAGCCTCCATACTCAATCCTTTGATCCGCCCACTGTAACCTGATCCTTATCACCAACCAATAGCCTTTCTGGTTCAAGAATAATTCATTGGGTTTAATTCTTGAGTGTGTTAAGCCACTCTGTTGATCCCTTTCTCTGACCACTTTGGTCCTGATCATTCAGTTGATTTTCTTTCCGGAACCAGTCATGTTTGGCTGAGAGGTTTCTTTTGTTGTTATTTCTTTGTCTTTTCCCTCTCATTGCATAGTTATTTATTCTTTTTTTTTTGTTTTCTTTTTTTTTTCTTTCATCTCCTGTTCACTGCGTCGCCATTTTAAAATTCACTTAAGACTGCCACGCGACTCTTGCAATTGAGATTGCTGCGCGACTCTCTCTCTCACCCTGCTCCAGGTGCGAAATTCTCAAATAGGAACATCCAAGTTTCTCATAAAAAAACCCATCCAACTCTCAGCTTTTGACATGACCCCACCTCAGCTCCTCATCTTGAAAATCGTCCTCAATCACTTGATCTCTCCCCTTCTTGCTTTCTTCATCCTCCTCCATCACTCTCTATCTCCATAACCTGGCTCATCTCCCTTCAACTACTTGCCTCACAATTCTGCTACTATCTCAATTACTCGTCCAAGTTCTCCCCAACCATTCCTTGCTCAGCTTGAACTAAATCTCTCCTCAACCATTCCCTGCTCAACTCAAAATAAATCAGAATATCATCAATTATCATCAATTTTGACCATATTGAATGAAAGTCTCACATTACTTAGGTTGATCAGATGTGAGATATCTGACAGTCATTATCTTCAACTATTGATTCTCCACATCTCATTTCTGTTTCTTTGTCATCACAGATCCATTTTATTTCATTATTTTCTTTCATCATTTTCATTCATTGTCCTCCACATCATCCACAGTTGGTCCTAATATTAGAGAAGGTGCCCTGGGTAAGAACTCTGTCAATTATGTGTCATTCCTTATTATCAAGCTCCTTTTCCAGATTTTTTTATTTGAGGTTGTTTGCTAGTTCGTTGGTCTTCGCAGACAATAAAATCTAGAAACTTTTCCTCAAATTATCACGGTTAAAAGCCAAAGGCTTTTGCACGAAAATACTTGGAAAACTTTTGATCATCAAAGACCAATGGATCCCTTGCAATCTCTTCTCAAGACCTTGACTGACTCCATACCCAATCTCAAAAATTCCAATTTCTCCTTATGGCGATCAAAAATCATCACTATTCTCTCTCTGAAGGGAATCTCTCATTGGCTTAACTCCTCAGAATCCAACAAATGTCCTGCGGAGGTTAATCTCAAAATTGTTTGATATATTCTTGCCAAGCTGGACAATTGCACCCACATCAACTGCGTCAAGGACCACCTTCTTACCAATGGAATTGAATTATGGAACTCAATCAACAAATACTACGCGTCTTCTCAGACAGCCAACCGTTCCAGAGTTTTCTTCAATCTCCTTAATCTGCAGTTTGACCCCAAGAGGGTTGAAAAATTCATCACTGAAGCTCGATCTTGTCTACTTCAAATCGCCAAGATTGGAATACAGATGGACAACAACATAGCCGCCTATCTACTGCTTTACAAATTTCCACCATTGCTCAAACACCTCAAAACAACAATAAATCCCTCACTTGGGGAGAGCAAAATCAATGCCAATCTGGTTCTGAGACACCTCAATCAAGTTAAAAACAAGGTCATGGCCGGATCAAGAGCCTCAGCTCTGGTGACCAAAAACAAAGCCATCAAATGTCAAACTACCTGGCATAATCCTCAGGCCAACCACAAGAAAAGCAAGTGTTGGTGGCTCTACCCCCACCTTCGACCCAACTACGGCAGTCATCAAAGTAGCTCGCAACCAACAACTCCACCCAACACTCATTCCAATCCACAAAATTCATCCTCAGCTCATCTTGCTTACATTTTTGCCATGATTTTGTCACCTCTTCTGAGCCCTAATCGAGTACTGCTGGATTCTGGTGCTTCAAACAGCATGTTCAACAACCCAAACTTCTTTCTTCACCTTCATCCCAATGGAAGCAAAGTGCAAACGGGCAATCCCAATGCGCCAATCTCTTCCCTTGGAAAAGGGACAGCCATTGTGACAACAACTTCCGCTACCATTCATCTTCAGGACTCCCTTTACGTCCCCAATCTTGCCATTAATCTTGTTTCACTCGGCCAACTCATTTGAAAAGGATGTTCCTTAATCCTTCTGTCAACGAATCAGTTTTCTATTACATTCAACAACACGAAAATCATGTTGGGCGTTATTGAGGACAACCTTTTCTTTATTAATGAAGGATTCAACCTTCCACCTCTCTCTTATTCATTTATATCTCTATCCACTATTCATAAACAATTCTGTCATCCCCACTATGAAAAGACTTGCCTTCTTTCCAAAGAATTCCCCAATCTTAAATATGATCAGCTCAAATGTGTTTCCTGCGCAAAAGGAAAGATTCATCGCCAACCCTTTCAAAATCATCTTCCGTCAAGTCAAGAATTGTTTGAACTAATTCATGCTGATTTCTGTGGACCTATCAACCCACCTTCGCTCTCTGGGTGTCGCTACTTCCTGTTGCTTACCAACAACTGGTCAAAGTTCAAGAAATGCATCCCAATCAGATTCAAATCCAATGTGCTGGACAAAGTAATCAATTTCATCAAACTTCATGCAAATCAAAAAGGACAAATGTTAAAGACTTTTCACTCCAAAAACGGCGGCAAGTTTGTAGATCATTGTCTTACAAATTTTTTCTCCGAGAATGGCATCAAACATTCTACCTCCAAACCATACACTCCCCAACACAATCCGGTGGCTGAGAGAGGAAACTGAATCATTCTTGAAGCCGCGCGGACCGCTATGATTGATAAGAACATCCCCACATTCCTGTGGGATGAAATTTTGTTCAGCTCTTGCTTAATCGTCAATCTTCTTCCATCCTTCAAGTCCAAAGTTTCAGCCCAAAAACTCTGGACTGGAACTCCTCCCAAACTTCATCTCATCCGCGTCCTTGGCTCCAAAGCCATTGTTCTAAATCAAGCACACTCCACCGGCAAGTTGGACAAAAAAGGATTAGAGGATATTTTGACTGGATTCAACTTAGACCTTAATTCGTACCAAATCTATTTTCCATCCTCAAAATCAATTGTTTGTTCAAAACATGCTAAAATCTTTGAAGATCTATCTCCTTCACTTACTCTCTCAAATGAGTGCTCTGAATTGGATTCCTTCTTTATTTCGCTTCTTACTGATGATTCTTTCCTCATTGATGCTCTAAATTCTCACTTGTCTCCAACTGCTTCCTCTAATTCCAACAATAAATCCTTCTCCTCTGCCACCAAATCCATTCCAACTCATAACTTTCCTCAGAACAAACTTAACCCCAGCAATCAATCTCCTCCTCCCTCTGACTTGATCTCTGAATCATTGAGGTCCAAGTTGGAGGAAGAAAACATTGTCGCTAACAAACTACTCCCACCTTCTGTCCCAACTTTACAAGATCAAAATACCCTTCAAAAACCTCAAAGATACGGTTTCATGGTCCAAACCGTACCCAAGAACTACTACAAAGCTACCAACTGCAAAGAAATCTCAAGTTGGATTAAATCAATGAAATCCGAGTTATCCCGCATTGAAGCCATGAAGGTCTGGGAAGGATGTCAATCAATTCCCAAAGGCAAGAATTCACTAACAACAGTCTGGGTTTACAGAATCAAGGATGGTCCCGACAAATCTGGAATCTCATTCAAATTGCTCCTATGCGTTCAGGGATTCAAACAGGTGGAGTTCTTTGACTATGGCCAAACTTATGCTCCCACTGGTTCAATTACAACCCTCCGAGTACTTCTTGTCTACGCCTTACATCACAAACTCACCCTTTGGCAAATGGACATAAAGTCTGCCTTTCTCCACGCTCCGCTCGATGAAGACATCTTCATCAAAACCTCTCTTGGTTACGACTCTCCTTTTCCTTATCTTAAGCTAAAAAAGTCACTTTATGGACTGAAGCAGGCGCCAAAAAGTTGGTACAAAACCCTCAAACCCTGGCTCCTGAATGAAGGTTTTGTCACTTCCAGCGCCAACCCGTGCCTCTACATCAGCACAAATAGGCAGCTCTACGTATTTGTCTATGTTGATGATCTGTTAATTGTTGGGAACTCTGTCAAATTTTGAAACAGTCTCAAGACCACTTCCAAAATTTCGCAAGACAGACCTCTCAAAAAGATTCTTGGAAATAAACTAGTAGACACCAAAGACGGACACAGACTTCTCCAGACCAACCACATTGAAACCGCCCTCAGAGAACTCAGTCTCACTGATTGTAAGCCAATCAGTATACCCTTCACCCCAAACATCAAACTCTCCGGTGCTTCCAATGACGAACACAAAGCTTTCTTTAAGCTTCACATTAATTTCCAGTCCTCCACTGGGTTCCTCAACTTCATCACCAGTCAAACTTGACCCAATCTTGCTTACTCCGTCTCCAATCTCTCTTGATTTAATAACAAACCTGGTACTCAACACTGTCTTGAATCAAAACACGCCTGGCGCTACATTAACTCCACCAAGAACATGGCTCTGCGCCTTCAAAATCCTTCCTTTCAATACAACATCAAAGTTTACAGCAATTCTGATGGTGGGAATGATCCCAAATCTCAACAAAGTCATACTGGATACCTCATTATGCTTTACGGCTGTCCCGTCTCGTGGCACAGCAAGCTCCAGGGGTCAATTTCTCTATCATCCACCAAAGTTGAGTTAAAAGCTCTTGTTCTGGCCACACAAGAGAAGATTTGGCTCTCACAACTTCTTCTGGAAATGAATCCCTCTGCAAATCACACCTATTGCTCATTTATTGAAAATTAAGCTTTAAACGATCTAGTTAATCAGGAATCTCACCATGGTGCCCTAAAACATGTTGATACGCAAATCAAGTGGTTGCAAGAACAACGGGACAATCATTCACTCATCACCCATCTTATTCCGTCCCATCAAATCCTTGCTGATTCTCTCACTAAGGCAGCGCTAAGGTCTTCAGTTGTCAATCTCACCTCCATTATTTTATCTCCTCACATCTGATCACGGCAGTGTGTTGTTATTTCTTTGTCTTTTCTCTCTCATTGCGTATTTATTTTTTCTTTTTTTTTGTTTTTTTTTGTTTTCTTTTTTTGGCTGTCATCTCCTGTTCACTGCGTTTCCATTTTCAAATTCACTTAAGACTGCCGTGCGACTCTTGCAATTGAGATTGCTGCGCAACTCTCTCTCTCACCCTGCTCCGGGTGCGAAATTCTCAAATACAAACATTCAAGTTTCTCATAAAAAAAACCCATCCAACTCTCAGCTTTCGACATGACCCCACCTCAGCTCCTCATCTTGAAAATTGTCCTCAATCACTTGATCTCTCCCCTTCTCGCTTTCTTCATCCTCCTCCATCACTCTCTATCTCCATAACCTGGCTCATCTCCCTTCAACTACTTGCCTCACAATTCTGCTACTATCTCAATTACTCGTCCAAGTTCTCCCCAACCATTCTTGGCTCAGCTCGAACTAAATCTCTCTTCAACCATTCCCTGCTCAACTCAAACTAAATCCAAATATCATCAATTATCATCAATTTTGACCGTATCAAATGAAAGTCTCACATTACTTAGGTTGATCAGATGTGAGATATCTGACAGTCATTATCTTCAACTATCAATTCTCCCCATCTCATTTCTGCTTCTTTGTCATCACAGATCTATTTTATTTAATTATTTTCTTTCATAATTTTCATTCATTGTCCTCCTCATCATCCACAGTTGGTCCTAATATTAGAGTAGGTGTCCTGGGTAAGAACTCTGTCAATTATGTGTCATTCCTTATTATCACGCTCCTTTTACAGATTTGTTTATTTGAGGTTGTTTGCTAGTTCATTGGTCTTTGTAGACAATAAAATCTAGAAACTTTTCCTCAACTTATCATCTTTAAGTTTGAAACCTGGAGTGTTCAACCTCCTTTTATTCCCTTAAAAATGAATTCCACCATGCTATTCTTGATTCCCTTGAGAAGTGTTGGGTCATTTTCAAGTCTTCTCCTGCGCCATATTTCCTCAGATAGTTTTGTCTTCCATTGCTACTGAATACTTCCAAACTCATCCCTTCCATTGATTCCTCATTCATAAGGTTCTGGACCTTGATTCTGGTTACATTTAAATATTTTTTTAACTCTTAGAAGGGCAGCCTAAACAGCATCTTTCCCCTCCACAGAACTGCCACTGTCTCAGCACCATTTGGAGTCTTACACCATTTCTTAAATCAATTTTTGAAACTCAATAACAAAATGATCAAGAAGGGGGTTGGATGATGGTTTCGATCAGAGATGAAGAGCTTGATCCAGATGAGGAAATCAAAGTTGATCCAGATATGATCTTTGAATCCCTTGGACCCTCTCAAAATTACTTTAATGTGAGTAGTGATTCATGACCTTGATCAACAATAAGTAACACAATCTCCACATCAATTCAAAATTTAAATCCTTATAAAGCAATATTAATTGAACTTGTGTGTCATATTCTACATTTCCATGTCTACTTAGATGTAAGAGAGATCCAAAAAAAAAATAAATTTTGACAAAATCCACATCATTTTCATTTTCTTTCTATTTTCTCTCTATTTGATCTGTCTTTTTGTACTCCATTAACACCTGGTTGTTTGATTATCTTACTTTTTCCTTTGTGATTGTGTTTTTTTTTGTTCTCTCTCTCTTTTTTTCTTTCTCTCCATTGGCTAGCACTTAAACCATGGATAATCTTCAGTTGTTATTTTATAAGAGCAGGACCTTTTGAATCTCAAGAACTATCAGGTCTTCCTTTGCCAATTAATCTTTGCATTTTTTTTATCTCAAGATACAACCTAAACGTGTTGTGTGGCATGGAACACCGCTAAATATGACTTGTGTGGCACGGAAAACAACTACATTCAAGTTTTTTAGAGCCTCAAACAACTTGATTGTAGTCATGTGTGGTATAACCCAAGACCAGACTGTGATCTGGGGGCTACAGAACCCAATGGAGTTCTTTAGAGGCTACACAACTTTATTGTAGTCATTCAGAGGCCACACAACTCAATTTTAGTTGTGTAACATGCCACATGGCCCATTTGAGTTGTGAAAACAACTCAAATGGGTTGTTCATTTAATATCAACCTCAAAAAAAAAATAAAAACAAATAAATAATTTTATTTATTACCAAAAGAACCAAAAAAGAAAAAAACCAAAAATTACAAGTTCAACATGACTAGCCCCAATGTCAAAAAAAACAAAAATTAAATAAACAATTAAAGATTTGATGGAGCAGCCCTAAATTAAAAATTAAAAGCAATACAAGTTCAAATTATGAAAGTTCAACTTGTGTTAAGCTGATCCCATCAGAAGAAGTAAGAATGCTCCTCATTATGGGATCATCCCAACACAGGTTGAATTGATTAAACAAGAAAACTTCATTCAAAACAATCAACATGATGATGTTTACTCAAAACTCTAAACATAATGATTGTCAAAATTTTATAAACCTTTATATTAATTGAAGTACAAGATCAGCGTCAGAACCAAAACCCAAATGATGAAACTAAAATGATGGTTCTAAATTAGAATAAAACTGAATTTTATCTTTTAAATATTCATCCCAAACATCAGCTTCTTTAATAGTCCACAAATCAGGTTTGGAAACAATGGGCAGCATTGAAATCTTCTCTCCCTCAAGTAAAAGACAAAACCAGTGATTATGGTCAACAAAACAAATAAAGATACAATCTGATTGTTCTTTTACACCCATTTTCATAGGAGTATAAGTACCACCTGAATCCAATGAAATGAAACATATTGTTCTTCCATAAGTATCCAATATTATTTGACCCATATCGAACTCTGAAAGCCATTTTGAAGATGGAATCTTTTGATTTATTTCATTAACATCCAAGTCTTTGTTATATATTTTAAACATGTTTAATGCCACCAAGTATCTTAGAATATTTTATTTTTCCTCAATTTTCCAATCATTAGCTTTTGTACATTCAATCATGCATTGTCATCATACCCAACAGATTCTGCAATGATTCTAAATCCAGAATTCCCATAACCAAATGGATCCCAAACCTCCCCCAAGAACCTATGTAAGTTCTTAGGGATTTCATTTAGGTAATTCACTTTTGTTTCCTACAATCAAAAATTAATTTGTTAAAATTCTAATCTAATTAAAGTAAACAAAAATGAAAAATTATTAGCTTCTGTTTGACTTGGCCATTTCTTCTTTTTCCTCAAAAAAGGATTCTTATTCCAAATGAAAACAACCTATTTCAATTCCAGTCTCCTCCTCTGAAATATGAAGTTCAGATGAAGGGCCTCCCTTGCACTATAAGAATCATTTTTCAATCATTTCATTTACCTATCAAAATGAACATTTCTCAAAATTACAGACTTACTATCTTTGGTATTTTTGGTCCCCTTTTAACACTTTTTTTACCTCTTAATTTCTCTTTCAAAGTCAAATTTTTCAAATTTTGACAGTTCCCTACAAGTTGTTTCAATTGGGGTCAAACGCTTCTGGAACTAAATAACTTTGGCTCAAGCCTTGCATTGGCAATGAAATTGGCTGTATAATTGAAAATGGACTTTAAAATATCCAAACTAGCATTTTGAGGTTGTCCCATAAGCATGGAATTCAACTTGTTGAAAAATTGGGATTCCCAAGCACTAAATCTGTTTCAATATGTCAAAAATCAAGATAATAATCAATCATTGCTCTTTCAATCCTACAATTTCTTTCAATCCTATAATTGGTCCCCTTCCAAAAATCCAAAAAGAGAACTTACTTCACTGGAAGGCACATAGTCTAGCCTTCACTGAGGATGAAGATCCTCATGCACAAGAATCCTTTTGATGCTAGTATTTCACCTAAAATATGGAAAAAACTCAAGCCCATTATTTTTTAATATGAATTTTAGTACACCTTCCTATGATTGTTGTTCTTTTAATTCTTGAACTGCTTCCCAATCAGGAGAATTGCCTCACTTGGAAATTATCAACCCATAGGGAAAAGTTACTTTGGAAGAGAAGTTCCTAACTTTATTCAAGAGTTTTTAAGTGATGCATTCACAGATTAGATTTGTATTTTTTTGGTTCCTTCAAGGTGTTTCCACACATCCAAAATGTTTGCAAAAGATCCCAGAAGTAATTTATTGCAAGAATCATGGGCTCCTTCTACCCAAGAATTTTTTTCTCCAAAGTCAGGCAATGCTATTACAAATTTCTGTTTGATAGGGAAAATGTTCCTTTCCATATAATTCAGAAAATCCTTGTGGTCTTTCAAGAAACACTGTATAAAATGTTCAACATGAGAATTCCAGAAGGGTGGAATAGAAGGAGCAATAAATTGTCATACGCTCAGTTCTGCATCATTCACTTCTACCTCCCCCTTGGTTTTGGAGGCCCCATATTTTCCCCACAGAGTCATAAAAGTTTTCCATCCTTTGTTTTCATTACTGAGGCGTACTCTGAAGTTTGCTTTAATTTTTTTGGACAAGTGCCAGGAGAACAACTTTCTGGATGACACAGGTAAACTATGTGATGGACTGTAAAGTATCTCTGATTTTTGAAAGAATTTTCAAAGCCTCTTGGGATCATAAGCCAACTCTTTTAATGCATTCAAAGCCCAACTGTAGAACTCATATGTTACTTTTGCTATAAAAACAAAAGCTTTTGTAAAGGTTTTCTTCTTGGCTTTCATTCATACAACATTCCATAGAGGGATGATGTACCTATTTTATTTTATAATTATAATACAAACAAGAAATATGATGATACACCACAGAAATATGCAAGTCACTTGCTAGCAAGGGCCATCAGAGAGCTCTTGCTCAATGTATGGCCATCCTCAGGTCAAGCTCCTACCAAGTTGAGGTCAAAATTTATTGATGCTCCAATGCACAGTCACTGACAGTGCACAATGCATAGTTACTGGGCAAAATGCAGAGTGACTGTGCACAACGCACAGTGACTGTTCAGAATGTTGGAGTCAATGATTGGATCATGGACTCTTACTCAACTCAGAAAGTTGAGGACCGGATTTGTAAGAAACAAAGTCAATGGGGTGAATTGCAAGGTGCTGGAAAGGACCAGTTTAAATAGACAACTAGAGAGCCCCTCACAGGGGGCCTAAGGCACTCAATGACTAATCAGCATTGGCAGAAACTATATGGACAAAAGAAAATGTGATCAACTATGGAGTAAGCCAATAAGAAAGAATTCATAAGTAAATAAAGGACCAGGTGACATGTAGTAAGAAGATTCTGTGACAGAAGGGATCAAGGCTATCAGCAGAAGACATTATACTCCAACACAGAATGCATAGTGAGTGTGCATAACCCACAGTGACTGTGCAGAATGCATAGTGAGTGACTGTGCACAATGCACGGTGACTTTGCACAATGCACAGAAAGTGTTCACAATGCACAGAAACTGTTTACAATGCACAGCAACTGTTCACAATGCACAGCAACTGTTCACAATGCACATCAATTGTGCACAATGCACAGCAACTGTGCACAATGCACAGCAACTGTGCACAATGCACAGCAACTGTGCACAATGCACAGCAACTGTGCAAAACGCAGAGCAACTTTGCACAACGCACAGCAACTGTGCACAACGCACAGCAACTGTGCACAACGCACAGTAACTGTGCACAATGCACAGCAACTGTGCACAATGCACAGAAACTGTGCACAATGCACAGAAACTGTGCACAATGCACAGAAACTGTGCACAATGCACAGCAACTGTGCACAATGCACAGCAACTGTGCACAATGCACAGCAACTGTGCACAATGCACAGCAACTGTGCACAATGCACAGCAACAAGGCATTGGAGCTTTGATAAACATTGTGCAGAGTAACTGTGCATTGTGCATTGGAGCTTGGATAAATATTGTGCACAGTTGCTGTGCATTGTGCATAGTTGCTGTGCATTGCAGTTACTGTGCATTGTGCACAGTTGCTGTGCATTTTGCACAGTTTCTGTGCATTTTGCACAGTTTCTGTGCATTTTGCACAGTTTCTGTGCATTTTGCACAGTTTCTGTGCATTTTGCACAGTTTCTGTGCATTTTGCACAGTTTCTGTGCATTTTGCACAGTTTCTGTGCATTTTGCACAGTTTCTGTGCATTTTGCACAGTTTCTGTGCATTTTGCACAGTTTCTGTGCATTTTGCACAGTTTCTGTGCATTTTGCACAGTTTCTGTGCATTTTGCACAGTTTCTGTGCATTTTGCACAGTTTCTGTGCATTTTGCACAGTTTCTGTGCATTTTGCACAGTTTCTGTGCATTTTGCACAGTTTCTGTGCATTTTGCACAGTTTCTGTGCATTTTGCACAGTTTCTGTGCATTTTGCACAGTTTCTGTGCATTTTGCACAGTTTCCGTGCATTTTGCACAGTTTCTGTGCATTTTGCACAGTTTCTGTGAATTTTGCACAGTTTCTGTGCATTTTGCACAGTTTCTGTGCATTTTGCACAGTTTCTGTGCATTTTGCACAGTTTCTGTGCATTTTGCACAGTTTCTGTGCATTTTGCACAGTTTCTGTGCATTTTGCACAGTTTCTGTGCATTTTGCACAGTTTCTGTGCATTTTGCACAGTTTCTGTGCATTTTGCACAGTTTCTGTGCATTTTGCACAGTTTCTGTGCATTTTGCACAGTTTCTGTGCATTTTGCACAGTTTCTGTGCATTTTGCACAGTTTCTGTGCATTTTGCACAGTTTCTGTGCATTTTGCACAGTTTCTGTGCATTTTGCACAGTTTCTGTGCATTTTGCACAGTTTCTGTGCATTTTGCACAGTTTCTGTGCATTTTGCACAGTTTCTGTGCATTTTGCACAGTTTCTGTGCATTTTGCACAGTTTCTGTGCATTTTGCACAGTTTCTGTGCATTTTGCACAGTTTCTGTGCATTTTGCACAGTTTCTGTGCATTTTGCACAGTTTCTGTGCATTTTGCACAGTTTCTGTGCATTTTGCACAGTTTCTGTGCATTTTGCACAGTTTCTGTGCATTTTGCACAGTTTCTGTGCATTTTGCACAGTTTCTGTGCATTTTGCACAGTTTCTGTGCATTTTGCACAGTTTCTGTGCATTTTGCACAGTTTCTGTGCATTTTGCACAGTTTCTGTGCATTTTGCACAGTTTCTGTGCATTTTGCACAGTTTCTGTGCATTTTGCACAGTTTCTGTGCATTTTGCACAGTTTCTGTGCATTTTGCACAGTTTCTGTGCATTTTGCACAGTTTCTGTGCATTTTGCACAGTTTCTGTGCATTTTGCACAGTTTCTGTGCATTTTGCACAGTTTCTGTGCATTTTGCACAGTTTCTGTGCATTTTGCACAGTTTCTGTGCATTTTGCACAGTTTCTG
Source organism: Puccinia polysora (assembly GCA_025617555.3). Taxonomy (NCBI): domain Eukaryota; kingdom Fungi; phylum Basidiomycota; class Pucciniomycetes; order Pucciniales; family Pucciniaceae; genus Puccinia; species Puccinia polysora. The sequence goes on from CM062618.1 coordinate 14,432,552, forward strand.
TGCATTTTGCACAGTTTCTGTGCATTTTGCACAGTTTTTGTGCATTTTGCACAGTTTCTGTGCATTTTGCACAGTTTTTGTGCATTTTGCACAGTTTCTGTGCATTTTGCACAGAAACTGTGCATTTTGCACAGTTTTTGTGCATTTTGCACAGTTTCTGTGCATTTTGCACAGTTTCTGTGCATTTTGCACAGTTTCTGTGCATTTTGCACAGTTTCTGTGCATTTTGCACAGTTTTTGTGCATTTTGCACAGTTTTTGTGCATTTTGCACAGTTTCTGTGCATTTTGCACAGTTTCTGTGCATTTTGCACAGTTTCTGTGCATTTTGCACAGTTTCTGTGCATTTTGCACAGTTTCTGTGCATTTTGCTCAGTTTCTGTGCATTTTGCACAGTTTCTATGCATTTTGCTCAGTTTCTGTGCATTTTGCACAGTTTCTGTGCATTTTTCACAGTTTCTGTGCATTTTGCACAGTTTCTGTGCATTTTGCACAGTTTCTGTGCATTTTGCACAGTTTCTGTGCATTTTGCACAGTTTCTGTGCATTTTGCACAGTTGCTGTGCATTTTGCACAGTTTCCGTGCATTTTTCACAGTTTCTGTGCATTTTTCACAGTTTCTGTGCATTTTTCACAGTTGCTGTGCATTTTTCACAGTTGCTGTGCATTTTTGCACAGTTGCTGTTCCTTGCCCACCGTGACTGTGCATAGTGTAAAGTAACTGTGCATTGTGCACAGTCACTGTGAACCATAAAAAATCTAAGGGAATGAAGATACCTTCAACTAGAGATTGGACAGACCTTAAACCACAGCTTTCGTGATGGCACTTGCTAGCAAGTCTCACTACTTTTTCTGTGGTGGTATCTTTTGCAAAGCTTTATAGGCTCAGGATGAGCCAAGTCAAGGGCCTATAAGTGAGCCTCTCCACCAAATTTGGAACTGGAAACCCACTGGTATTCCTGGAGCATTTCCAGTGTACATAACACCTTTCCCATCAATTTTCCTTGCTTTACCTTCCTCTTATTGTTATAGAATCCACCAGGAAAAATTGGGTTGGTCTTGTCAGCCAGTGACATCACATCCTTTGGATGAGATTGTTGAATCCAATGGATTTCTTGAATGTGTCCATCATTTGGAAACAAAGCGTAGCCCCATTTTACAATTGGTTTCTTCACAATTTCTCAAATTATTAACATTTTTTTCTGATTTCATTCCATCATATTTCCCCTTTTGATATCCCAGATTTCTTCTTTGCTTCTTATTTTCTCACTCATGATTTGAATTGGTATTCTCCAAGGTCTCTATTTCACTTCCTCCCAGATTCCATGTGGTTTCCAATTCTGTCCTTTCTGATTTCACCCTGATTTGCCACAAGTTTCCATTTATCCACCTATGAGCAAAATTTCTTCTAATTTTCTGAACTGAAATAAAGAATTTTTTGAACTAAAGTTCTCCCCATCATTCATAAAATTACTTCTCTCATTAAATTTCTGTTGTATCTACAGGTAATGCTTTATAAATTCAATTGGAATTCACTCAATAAATAATTCAAACAAAAAAAATTGAAACAATTCATAACACTTTGCATATTCTATAATCTTTAAAGTTCATTTTCTGGAAGATTCAATTTTGCATATTATTTTGGTTGAAGAGAATGAGAGAGAGAAAATAACTGATTGCAACAGGACTTACAAGGAATAGAGTTCATATGTGGTATCACCAAACCAGAGCAAATCTTCTAAGGATAGGATTTGATCTTGGTTGTTGCTGTTGAGGATCCTTTGGGAGGTTGAAGGGATTGGTAAAGAGGCGGTTGAGATGATATGGCATGAGGCAGTTGGTAATGAGGAGAACACATGATTATCTCAAGGGTTGTGGTGGGTGGTGGATGGGAATAATGAGCAAATTTGTTTGAAGGGCAGTGGATGATTGTTTATGGAGGGAAAGGATGAAGCAAACTAGTTTTGTTGGTATGATGATTGGGATTGAAGTTAAGACAAGATCAGGTGGGTGGTTTTAGGCCAGGCTGAGGTTTGTGTAAATCTACTAATTTGGTTGTATCAGTATAGCTGATTGGGAAAATTGGATGGAGTAGGAGGGATTCTTAAGCAAGGCTTGGATGGAGATCATATCTGGTCTTGGGACTCAACTCTGGTAGGGTGCTTGGAGGATTGAAGGGATGGGATTGAAGGGTGATGGGGATAGATGAGCTTAGGATGAGATGGTGGTTGATGCATTGATTGGGACCAGTATGGTTGGTATTGAAACCTGGAGCTTGTCAAGAGCTCAAGGGAGAGAATTGGATGGCGACCATTGCTTGAGCTGGATCTAGGAGAGGTGTGCAAGCTTGGGATGGGTGATAACAAAAACAATCCTAGTTGAAGTTTACCAACAGCCACCTATTTACCTTGTGTTGATAAGCAACCCAAACAGCTGGACCATCCACCCCGCATTAGCCTAAGTCAAAGTAACCATTTGCAAAAAGAATTTTCAAGTCAGTCAGATCTTGGAGGTACATTATTACCTTTGTGAATCCCTGGGGAAAGCCTATGAGAATTTGAGAATCTTCCTCTATTTCCTGAATCAGATCAGTTCCTTGATCTCTCTATTCCAATTTATCCTCAAATCACAAAAAATAAAAACTGATGACCAGTTTCCAGAAAACTGAAATCACAGGACCTGTTGAGACAGTATTTTGTATTGAAACACATAGACCATAAGTAGCCTTTTTGTTTTGTTTTTGTTTTTTTATTTTGAAGAAAAAAATTGATAGGAGAGGACTGCTTGAAATCCTAAACTGGCCTATTTCATGAACTCTTTGTTCCTGATTATTTATCTTTTGCAATTGATTTATCTATCCTTTCTCTTTTATCATTTTTGTGAGACCTCTTTTTTCAACCACTAGCAGTGTTGGTAAAACTGAAGCTGAATGAATGATCTCACTTGTGTGAAACCCACCTTTACATACACTTTTGTGCTCTTTGCTTTTTAAAGCTTTTTTTTAAATATTGTTTTTGGAAGATGTTTTTTTTCATGATCAAGTCTTTCCCATTCATTTCTTTCTTGCTTTCAAGTGGTCTGGTTTGTCCTACTGAGGCATGTCATTTGACTTGAGGATTTTTCAGGGAGAAAAAACAAATACTGATGCCCAGTTTCCAGAAACCAGACATCACAGGACATGTTATGCCCCCGTAAAGCATGAAACATGGCATGATACAAAGTAAAAGAAATCTGGTGAAATGTGAAGTTCTGTTTCAATCCCTTACTAAATTTTTTTCTACAGGGGCATAACATTGCCCAAGGTCCATTTCCACTTTCCAGAAACCAGGCATCAACATAAACCTAACTAGCCACGTATAGTGAAAGCATGGGGTCAAGAAGGAAAAATAAATGGGCTGCCTATCCTACTATCCAATCTCTCAGATGCGGCCTCCTGCAATTCATGAAAACTCATCTTTGTTCTCCACAGCTCACAATTCTCACCTTTAGGTAGTTGCAAAGCTGCTTGAATGGTGGCGCTGACACTGGCCCTCTCCCCACATAAAGATCTGCCCCCAGAGGCCACACTTGCCAATCACATTGAAGATGGGGAGACTAAAAGATGGATGAATCAAGGTAAATAAGATTCAGAAAAAAAATTCTAATAAAAAAACTAATACCTGGGTTAGATTCCATTAAAGAAATCATTAATTTCTCTCCTATGGGGGGGGGAGAGAATTTCTAATGCAAAAAAGAGTTCAGAAGTTGTAATTAGATAATATTAATAAGACCCCTCACCTTCCTCTGGATGAGACCTGGTTGGATATGCTTGTTTTTGTTCTACTCTTTTGGTCAAAATACTTTGGACCTATGAGCTAGCACTTGCAGACTGTGAGCAATGTGCCTTATCACTGCCTATAGAAGATGCCAATTTCTCTGTGTATTTTTTTTTTTTTTTTGAAATAAATTTTTGATGATCTCATTTAAAATCAAACAGATTTTAATTAATTAATTTCTGGAAAGCAGAATGTGTCAGCCTACTGATACCAGGAACCTTGCCTTCCTTTAGCTACAACAAGTTATATTTGTGTTTGAAAAATAATAATTCCAAGAAAATATGTAGAATGATAAGAAATATTGGTATAATAAGAGCAAGTGCAAAGTTTGGAGTTTTGTTTGGTTAAAATGGTTTAAATATATTTCCAAAGAGGGGCCACCTTTTATACAAAATGGGGATCTTTATTGAAAGAACCTCAGTTCAAGGGGCTCTTTTAAACTGTGTAAAGACCTTGGGACAATGAGGTTGTAAGTAATTGCTCAAAAGGGGTTTACTCAATGGCAATGGTTGGACTGGATTTCTTACAGCAATTATTACTGGAGGCAAGGAGGAGATAACTTAATACTTTAAGCAGAAACTACAAGATACTTGCCAGAATTCACAGATTGAAAGGGTCTCAGGAAAATTGGTGGGGTTTTTGATGATATTCTTCAATGGAATTAATTATGGGCTTAGAATTAATAATTATACTATCAGAATAAGGCAAAAAATAACTTTTTTATAATTCATAAACACTTCATCAGGGATGGCAATGGTTCTGGATTGATCACTTCAAAATTCCTGGCGTTTAAAGTAATGAGAAGGTTTGTTTGTATATGTACCTTTTGGGGTGAAGGGGCCTTCTCAGGGCATGTATAGAGGGTTGTGCTTGAGGGATAAGGCTAGAAGGCTGGCCAAGGATAGTTTTGCACATATTTTTAGTGTTTTCACTCAGCTCCTCCTGTCCGTGTCATACTTGTGTGTGAAAAAATTTTCAGGACCTGTAAAATTTTAATTTGTTATTTACACATTTCTGGCATGTTTCTTGATTTTGTATTGTATTATTTTAAGTGACATGGTCATTTTTCTTTTGATTTACTGTCATCTTCTGATCATTTTGGTAATTTTTAATAATTTTTAAGGGAACTTCTGAATATTTTTTGTGGTTCATGAGGATTTCATTATATGGTTTTTGTGACAACCTTTATCATTTTGTTATTTAGTTTTTCATTTTTATCATTGATTTTTTCATAAATTTATTCATGTTCTAGAGGTTTCAAACCTTCCCACATCATCTAGGTTGTAGCAGTTACATGCTGTACCTTGTTGGCAGGAATTTTCTTTGCTAATTTGAGGCATGTGGGCTTGATGGCAACAAGCATAAATTTTAGATTGGGTCAGGCAGCGGACAGGGGCTTGGATTTGAAATTTGCATGCAGGATTCCAGTGTGGGCTTGTGCCTGTGAGTTCTTCAACAAATTAAGCATGTGCCAAATTGTTGCCAAAGCTCAAAAGCGCCAGATTTTGCGCACAGACGCGCGGGAATTCGGAGTGCAAAATTGCGGAAATTTGTGCACAAAAAGTGCATGAAATGATGTGCTAATGCGCAGAAATTTGCGCGCAAAATTACGGAAATTCGCACAGAAAAAGTGTGGGAATTGGTGCGCGGTTTGTTCAGGAATTTGCGCCCAGTTTGTGCAGGAATTTTTTCCTGGATTGTGGAGGAATTCACGCTCATTTTGTGCAGGAATTTGCGGCCAATTTGTGCAGGAATTTGGGCCTGGTTTGTGGAAATTTCAAATGTGATAATTTTCTTGGGATTTCCCATTCCTTCTGAGGTTTTTTCAGTTTGTTTTGATTTTGATACTTTTGAAAGGTTTCTCTATACAAGTACCAATCTGAAGTTCCTCCACTCCAAGATATGTCTATATCTGAAGCAAAAGGTTTTTGGTTTCAATGCCTCTTATTTTCTTTGTAATTTCTTAGGCGTATGGGTCCATCTTTAATGTTGTTTTCAGGTAGCCATTCCTATTTATAAGCATATTCTCCTTGAAATTTGACCAGGTAAAGTCTAATAACCTTCCCATTGATCCTTTCCTTCTTATCTTTAAGTATTTTGCTGTTTTACCTTTTCCTTTATCAGGTTCAGCTTCCATGGGTATCTCTGGGGGAGCCATTTTTCCTCCTTCCCATGGGTGAAATTTTTTCATTAGGCTTACTAGGAATATTGGGTTTTCCTGGAAATTTCATCACTCAAGATCCCTTCTAAAGAATTCATTCAATGAAGCTTCTTGATTGTGAATGGTCCTACAAAGTCAGGTCTCAATTTCCTGTTTCCTGAAAGGTTTTGAAAATTAGGGTTGAGATCAGGAATTGGTCCCCAATTTTGAAATCAGGTTCTTTGTGAGTTCTTTCCCATCTCTGTTGATGATATTCAAGATCCTCTTGATAAAATGTGGCACCATGTTTATTGGCTATGTCTATGATGTTCTTGAAGTCAAATGATGTAGGATTTATATTCACCATGTCTTTTTTGGGGCTGTCTTTGGGTAGCTTGGGTATCCATCCTCTTTCTAGGACATAGGGCATTTCTTTGGTGGTAGAATGGTTTCTACTCTTGTATGCCATTTCTAGGGAAGTTAAAATACTAACCAGTCATGGAAATATCCATCTGTGTTTTTTTATTCTATTCCAAAGCAGCAGAATCTTCTGAGAATGTGCTCTAGAGTCTCAATCATTCTTTCATCTAATCCATCAGCTTAGGGATAATAAGCTTTGGAGAAGGCTAAGGTAGTTTCTGAAATATTATGAAAGTGTCAGCTTGCTACTATTGCAGAGCAAGCTGCAAAAGTAACAAAAATAAAATAAAAATAATAAAAATAGAAATTAACCTAAGAAGGAGTAGTAAAACCATAAATATCGTTGCAAAAATGAATTCTCCACCCAAGATTAGGTAGGGTCACTCACTGACCCCACCCTTGAAATCCAACTCCTTATATTTCTAAATAATTAAGGAAAAAAAGACCAAAATACCACAGAACCACTATTGAGCTTTTTTGCCAATCAAATATTCCACATGTATTGTCACTTATAGGATTCACATGTAAAATTCAGTCAGAATTTAGGTGTTGTGTATATTTTAGGAGTTACAAACAGAAATGTGTTCTGTCACAATTCCCGCACACAGCCGGGGAAGCCAATACACCTGCGTGCGGCTGAGATACAGCTCTGTCACTCTGTCAAAGCCATGTACGCAGCCCTGGGCCTCTGACAACTACGCAGCCGCCAGACTATGGGTTGACAAAGTGACAGGCGCCTGAGGTACTGCGTAAAAATGCTACAACCTACACAAGAACATTCTACGTATGTAATGAATTTTCCTGTGGATAGTAGATAGTCTGAAAATACATAAAATTATATAAAAATAATTAAATAACCTTTATACATATTTTTTATTAAATATAATTCAAAGTACCGAAAATGCCAAAAATAGGATAATGACTACTTCTAAAAATATATTAAAATACTTTGATATAATATTATGAGAATTTCTAGAAATCAATATTCTTGTGACATACTAAAAAAACTCATGTTGTAAAAATGTTACATGAATACCCATGACTTACATTATTAAGTAATTATTTTAGTAAATCAACTGAATTTTCAAAATAAGGAGTAAAATCAATATCATTACTTTAATCCAATTATTTAATACATAATGAGAACTCACCTGACATCAGAATATACGTAGGAATGTCTATTAAAATAATTATTAACTTAATGGGAACATTGACTAAGGATAATCAATTAAATAATAAATCAAAAGGACAGATTAGTGTTATTCACACATCCAAAAATCAATCATAAAGTAGAATAATTCCCATACCCTGTGGAATTAGATGCTACCCGTGTTACCAAACCAAACAATAATTGACAGGCTACCACTGGTTACCCTGCTAGCCTCATTTTCCATCCCTTTGAGCCCCTGTACCCCTCAGAAGGACAATATTGGGACTCCAAAAGCTATAAATAAAGAGCTCTTTGAAGGATATTGATACCCATAGACCCAGTTACATTTACATCCAGACACCGTGCCAAGGTAATTTAATACTTATAAGAGATAATTAATTTATTTATGCCTTTAGTCTCATTAATAATATCTGTCCTCAACCCTCTATTATGAATTTAAACCACTGTACAACCTTGTATACAGGTTTAACCCATCAGTGCAAGTCCCAAGCAGGTACCCAAAGGATTTAATAATATACCGGTGAGTCTTATTATCCTTTCTCTTTTGTGGCAGCTTGGTTACAAAGCCCTGAAACTCCCCCATGTATTTCATATACATATTATCTTTGGGAAAAATATCCTTTAAACTAAAGGGCCCAAATTAACAAGGCCTACGTGTTTTCATATAAAAATAAACCATATCCAAACCAATTAACCTTGCAATAAGCTTTATCGAAATATTTTATGGATTTTGGCTGCATTTATTGAATAATATATTTATTATTTGTTCTATGACCTCTGGTAGCTAATGGATAGCAAGGGTCTTGGCATCCAGGAGGCTGACAATTGGGGGCCTGGCCGTGAAATATTCCATTTTATTATATTTAATACCTTGGACAAGACATTTCTCCTAAAATTAAATCAACGATAAATTTATCTGGCTTTTTAACCATGATTCTTCATTAAATTCTTTTGCAGTGCATTTAAAAACCAATGCAGAATTGATAATCTATTATGTAAATATTTTAAAGACAAGAAAAGAAGAATAGATTAAAAATTATAAACCTACTGGTTGGGGTGCTTTAACTCAAGCTGAGCAACTTAATATCTCTTACTTGTCGTTTTTGGCAAAACCCTACTCTTGCAACACTCGTGAGCCACTTTGGAAACCTGCTCTTTGGATCCCCTAGGAACTCTGTTATTTGATATGGCATCTTCCGCTACTCCAACCACCTCTGTCCGACCTAAGATGGTAAAGATCAAACCTCAGAACAAGAACTTAGGCTTCAACGGTACAAATGTCAAGCAATTCTTGGACTCCTACAAAATGGCTGCTGAAGTGGATGGAGCTAGTGAATTTGATATGGCTTATTAGTTGCGATTCTTTATCTCCTCTGATGAAGTTATGGAGGTAATCAAGTCTTTCAAGGGATTTGAATCCCATAACTGGACGCTTCTCAGGGAGGCTATGTTGGCATACTGGGGAAAAATAGATGTGGCTAGGTTTACTCTGCAGGATGTGGATGCTCTGGTTTCTCAGTGGATCTCCAATGGTGGTATTTCTTCAGCCTCTGACTATCAGATTTTTAGGAAGTCTTGGGATCCCATTCAAAACTATCTTATCCAAAACAATCACATTGACACAGTGGACAAAATTTGAGCAAAGTTCTTCCAATCTTTTTCGTTGGCTGTGCAGGAAAGGATTAAAGAAGAACTGGTCAAATCTGGATCCATTATTACCACCAGGGATAATTGATTCAAGCTCCCTGTTTTTCTCACCCTTAGGAGTACTGTGGATAAAGTCATGAAAGGTCAAACTGCTCTTACCTTTGAAAAACCTAGAACTACTGAACCGTCCATGCTCCTTCTTTTAAAGAGTCAAACAATATTATGATTAAAATGGAAGCAGATTGTAGGCCTAAAGCAGATCCTAATTCCAATCGAGAACCTACTACTATAGATGAAATCACCAAGTTACTTAGGGCCTTTGAGAACAAAATAGATCAAAAGATTTCTTCGCTAGCTACTCCTAAAACTCCTTCTTCTGTCCCCAAATCAACTCGGGTCTGTTACTACTGTCATAGGGAAGGCCATGGAACCGGACGATGCCAAGAACTTCAGAAGGACCTAAAGGAAAAGTTGGTAGAGCAGAGGGGGAACAATTACTTCCTCCCTAATGGTGCCCTAATCCCTTTTGACTTGTCTCGTCCTATCCGACATGTGGTGGCCTCTTACCAGCCATCACCTCCTGTGAAAGCATCTCTTGCTTCCTTTGAATTTCGATCATCCTGTGGTACCCTCCAACCTTGGTATCCTCCAGCTATTTCTTCCTCTAGTCTTGCAGGGACTACTTATCAATCTGATCCAGCCAGGAAACAACATGAGGAACCTAAACCTCATAAGGCTCCTTCCTTGCCAACTTCAATCCTTCGAAAACCCCTTAAACATCAATCATCACTTGAGCCTCCTTCCTCTGATGTAGAAGACATGGAGGTGGAAAAGGAACCACTCATGGAAAGGTTCCCAGATCACCCTGATCCTTCTCCCTCACCTCAACCTTCTAATCCTATCTTAGATTCTGCGTCACCTGAACTTCCTCCCCCCACCCAGTCCAAAGTTTGATTTGAAAGGGGCATCTCCAAGGATCACCCCAATGCTGTGGAGGGGGTATTAAAGAAAATTTCTGATCTCAAAATTCCTGATCTATCTGTGGCTGAACTCCTATCAATCTCTCCATCTGTTGCTGAAGGAATGAAGAAATGGGTCTCTTGTTGACGTGTGGAAATTGGCCCTGAAGAACTCAAAGTCTCCTCTGGCACTTTAATGGAGGACTCTGGTGGAACCAGTCCTTCTTTAGACTCCAACCTCTATTCCTGTCCCCTTGGCTTCCTTCCTTGTTATCTTGGTGACTCAGCTAAAACGGTTTCTCCTCTTGTGGATTCTGGATCTCAGCTTAACTTAATCTTGGATGCTATGGCCTGCAAGCTCAAACTTAGTCCTAGGGTCAGCTTCAACTCTGCAGTGTATGGGATAGGAAATCAAGCTTGTGAACTGGTTGGTATTGCTGAAGATGTACCAGTCAGGATTGGTCGAAATATTGTTGGAACCTGCCATTTTTGGATCACTCGTTTGGACAGTCCTATGATCTTGGGACAACCCTTCTTAATGGACTTTGGTGCAACCCTGATGTTTTCTGATCAAGTTGGGGAGAGAATTCTTCTCCCTGATGCTGATGGCAGGAAAATTGAAGTTCCTCTTTGCTCTTTGGATTCTGGTCGTTGGGAAAGAGATTTTCCTGGTCATTCTCCCAAATCATCTTTTAAGGGGAAGCAGAAGGATAACTCTAGTTCCTCTCATTTTTTAGGGGAATAGTTGATCCTACTAATGGTTGTGGTTCTTTTCAGCCTCAGACTGCAACTCAAGGGTCAACTCCCATCCCTCAGGCTTATTTTTCATTCCTTTCATCATTCTCTTCTGAGCTCAAGAATATTAAAAAACAAAAACATATCAAAATAGAAAAATCCAAAAATATTTCTTCTGCATCTCCTTCTCTCTCTGGATCTGTTGTGTCTTCTTTTCCTTCTACTTTTGAGTCTGATCAATCTTCTCTCAGTTCCGGTTTGAATCTCCGCAATGATTCTAAACTAGATCCTAATTGCAATTCCGTTTTTGGTGATTTTGGTATGAAGGAATATGGGCTTCAGTGGAGGCAATTTGGGGTACAAGTAAGTCCTCCCAATTGTGCACAGCCAGGGCAATCTTTTACCGTCATTTTTGAAACCCTACCTTGTGCCACACATGTGAGCAACGTATTATCTCCTGGTTCTCCTTTTATGGAAAAGGCACCCTTCAAGGATATTGCAGAACATCGGACTTGGAAGATGTTGGAACTTGGACTCAGCTTTTGTAATCAAGTCTCTCTGTTAAACTCTTGGAGGAAACAAGAACTTCTCTCTTTTGCCACTATGTATAAACCAGTTGCTAAGAAGATCCAACCAGTCAACCAGCCTATGCCTCTCAACCTCAATCCTCCCCTTATGCGTCCTCCTCTATCTCGCGATCCTTACTGTGGTCTTCCTCAATCTCTTACTGGTCCCTTTGTGCCTAATGGATGGGTCACTGAAGAACGTCTGAAGGTGGTCAACTTTGGTCCAGATGGATGGCTTCTTCCTGATGAGTTAAATTTAATCAAAAATGTCTTATCTCTAAGAGAAAAATCTATTGCTTTCTGTGAAGAAGAGAGAGGTCTCTTGCGGGAATCCTATGGCCTCCCTTATATCATCCCTGTAGTTGAACATGATCCTTGGAAAAAGAAAAAGATCCCTATCCCTGCTGCTAAAGTTGACGAATTCATCAAGTTGGTCCGGGAATGAGTTCAAACTGGCCTGTATGAACAGTCAACTTCTAGTTACTCCAGCCCCATCTTCTGTGTCCTCAAGAGTAATGGTAAACTTAGAATAGTTCATGATCTTCAACCTCTTGATAAAGTTACTATTAAAGACTCTGGTATCCCTCCTGCTACTGAAGAATTTGTTGAATCCTTCGCGGGGAGAGCTTGCTATGGTCTAGGGGATATTATGGGTGGCTATGACGAATGATCCTTACATCCTATTTCTCGTCCTCTCACTACTTTTGATACTCCTCTTGGTCAATTTCAACTTACTCAATTGCCTCAAGGAGCCACCAACTCGGTTGCAGTCTATCAGGCTCAGATGATGTGGATCCTCCAGGATGAAATCCCTGATCATGCTGGTATCTTTATTGACAATGGAGGAATTAAAGGTCCAGTATCTGACTATGATAATGATCTCTTACCTTGGCATTCAGGAATTCGTCGTTTTATCTGGGAATATGCTACTACCTTGGAGAGGATTCTGTTTTGAATCAAGGAATCTGGCCTTACTGTCTCTGGATCAAAACTGGCGGCTTGTGTCCCTGCTCTGGAAATTGTTGGTCATGTGGTCTGCAAGGAAGGAAGAAGGATGGCACCAGCCAAAGTCAACAAGATCATCTCTTGGCCTACCCTTATCAATCCAACTGAAGTTAGGGGCTTTCTAGGTGTTGTCACTTATGTTAGAATCTTTATCCCATCTTTATCCAAAATCTGTGCACCCTTGCGTCGTCTAATCAGAAAAGATGCTGAATGGATTTGGACCCAAGATTGTGAATGTGCTTTCCAGCTACTCAAAAGGATAGTTGGTAAAGACATAGTTTTGAAAAAGATCTCTTATGGACCTGGAGCTGGCAAGATCAAGCTGGCGGTTGATTCTAGTTATCAATCTGTTGGGGCCGTCCTTACCCAGGAAGATGAAATTGGTTTGGACCGTCCTGCTCTTTATGAATCTTTTTTGTTTTCAGATGTAGAATCTAGATACTCCCAGCCCAAACTGGAACTCTGTGGTGTGGCTCAAATGATGAAGAAACTTCAAACCGTTCTCTGGGGCCAACATTTTGAATTGCAAGTTGATGCTTGATCCATCATTGAAATGATCAACGCTCCCAGTCTTCCCAATGCTCCTATGACTCGTTGGGTAGCCTTTATCCAGCTTTTCTCTTTTGATATTGTTCACAGGCTGGGAAAATCTTTCACCATGCCTGACGGTTTATCTCGACGACCTCTTGGGGACAACAAATCTGATGTTGGAACCAATTTCAATGAAGAGGAACCTTTAATCCAACCTATTTTCTCTTTTTCTTCTCAAAATTATTCTGGCTTTCAACAAGGCTTCTGGCTTAAATTAGAGCAGTACCTTTCAACTCTTCAAAAACCTCCTGATCTCTCTGCTAAGGAATTTCAATCTCTTAAACAAAAGTCTTCTAATTTTTTTGTTCAAGGCTCTAGACTTATGAAGAGATGCAATCCTTGTGCTCTCATTGTTGTTACTATTCCCTCTAAACAAGATTCTATCCTTGAAAGTCTCCATGAAGGCCTTGGTCATCGTGGGGAAACCAAGACTTATTGACGACTATCCGAACGATTCTGGTGGCCATCTTTGAAGAAATCCGTCTCCCAATGGTGCAAGAGTTGTGAACTTTGTCAAAAACATGATCTTAGGCGCCCAGCTGAAATTTGTTATCCTACTGGGGAGTCCACTGTCTTTGGAAGGATTGCTATGGATGTGGTTCATATTAAGGCAGGTGGTGCTAAGTACCTCATTGTGGCTAGAGATGATTTTTCCGGATGGGTTGAAGCAAAATTTCTTAAGAACCTTAGCTCTGAATCAGTGGCAGCTTTCCTCTACGAGACCTGGACAATGCATTATGGCCTGGCTCAATCTTACTCTACTGATGGTGGCTCTGAATTTGGGGGCAAGCTTGCTGAAATGATCCGATCCCTTCCTGGACAACATAGAGTTACTACTCCTTATTATCCTGAAGGCCAAGGCATGGTGGAACAAGGCCATGCCCCTTTGAAGGCTGCACTTGTTAAACTGGCTGGTGAAAGTGGCAAGAATTGTCGCAAATTCCTTCCTCTTGTTCTCTTCTCTGATTGAATCTCAACCAAAAGGACTACTGGCTACTCACCTTATGAAATCATCTTTGGTCAAAGAGCAGTCCTTCCTTTGGATCTGGAAATGGAATCTTTCTTGGGTGTCTCTTGGGAAGAGGTGTCCTCAACTACTGATCTGTTAGTTGCTAGATCCAAGCAACTGGAGCGAAGTGAAGACGTTCGTGATGAAGCTTATCAAAAGTTGATGGAGTCCAGAGCAAAATCCGTCCAGTATTGGGAGGACAAGCACTCTAATCAAATCAGGGAGCCCTTGAACCATGGTGACCTAGTTTTAGCTTATAATTGATCTTTGGAGACCCAGTGGGGAAAGCTTTTCTCTAATCATTGGAATGGACCTTATCGAGTGGTTCATCAAGTTAGAGGTGGATCTTATGTTTTGGAGGAGCTGGATGGTACTTGGTTGGCCAGAAGGTTCTCTGCTGATCAAGTCAAGAAGTTTCATTGTTGTGGGGGCAACTTATCTCAGAAGTAAGTCCTCCCAATTGTGCACCACCAGGGTCATTTGCTGCGTTTTTGTTGTAAAACTCTACTGTATGCCACATATGTGAGCACCTGGGACGCCCTCCTTGTTCTATTCCTGCCGCTTCTAGGGCTCATTTGGAAGAATCAAGATATTTTCCTCAACTCTTCAATTGCTCTCAAGATCAAGAAATGGCCAATCTTTGCTTCAATTTCTTTATTCCCTGCTTTTCTTTTTTTAATCCCTTCAAATTTTAGGTGCAGACTAGGGACAGTCTGTAAGTTGGGGAGAGATGTGGTGACCAATCCGGGACACCACAGGAAAAAAAAAAAAAAAAAAAAAAAATCTTTTTCGGTTGTACCCCTATGGGTACCTTCATTTCCCCCCATCTCTCAACTTCTCCCTGTCCTAGCGGTCTAGGACAGGCCTCTTGCCTGTCTCTCTGCTTCGATCCCCTCTTCCTATGTTCAACTCCCACTTGTTGCGCTCGCGGCCCCGACTTTTGGCGACGCGAGCGATTGTCAAACCACTTTTGACAATCCCTTCTCCTGCCCCCAACTCGACAAGCTGTCTTCTACCCATCCGTCGTACCCCTTCCTCTCACCCCCTTGCCTTTCAACTTCAATCCGGCGTCCTCCATCCTGCCACCTCTAAATCTTGCCTCAATCCTCACCATCTCACCCATCCTACCAATCCAATCCGCTCTAGATCCACCTCCGTCTCATCCTCCGCCTCTTCTACCTACCCTCTTCTACCTCCTCCTTGCCCATCATCCGATCCGACCAACAACCGCGAGCGACCTCTCGCGGCCGTTGGAACCTTCACCCCGTTTTTGCCGCCAATCGGGCGACGACAGCCGTTGTCGACACCCGCGACCGCTGTCGCGGGTGTCCATCTGGTTGCCGCGGTCATTCTTGACGCGGGTGACATTTTTTTTTTTTTTTTTTTTTTTTTTTATGTTTTCATTTTTCCGCACCCATTTGTAGTATCACTTGTACATAGTATACAGGGCCTCATGTCTATAAAAGGAGGGGCTCTTCCCTGCCTTTTGGCCCAGCATCCAAGCAATCCATCATCATATCCCCTCATCATCATAATCAAATTTATCAGTGGGCATCCTTCCCACTTATCTGAGCAATTTATCCGGGGTATATCCATGATTTCCCCTTGATCCTTTGAGCCTCCATACTCAAACTCTGTCCCTTGAGACCTTGATCCTTATCACCAACCAATAGCCTTGCTGGTTGAAGAAGAATTCCTGTCTGAATTCTTGGGTGTGTTATACCACTCTGATCCCTTTTTCCGACCATACTGGTCTTGATCTCTCCTTGATCATCTTTCTGGAGCCAATCACTTTTGATTGAAGAGGTTTTATTAAGCTTAAAACCTGGAGTGTTATACCTCCCTTCTTCTTTAAGGTTGAATTTCGCCACGCTATTCTTGAGTCCCTTGAGAAGTGTTGGGATATCTTGCTCAAATTTGTTATTGATTTGCTTCTAGAGCTTCATAAACAAATTGCTTTTGTTTTGTTCAGCCTCCCACAGTCATCTGGTACCCTTCAAGCGCTTAATTGCGGAGAGTTGGGCAGGTTCATTGAGAACCTGGAGGTTGGTTGGGATTGAGTTGATCTTTCCTAATCAGCTGCTGACAACCAGAGTTATTAGCTTGTGGGCATTTTTACTTACAACTGCCTTGTTCTATTGAACTCTGAACAAACCTTGACTTATTTGTTCAAGTCTTTACCTGCACCATCTTGCCTCAGATAGTGTTGTTTCCATTGCTACCGACAACTCTTATCCTCTTCCCTTACTTTGATTCCTCATCCATAAGGTTCTGGACCTCAATTCCGGTTACATTTGAATATTATTGTAACTCCTAGGAGGGCAGCCTAAACAGCACCTTTCCCCTCCACAGAACGGCCACGGCTTAGCACCGTTTGGAGTCTTACAGCGGCCATCTATCTTTTATTCTAGAGATGATGCAACAAGCTAGGATTTGGGGCAGTATCACCAGTCCTATCATGGCTGCGTTTTATATTTCTGATTTCATATTAGAAATAAAAATGGCTATGTTCTTGTCATACTTGACCTTCTCAAAGCACTTCCACACTTTTTAAATTGAGTAAATGTTTGCCATTCAATACATTTCTTGTATCTTTTCCCATATCATGTGAGCATTGAATTATATTCCTGGGCTAATTATGCTAGAGAGGATGGTGGGAATTAGGTTGGACATTAGGGTTATGGCCACTTCCTCTTATTGTCAATTTTCTCCATTAGTGGCAGACTCTGGTAGCGTATTGGCGGTAACTCTAAGGAGCCCCTTGAATTTGAGGAACCCATGCATTCTGTGTAACCAGAAGGCGTATTTGTCTTCTTCAAGTGCTATTGGCTTGATTCCATTATGAGCAGTTTGCTCTACTGGTGCCATGCAGGCTTAGGTGGATGACTGTTGCTTTGGTATTCTTGGGTCCATTTTGCTTTTTTTTGTCCTTTTGACTGTTAATCTGTTAGAATTTCAAAGTGGGACCTTGTGCGAAAGATATGATGATTTAATTGACTCTAATGAAACAAGGAAAAATTGGAACACAGGATTTTGATTGTTGTTTTTTTTTTGCAGAAAGGAAGCCAAGCAATGGTGTGTAAGTTCTCCAGTAGAAGAGCAAAAGAAAAGGGTAAACCTGAAATGGTAAGCTTAAATCCAGCTATTCTGTCAAACAGACCTTCATGTCACAATGATGGAACAAAACAGTCTTGCACCAAAGAAGATGGAAGAAAGAGCAAAGGGCCAGAAATGGTAGTAAGCACAAGCCCAGCTCTCCCAGTTCCCTTCAGACAGAATGATACACCAAAATTTCAAGTCTAGCCAACATTGACACAAATGTGTCAAGCCTAACTGACCCACATCCTTTCCTCACATAACAGCAGGAATGGAAAAGGGACCATGAAGAGAATATCAAGCAACCATCAAGGGAAACTATCTAAAAGACCAAGAACTCCCAAGATGGATTGCAACCCAACGCCACCTGCAATGGAACCTGAGCACCTTCAAACAAAACATCTCAATGGCAATATGTGACACGTGGACCAGGAAATTCCAACAGCTTCAGACCCTTCACTTTTTCTTCTCCATCCCACTCTCTTTCAAAAATAAAGATTGGGCCCTCAGCACCATTTTTAATCCCATGCTTCCAGAGTCATTCTTTTTCAAACATTATTCCCTCTAAGATAAACCATTTCCCAATTAACAAATAAATAATATAGACCAATCCCAAGGAAATATTCATTAAAGACTTCTTACCCCAAAAGATTGAGAGACAATTTCACAAGTTTAGATTCCCATCTGGTCCTCATTATTACAGATTAACAGTAAAAAGCTACCTAAATTGTACCATTAGAGATGGCACCACCCAGAAAAACAAACACCTAAGTGATTGCTTAACCCAACAATGAAGCAAAAAAGGCCATTATGCTTGAAGAGGACAACTAGGGTTATTGGGCCAAAAGAATGAGAGAATTTCTAAAGTGAAAAGGGTTACTAGCCGTAACCATCAATCCTCCACCCTCAGAGAACACAGAAAAGCATGAAAGAAAGGCAACTGAAACTGCTGTGACCATCATTTCAGACTTGAGTTTCCCCATCAAAAAAGACATTGTTACCAAGGAAATTGAATTCAACCCATACATTATTTGGAACAAGCACAGAGAGAGATATGCCATTTCAAACAAATATACTCTCTAAAGAGTGGGGAGGGAGTTTGGATCTGTCAAGTACAATGAAGAAATACTCACCTTCATCACAAAAATGAAGTCAGCCATTTCTGACGCAAATATGATTGGATTACCAATAGTGCCAGAAGTAAGTGCATGCTTCATCATATCCGGAATCAATGACTGGCAGCCAGCACTAATGCAGGCGCTGGTGTGCAATGAGCTCCTCCTGGAAAACCCTGAAAACCTACTCAGTAAGTAGGAAAAAATAGCCAAACACAACCTTGAATTAAACTCATATGTCCCTCCCCTTCCAACAGTCACAGCCCTTGTCAACAAAAAGCAATAAGAACAGGATCAAGATGAAAGGATAAGATACCAAGGTGGGAAGAATAATCCCAATTCAGACCACACCAAAGATCAGTGCTGGATGCTTCATCCCAATCTCAGGCCAACCAAGAAAACTTGCAGCAAAGCCCTGTTGAACACTGGTAACAATCAAGGCCCCTTACAGCCCTTGACCTTTGGCACTTCCCTGTACAACCCAACTGAAGATAGTGAATTCAAAGCCACTGTGTTGGACTCGGGCGCAAGCCACCATCTCCTGAATGAAAAAATATGTATCTCCAACCTTCAGCCAAGCCAGGCCCAGATTGGCACTGGGAAGGACAGAGCTACACTAAAATCAATGCATGAATTTGATGCAAAAATGGTAATGAAAGACCAAATAAATTATTGAGCTAAGGAACTGCCCACTCATTCCAGAGCTCAATAGAAATCTGATCTCTTTGTGCAATCTAACCAAATATAATTTCACTTTTAAGGTACATGGGAAAAAATGCACGTGTCAATAGATCACAGCATTTCTCTAACATGCAGCACAAGCAATGGCATCATGGCAATAAAGTCAAAACTCACTGAAATCAAGCAACCAAGAGCTGCCCTCATAACCATGGCAGGGACAGATCTGTTTGAAACATGGCACTGGAGACTTAGGCATTCAAGCCTTTCCAGAATCAAAGAAGTGGTCCCAATAAAAACATGGAAAGACATGACTCCATGAAATACTTGCATGAAGGGCAAAATGGTAAGGAAAATCTTCTAAATCAAGTTTGACCAAGTGCAAGAAGGGCTTGAAGTTGTTCATGCCAATTTTTGCGCCCCAATAAAGCCCAGAATCAACAAAGGAATAAATTACTTCCTGACCATTGTGGACCAGTACAGCGGTTACATAAGCATAAGCCTGCTTAACACAAAAAAAAGGCCATAAGCCTCCTCAAGAGCTTCAAAAAAAAGTTTGAAAAACAAACTGGCAAGGCCCTCAAGAGGGTTATAACCAACATTGGATTAGAATTCTGCAACTGGAAGTTTTCAGAGCACGTGAAAGCAGAAGGAATCATCCATCATGTTTCCCCTATGTACACTCCACAACACAACAGGTATGCTGAGATAGAAAACAGGATGATGATCAAAATGGCAAGGTTTATGTTGATACAATCAAATTTCCAGACAGAATGGTGGGGAAAAGCCATAAAAATTTCCGCTATGATCACTAAAAGCCTACCGTTGCTATCCAAGGGAAGGGCCACCATGGTCACCATTTTTCTCAAGCAAAAGCCAAGTTTATCATTCATCATACCTTTTGGATGCAAGGAATGGATCATCAAACCCCCCCAATACAGAATTGAAAAATTTGATGAGGTTTTTTGGGATGGTGTGCTGGTTGGCTACTTCTACCAACGTGAGAAGCAACATGATTGTAAGGCAGCAAGATCTGAAATCAGTGATAAAAAATCAAGCATCATTCTGTGGGAATGAATTCCCCAAATTGAGGGCCATTGCACCAAGTCTTGACCACCCATCCAACTATACCTATCCTGAATTCGCAACCAACTATCTTCTTCAGTTTTCAGAAGAGATACACCTAGATCAATCAACCAATGATCACAGCTTAGATGAAATCCAGTCAGAGATCAAGCAGGAAACACAAGAAAACAGTGAACCCAACAGCCACACTGCCACCAGAAGTTGCAAGCCATAGAGAATGCGTCAAATCATTGTCAAGTGATCACATCATCCCACTCTTATCCAAAGTCAAATCCCAGAAGAAAACATTTGAAAATTCAAGCAAAATCCCGCACCCGTAGCATACATCAACACTCATGCAGGAGAACCAAAAAACCATGGGGAAGCCATGGAGTGTGATGAAAAGAACAACTGGGTAGAGGACAAAGACAAGGAGATACTTAACATGAAGAAACACAAAAACTGGATTGAACGTCTGCGCAATTAAAAAGGCAGGCCAATACCATTGACATGGGGGTATAGGAAGAAACTAGGGCCATTAAATCAAGTTGTTCAGTACAAAGAAAGTATTTCTGCCCAGAGTTTCAGAAAACAATACGGTATTAAATTCCTGGACACAACTTCCTGGAAAGGTAAGCCCCTCCGGCAGACCAGAATCCCTATGCCATGTCACGTGGACTCAAAATAAATCAGCTCTATGTCAAGAGAACCTTCCTGACCTGCCACCTTGAGGGAGCAGTTATGCTACTCCCACCGCCTGGCTACAGGACTCCAGAAGGCACAGTTCTTAAGCTCAATAAGGCCATCTATGGCCTCAAGCAATCATCAAAATTCTTTTAAAATCAACTTAGATCATTCTTGAACAAGAGGGGGTTCAGCACATTGGCCAGTGACCCATGCGTTTTCTTGAGAGGGGGCCCAAATGCCACTTGGTTTTTTGCCCATGTAAACAATCTAGACAACTTCAGTTCCAAACCCAAGTCATTCAGGCGTGAAATGGAAGAGGAATTTGCCATCAGAAAACTTGGGCAGGCATCATTCCTTCTAGGCATGAGCATAACCAGAAACAATGGCAAAGTCAACATATCCCAGCAGAAGTACATTGAACAAAAATTTACAAGTATGGACTAGCTGGCCAACATCCAGTCCAAACATCCATGACCCCTTGCACGCTATTAAGCCCTGCAACAGACAGGAAAAACAAAGAGTATCTATCTATTAGAGACAACTATAGGGCACTGGTAGGTTTGTTCAACTACTTGGTGGTCCTTTGTTGAATGTTAAAGACATCGTCTCTTTCTCTTTCTTTCCTTTTGTTCTCTTTCTTTCTTTTTGTTTTCAGTATTCTTCTCTTCTATTTTTATTTCTTTCTTTTTTTCTTTTCTTCTTTCTTTTCCCATCTTTCACAGTCTCTTAGATGTCACCCAAACTCTAGACTCAAGTGCGCTCCCTCTCAAACTCACAGCGCTTTCACGTACATGTTACAGACTCTTAGTTCACTCGGGAGGTTCCGCATCATCCTAGATCCTCCAAGACCTCTATTTGTGATTGACCACCTCTTTCAATTAGTAATTTTCCTCTTTGTCCTCAACTCTTCACTCCTAATCTCTTCTTTCTCTAAATCATGCTTCAATTCCCAATCTTCCTTCTCAACTCACTACAACCAACCTCATCACAGATTCTGTCTGGTAAGACTGTTCACCGTGTCTCTTAACAACTGCAATCTCCACTCCTATAACTCATGTTGACTCATCTTCCTCTTAAGATCTGAAGCTGCCTTCTCTTTCAACCAATTGAACTTCACCTCTGCTCAAGCTCTAACAAATATTATCTCAGATCAACGTGCTAAGAATCTTTTAACTTGATGTTTGTTTCTTATTATTATTTTTCTTTTCTTCTTTTCTACTGAGTTTTCTTTATCCCTTTTCCCACTTCTCAACTGATTCTTGTTTCTCTTAGCCCTCTTTATGTCTTTCCTTCTATTTAATCTCATAGAAATCCAATACGGTTAAAATACAAAGAACAAATCCGACAAACCTAACCAAACCAATGGAGGGATCAAGTAACAACAGCTTTTGCCAAATCATACTTAAAGCTGCCCTCGAAGCTGTGCCAATACTCTCCAAAGAGAATTACTCGATTTGGAAAGACAAGATGACAACTTTACTAGAACTTAAAGGAGTGAAGGAAGCCCTGGAAAAAGATTCAAAAATTTTAAGCCTTACGGATGATATGGAAATTCAAGTTATTCTTTTATCTAGAATCAATTCAATTACCCACAACAACGTAGTTAATTCCTCAAACATAAAATCTTCAAAGCTTCTCTGGCGGACTATAAAAGAAAGATTTGCATTGTCTCAAACTGCTAATTGCGCCCAAGTATTCAATGAATTTCTCTATCAGCAATTCAAATTGGACTCCATGAAATCTTTCATCACCAATTCCAAAACTTCAAAGAAAAAGATGGTTGATGTGGGAATTGACTTACCGGACAATATCCTTGCTTATTACCTCTTATTCAAGTTTCCGCCCTCTCTTCATTCCCTCAGACAGCAAATTATGCATTTGGACAAGAGTGTTACGGTGGACTTCGTTCTGAATCATCTCACGTAACTTTCTAATGAATCCCAGGCCAAGTCAAAAGATGTCCAAATCTCCAGTACTGCGCTAATCACTTCCAATAATCACAAGAAACCCATCCCGAGAGAATTTTGATGCGCCCGCGGATTCCACAACCCTCTCTCTCCAGATCATACTGAAGATAAATACTGGCATAAGCACGAGCATCTTGCTCCCGTGTGGTGGAAAGAAGCTCAGGCTAAGTGGCGAGCTCAATCTAACTCAAATACAAAGAATAAAGAGGTTGCTCACTATCACACGCTGCTCACGGCTTGGATTGAAGAGGCTAATCCCAATAATTGCATTATTCTTGACTCCGGCGCATCTTGTCACATGTTCAATTCTCTGGATTTCTTCATTTCCTGTACTAATAGTCCTGGAGACGAATCCATCAACGCTGGCAAAGAAGGAGCTCAATTAACTATCAAAGGAAGAGGAGATGTTTGACTAAAATGGAAAAACTCAGATGTTGTTCTCTCCAATTGTTTCTTTGTTCCCAATTTAGTGGTAAACTTAATCAGCCCAGGTGAACTCATTACGTCAAAAGAGTGTTATCTATCATCCGCGCAAAATCAATTCTTTCTTTTTACCAAATTGGCTCATCTTGCTTTCTCTGGTTTCATTCAAGGAAATCTTTTTGTGCTAAATCAACCCTCAAGTATAGGCCATAACTTAAAGTTTTGCTATTTGGCCAAGAAAGAATCAAAAAATGATCAAATCAAGTTTCTTCACCAATCATTTGGACATGCTAGCCCTTCCCATCTCAAAAATCTGTTTCCCAAACTCTGTTCCAATTTTATTTCTAATTTCCAATGCAAAGACTGAGTTTTCTCCAAATTAACCAAATCTTCATTCAAAAATACGTCAACTCCATCTTCCAAACCTTTTCAACAAATTCACATTGATTTAATTGGCCCAATCAACCCATCAGCAAGAAATGATATGAACTATCTCATGGCGATTGTGGACAACTTTTCCAGTTATATTTCCGCCATTCCGCTTCAACACAAGTCAAACGCCTGTCAACAACTGATAATAACTCTCAACTTTGAAAAACAGAAGAGAGGCTGTTTTCGTGCCACCATCTGTATGGATGGTGGAGCAGAATTTTCCTCTTCTGAACTCAAAGAATTCTTCCTTTCCAACTCTATTCAACATCTTGTCTCTGAACCATATCATCACAAACACAACGGGAAAGTAGAACAAGCAAATTGTACTCTTACTGAATCCATTAGAGCTATTCTTTGCAGCTCACTTCTTCCAATCAATCTATGGGCCAGAATTGCAAAAGCTGCTTGCTTAGCTCTCAATCAAATTCGGAAAACTCCTTCCTCTCTCTCTCCTTATAAACTCTTCACTAACAAGGTGCTTCCCCGAACTTATTTTCATCCAGTTGGCTCCAAAGTTGCTTACCTCAACACCAAAATCTCCCAAGAAAAAAAGTTCAAGGACCGGGGTCTTGTGGGCACCCTTGTGGGTTACAACCCTGCCTTTCTCTCTTATCAAATTCTTAAACCTGACCAATCAATTATTTCTTCAAAACACGTGAAATTCATCAAATCCAAAAACTTTTCCCAGTCATCTTGTTCAGCCTCTCAATCTCCTTCTGAAGAAAACCTAAAGATTCATTTTGACAATGATTTTCCTCTCTGAAACATCAATCCTCCCCAATCATTTCCAACAACTCTGTCAACTTTGATTCCTCTCCCAAAAATGAATCCAGTCCTGTCTCTCCTACGATCCACAAAAACTTCTCTGATTCCTCCGCTGATTCTTCTCACAATCCCAAAACCCAACTCAATCCTTGTTACTTTCTGAGAGATTGATCTAATCTGAATCCTCCGCAGAGGTTTGGATATCATCACTACTTCATTCCTAAGACTTACAAACAGGCAAAGAAGTGTCCTGACGCTCTCAAATGGGATTCATCCATGAATTCCAAACTTGATGGAATTGAAAAACTTGAAGTTTGGGATGATTACAAAGGTCCCAAGCCCACAAATCCCTTAAACACAACTTGGGTGTATCAATTGAAAGACAATTTCCATGGAAATCCTCTAATTTTTAAAAGCCGTCTCTGTGTCCAAGGTTTTACTCAAATATACGGACTTGATTACCAAGACAAATTCTTGCCCACGGGAAAAGCGGCTTCTCTTCAAATGGCCCTTCTTTTTGGTCTCTATCACTCCCTTCCTATCACCCAACTCAATATTAAAAGTGCTTTCTTACATGCTCCTCTCTCTGAAAAAGTCATTATTGAACAACTGAAAGGCTCCAAACGCAAATCTAAGTTTCTTGTTCTCAAGAAATCTCTTTACTGTCTCAAGTAATCTCTGGCAAACTGGTTTTACACTCTTACTTCATGGATTTGTGAGCAAGGATTTCATGAGTCTATCTCAGACCCTTGTCTCTACATTTGTTGAATACGTGGTTGGATTTCTGTAGGACTAAGAACCAGCAACAGCTGAACAAAGAAGAATAGAAACAAATGTAAGACAAAAGAGTTAGAAAGATAAAAAGAAGAAAATAGAAGAGTGTCCTACAGTTTGGCCGGAGACTAGTATTGATAGTGGTGGCAAGGTTGATGCTGAGAGAGAATCATGTGGTAGGACAGAGGCTAGATAGGCAGATGAGATATAGATCGCAAGATAGGAAGACTGAATGGAGAAGGAATCAGATTAAGAGAACATTGAGGATATTTGGAGGAGTGACATCTTACCAGGCAAGGATTATTTGAAACAGGTTGGAACAGAACTTGAGAGGTGAGGTGATGTATGAGACAGAGGTACCAGACATATAAGAAGGAGTAAGCGAGAAAATAGAAGAAGGAAGAAAGAAAATGAAAAAGGGAATAGACAAAAAAGGAAAGGGGATCAGGCCCCAAGAGTTCATTGTAGATGAGAGTCACGGGCAAGTGAGGGTGTGCGGAGAGTTAAACATCCCGCGCACCAGAGCGCGCGGAGGGGGGAAGAATAGCGCGGATGTGTGGAGTCGGGGATAGAATCTTAACACCCCTCGTGCCTGGTGAGAGGGTAACAGCAGGGTTGGAGCTAACAGAAAACTTCTTGTTGTAGAAGTTTGAGCGCATTAATGGAAGTTGCCTTAGTGAGAGAGTCTGCTATCATCTTGTTGGTTTGGATAAGAATTAGATCAAATGAAGAAAGAGAGAAATCTTCCCTTAAGCCCTTAGTTTTGATGTCTATGTGACGTGATTTGGAGTGGGATCAAAATTTTTTTATTTTATTGTCCAGACCTTTATTGTCAATATAGATGGTTGGCTTGCACTTGAGAGAGGGTTGGATCTTGTCAACAAGGTGGGTGATCCATTTGAGTTCCAGATAACAGTCCAATAGAGCGGTAAGTTTGGACTCCGTAGACAAATAAGTTATGTTTCTTTGTCTTGAGGAATTCCAGACAACCGGACTGCCGTAGTGGAGTATAACAAATCCGGTTTGAGACTTCCTGGAGGTAGGATCATCTCCCCAAGTAAAATCACTGTAAGCAGCTATTGCTTCTTGGGAGGGATCATATTTGAGAGTAAGTTTAATATTTCTGGTTGTCTTCAAGTACTTCAATTCTTTCCTAACTTCTCTCCAGTGAGACATGCCGGGCTTGGTATTGAACCTGGCCAAGCTTGAGACAGCAAATGAGATGTTGGGTCGAGTATATTGAGAGAGATGATTTAGGAGGCCAATGGCAGATTGGTAATTGATATTGAGACGCGTGAATTCCTCGTGATCCTTGTCTGATTCCGGTTCAAGGTGTAGATTTTGAGTGAGTTGTGAGTTTATGTTCTTGCATTCCACAAGACCCAGCTCTTCCAATCCCCAGTCTATATGTTTTGGTTGACTGAGGAGGATCCTATCGTCCTTGATCTCCATCAACATCCCAAGGATAGTATTCGGGGGATGGCAGGAGGAATTCAAAAATCTTTTGAGGAAGCTGTTGGAAAAGATATCAGATTTACCAACGTGGATCAGATCCTCAACATGGAAGTAAATTACTTCTCCGGATTGAAGGTTGAGATAAAGACATGGATTGCTTGTTGATTCGACAAAATTCTGTGACTTGATCCAGTTGGTGAAAGTTTCATACCAGTTTTTGGGAGACTGGCAAAGTCCGTAGAGTGATTTTTTTAATTTGAGATATGGTGACTTGCAATTTGATCCTTTGGGCGTTTGAATTATGACAGTCTCAGTTAGAGGGGCATGGAGAAAAGCTCCCTTCACATCAAATTGGGTGAAGGTCATCCCATTCTTTAGACCATAGAGAAGGGCGAGACAAAGAGAACCTAATTTGCCAATTGGCGCCCAGGTTTTGTCAAAATCCACGCCTTGAATTTGGTCAAATCCTTGCGCGCAAAGTCAAGCTTTGTATTTCACAGGTTATCCGTGGGATTTTTGTTTTACTTTAAATACCCAAAAAGTATTCAGGATGTTGTCTGGCTCGTCGAAGTGTCCTTCCCAAACCTCTTGCGCCTCAATGGAACTTAGTTCATCTTCTGACGCCTTCTTCCATTTGGTCCACTCAGGACACTTTTGTGCCGCTTTGTACAATGGTGGTTTGTAATAGTGATGAAAACCGTATCATTGAGGTTTTCTGATCTTGTTTTGTAGTCTTAGATTGAGTCTTTGATTCAAAGATTGAGGATTCTGTACGATGGGGGCATCAGAAGGAACAGTTTCAGGGGAATTGGAAGGTTGAGGACCAGGAGAGTGGGCATCTTCAGAGTCAGAGTCGGAGTTCAGAGCTTTGGTGACGGTTTCTCTCATAGCGTATTGTTTGTCAGTGGTTTAAAAATCAGTATTGAAAGAGTCCAGATCGGTATGAGAAAACAGGTCCAGTCCAGGAGATTCAAAGAATGGAAATTCATCCAATTGAGTTTTAAGGAACTTGACGTGTTTAGTTTCAATAATTGCGCTAGAGGAGTTGAGAATAAGGTACAAGTGGAAAGTAGGATTGAAGCCGATTAAGATGCCTTCCAGACCTTTCTCGTCGAATTTTCGCCCTTTTTGGATGCGGTTATTTAGGTATATAACAGGAGAGCCTACAGGTTTCAAAAAATTAGTGGGAAGAGTCTTACCAAACATAAGTTACCAGGGAGACTGTTGGTTACCTTCTCTGGGGATTTGATTGAGCATGAAGCAACAGCTTCTCGTGACAATGTGCCAATAATTCTTTGCCAGCCTTGACGAAGAGAAGGTGGCGCGGGCTGACTCGATGATTTTCCTATTTGCTCTCTTAACTTGTCCATTGTGTTGGGAATGGTAGGGTTCCGAGGTTACTAGCTTGATATGTTTAGATTTAGCAAATTCTTTGAAATTGAGGTTGAAAAATTCAGTTCCTTTATCCAAGAAGATCTCGGATGGATAGTAGCCTAATCTCTTATGTTCGGTCTCAAGGAGGTTTCTTATCACTTCCGTGGTTTCATCTTTTGAGGTTAGTGGGAACGCCGAGAGATATCCAGTGCAGTTGTCTATCAAAGTGAGGATGTAGCAATGGCCAGATTTAGATTGGGGGGAGATGGGACCTATGAGGTCCAGATGAATTTGTTCCAGGGGCTTACTCAATGGTGTAGAGATGCCTGTGAAAGGTGATCTTGTAATTTTGCTTATAATGCAGCTACCACACCTAAATGCTTTGAGTTCTTTGTTAGAATAGAGATCCTTTATGAGAGGCTTCAGGGTGGATATAGAAGCGTGTCCGTACATTTTGTTTAGATTGAGTAAGGTGAATGTGCGAGTATTTGTATGTTGGGAGAGATTGATCATTTGATTTTGGCCTGATGATTTGGGTTTTTCAATGACAAATAGATTGTCTTGGATCAGTCCCTTCAGTACAATTTGATTCCCCCGAGAGACCAAAAATCTATTTTTTACTTGAGAAATATTAAATCCTTGGCTTTCCAAGAGTCCAGGGCTAATTAGATTCACAACAATATTGGGCACGTAGACGCAGTCTTCCAATGTGATAACAGATTTGTTCCATTCTAATCTGACAGTTCCAGTTCCACATATCTTAAGGTTTGCTTCTAATTTCCCAGTTTTGATTTCTTTGGGTTCTTCTTGGAGTTTAATGGAGGAAAAGAACTTGAGATTGTTAAATAAGTGAACATTAGCTCCGGAATCTAAGAGAAGATTGGGTTTATTGTTCGCGTTGATCCAGAGTGTTAACAATGCGTGGTAGTTAATCGTGGGAGTTTTTCTTGTTTTGATTTTCCATTCATTTTGCTGCTCAATCCACCATTTGGGAGCTGTTTGGGGGTGTAGATGAAAACAGGAGGCTTCAGAGTGAGGAGCGTTTGGATCGTGATATCCTTCTTGACACCTCATTTTAATCTTCTTTTTGTCTTTGTGAGTTTTAGTTTTTGTTGACACCAGGGAGACATCCGCAGATGGTTTACTAGGAATTGATTGGGCGTTTCTTTTGTTATGATACTGAGTGAGATGTATCTATAGTTAGTTGTTTTTCCACGTGCATTATCTGTTGTTTGAGGTTTTCTAGGACCGAGGGAAATTTGAAGAGTACAAGGTAGGCAAGGATGTCCTTGGGTAACTCGATTCCAACATCTGTCATCCTTGTGATGGATTTGCGCATTTCTGTGATGAAGCCTTCAATCACGTGTTCACTGAAGGTTGAGTGGAGGAAGTGATTAAAGACCCTTGCCCTATTATCTGTTTTGGAAGAAGAAAATCTCTTGGTGATCTCGGACCATAGGAGTTTTGACAAGGTCATGTTTGAAGAATTTACCACGTTTGCGTGGGTAGTAATGTCCAGTTTTGAAAGTATGATCACTCGGATCTCTCTATCTTGCTAAGAGGAAAGGGGGCTGGAATTTCTTGTGATCGCATCTTTAATATCTTTCAAGTCAAATAGCATTAGCATTTTATCCCTCCAGATCAAATAGTTTTCTTTGTTGAGGGGAGGTATGGCATTGACAGAAGCTTTCAAGGCCACCTGGTGGAAGAAGTCGGCTGCAATTGCTGGTTCGGTCATAGTTGTGAGGTTTGTCTAGATTCGGTTAGAGTTAGTTGGCGACCTTTGGATTTTAACAGTGTTAAATACGTGGTTGGATTTCTGTAGGACTAAGAACCAGCAACGGCTGAACAAAGAAGAATAGAAACAAATTTAAGAAAAAAGAGTTAGAAAGATAAAAAGAAGAAAATAGAAGAGCCTCCTACAGTTTGGCCGGAGACTAGTATTGATAGTGGTGGCAAGGTTGATGCTGAGAGAGAATCATGTGGTAGGACAGAGGCTAGATAGGCAGATGAGATATAGATCGCAAGATAGGAAGACTGAATGGAGAAGGAATCAGATTAAGAGAACATTGAGGATATTTGGAGGAGTGACATCTTACCAGGCAAGGATTATTTGAAACAGGTTGGAAAGGAACTTGAGAGGTGAGGTGATGTATGAGACAGAGGTACAAGACATATAAGAAGGAGTAAGCAAGAAAATAGAAGAAGGAAGAAAGAAAATCAAAAAGGGAATAGACAAAAAAGGAAAGGAGATTGGGCCCCAAGAGTTCATTGTAGATGAGAGTCACGGGCAAGTGAGGGTGCGCGGAGAGTGTATCATCCTGTGCACCAGAGCGCGCGGAGGGGGGAAGAATAGCGCAGATGTGTGGAGTTGGGGATAGAATCTTAACAAAATTCATTCTCAAGCCAATTTGGTTCTCTTCTTTCACGTTGACGATCTTATTTTAGTAGGATCCGGAGAGAATTTTCTCTCTAATTTTCTGTCAAGATTTCCCAACTCCAGTCACCACAAGCCAAATACTATTTTAGGAATGAAGTATGAACAAACCAAAGATTCAATTCTCTTATCACAACCAAAAAATATAGAACACGGACTTGAAGAGATAAAAATGACCGACTGCAAGCCTTCAAAGATTCCACTCTCTACAAATTTCAACCTCACTCCCGCCTCTGATGAAGAATATGAATAATTCAAATCTCTTAATATTAATTATTGCTCTTCTGTTTTTCTAATGAACTACATAGCATGTCTCACTTGTCCCGACTTAAGCTTTGCAGTCTCCAGTTTAGCCCAATTCTGGAAAGAACCAGGTATTCAACAGTGGCAAGAAGTTAAACAATGCTGGAAGTATCTCAAGGCTACAAAAAATCTTAAAATCACTCTTAGAATCACAAATACTAACACTCAAATTAAATGTTACAGAAACGCCTCATGGGGCGACGATCTAGATACAAGAGGTTCTCAATCCGGCCAGTTGTCCATCCTTTTTGGTTCCATTTTATCTTGGAGCAGCTACTGTAAACAAAACATAACCCATTCCACTACCAAAGCTGAGCTTAATCCCTTAGTGGATTTTTTTCTCAAAGCCATCTGGATGAAAGTTCTAATTTCAGAACTTTGGAAAAAGAAGATCAAGCCCAGCCTACATTTTGTGGATAACAAAGAAATCAAAGAAAAATTAAAGAAGTTTGGCTGTCATTCGAAAACCCGTCATATCAACATCAAAACCAAAGGTTTACGTGAGGAACTTAAATTGGGAAACTTGGCGGTTGGATTAATCTCATCCTCCAACATGAAAGCCAATGGTATTACAAAGGCCTTGAATGCCTCCTCAATTACAAAACTGATTCATCTAATTGATCCCGCTTTTGTTCATCTGGCTCCAGTCATACCAGTCACGGGGGGTATTGAATGTTAAAGACATACTCTCTTTCTCTTTCTTTCCTTTTTTTCTCTTTCTTTCTTTTTTTTTTCAGTCTTCTTCTATTCTATTTTTCTTTCTTTCTTTTTTTCTTTTTCTTCTTTCTTTTCCCATCTTTCACAGTCTCTAAGATGTCACCCAAACTCTAAACTCAAGCGCGCTCCCTCTCAAACTCACAGCGCTTTCACGTACATGTTACAGACTCTTAGTTCACTTGGGAGGTTCCGCGTCATCCTAGATCCTCCAAGACCTTTATTTGTGATTCACCACCTCTTTCAATTAGTAATTTTCCTCTTTGTCCTCAACTCTTCACTCTTAATCTCTTCTATCTCTAAATCATGCTTCAATTCCCAATCTTCCTTCTCAACTCACTACAACCAACCTCATCACAGATTCTGTCTGGTAAGACTTTTCACCGTGTCTCTTAACAACTCCAATCTCCACTCCTATAACTCATGTTGACTCATCTTCCTCTAAAGATCTGAAACTGCCTTCTATTTTAATCAATTGAACTTCACCTCCGCTCAAGCTCTAACCAATATTATCTCAGATCAAAGTGCTAAGAATCTTTTAACTTGATGTTTGTTTCTTACCATTATTTTTCTTTTCTTCTTTCTTACTGAGTTTTTTTTATCCCTTTTTGCACTTCTCAACTGATTCTTGTGTCTCTTAGCCCTCTTTATGTCTTTTCTTCTATTTAATCTCAAAAAAATCCAATATCCTTACCAGGCCCAACATAGCTTTGGGGTTGTGGAAAGAGATTTTTTGTTTTGCAAAATTCTCTGAAATAACCTCCTCCAAGTTCTGGAAAGCCCAAAGCCCATGAGTTACACTCCTGTACCTCCTTCATTCTAAATATAATCTGCTTCTGCAAGAAAATTTACTACAGCCTGCAGCGGTTTAAGAGTCACTCCTCACCCCTATTCCATTATCCACAAAACTATCCTGCCTTCAATGGGAAACGCTAAAGCTAACTTCCAATGAAGTATTAGTAAATAAACAAAGCAGACTCCCCAACAATCTCCGCACTTGAACTTTTTCCTAATTAAGACTTGGAGCACTCAAGCTGGTAATCCCGCTTTTCAAAGCAAAGAAAAATAACAAAAGACTCCTTTATTGTATGCTATTGTGATTGGTATGTGTTAGGTCAAACTAGTCATAATATGTCACAGGCGGATATCACATATCCTGTGACACTTGTACATACTATATATACCTTGCGCGCGCTCAACCCTGAAATAAAG
This sequence comes from Puccinia polysora, assembly GCA_025617555.3. Lineage (NCBI taxonomy): Eukaryota > Fungi > Basidiomycota > Pucciniomycetes > Pucciniales > Pucciniaceae > Puccinia > Puccinia polysora. The sequence goes on from CM062618.1 coordinate 14,465,104, forward strand.
TATTGAATCAGGTCCCTAAAATCCTACAGGTTAAAAGCCAAACCAACTCTCCGGTACCGCTGTTTCCTCTCTCAACATCACTTCCAATACCTCACCACTTCAGTCACCGGTCTTTCTTCCCAATCTCCCTTCCTTGTCTTGACTTCCCAAAACCCTTTCATGCCTCGGCGTGGTAGAGAAAGACCCAAAAGGCCTCGCACCATCTCTGACAAACAAATCTCCAATAGCAATAACGATAAACCCCCCACTCCAATCACCTCACGTACCATGGACACAAAGGCAATTCCGACCACCCAAACCATCAAAACTACTGTGAAGGCACGATTCTTTTCCAACCTGGCAGAATACATATTGAAAGTCAAAAAACTAAGGCGCAATTGCAGAAAAATTGACAAGTGGATCAAGGGCATTTTCACGGTTGGACTTATGGTCTTTGGTATTAGCAAATTCACTCACAACATCAAAAATCTATGCTCCCTAAACAATAAAAAAAGCATCATACTTTTTTTCTTCTTCACTCTGACAATGAAACGCGAACTGCAAAACCTCATAGCAAAGGAGGTAACCGCCGCTGGTGCTTTTGAAACAATTAAAAAGAACTTCCAAATGTTGACTCAAACCCAACAAATTGAATTTTGGGACAAACTCTTCTACAAGCTGACCACAATGGAGGGTAGTATTTCCTCCCACCTCAGCCGGATCTCCAACGTGTTCATCAAATTAGCCCGTCTTGGTACGCCAGTCCCGGATGAGTGTGTCTCCCTTGTGATGCAAGTCCTTACTCCAACCCCCCCTGGATCCTCCTGTTGTAAGACTCCAAACGGTGCTAGGCCGTGGCAGTTTTGTGGAGGGGAAAGGTACTGTTTAGGCTGCCCTCCTGAGTGTTAAAAAAATATTTAAATGTAACCAAGATCAAAGTCCAGAACCTGGTAAACAGGGGACCAAATGTAAGAGGATAAAAATTATGGTATTCAATAGCTGGGGAAACAACACTATCTGAGGCAAGATACTGCCGGCAAAAACTTGAATAGAAGAAGTCAGAAACAATTTCCTAGCTGGCTGAAATCATGACTAAGAGATTGGGCGCAAATAAGCAATCTATTTTTTTTGAAAAAAATTTCTTGCATGCCTAGTTTGTGGGGTAGTGTTGTGATTGGTATGTGTTAAGTCAAATGTCAGCTCTCTGATACCAGGAACCTTGCAGTCCTTTAGCTACAGAGAGTGATAAAAGAATTTGGAGCAATAATATTCCAAAGAGTAAACACTTTACGGCTCCAATAATGGTATGGTAAGAGCAAGTGCAAGGTTTAATTGGTTTGGTTATAAATATTTTAAATATAATATAAAAAGGGGGGCCACAGTATTATACTACTGGGGATCTTTACAGAATAGCAACCTCTCTTCAAGGGGCCTCCTTAGGCAGTTTAAGAACCTTGGAATAAATATGGGTGCCTTAGAAAGGACTTATTCCACTAATGGCCGGGCTTAACAGCACAAGTGGCCTAGACAGGAAGGGAAACACTCACTCTAAGCACTTGACCACGAAAATCCTGGAATAATTGGAAGGTTTTCAGAGCAGATGGGGTTGATTGCTTGACTAAACTTCAATGGTCGATTGGTTAATAAAGGTAAATAATACTACTACAGACTAAGTCATAAATCACTTGCTTATCTTCATATAAGCACTTGACTAACAATGACACTGTTTCTGATTGATAATAAATAATTCCTGATAACTGATAACTGATTGGGAAAAGAAGGGCAAAAGGAGCCTGTTTAAATATTCTTTCTTTGGGTGCTTGAGGGCCTCTAGAAGGGGTACTAGCCATGGGCTGAGGCTAGGGGGCAATCAGGGCAAGATTGGCACTTCCTCAAGGTGCCGTTAGCCTGCTGGCCTTAGATTATTCAAGGAACAGCTCCTTTTTAGCTGCAGGATCTGTTAATCAATAGATTAGTCATTTTGCTGATCCTGCACTGATCCTCAATTTGTACTGTAAGTACTGGTCCAAAGTGAGCAGACGTGGATTTTTATTGATTCTCCATTCTCTGCTGATCCTGTATGTAATTTTTAATAATTTTTACGACCACTCCTTATTTAGTTTTGTGGTCTTTGAAGGTTCTGATCAACTCATTTCGTGGTGAGTCTGGATCTTTATTTAAGTAATAAAAAAATACTAAAAATTGGTTAATAACTAATTTTAATTGATTTTTAAGGTTTTTGAACTATAATCCATGCTTTTGTGGTAGCTTTGCATATGTAGTGTAGATCCTACTATATTGTAGCTCCTCTGAGTGGTACCCGGATGTCAAACTGATCACGGCAGGAGGCGCGGGGATCAGTCCATTCAAATGCGCGCGGGGACTGATCCGCTGCTCAGATGCGCGCGGGGGACTGTACCGCTGCGCGCGTGACTAGGTCACGGGATTACCTGCGCGGGAGTCCAGCGCTGTAGGGACGGGGGGCTGCGTGCGGGAGTTTGGGTACGCAGGAGACCAGCGCTGTAGGGACGCGGGGCTGCGTGCGGGAATTTGGGTACGCGGGAGACCAGCGCTGTAGGGACGCGGGGCTGCGTGCGGGAATTGGGACAAAACACAATTTCCCGTGTAACTCCTAAACTACACACAACACCTGGATTTTGACTGAAATTTAGGTGTGAAACCTATACATGACATATCATGTGAAATATTAAAATGGCCAAAAGGTGCCATACTGGTGCCGTGGTCATTTACCATTTTCTATTAAATTAATTAAAAAATATAAGGAGTAAGAATTCAAGGGTTGGGTCAGTGAGTGACCCTACCTTATTTTGGGTGGGGAATCCATTTCTGCAATAATATTTATGGATTTCCTACTCCTTCATTTTATAATAATTTTATTTATTCATTTATCTTTGTTCCTTTTAATTTTGTTAATATTATTATTGTTGTTGCTTTGTCAGGTTGCTCTGTGCTAAGTAGCATGCTGACATCAAACTAGTCATATTATGTCACAGGCGGATATCACATATCCTGTGACACTTTTACATACTATATATACCTTGCGCGGGCTCAACCCTGAAATAAAGTATTGAATCAGGTCCCTAACATCCTACATACGCCATCTAAGGTAACAATCCAATAATATGCTGATCATTTGGTGATTCCTATAATTAATGTAAGGGAAATGTTGCCATGATATACTTGCAACTCCAAAAATGAACCACTTCAAAATGAATGTAAACTTCAAAAGAAAGACTGCCTCCGTGCATTCTGCACTGATCCTCCTTACCAATAGTCCAATCCTTCACCCAATCCAATGACTTGCAGTAGGTTTTTAGATCATTTTTCCAATCTTCCTTAACATTTGATTTGGGCCAATGCATAAATAATGACAGATTCCCATCTATCTTCCCCAGCAGATCACTCTAATCCCGCATGCAGCATCCTACAGATCACCAAAAATCTGCATGCCACCTCCTCAGCTTCAATGTTGATTGCCCCTACTCCGGCAAACTCCGTGCATAATCCATAATCAGCCTAGTTTGTACTACTTAGCCTCAATCAAATTCTCCCGCACTTTTAAATCCACATTTGCAGAGGGGAAGTTATTTTTTACCATGTTTGTTGTATGCAAAAGGCAAAAAATCCACCTTATTGGGCGGCTGAAAGTATGTGCCCCACCAATGCTGAGCCCCTGAATATGTACTCTGGATTAGACAGTCTGCCAACACGCTCCTTCTGAGCCTATTGTGCTACAGAGTTTTAACCACTGTTGAGCTGCTCCAAGTTGAATGTCCAGTGCTGAGACTACTTGCCTCTGTGTATATAAATAACCAACACAGCATTCATCCACCTGTCCCAGTTTTTAGAAAGATCAGGCCCTGCACACTCAAATTCTACAGTCAGTGTCTTCCAATACCTGAAAGCCACCAAATCAATGGCTCTTTGCTATTGTGGTGGTATAGCCAGTTTGGGGGAATACATTGAAGCGACTACGCCAAATTCCCAAGAAAAAGATGGTCCACCACTGGATATGCCATCATGGTGCATCCCAACTTAGTTAGCTGGAAATCAACTTTCCAAAAGGCAGTCTCTCTGTCAACCACGCAGGCTGAATATAAAGCACTTTCCAACTTGATTAAAGAGTTGATGTGGTTTTGGAAAATCACATCAGAGATTTTTAAAAAAGAAGACCAACTGCCAGCCACCATCTTTGAAGACAAAAGAGGCGCCATTGACCTTGCCAACAGTTTGACCAGTCAGAAAGGCGTCCGTACCAAACATCTACATTAATTTTGGGAGCTGATAGAAGACAAGCAGATCTACCTCCAGTACATAGACAACCTTGCCAAATTTTTGACCAAAGCCTGCCCCAGGCCCAGGATCAAGAGGGCATTGGCATTTTCCCACATCAGGGGTGTTGCTCTTGACTCTGGCGTCAAGAGCATGGGGGGATGTCACAATGATGGCAAGAAATTTTCTTGCACCAAAGCAGATGGAAGAAAGAGCAAAGGGAACAGATGTGGTAGTAAGTGCAAGCCCAGCTCTCCAAGTGCCCTTCAGACAGAATTAGACAAAAAAGTGTCAAGCCTTGCCAGCTTAGACACAAATTTGTCAAGCCTAACTGACCCATGTCCTTTTCTCCCAAAAAATCAGGAACAAAATAGGCACCGTGAATACAATATTGAGAAACTGTCAAGGACAAAAATCTAAAAGACCAAGACCACCAGAGATGGATTACAATCCAAGGCCACCGGCACTGTCCCATTCTCTTTCCAATATAAAGATTGGACCCTTGAGCACCAGTTTTACTCCCATCATTCCAGTGCCATTCTTTTTCAAACATTTTTCCCTCTAAGATAAAACATTTCCCAATTAACAAAGAAATAATATAGACCAATCCCAAGGAAGGAGTCATTAAAGACTTCTTGCCCCAATGGATTGAGAGACAATTGGGCAAGTGTAGAGTCCCATCTGGTCCTCATTCTAACACTTCAGACCATCTGTGCTAACCAACGTGCGTCCCTACCCTAACCAAAACCGCAGAAGCAGAACAGAACTGAAAAGATGAAAGAAGAAAATTTTTCAAACCCACTCCATCATGTGGAGTTTCAATGGGTTCCCAAGGACATCCAAGCATCACCACGGCCAACCTTGATGTCTTGGGACTCACCAATTTGATCCACTCTACCTTTCCTCTATTCACAAGTGGCAGATGCAATGACACCACTTGGAATTATGCTCTATAAATAGCCACCCCTTTGGGCGCTCAATCTTTCTCATCCTTTGTCCAATCATCACCAATCCATCAACTATAAGTGTTAGAATTCTAGTCTTTTAGATCTGTTTCCTAATAATTGAGTGCAGACATTTCTTAAGCTCTAGATTCTTTGTTCCGCTCTAAGTTCTTGGTGCAGTGTTATCTCTATAATGAGCTTGTTATATCCTGATTTCCAGTATAATCTTTATCTGAACCTACAGTAGCTTTTTACCTAAGTATGATTGTCTTGTGAAGTCTTTATGTTGGTCCAGAAGTACCATCTCTAGTTCCTCCTTTATCAAGGCAAAGAAACTCATCTATTTTAACCCAAATTCCTAATACTTATTTATTGGTTAAATCCTGTGTGTTACTGAAAATCCTTATTCATTTCAATCATTCATTATGTCATTTCTTAACCACTAGTCAGCCATATTGTACTTACACTATTTAATTCTATGTCTGGCCTGGTGGAATTCAATCATCTGTTTCTACTCACCTTGAACTGGAGTTCCCTCCTTGGCTCCCCAGATCTGCTCCTCTTGGCTTCATAATATTCCTCCTCTGCCTCTTTCAATACTCTCAACCGGAGAATTCATCTTAAACTTCAACACAGTAAAAAGCCAAAATGCTTCCCTGATCTTCTTAGTCCAAATTTTCAATCTAACATCTTCATCTGCTCTCAATCTGTCTCTTTCTTGATTTTATCAACTTATAATATTGATTGAATCATCAAGTACCAATCCCGCGTCTTCTTATCTTCACATGAACTTGATTGCATCCTTGACATCCTTATCAATCCCTCTCACTTCCCTGATGGCCATTTAAAGTGTTGCTCAGCTCACCTCTGTCCACACTAAACGGTCTTGCACCCAATGACCTTCAATTTTGGTTCCTCTTTCAAAAAAAAATCCCTTTGAGGCCTCTTCCTGCTACCTTCAATTCCTTCCACTTAATTGCTCCTGTGTCCAAATTTTCTTTCAAGTTTTTTTGCATTTGTTTCACCAATCTTGCTCCTTCCTACCACATCAATTTTAATTGCTCCATCTAATGCCATGGCCCCTGGCTCTTCTCAAGTTCTTCACCTAGATCTCATTTTCCTGCCTTCTCAATAGTTTCTGCTCAACCATCCTTCATCTGAAGACCCTTTTCTCTCTTGGTCAACTTACCTGAATGCCAAACTTGTTCCATCCTTATCAAAATCAAGTTTCTTGGCCCAATTGCCACCTGAAATCAACCCCTTCCTCTATAGTCCGCTTGGCCTCTGCAATTGTTATCTCCTGACCCTTGTTTTGGTATCACCTCTAGCTTTAACCCAATTGCATTTGCGCCATCTAATTGCTTGGCCAATTCAACTCTCTCTGTTTTTGAAATCACGTGTTTTCCTGGAAATCCCACCAAATAGAAACCTTGCGCCTTGTTGCCTCATTTCTCTTTGACCTGGCATTTGCTTGCCTAAATTCTTTTGATCACACTTGCCGTTGTTGCTTGCTTGCAAATTTTCCCTTGCTGACCTTGAAGCTATCATTGCTCCAATTAAGTTGCTATCTAACATTTCCTTGTTGCTCATTGTAGATAGCAACTTAATTGGTGCAATGATAGCTTCAAGGGAAGCAAGGGCGAATTTGAAAGCAAGCAATAATGGTGAGTGTGATCAAAAGACTTTAGGCAAGCAAATGGCAGGTCAAAGAGAAACAAGGAAACAAGGTGCACGGTTGCTATTTGGTGGGATGTCCAGGCAAACAGTGATTTCAAAAACAGATAGAGTTGAATTGGCCAAGCAATTAGATGGCGCAAGATGTGATCCTCTGTGATCCAATGATGATATTCTTCTCCTCCAACCAGTTTGAGGGTGTGGCTTAAGTAACATCCCCCTAAACCCTAACCTAAGTATAACCAGAAAAAAGCAAGAATAATGAAATACAACCCCTAAGCACAGAACCCTAGCCCCAACACTATCCTTCCCATCCCATAATCCACATCCCATATCCCATATCCCATATCCCATATCCATCTGTATTTCCCGCCTGCCATTATGTCCACCCGGTTTGTCCTTCTCATGACGCGGCCCTTGCGCCGCGCCCAACTTGGAACCCAGGTGCATTTCTGCATCCGCCCAATGCGCCATTCCAGATATCCAAGATATATCTGCGCAATCCTATCTGCGTCTTGCAACGTGCAATACGCGCGCAATACCTCCAATCCAATCCAATCCAATCCAATCCATCCCGCGTCTCCAGATGCTGAGTGCAATTTGACTGCTGCTCAGCCCCCAGCGCGGCTTGCTGTGGCAAAGCCACACCAATTGCTGAGGGCGCTACCCTTTCTGAGCCCACTGCAACTGCTGAGTGCGCAGCGCACAGCCAATTCTGACTCGCGTCTATAAAAGACCACCACACCAGTTTTTCCAGGAATGGGGAAAGGTTACTGACAGAAAATGAGATTTCCGGGCAAGTTAGGACAGAAAGATAGTCTAGGGACCCAACCAGAGCCCTGAAGTTCATTTTCTTCCCAAGGTACTCTTCATGCTCTTTGTTTCTGGCTGAGAGGAGCTGACTCTTTTCCAACATTGGCAAACCTACGGGGTAAAAATCCAGCAGGTCAAACTCCTCCAGATTCCTATCTATGTATTAGTGCTGGCTGATGACAATGTGGTCTGGTGATTCAGTTATTTTCATGCCTATGAGGAATTCTGCCGCTCCCAAGCATTTGAACTCAAACTCCTTGGCAATCTTGTCTCTGAACAGCTGAGGCCTTGGGCTGACAACTGCTAAATTTCCAACATGGATGAATATCCACATGGGATGTTTCCCAAGCCTCCAGAACAGCAGATGTCAAATTGAGCTGTGGAAAATCCTCTTGAGTTCAGGATGTTGGAGTCAAATCTGGTCTTATGTGTTATAATTATGGCCAGCAATTAGCTTAGGCAAATGAGCAGTATTTAAAGCAAAAGAAATGCTGGACACTGTGTGTCAATAATGGCTAATGGGGCTCTCACAATGGGGCAATATGTTGGATGAATTTGATTGGATGATGAATGAATGATGGAAAACAGCAGGGAGAAGAGCTCCTTAAGTACAAAAGATTGCCCTCTTGTGAGCCCATGATACAACAAGCCAAAAGGCAAATTTTCCGCCCCAAAAGGGCTCTACAGGCTCTACTGGCCTTGTTACTTGGTTTGGACTAAATCAGCCCACATGGCATCAGTCCCTGTACCCTTACAACCAGCCTATTCTGGTTATTTCTGGTGTTTCCACCTCAATGGGGCTGAACCAGCCCCTTAACTGTTCAATCCCCTTGGCTGGTTGTCCTTTACAACCAGCCATGATGACCTTTATTGCCTTGTTTACGGGCTGGTTGCCTCATGCAGCCAGCCCCTGGCCCCTCAAATGGGCCAGGTGGGACCCAGGGCAAACCTGGGTCCGGTCTCAGACTCACATGGGGGGGGGGTGACCAGCGGACATGTTGTCCCCCCCCTTTTTCTCTCAAATCCCTGGTGGGGGCGGTCAAATCCCCTCACCAGGGGCCCTGGGGGTTGATACCTCCAGGGCGTCGTCAAGTACGTTGGCCTGGGAGGTGATCAGGTCCCCCCAGGCCCATTGCTCCTCCCCCTCGGTAAAGGGGGGGGGGGAGAGCGTCCCTGCCCTGCTCGGTCGCCTCGAACAATTGATGGTGGGGGGGTGATGAATTCCCCCCCACCTGCCGGTCGCTACCCTTGCGGCCGGCGCCGCCACCTCCTTGGGCAAGGGGGTGGTCAGGTCCCCCCTGCCCTGGCCGACCGCGCTGTCGCGGTCGGTTGCTGGCTGGTTCAACCCAGCCAGCCTGCCCCCTCCCCCTCGCAACGGCGAGCGAGCCGGGGCTGCGAGCCCCGGCTCCGCGGCGCTGGTTGCCGGTCGCAACCAGCCGGGCCCGCGCGGCATTGCACCGCGCGGGATCCCTCGGCCGCGCAACAGCCCCGCGCGGGCCGTCGGGCCCCGCGTGGGCCGTGCCGAGGAACACAGGCGGCCCCGAACGGGCCGCGACGCGAGCAGCGGCCCCGAGCGGGCCGCGACACGGGCGGCAACCCTAATGGGCCGCCCCAAGCCCGAATTGTGAGAAAAGACTACTTTTGCGGGCCAGCCCGTCTGGCCAAGTATGTCCAAAATAAACCTTGGGCCCAATTATGCCCATACAAGCCCATCTGGCCGTATTTGCCCATATACCCCATCGGGCCCGTTAGGGCCCGTGTACCAATGGGTCTGTTTCACGCGTTTTGAGGCCAGTTTCCCCAACTCTGTAACATCCACATGGGCCCGTATGGTCCGTGTGTGTGTCCAATGGGCCTCAGAGGCCCATTTGTGCATCCCATTTGGATTACACTTATACGTAGCACCCGCGTAAGTGCGTACGTATTTTAACACACCCCCTTAATCCAAAAGGGGTGACATCCGCATATTAGTCACAAAGCCTTGATGCTTGTTTCTGTCTAATGCCTTAGTCAAGATATCTGCAATCATTGCTCCAGTGGGCATGTACCTCAACACAATCTCATTGCAGTTAACTGCGTCGCGAATATATTTATAGTGAACATCAATATGTTTTGTTCTTGAATGGAACACTTGGTTTTGTGCCAACGCAATGGCACTCTGGTTATCGGAATACAACAACGCAAACCCTTGTGGTTTATGTGTATCCTCTAAGACTTTTCTCAACCATTTTGCTTCCTGTGAAGCTGCTAAGTAAGCTCTATACTCAGCCTCTGTTGATGAAAGACTTATTGCCAACACCTTCTTGGACATCCATGACACCAGATTCTTACCTAAAAAGAATACAAAACCACTTGTTGATTCCCTAGTGTTACCATCTGCCCAACTTGCATCGGAATAACCAACCAAATCAAAGTTTGCTGACTTTGTAAACAACAGTCCCAGACTGTGTGTTCCTTTAAGATACCTCATAACTCTCTTAAACGCTGACCAATGCCTCATGCTTGGCTTCTCTAAGTGTTGCGACAAGACCCCAATTGCAAACGCAATATCGGGCCTTGTACACTGCCCCAAATAATTAAGCGATCCGACAGCTGACCTGTAGTCATTCCCTGATTGAACAAACTCCAGATACTCCTCATCTGTAGACTTCTCTAAACAAATGTTTGACTGCATGGGAGTACCAAACTCTTTTGCATCCTCTAAGCCATACTGCTTAAGAAGAGCTTCAACGTAATGGCTTTGGTCTAACTTAATACCATTCTTGCCCTTACTAACTTTCATTCCTAGCACCTGTTGTGCCAGACCAAGATCTTTTATCTTGAACTCCTTTTTGAGTGTCTCCATGACTCTCTCTTTACCATCACCAATAATGATAATTTCATCGACCCATACAAACAAGATTGCATCCTTTCTCACAAAAAGGCAAGGATCGGCCTCAGACGTCTTAAAACCAATCTCTATCAGTTTCTCACTCATGGTGTTATACCATGACCTAGCTGCTTGCTTCAATCCATACAGGGATCTACACAGCTTGAGGACATATTCCCCTTTATCTGCCGAAAGAAAAGTTCTAACACAGATTTTCTTCATGGTTTCTGGTTTAGTCTCTACTAACCATTCACAAAAACCATCAGGAATCGACATATAAACAGTCTCCTCCTCTCCAAGTTTTGCATTCAAGTATGCTGTTACAAAATCAGCTTGTCTGATTTCTTCACCCAACTCCACTGCCAGAGCAATGATGTACCTGAAGGTGGACAGCCTTCCAGTTGGTGAGAAAGTTTCTTGGTAATCAATACCCTCTCTCTGCTTGAAGCCCTGTGCAACACATCTAGCCTTGAACCTTTTCAAAACTCCATTTGTGTCAAACTTCTTGTTTAACACCAATCGAGACCCCACAATGGTCTTTCCTTTTGGAACAGAATCCCGCTTAACCACTTCAAAGACACTATTATTCTCTAGAGAATCAAATTCCTCAAAAATAGCACTCTTCCAGTTGGCTCTCTCATCAGAATTCATAGCTTGGCCAAAGCTATTTGGGTTAACCCTGTTACCCATTTCTGAACTCAACTCCAGGACTTCATTGAGCATACACTGTTCCTGAAATGTATCTTCCTCATATCCTGCGGCAGCATAATGGGATCTCCACTCCCCGTACCTGTCAACCGGTACTCTAACCCTACCACTCCTTCTAACCGGAGGTGGAGGCTCATCAGGTTCTGATTCCACAGAATCACCTGGAGCGGGTACTGAACCCTCTTGTGGCACGTCTGCCACCTCTTCATCTTCTGGAACCACATGTTCCACAGCTTTTGCTGGTGAAATAGGTGCTAATTCCATTTCTTTTTGTGGCTTAATCACAACAACATCTTCACTCCTTTTGAGTGGAAAGGTACTTTTGTCAAATTTTACATCCCTGCTACGGATAACCTTTCTTGTCCCTGGACAATAGATCCTATAAGATTTACTTATTAAATCATAGCCTACAAGTGCCCCTGTTCTGGCTCTAGGGTCTAATTTTCCGACCATTTCATTATGGTGGACACTATAATACACCAAGCAACCAATTGTTCTTAGGTGTGATGTTTTGGGGTACAACTTCCAAAACTGATAATGGGGGCACTTCCCATTAACACTTACAATGTTGTGCAACAGACACCCCGTGCACATCAATTCAGCCCATAAGAACTTTGGCAGACCAGATTGAGACATAATAGTTCTGACTTTGTCCAGTAAAGTCCTATTCATTCTCTCAACTATTCCATTATTTTGTGGAGTACTTGCAGTAGTGACTATATGAATGATACCATAATCTTTCAACAGCCTCCCAAAATCTTTACTCGCGAATTCACCCCCTCCATTGGTAATAACCCTCTTGATCTCCTTCATCAGACCATTCTGTTTCCAGACTTTGAAGATTACAGAAACCTCCTCTGTGGTCTGATCCTTAGATCGAATTGGTTTAACCCAAACATAATTAGTTGCAGTATCAACTAAATTGATGAAGTATCTTGCCCCACCAAGGGACTCTGGAGTGAATGGCCCTGCCAAATCAATGGAAAATTCCTCTCTAGGAACATCTGTGTGATCTCTACTCTTAGAGAACACATTTCTAGTCTTAGCCCCCAAGGTACAACTCTCACAGTTGCTGTCCTTTACCTTATGGCCACTTCTATTGTGAGAATCAGTGCTCAGAGCTGAGAATTTGAACAAGCTTGCACACAGAAGCTTATTCCGAACTTGTCCACTAAGAACAGTTCTCCCATTCATATCAATAACAAACATATCTCCTTTAAGATAACGAATTTGGAAACCTTTTTTCCATAACACCCCAAGAGACACAAGGTTGTAAGGCAACTCTGGTACATAGAACACTTTATAAAAAGTAATTTGGAAACCCTGTTGATTTGCAAGAATAACTTTTCCAATTCCTTTAATCTGAATTGTTCTGCCTTTCTGACCAATATTTACAACCCCATCATAATCACTAAGATTTGAAAATAAATTTGGTTCAAAAAACATGTGATCTGTACAACCAGAATCGATCAAAACAAGAACATCCTCCTTCAATCCTCCTAGTAGGAAAGAAGCTTTATCAGTCACTGATAAGTTCTTATCTTTGACGTTAAGATTACTCACTTCATAATCAATCAAGTCCATTTCTTGATCCTCATCGATTTTGGCCTTCTTGTTGGGACCTTCTTCCACAACAGCCTCTTCAATTGGAGCATCCAAAGCCACCATTGCAACGTTTTCAGTTGTGAGATTGACCTCCTTGTCATTCCCTTCGGACTTCTTCCTTTTCTTGGCCTCCTTGCAGTCCTTAGCATAGTGACCCTTATTCTGACAATTGTAACATAAGACCTTGGACAAATCCTTTTTCGCCTTCTTGCGAGATTTTCCAGTCTTTCCAACTAGGGCTGTTCCAGAACCCCCCTTCATCTTGAATTGAAGGTCATCCTTTTCAATCCTTTTAAGCACATCCTCCTCCCCTGGAAGAGGATCCAATTGAGAAATGATTCTGACTAAGGAATCAAACTCTTTTGGAAGCTTTTGAAGGATTAAGAGTGAAAAACACTCTGGATCCATGTTAAGTCCAGATGACTTGAACTTGGCTATACTAGACCTAGCCTCTGCCACAAACTGTTTACAATTCGAATATTGTAACTTGAACAGTTTATTAAAGGCTATACCCTTCTGGTGAACAGAATCACCAGCATACTTGGACTTAAGCAGCTTCCAAAGGATGCTGCCCCTCCTCCTCTCATCTTCCCTAAGAGTATCAGCAACCCATGTCACATGATTCTCATCAAGATGCCTAAGGATCAGATGGTAAGACTTCTTCTCCACTTCTGAACTGATCAGAGTGTCATCTGCATCCATAATTTCCCCACAGCAGATGTTATCCAGCTCACTATCCATAAGGACAGCCCAAGCATTATAGTTCTGACTATTCAGAACTATTTTGGTAGAGCTAACATCAGGGATATAGGACATCTTCTTGGAAAACTTGAGGTCTTTGAGGTTCTCCAAAGTAAGGTACAAAGGTCTAGATGGCTTGGAAGTAATGATGATGTTGGTACTGATAATGTGTTATAATTATGGCCAGCAATTAGCTTAGGCAAATGAGCAGTATTTAAAGCAAAAGAAATGCTGGACACTGTGTGTCAATAATGGCTAATGGGGCTCTCACAATGGGGCAATATGTTGGATGAATTCAATTGGATGATGAATGAATGATGGAAAACAGCAGGGAGAAGAGCTCCTTAAGTACAAAAGATTGGCCTCTTGTGAGCCCATGATACAACAAGCCAAAAGGCAAATTTTCCGCCCCAAAAGGGCTCTACAGGCTCTACTGGCCTTGTTACTTGGTTTGGACTAAATCAGCCCACATGGCATCAGTCCCTGTACCCTTACAACCAGCCTATTCTGGTTATTTCTGGTGTTTCCACCTCAATGGGGCTGAACCAGCCCCTTAACTGTTCAATCCCCTTGGCTGGTTGTCCTTTACAACCAGCCATGATGACCTTTATTGCCTTGTTTACGGGCTGGTTGCCTCATGCAGCCAGCCCCTGGCCCCTCAAATGGGCCAGGTGGGTCCCAGGGCAAACCTGGGTCCGGTCTCAGACTCACATGGGGGGGGGTGACCAGCGGACATGTTGTCCCCCCCCTTTTTTCTCACAAATCCCTGGTGGGGGCGGTCAAATCCCCTCACCAGGGGCCCTGGGGGTCAATACCTCCAGGGCGTCGTCAAGTACGTTGGCCTGGGAGGTGATCAGGTCCCCCCAGGCCCATCGCTCCTCCCCCTTGGTAAAGGGGGGGGGAGAGCGTCCCTGCCCTGCTTGGTCGCCTCAAACAATCAATGGTGGGGGGGTGATGAATTCCCCCCCACCTGCCGGTTGCTACCCTTGCGGCCGGCGCCGCCACCTCCTTGGGCAAGGGGGTGGTCAGGTCCCCCCTGCCCTGGCCGACCGCGCTGTCGCGGTCGGTCGCTGGCTGGTTCAACCCAGCCAGCCTGCCCCCTCCCCCTCGTGACGGCAAGCGAGGGGAGGGGGAGCGAGCCGGGGCCGCGAGCCCCGGCTCCGCGGCGCTGGTCGCCGGTCGCGACCAGCCGGGCCCGCGCGGGATCCCTCGGCCGCGCAACAGCCCCGCGCGGGCCGTCGGGCCCCGCGTGGGCCGTGCCGAGGAACACAGGCGGCCCCGAGCGGGCCGCGACACGGGCGGCAACCCTAATGGGCCGCCCCAAGCCCGAATTGTGAGAAAAGACTACTTTTGCGGGCCAGCCCGTCTGGCCAAGTATGTCCAAAATAAACCTTGGGCCCAATTATGCCCATACAAGCCCATCTGGCCGTATTTGCCCATATACCCCATCGGGCCCGTTAGGGCCCGTGTACCAATGGGTCTGTTTCACGCGTTTTGAGGCCAGTTTCCCCAACTCTGTAACATCCACATGGGCCCGTATGGTCCGTGTGTGTGTCCAATGGGCCTCAGAGGCCCATTTGTGCATCCCATTTGGATTACACTTATACGTAGCACCCGCGTAAGTGCGTACGTATTTTAACATTATGCAGACTGCCACCCAAGGATTTTAAGTCTTGGTACTGAAAGCCTGGACAGAATTGTCAAACAAAACATCAGGTCTTTACACCTAAACCCAAGCAAACCCTTCTTGAGTGGACAGGCACAATGGCCCATCCAGCAATGGCGCACTTAGCTTAGTGGTTAAAGCATCATTCATGAATTTTGAGGTCATGGGTTCAAATCCCATAGTGCACAGCTATATTTTGGATTCAAACATGGTAGCAAGAGTCTTCAGCCAAAAGGCGCACCCTAACATGTGGAAAAAGACAGGATGACCAGAACCAACTTGAGTTGTGAATAGCTGTATGCACCCTGCACAGAGCAAGGGGGAGTGTTGGAGTCAAATCTGCTTTTGTGCAGACTTCCATCCAAGGATTTTAAGTCTTGGTACTGAAAGCCTGAATAGCACTGTCAAATGACACAGCAGGTCTTTACAGCTAAATCCAAGAAAACCCTTGTTGAGTGGACAGGCACAATGGCCCATCCAGCAATGTTGCACTTATCTTAGTGGTTAAAGCATCACTCATGAATGTTGAGGTCATGGGTTCAAATGCCATAGTGCACAACTACATTTTGGATTCTAACAGTTGTCACCAAACGGTAGCAGGTAGTCATTGACAAATATAAGATAGCTAAGGCTGGATGAAAAGTCATTGGTTGCTCTGGAGGCTTGTAGAAATGGAAATCTTGTTTTGTCAAAGCATGCATTCTTGGTGAAAATCACTCGGAGGTCCTCCTGCCTGAAACATTTTATAGCTTGTCAGGTTTTTTGCATATCCTACAAAGACTCCCTCCCACAAGGTTTTCTCAAACTGAATCCCTTGGTTGTGATTGGGCTTTAATGTCCATGCCATGCACCAAAAGTGCCTAAATGTTTGTACGTTTGGATTTTCCTTGAACAGTATGCTGATGGGTGAGGCTCTGCTTTTTGATAAGGAGGGTAGAGCATTAGTAGTGATGGATGCTGTTGTGATGGCTTCTCCCCACCATTACGGAAGAACGTTGGATTGAATGAGCATGCATTGGGTCATTTCAATCACAGTTCTGTTGGCACGTTCAGCAAAACTGTTGTGCTGAGGTGTGTATGGTGGAGGGACATTGTGGATGATCCCTTTTCTGGCTAGGAATCCTGACAGGGTGCCATTGCAGAATCCCCCCCCCCTCCATCCATTTTGAGCTTCTTAATTGGGTGTCCTGTTTTCTTCTCAAATAGTGCTTTGAAACACAGAAATGCCTCTGTTGGGTCCCCCTTGTTTTTTAGGAGATAAATGTTAATGTATCCTGAAAATTAGTCAACTAAAGTTAGGAAGGATTTCATTCCCCCATTTTTTGTGGTTAAAATCGGACCACATAGGTGTTAGAATCCAAAATTTAGTTGTGCACTATGGGATTTGAACCCATGACCTTGACATTCATGAGTGATGCTTTAACCACTAAGCTAAGTGCGCCATTGCCGGATGGGCCATTGTGCCTGTCCACCCACCAAGGGTTTGCTTGGGTTTTCAGCTGTAAAGACCTGATTTTTTGTTTGAAAATGCTGTTCAGGCTTTCAGTACCAAGACTTAGAATCCTTGGGTGGCAGTCTGCATTAGAGCAGATTTGACTCCAACAATAGGTTCCTGTGTATAATGTTGAGTGGGAATTGTGCGTCCTGGAATCTGTGTTTGAAGGGCTCCCTGACCCTCTTGCCCTTCATGCAGGTTCCACATGAGGCAATAAGCTTTCCTTTTTCTGTTGCAATTACATTCTGGATCCTTGCCTGACTCGCATGCCCAATCCTTCTATGCCACTGAATTAGAGGGTTGTGGCTTGTGGCCATTGAGAACGCTTGCGCTGGTTTGTGGTTGGGTTCCAGGGTCAATACTCCATGCCTTGTTCTTCATTCAAGGGTTTGTCCCTGGTCAATTGCAACTGTTTCTGAGTTTCCTCTGACCATGATTTTTGCCTTGCTGGTGATCAATTTGCACAGGGAAATCAGGATCCTACTCATATTGGGTACATACAGGCAGTTGTTGACCCGGATGGATTTGTTGTTTCAAGGCTTATGATGGCCTGGCCCTTGGCAGTTGCTTTGAGAAGGGTTCTGATTTTACCTGTTGAAATGGTTATGTATGTGAGTTTCATGCTTATGAACCAACTTTGTTTGTTGCGAAGGTGGTGGCTAGAAACTGAATCTAACACAATTGATTCATCATCAGTCTTGTTAACATTCAAGAGGCTGGTACTGTTGGAATTTCTGTCATCTCGTAGTTCTGCCTGAATGTTTAGTGCCGTTCCAGCTTTGACTCTTACCTTTTGAAATGGTTATGTAGGTGAGTCGCATGCTTATGAACCACCTTTGTTTGTTGCAGAGGTGGTGGCTGGCAACTGAATCTAACACAATTAATTCATCATCAGTGTTTTTAACATTCAAGAGGCTGTTAATGTTGGAATTTCTGTCATCTACTAGTTCTGCCTGAATGTTTAGTGTGGTTCCAGCTTTGACTCTTACCTTTATTCATATTTTTAAGCTCTTCAGTGTCTCTGCCCAGTGTGCACTCTACACTTTACTAGATTATTTACATCCGTTCCAGTTGCACCTTTGACTTAGATCCTAGTGGCTACCCTGTCCTATGTTGTGCACCAATCAGTGGGGACTCCAAGGCTCATCTTGAATACTTATTATTCATTATTTTTTCTCATCATGTCAACCACTATCAGCCCTGCTTGTAATTAGTCTACTTAAAGCATCTGGCCATCAAGTGAATGACAATGATTGGTTCTCACTTACAATGAGCCTGGGTGCCCCCTTCAACTCTCTGATCCTCTCCTCTTGGCCTCACAATCTCCTTTCCCCATTTTATTTCTTATCTCAACTGGAGCCTCAAACTCACACTCCAACAGGTACCAAAGCTCATTGGGGTGTCCTCTGCTCTGTTGACTTCCATTGCCATTGCCGTTGCTTTCAAGCGCTTGACTGGCCTTAGTTCAGGATGCAATGTCCAACACTGATCTTCTGTGTGGGCCCCACGGGGATTATGCTTTCCTCCTTTGCATCTTGAGTCTCCTCAATTGCTGTCCTTGCGCTTGGTGTTGATCAAGGCTGTATCTTCACCCAGAGGAGGCACATGGGTTCCAGAGGCAACATAGTGGTTAGAGATGTTTTTCAGCCTTATTAGCAGCTTCTCAGGATTTTCGAGTAGTGACTTGTTGCAGATCAAGGTCTGCATCAGACCTGGACATCTGTCTGTGATCCTCAATATTATACAACATTTCAGTATTTGGGGAGGAAGGGTTAATCCTATTATGCTGGCATTTGCCAGGGCGGCCTTCATGTTGGATATGAAGGCAGATTATATAATTGTACTTTACTCCTTCAAATTGCTTCCATACTTTGTATATGGAGTAGATGTTTGCAGTGGCGTACGTTTCTTGGATTTTGCACCAAATTGCATGCGCATTGAACTCGGTTTTTAAGATAACTATGCTGGGGATAATGCTTGAGCTGAGGTTGGATTTTAAGGTGATGGTTGCTTCTTCTGAGAGTTGGCTGTCCTTGGCAGTTGGTGGGTATTGCATTGGTCTTTTGGTGATGTTTAAGAGTCCCTTGTATTTGAGGAACCCTTGCATTCTGTGGATCCAATAGGCATAATTTTCTTAGCCTAGAATTATAGGGTTATTGCCTTTGTTGGTGGTGTTGTGGTTGGGAAGATTGGTGGACTGTTGGGGATGCATGTCTTCCTTCAACTGTTAATCTGCCAGATGTTTAAAAATTGTTCTTTTAACAATGGTGCAAAAATGTGATTGATTACAGAGCCACTTTAATGCAGGAATGGAATAGTTCTTGTAGTTTTGTTTTGTGTTTCTTATGAAAGAGAAGTACAGGCTTTGTAATAAATGGGAATAGAAAAATTTGTGCATTGAGGTTGGCTATATGTATGGCATATAGTTCTGTTAACACGTGAAAATGTTTTTGACATTTGTTGATGTCAGTGTTTTGCTTTTCTTGTCTTTCTAGCTTGTTTTTTTAGGTAAGATCTTCTCTCACCTCTGGATCTGGTCTGAATCATGTTTTGGTCCTTGCTGGTTCTTGTCTAGTCTGACTTTGACGGGCCTGTTTTTAGGGCATTGGCGTTGTCAGCACTTTTCACTGATTTCCAACATCTCAATTTTACGGCAGTTCATTTTCTTACCTGAAGCGCTGCTTCTGAGCTTCTTTTTTCTAATGCCTTTGGTGTTCTGAAATTCTTTGATATTCTGACATCTTTTTCAATCTCTGTTTGAGATTATATATGGCTTCTGTCACTGCTAGGAGAGTTCAAGGTTTCCTTTTTTCTTGGTCTCTTTCATAGGTCATTATCCCAACATGAAGTAAATTGGTGTGCCCACTTTAAAAAACTTTCTCAAGACTTTTGTCTACCCACAGTATATCGAGTAAGCAGAATAGATCTTCCAGGGTTTAATCATCTTGCAAAGGGGTTCTTCTTCCCAGCATTAGAATCAAGAGGGATGAAAGTGTGATTGGGGTATGGTGTCCGCTTGTTGTGAAAGATTACCTCTCATCTCAAAACTTTTTGAAGCATATACCAAACTCGAACTGATCTGGTTGATACACTGGTCTTTGGAGCCTGATCACGGTGTGGAATTTGGTGTTGCATGCATTCCTGCGACACCCAGACGTATAAAAATGTGTGTGACATGTAACAGCCGCGCGGGCAGAAAAATACAATGCAACACACTGTTTGATGTTGAGCTGTTGCATCAACCAATTGTCGCAACATGCCGCTCCAAGGCACTAATAATAATTTGTAGTCTTGGAATCTAACTGATCATCTAGTTGTGCGCACCTACCTGTTTACCACCTTTTTGCTATGAACCAAAGGATGATTCTATGTACCTTTTCACGCTACATTCTCCTCAGATTCACCAATTTCAATGGAGAGAGTGTCCAAGGCCAACTTTTATCAAGATGAAACCAACTCAAACATGCCAAAGTTGATCACAAAAAAAATCTGCAAGATCTTTTTACCTCCCACCCGCAAAGAAATTCCAATGAAGAATCATCTTCAACATCCTCAGGTGATGTTTCAAGCAGAACTCATTCATCAGAAGCTTTTCCTTTAGGTGAAACATCTTCAAGTGGTAATCTAAACTAAATCAATTATAATGTTAAAGTTCTTAAATTAATTTAATGTGGCTCAACCATTCATTATTATTTTACAGCCCCAATCCTTGTTTTAATTTTCATTGCGTGGCTTCATTTGTTTTGTGGATTAAGTATTAAAAATTG
This sequence comes from Puccinia polysora, assembly GCA_025617555.3. Classification (NCBI taxonomy): domain Eukaryota; kingdom Fungi; phylum Basidiomycota; class Pucciniomycetes; order Pucciniales; family Pucciniaceae; genus Puccinia; species Puccinia polysora. The sequence continues at coordinate 14,485,658 of CM062618.1, forward strand.
TCAAAAATATTGGCAATTTATTATTTAAATCATAAAGAAGTGCAAGGAAGAGCAAAATTATACTGAAGAACATATCCCTAAAGATATCACAACAATAATGAAAAAGCTTGATGTTTCCCCTATGATCAAAACATATGTCTGCTTCCCAACATGCTTTTTACTTTATTATCCACCTGATGTACCTGAAAAATGCGAATACAGAGAAACACCACAAGCTTGAGAATGTGGAAGACCTCTTCTTCAAACAAACTTGAGAGTATGGAAATATGGTGATATTGGTCCAACTCAAAAAGTCCCAATCCAGTATAAGAAAATTTCAATTGCCCACAGTCCAGCTCCCATATCTCTCTATGCAACACAGCCCCTCATTGAATGGCTCTCCTGGTTCCTTGGAAATTAAGATACTGAGCAGGAAATTCATGACTGTTCAAACAGATTGAATAATGATCAATCCTTGGACTTGATTGATATTCAACAAGGTCAAGCTTGGAAGGAAATGAGATGGCCTACCAATTCCAACAAGCTCAACCCAATCAATTTATTGTTTTCACTTTTCATTGACTGGTTTGATCCATAAGTAAATAAGCTTTCCAGAAAGCAGCAATCACTTGGCTTGATTTTGATGAACTGCCTCAACCTACCACTTTCAAAGCAAAACTTGATATGCAACGCTTACATTGCAGGAATTACTCCTGGGCCAAATGCCCCATCAATGATAACAATCAATCACTGCCTAAAACCGCTTGTCAATGACCTGCTTCACTTTGAGAAAGGAATAAAAATCAAAACAAATCAATTCCCTGAAGGTTGATTGGTTTGAGTGCGATTGCTTCCTTTACTTGGAGATATTTTTGGGGTACATAAAGTAGCTGGCTATGCATCTCATAGTGCTAACTTTTTTTGTTCTTGGTGCAAATCAATGAAGGAAAACTTGCAAGATCTAAAGCTTGGCAAGCCTCCGTTGTCTCAAGGAAAAATGCAAGAATCTTTAAAATGGAAAAGTTTGAATACCCTCAGTCAACAAGAAGATCATCTCCATAAAACTGGTGTGCAATAGTCAGATTTAAATCAACTTCCCTATTGCAATATTGTCCATCATGTTCCTTTGGGAATGATGCATAATTGGTTAGAGGGAATATTACAGCATCACTTCCAAATCAGATGGGGCTTTGATACATGGTTGGTTCAGAACCAAAAGAGAAAACACACAGACACAATTTCCTTGCCAAACAAGTATCCCAAAGTACAAGATGATAGTTTCAACATGAGCATTGAAAGTGACAATAGCTCTGAAGAGTCCAAGTTGTAATGCAACAATTTCAATCTTGAAACCGGATTGTTCTCAGAAAAACAAATCAAGCATTTTAAAGAAATCCAAGAAGCCATTATATTACCATCTCAGTTGGAACAACCTCCTCAGCCCCTGGGTGATTGTAAAGCTGGAAAGTGGAAAGCCAATCACTGGCATTGCTTATTTGAATACATCATTCCATTGGTTGTCACAGAAATGTTTGTTGAAAACCCTTCTTGACTGAAGTCAAATTCCATGAAGGGACTTGTCCTAACAAATGTTGGGGCTATTTGCCGCTGTGTTGACCAAATCTGGGCACCCTGGACCAGATGCAGAAAATTAAAAATTTTTTCTACTATTCTTTTATTGAGAAGTCATTTATCTAAAAAAAAAATAAAAAAAAAAAAATTGGAATTTTCTTTGTATTGGTATCACTCCTCCAATTTCCTCATCCTGCCAAGCATTCCTCTGTCCCAGTGGTCTAGGGCAGGCCTCCCTTTGTCGCATCACCTAGGCATTGCATTTGATTCCTTCTCTCTTCTTTCCCCCCTTCCTTTTGGCCGAATGCGCGGGCCAAGACCCGCTTGGCCCAATCTTCCTCCGCCACCTCATCCTCATCCTCATCCTCTGGTTCCGATTCCAATCAATCCTCATCCTCCCCATTCTCCTCATCCTCACCCTCTCAGTTGGAAACCTTGGCCTTCATCCTTGATTGATTGGATCAATTGCCCAATTGGAACGTTCCCTCCTACAATCTCCCCCATAGGAACTGTAACACCTTCAGCAATGATTTCTGCATGCTCCTCACCGGTAAGAATGCCCCAAAGTGGATCAATTGGGCCGCCTTCCTCAGATCCACCTTAACCTGTCTGGTCCCTACCAAATGGATCAAACCACCTCCTGCGCCAACAGGTTTGACCAAAATTGAGCTTGACTTTGAGAGTCTGGATGCACACAATCACAATCATCTTGACCATTGCTCCCATCAATCCAGTCTTGCCTCCTTCTATCAATCACCTTGGATTCCCATGCAAGTCCCATCCATCATCCATTTGGTCACCCATGCGAGATTGGTTGTGGGAACAACCTTCATCCCGTGACCCAATTGGTTGTTCCCACAATTGGTCTTGCACCCTCATCTTCCCTCCCCGGCCAGTGTCAACCAACAACCCAGACCCATCCAATATCCTCCCCAGTCCGAATCTGATCATCCAAATTCCAAATCTTTTCTTATCTCCAAGAAATGCAAACAATTTCATCAAATCATTCCCAACTTACCCATCAACTCAAAATCACCCATCCCGTTGTTCTACAAATATTTGAACGGCAAGTGGGTCTTATCCAATAACTGGAACCTCTATGTTCTATCTGGTTCAAGTTCTCATCATTGAGCTTGCTTCTTGGATGAGCTATTGAGAGCTCCTCCCTCCAATCCATCCTCATCTCATCTCACTCATCATGTCTTGGCTGTCCCAATGAATCCACCCGTCACTCACCTTCTCCGCTCTTGCGCAATCATCCAAGGGCCAGCAGTTGCCCGTGCCCATGAGCCTGTCTGCGCGGCTCCTCACCTGCAACTCTCCTGCCTGTGCCCATCATTGGCAGGGGCTGGTGTCTCACCATCCCCACTCATCCATTATTCTGTCCATTATTTCAATTTTGTTTGATTTTTTGTTTTCTCATCATTTTCTCTTTTGTTTTTTTCTGATGTCCATTAAAAGAAAAAGAAAATCCGCTCTATCTGTAGTATCACTTATACATAGTCTAACAGGGCCTCCTTCCCAGATAAAAAGGGGCTCTCCCCTGCCTTTTGGGATGGAGGGGGGGGTATCTTATGGCATCTTATCAGAGAATTATCATCACTATCATCTTGAAAGAAATTATCTGTGGGGTCTCATTCCCCTTTATCTGAGACTGAATTCTGGGTATATCCATGATTTCACCTTGATCCTTGAGCCTCCATACTCAAATCCTGATCCTTGATCTTTATAACCAACCAATAGCCTTTCCGGTTGAAGAATAATTCAACTGATTGAATTCTTGAGTGTGTTACACCACTCCTGATCCCTTTATTCAACCATACTGGTCCTGATCATCCTTTGATTATCTTTCCGGAACCAGTCATGTTTGACTGAGGAGGTTTTATTAAGCTTAAAACCTGGAGTGTTAAACCTCCCTTTATTTCTTTTGAAGTTGAATTCCGCCACGCTACTCTTGAGTCCCTTGAGAAGTGTTGGGCTATTCTTGTTTAAATCAGTTATTGTTTTGCTTCTAGAGCTTCATCAAACAATTAGCTTTGTCTTGTGCAGCCACCCACAGTTATCTGGTACCCTTCAAGCGCTTGATTGTGGCAAGTTGGGCAGGTTCATTGAGAACCTGGAGGTTTTTTGGGATTGAGTTGATCTTTCCTAAGCTTCTGCTGACAACCAGAGCTATTAGCTTGTGGGCATTGTTACTTACAACTGCCTTGTCTTGTTTAAATCTGAACAATCCTTGACTTCTTCTATTCAAGTTTTCCCCGGCATCATCTTGCCTCAGATAGTGTTGTTTCCCAGCTACTGACTACTATCATCTTTATCCTTTACTCTTTGGACCCCCATTCACCAGGTTCTGGACTTTGATCTTGGTTACATTTACATATTTTTGTAACACTCAGGAGGGCAGCCTAAACAGCACCTTTCCCCTCCACAGAGCTGCCACAGCCTAGCACCGTTTGGATTCTTACATTTGGTCCCCCGGGCCGGGATCAAACCAGAAACCTTGGGATTTACAGTCCCAAGAACAATTATCAACTTTGAAATCTGATCTCTTTCTTTTTTTTTTTCATCATCTAGATCTGTGGAGGCAACTTGTTCTAGAGGTAAGTCCTCCCAATTCTGCACCATCTGGGCAAGATACTTGTTGTTTCTCAAGAAACCCTACTCTTGCCACATTTGTGAGCCACTTTGTAAATCTGGTCCTTCAATCTTTTAGGAAACACTGTCAAAATGGAATCTCCCAGCGCCTCTTCTGCTTGTCCTAAGATGGTTAAGATCAAGCCCCAGAACAAGAACTTAGGATTCAATGGGACAAATGTGGAACGCTTCTTGGACTCGTAAAAGATGGCTGCTTTGGTAGACGGGGCTAGCAAATTCAATATGGCCTACCAGTTACAATTTTTTATCTCCTCTGATGAAATTATGGAAATCATTGAGTCGTTTGAAGGTTTCAAACGGCATAACTGGGCCCTGCTGCGGGAAGCAATGTTGGCTTATTGGGGAAAAATAGATGTAGCACAATTTACTTTGCAGGACCTAGATAACCTTGTCTCCCAGTGGGTCTCCAATGGTGGTGTGGCTTCAGCTTCTGATTATCAGTCCTTTAAGAAATCTTGGGATTCCATCCAATCCTACCTTGTCCGAAACAATCACATTGACACAGTGGAAAAAATTCGAGTCCAATTTTTCCAATCTTTTTCTCCTGGAGTGCAGGAAAGGATCAAGGACAAACTGGTCAAGTCTGGATCCATGATCACTACCAGGGATAATCAATTCAAGCTTCCAGTTTTCCTTATCCTTAAGGGAGTGGTGGATAAAGTTATGAAAGGTCAAACAGCCCTCACTTTTGAAAAATCTAAAACCACTGAACCAGTCCATGCCCCCTCTTTCAAAGAGTCAAACAAGATTATGAATAAAATGGAATCTGATTGCAGGCCCAAGAACCCTCAGCCTAACCAAGAAACTGCTACAATGGACAAGATCTCTAAACTGCTCAAAGCCTTTGAGAAAAAAATGGATCAAAAGATTTCCTCCCTTGTTGTTCCTAAACCTTCTAGTGCTGTTCCTAAAAATACTTTAGTCTGCTATTATTTCCACAGGGAAGGCCATGGAACCGGTTGATGTCTCAAACTCCAGAAGGACAAAGAAGAGAAATTGGTAGAGCAAAAAGGGAATAATTTTTTCCTTCCTAATGTTGCCCTAATCCCCTTTGATTCGTCTCGCCCCATTTGTCATGTGGTGGCCTCTTACCAGCCACCCCCTCCTATGAAGGCATCCTTGGCTTCTGTGGATTTCCAATCTTCTTGTGGTACTCTTCAACCCTGGTATCCCCCAGCTATTTCCTCCTCCTTTCTGGTTGGTACTTACCAATCTGATCCAGCTAGGAAGCAACATGAGGAGCCCAAACCTCATAAAGCTCCTTCCTTGCCAACCTCAATCCTCTAAAAACCACCCAAACGACAATCCTCACCTGAGCCCTCTTCTGATGTAGAAGAAATGGAGGTGGAAAAAGAACCACTCATGGAAAGTTTTCAAGATCACCCTTATCCTCATCCCTCATCTATTAAACCTCCTAAATCCCCTTATCCTGTTCCTGCTTCACCCAATCTTCCTCCCTCCACCCATCCCAAAGTTTGGTTTGAGAGGGGAATTTCAAAAGATCACCCCAATGCTGTGGAAGGGGTATTAAAGAAAATTTCTGATCTTAAAATTCCTGATCTATCTGTGGCTGAACTCCTGTCAATCTCTCCATCTTTTGCTGAAGGAATGAAGAAATGAGTTTCTTGTCAACATGTGGAAATTGGTCCTGAAGAACTCAGGGTCTCCTCTGGAACTTTGATGGAGGATTCTGGTGGAACAGATCCCTCTTCTGAGTCTATTCTTTACTCTTGTCCTCTTGGTTTTCTTCCCTGCTATCTTGGTGAATCAGAAAAAACAGTCTCACTCCTTGTTGATTCTGGCTCTCAGCCCAACTTGATCTCAGATGTTATGGCCTGCAAACTTAAACTCAGCCCTAGGGTCAGCTTCACCTCTTCAGTGTATGGAAAAGGAAACCAGTCTTGCAAATTGGTTGGAATCTTTGAAGACGTTCCAGTCCGGATTTGCCAAAACATTGTTGGAACTTGTCATTTCTGGATCACACGCTTGGATGGACCTATGCTCTTTGGTCAACCTTTCTTAATTGATTTTGGAGCAACTCTTATGTTTTCCAATCAAGTTGGGGAGAGAATCCTCCTCCCTGATTCTGATGGTAGAAAAATTGATGTTCCTCTTTGTTCTTTGGATTCTGGTTGCTGGGAAAGAGATTTCCCTGTTCATTTTCCTAAGTCATCTCTAAAAAGAAAACAGAAGGATAATTCTAGTTTGTCTCATTTTTAATGAGAGTAGTTGATCCTACTAATAGTTGTAGTTCTTTTAAGCCTCAAACTTCAACTCAAGGGTCAACTCTCATCCCAGAGGCTTATTTCTCTTTCTTTTCAATGTTTTCTTCTGATCTCAAAAATATCAAAAATCAAAAACAAATCAAAATGGAAAAATCCAAAAATATTTCTTCTTCATCTGTTGCTTCTTCTTTTCCTTGTACTCTTATTCCTAATCAATCTTCTCTCAGTTCCGTTTTGAATCTCCGCAATGAGTCTAAACTAGATCCCAATCTCAATCATATTTTTGGTGGCTTTGGTATGGAAGAATATGGGCTTCAGTGGAGGCAAATTGGGGTAGAAGTAAGTCCTCCCAATTGTGCACCACCAGGGTATCCTACTACTATCATTTTCAAAACCCTACCTTGTGCCACACATGTGAGCAATGTGTCATCTCCTGGGACTTCTTTTATGGAAAAGGCACCTTTTGAAAAAGTTGCGGAACATCAAACTTGGAAGGCGTTAGAACTTGGTCTCAATCCTTGTAGTCAGATCTCTCTGGTCAACTCTTGGCAAAAACAAGAACCGCTCTCTTTTGCCTCCAAATATAAACCAGTTGCTAGGAAAATCCAACCAGTCAACCAACCAATGCCTCTCAATCTCAACCCTCCTCTTAGGAGTCCTCCTCTATCCCGCAATCCTTACTGTGGTTTACCTCAATCTCTCACTGGTCCATTCATCCCCTCTGGTTGTGTCACTGAAGAACATCTGGGAGTAGTCAACTTTGGACCAGATTGATGGCTTCTACCTGATGATTTGTATTTGATCAAGAATGTCTTGGCTCTCAGGGAAAAAGCTATTGCTTTCTGTGAAGAAGAGAGAGGTCTCTTGAAAGAATCCTATGGTCTGCCTTACATCATTCCTGTAGTAGAAAATGATCCCTGGAAAAAGAAAAAGATCCCAATCCCTTCTGCCAAAGTCAATGAATTCATCAAGTTGGTCCGGGAACATGTCCAAACCAGTTTATACAAACAGTAAACTTCTAGCTATTCCAGTCCTGTTTTCTGTGTCCTTAAAAGTAACGGTAAACTTCAAATATTTCATGATCTCCAGCCTCTAAATAAGGTTACTATTAAAGACTCTGGTATTCCCCCTGCTACTGAAGAATTTGTTGAATCCTTCTCTGGGAGAGCTTGCTATGGTCTAGGTGACATTATGGGTGGCTATGACAAACGGTCCTTACATCTGATTTCTTGCCCTCTCACTACATTCAATACTCCCCTTGATTGTTTCCAACTTACTCAATTGCCTCAAGGTGCCACCAACTTGGTTGCAGTCTATCAGGCTCAGATGGTTTGGATCCTCCAGGATGAAATCCCTGATCATGCTGGTATCTTTATTGACAATGGCTGAATTAAAGGACCAGTTAATGAGCTCTTACCCTGGCATTCAGGAATCCATTGATTTATCTGGGAATATGCAACCACTTTGGAAAGGATCTTGTTCCAAATCAAAGAATCTGGCCTCACTGTCTCTGGATCCAAATTGGCTGACTGTGTCCCTGCTCTGGAAATTGTTGGTCATGTGGTCTGCAAGAAGGGAAGAAGGATGGCTCCATCCAAATTCAACAAAATCCTCTCTTGGCCTACTCCCATCAATCCAACTGAAGTCAGGGGTTTTCTAGGTGTGGTTACTTATGTTCAAATCTTTATCCCATCTCTATCCAAAATCCGTGCTCCTCTACATCCCCTGAAAAGAAAAGATGCTGAGTGGATCTGGACCCAAGATGGTGAAAATTCTTTTCAGCTACTTAAAATGATGGTTGGCAAAGACATAGTCTTGAAAAAGATTGCTTATGGACCTGGAGCTGGCAAGATCAAATTGGCTGTTGATTCTAGTTATCAATCTGTTGGGGCTGTCCTCACTCAGGAAGATGAAAATGGTTGGGACAGTCCTGCTCTCTATCAATCCTTGTTATTTTCAGATGTAGAATCCAGGTACTCCCAACCAAAACTGGAACTCTGTGGCGTGGCTTGAATGTTGAAGAAACTCCAAACTGTCCTCTGGGGTCAACACTTCAAGTTACAAGTTGACGCACAATCCATCATCAAAATGATCAATGCTCCCAGCCTCCCAAATGCTCCTATGACTTGTTGGGTGGCCTTTATCCAACTTTTCTCTTTTGATATTGTTCATAGGCCTGGAAAATCCTTCACCATGCCTGATGGTTTATCTTAACCCCCCCTTGGAGATGAGGAATCGGATGTTGGAGTGGACTTTGATGAGGAGGAGCCTTTAATTTGTCCAGTATTCACCTTTTCCTCCAAAGATTATTCTGGCTTCCAACAAGGTTTCTGGCTAAAATTAGAGCAGTACCTTTCCACTCTCCAAAGGCCTCCTGATCTCTCTGCTAAAGATTTTTGATCACTCAAAAGGAAGTCCTCGAATTTCGTTGTCCAAGGTACTAGGCTTATGAAAAGAGGAAATCCTTGTGCTCTTATTGTCGTCACTATCCCCTCTAAGCAACATTCAATCCTCAAAAGTATCCATGAAGGCCTTGGGCATTGTGGGGAAACCAAAACCTATTGACATATATCCAAACAATTCTGGTGGCCATCTTTGAAGAAATCAGTCTCTCAATGGTGCAAGAGTTGTGAAGTATGTCAGAAACGTGATCTTAGTCACCCGGCTGAAATGTTTTATCCCACTGGAGAGTCCACTGTCTTTGGAAGGATTGCTATGGATGTGTTTCACATTAAGACTGGTGGAGCTAAGTACCTCATTGTGGCTAGAGATGATTTTTATGGATGGGTTGAAGCAAAATTTCTTAAGAACCTCAGCTCTGAATCAGTAGCAGCCTTCATTTATGAGACTTTGAAAATGTGTTATGGCTTGGCTCAATCTTACTCAACTGATGGTGGCTCTGAGTTTGGTGGCAAACTGGCCCAAATGATCCAATTGCTTCCTGGTCAACATAGGGTGACCACTCCATATTATCCTGAAGGACAAGGCATGGTGGAAAGAGGCCATGCCCCTTTGAAGGCTGCTCTTGTTAAGTTGGCTGGTGAAAGTGGAAAGAATTGTTGCAAATTTCTTCCTCTGGTGCTCTTCTCTGATCAAATTTCAACTAAACAAACCACTGGCTACTCACCTTACAAATTCCTCTTTGGTCAAAGGGCTGTCCTTCCTCTTGATCTGGAAATGGAGTATTTCTTGGGAAAAGGTTACTTCCACCACTGATCTATTAGTTGCCAGATCCAAGCAACTGGAGCAAAGTGAAGATGCTCGCGACAAAGCTTATCAGAAAATGATGGAGTCAAGGGAAAAATCAGTCCAGTATTGGGAGGATAAGCATTCCAATTGAGTCAGGGATCCCTTGAATCCTGGTGATCTAGTTTTAGCTTACAATCAATCCTTGGAAACTCAGTGGGGAAAGCTTTTTTCCAATTGCTGGAATGGTCCTTATTGAGTGGTCCATCAATTCAGAGGTGGATCATATGTTTTGGAGGAACTGGATGGTACTCAGATGGCCAGAAGGTTCCCTGCTGATCAGGTCAAGAACTTTCATTGTTGTAGAGGCAACTTCAATCAGAAGTAATTCCTCCCAATTGTGCACCACCAGGGTCATCTTCTGTGTTTTGTTGTGAAACTCTACTTCATGCCACATACATGAGCACCTGGGACGCCTTCTTCATCTTATTGCAGTCAACTCTAGGATGTTGTTTGGATGGATCAAGATATTCTTTTCAATCACCCTCAAGATCAAATGGCCATTTCTCGTGTTCAATCATCTTTCCCTTTTTTTTCATGACATCAAGCTCAGATGCAGACTAGGGACAGTTTGTAAGTTGGGGAGAGACGTGGTGACCAAATCTGGACACCCTGGACCAGATGCGGAAAATTCAAAATTTTTTCTACTATTCTTTTATTTAGAAGTCATTTATCTAAAAAAAAAAAAAATTGGAATTTTCTTTGTATTGGTATCACTCCTCCAATTTAATCATCCTGCCAAGCATTCCTCTGTCCCAGTGGTCTAGGCAAGGCCTCTCTTGGTCTCATCACCCAGGCATTGTGTTTGATTCCTTCTCTCTTTGTTCCCCCCTTCCTTTTGGCCGAACGCGCGGGCCAAGACCCGCTCGGCCCAATCTTCCTCCGCCACCTCATCCTCATCCTCATCCTCTAGTTCCAATTCCGATCAATCCTCATCCTCACCCTCTCAGTTGGAAACCTTGGCCTTCATCCTTGATTGATTGGATCAATTTCCCAATTGGAACGGTCCCTCCTACAATCTCCTCCATAGGAACTGTAACACCTTCAGCAATGAGTTCTGCATGCTCCTCACCAGTAAGAACGCCCCAAAGTGGATCAATTGGGAGGCCTCCCTTGGATCCGCCCTACCCTTTCTGGTCCCTACCGAATGGATTGAACCACCTCCTGTGCCAATGGGTTTGACCAAAATCAAGCTTGACTTTGAGAGTCTGGATGAACATGATCACAATCATCTTGACCATTGCTCCCATTGATCCAGTATTGCCTCCTCCTATTTATCACCTCAGACTCCCATGCAAGTCCCATCTATCATCCATCTGGTCACCCATGCAAGATTTGTTGTGGGAACAACCTTCATCCCCTGACCCAATTGGTTGTTCCCACGATTGATCTTGCACCCTCATCTTCCCTCCCCAGCCAGTGTCAACCAACAACACAGACCCATCCAATATACTCCCCAGTCCAAATCTGATTTTCTAAATTCCAAATCCTTTCTGATCTCTGAGAAACACAAAAAATTTCATTGAATCATTCCCAACTTACCCGTCAACTCAAAATCACCCATCCAGTCATTCTAAAAATATGTGAATGGCAAGTGGGTCTTATCCAATAACTGGAACCTCTACGGTCTATCTGGTTCATGTTCTTGTCATTGAGCTTGCTCCTTGGATGAGCTATTGAGAGCTCCTACCTCCAATCCATCCTCATCTCATCTTGCTCATCATGCCTTGGCTGTCCCAATGAATCCTCCTGTCACTCACCTTCTCTGCTCTTGCGCAATCATCCATGGGCCAGCAGTTGCCCGTGCCCATGAGCCTGTCCGGGTGGCTCCTCACCAGCTTCTCTCCTGCCCATGCCCATCATTGGCACGGGCTGGTGTCTCACCATCCCCACTCATCCATGATTCTGTCCATTATTTCAGTTTTGTTTGATTTTTTGTTTTCTCATCAGTTTCTCTTTTGTTTTTTTCTCATGTCCATTAAAAGAAAAAAAAATTCTTCTATATCTGTATTATCACTTGGACATAGTCTAACAGGGCCTCCTGCCCATATAAGAAGGGGCTCTCCCCTGCCTTTTGGCATGGAGGGGGGGTATCTCATGGCATCTTATCAGAGAATTATCATCACTATCATCTTGCAAGGAATCATCTGTCGGTTCTCATTCCCCTTTATCTGAGAAGGAATTATGGGTATATCCATGATTGCACCTTGATCCTTGAGCCTCCATACTCAAATCCTGATCCTTGATCTTTATCACCAACAAATAGCCTTGCTGGTTGAAGAAGAATTTGACTGATTGAATTCTTGAGTGTGTTACACCACTCCTGATCCCTTTATCCAACCATACTGGTCCTGATCATCCTTTGATTATCTTTCCGGAACCAGTCACGTTTGACTGAGGAGGTTTCATTAAGATTAAAACCTGGATTTTTAAACCTCCCTTTATTTCTTTTGAAGTTGAATTCCGCCACGCTACTCTTGAGTCCCTTGAGAAGTGTTGGGCTATTCTTGTTCAAATCAGTTATTTTTTTGCTTCTAGAGCTTCATCAAACAATTAGCTTTTTCTGGTGCAGCTACCCACAGTTATCTGGTACCCTTCAAGCGCTTGATTGCAGAGAGTTGGGCAGGTTCATTGAGAACCTGGAGGTTTTTTGGGATTGAGTTGATCTTTCCTAAGCTTCTGCTGATGAACAGAGCTATTAGCTTGTGGGCATTGTTACTTACAACTGCCTTGTCTTGTTGAACTCTGAAAAATCCTTGACTTCTTCTATTCAAGTTTTCCCCAGCATCATTTTGCCTCAGATAGTGTTGTTTCCCAGATACCAACTACTATAATCTTTATCCTTTACTCTTTGGATCCCCATTTACCAAGTTTTGGACTTTGATCTTGGTTACATTTAAATATTTTTGTAACACTCAGGAGCGCAGCCTAAACAGCACCTTTCCCCTCCACAGAACTGTCACGGCCTAGCACCGTTTGGAGTCTTAAACCGCTGCACTAGTGTATTTTGTGCAAAATCAATAGCACCAAGAGATCCTCAAATATTTGAAGCCTACTATCATTGCTATAATGAAACATCAAAAAATATATTTCCAGATTTGAACATCTGACCAAATCATCATTATGCCCTCCACATTCCTCAAAAACTCAAAAGATGGAGTCTGCTTAACCAGGTGGCTAAATTCAGTGGCAAAAAATTAATAGGTTTCCTGCAGAAGATCAAAACAAATACAAAAATAAGTAAGCAAGTTTTCAAATCCTCATCAAGATATCAAACTAACAAAATTTATCAACAGACAAAATGGATTGGACAATGCTCTGGAAGGCATGTGCCCTGCAACAATTAACTCAACAATACAACAAGGCTACTGGGCCTTTGAATATCAGTCTTGAGAACTCAGGGAACTCAAAGACACTTCTGGAGGATGACTATACAATGATCCTGAAAAACATACAAATGAGGGACAATTTGGTCCGCCACTACCATGATTTTCCGCATCCAAACAATGCACATGTACTCCTGAACTATGGCACTCCAAAAAAATCTTGGAAATGCATAGGAAAAGATGGCTTGGAAAAGAACATCTCCAAAGATGAGCCAAATAACTTTATTTTTTACCAATACCAAGGCAGGAACAAGATTGGAATTGTTTGCAAAATTTATCTGATTGAGTTTTCTCACAAGAAGATGCATCGGCAATTCTTTGTTGAACCAATTGAGCAGAAATATGCAAAATCTCATGACACAGTAGATGCTAACTTCCGTTTGATCCTTTCATTTTTCAAGACCATCCTTGGCCAACTTGGTGGTAAGCCTTGGGTTATTGAACAAGAATCAATTAAATTTCTTTGTGCTTACCAAATGTTACCACCACACACCTTTGGAATTTAAAATTATGGCATAATTGTCCGCCCATTAGATCATACAAGTCTCCTGCATTCCAATTTGTCTCTTTAATTCATCTGATGTATTGTCTTATTGTCACAAGGGCTGCTGACATGCAAGCAGGGCTTGGCACAGAGGGGTCTCTACCCACAGTAGGCTTGGGGGCAAGGTTACTGAAGGAGGCTAACAGGAGCAGAGGAGGATTGGGTTGAATGGTGCTGAATGACACTTGCTGGGAAAGATCTCCTAGTAAGAAGTAGTAAACTGATTTCTTGGGGGAAGCATCAGGAAGAGGAAAGAGGAGGATTATTAAATAGACAAGAGGTTGGAACTACAACAGAGGTACAAGTGATTGGGGCTCAGACTACACACATGATGTCATGGGAACAGTCTAAGTAACAGAGAGGGCTGATCAGGTATGCTACTACATTAGGTTAGGCTGCTTCTACATTGGGACAAGGTTCCAGGTCTGAGCTGTCTAAGTTGGGAGAGTACAGTTGAAGGATGTACAGTGTACATGGGAGTCATGACACTATGTACTAAGTAGAGAGAGTATGTAATACAATCTGCAAGAGGATGTACATAAAGATTCCCAAAGGATAAACCACACAGAGGAGGTATGGGTTAGACAGAGAGATAACCCAAAGAGGTATGGGTTAGACAGAGAGGTAACCCAAAGAGGTATGGGTTAGACAGAGAGGTAGATTAGAGCCTGGGAGATTGAGTATTTGCAAGCCTATGGAGTCTATCTGTGTATAGTGTGAGGTTAGACTATATGTAGATATGTACTGCATGAAGATCCTGAGGTATATAGTTACTGGAGACATATTGATGTAAGTCTCCTGAGCCCTGAGGTTGAAGTTCCTAAGAAAGTAGATCAGGCCTGAGGGTTAGACTGAGGTTAGACTGAGTTTGGTGTCAGTATGACACTTATGTCTATTAAAACCTATGATTTCCTTCTTGCAAAAAGCAAGCAATGGTCAAAAAAGTCAGAACTTGATCCAATTTCATCACATACAGGTCCAAGAGCCCATTAGAGAAAACATTGAGTTGGTATTGATAACAATATGGAAGATTTAGTGGGGATTTTTTCAAACAGTAGACAGAATGGGGATTTTTTTGAACAGTAGACAGAGTGGGGATCTTTTCAAATTGTAGACAGAGTGGGTATTTTTTTCAAATTGTAGACTGAGTGGGGATTTTTTCAAACTGTAGACAGAATGGGGCGTTCTTTGGGTGTGTAGGAAATGAGAAAGAATGAAATCAACATGATATTCACGAATGCTAATTTGCTAGCAAGAGAAAAATCAATTGTCATCATTTGTTGATGGTTCATTGTCTGAAGAATAACTTTTGGCCTCATCATACAAGTCTCCAAAAACACCCTGGTCAAGGAAGAGATCCTCAGGAACTTCTTCTTCTTCAACAAAATCTTCATCAATTTCAATAGCATTGTCTTCCGTTTCTTCCTCCTCATCACTGTTTGAATCAGATTTGTTACCATGAAGAACATCCAATCCATAGGGCTCCAGTAAGACATCTTCGTACTTTGCAGTGAAAGCTCCATCCTCCAGCTTTTCATCAGGCACACAAGTAGGTAAGAGGGAGAGTTTAGCATCTGGGAGAAGGGCAACTGAAGTTGAATTGGGAATGATTTGCTTATCAGCATTGCTTAACGCTTTGTACCAAACTTGGTGGTAAAAGTCCAATGGTAAGTTACTTGGTGCCTTGGTGAATTCTGAAGGGATGGGTACTTGAGGGAGCTTGCAAACTTGTTTCCGGCCTTGCTTTCCAGAGATTTGATTGGCCTTGATCATTTCCACATCCAGGCGCCTAAAAAATTTGTTAGCATTGTTTGAACAATATCCTAAGGTCTTGATCATGTAAATGTTGTGTTCAGGGTTGAATTCATCATTGCTGTGTGCCAATGTGTCCTTGATGATGTTAGCATATCTCTTGGGAAATTTATTTTTTATTGCATATTCATATTGGCTGTTGCGTAGCTGCACCAAGAATTAATGAATGAAAAATGAGGATTCAGACCATTTTCTGACTAGTGAATAATATTGAATGGCTTACACGCTCTCAATTTTTTTGTATATTTTTCTTTGATCCATCCTTTTTATGCTTACCGGCCTCTTTCAGCTCTTTCTTGAATCAACTTTCCATGACATAATGGACGTAATGATTGTAAGCTGAGGCTAATAAAGATACTTTGCTGATGCTGGCAAGGTTTATGTTCATATATTGATAGGCTCCGCTTGCGCACAGTCATCAAAATGTATTGAGTGCTGTAATTTGGCAGGCAGAGTTGAAGAGGGAGTCATGTGACTCCTCAAGGTTTGGTCCCCAAATGTGAATACCTACTTTGGCAAAAATTGCATGGACATAGAGTACATGCATCTTTTCAATATTTGCTAGGCCACATCCAAGTTTGAATTGTCCTGCTCAACCATTTCTCAAAGAGATAATGTTGTCTTGCGCAATCAAATTGGGTGAACTGGGGTCAGAGACAGCTGCTTCCACCTCAGGAACCAAGTTGAATTTGTTGTAGAATTCTCTGGCAAGGCCAGGATTGACCTTTTCTGGAACCAAATTCTGTTCAAAGAGGCCCCATAGCATTTGGATGTGAAGAAATAAAGCATCCTAATTGGATCAGAAAAACAAAGCAAAAGTAAGTTTCTCATCATAAGAAATGTTTTGGGGGCGGAAAAAACAAACCTTAACCCTCTGGAAATCTTTAGGCAACTCACTAGAAAGGAGCTGAGCTGGATGGAGCTTGCGGCTAGATGGAGATGGTGTTGTTTGAATACCTTGATTACTCTTTCTTGAACTCTTTAAAGAAGATGGTGCTTGTTGGGGTTTTACTGGGGGCTCAGACTTGGCTTGGGTTGCTCTGGTAGGGGTTATGGTCTTACTGCAAGTCTTTGAGTTAGAAGAGTCTTGTGTTATTTTGGAGCTTGATTGCAATTTGGGAGTGTGCTGTTGTCCACTAGCCAACAGGTCTTTGATTTGCTTTTGGAGGTCATTAAGCACATTTTTAAATTGGGATGCTTGTGCTTGCAGTTTGTGGTTTCTTTCTTCTTTGAGAGTCTGGGCCTGTTTTGCTAAGGCTGCTTGAATCACGCCCTCAAAGTTGATTGGTTCATTTTGGAATGAAGGGCTCATTGTTTGATGACGGGGGAAGTTGAAAGCAATAGTTTGATGTTGTTGGTCAAATGGTTGGTAGAAGTGATTGGCGAATGCACAAGTTATAATAAACAAAAGGAAGGGGGAGTGGAAAGTTTTTATTGATCATGATTAGGGGGGTAGTGGGGAGGTAGAAAATTTTGTGGGAAAGCGGGGTCCTGGTCTCACGATCATGATAAGTTCATCCGATGTCGGCTCTGCGTTTGAATTATATGCATATAACTATGCAAGTACAAAGAAAAGTCTGCACACCTGCGGTGCGACAGTTGCCAGTGGAGAGTCAATGTCGCATCACATGTCGCACCAAATTTGCGCGCTAGTTTTGGGAGAGTATGGATGTCGCATCATGTGATGCGACACCAAATTCCACACCGTGTGATAAGGACATTGGTCTTGGCTTCGTCGTTTTTTTCTAATTATCCAACCCAGCGACGGGCAGTCGGTTGACACAGCTACACAGTGATCAGCGCTGCACCGAGGAGCCTTTAATCAACTACCTTGGAAGCTAACTTGTTCTAGGCCGACGATCGAAGTGCACAGACCTACCTTCAAGGATGTCGACTTCCAGTGGAGTTACTAATATTCATACCCACGGTGTAAGTACATCATATGCGGGTCGCGTGTTATGCTCCTGCGGAGAATTTGACTACCACAAGATGGCTCCTAGAGACCAAACATACCTTGATACAAAGTTTAAATCCCAGTTCTGAGTCAGCAACCGACACGCCGATTATGGGCTTTTGCTTGGGTTGGTCAATGCCTCTGATGAGAAATTCCAGTGGGAGGAATATATTAAGGTCTAGGGGCGAATTTTCCAGTGTGTTTAGCCTTCTGTATCTCAATTTCGCCGTTTTGCGAACACACATTTCATCGTCATCAGACTCTAGAAGTCGCGTGAATAATCCTCTCATCTAGTGGTAAAACTTGCGTTTAACCAACTGTGTAAACTTGTTGAGCGAGCTACTCTTACATATCGTTGATCCAAATCACCGAGAACCTTATCTGATTTGCCCAAATTTAATTCGACATCACGGAGTGGTGGAAGCGAAATCGGATCAATTCCTTTCTGTTCCAAAAAAATAAAATAAAAATAAAATAAAAATAAAATAAAGGTAAAATAAAGGTAAAATAAAGGTAAAATAAAGGTAAAATAAGAAGAGGAAGGGAAAAGCACCATGTCTTCTAATCGGCTTTGCAGCTTGCTATGCTTAGCCCTCAGTTTAAATCTGGTTCAAGCTATTTATATTGCACTCAAAGTACCAAGGTCAGCAGACCAGTCTTTACCTTGGGAATCTTGTCTTTGCTAATTATCTTGCTTTAGATTACTGCCTCGTCGGTTTGGTCAACAAAACCCAGCGCTGGCGGATGCTGGAAAAGTACAGGACTGCCCCGGCGAAGTATGTGGGACTCTATGTAAGCTACAAGTGACTCGGTGGTGTCAGTATTGATTAGCACCGCGATGCCAGTAGAATTGACAAATGGTTCGCGTGATGCACTCGCACTGCAAGTTGGCCAGATCCCTGTCACATTGTTGGCAGCCGCGGATCCTTGCGCGGCGCAAGACTTGGCCGATAAGATTGTGGATACTGCCAAGGTATGCACCCAAAAGGCTCAGGAAAAAATGACCAAAATTGAATTTCTATGTTACCCGCGGACAAGCGTGTACATGAATTTTAACCAGACTTGTTTTTTATGATTGAATGATGTGAAATTTCTCAGTCGGATAAAAGATTAAAGCCAAAAACAGTTGAACAGCTTATTCAGGTAGCCAAAGACTTATGCGCAGTGAGTACTAAAGCCATTTTTCATTCTCGTTGACGGAGCTTCTCTACAAGCGTTTGGTTTCTTGCTATCTCAAACTTGCCGAAAGATGATGGGAAAAGTCTAAAATAAATGAAAGAGAAGAGGAATATGTTAACCGCTTGAAGGATGCAGGAAACAGCTAAAAGCGACAGAGTCGAAACCAATGGTAAAGAAGAGCAATCGCTAACGAATGCATAATCTTGAATGAAATTCTACAGGCTGAGCATAACACCCCACCTGATTTCCAAAAAAATGGAGAACTGAGGAATGCGCTCTACTGCTTGAAAGCACCCAAAAATCCAGAGCTTGAGGGCATCTTCCCCAAGCAAGATCCTGCCAATCCTCCCGATAAATTTTTCGACCCTAAAACTAAAAAAACGGTCTTATTGGGCCAGGATCCCAGGACTATTCCTCGGGCTTCGGATAAATCCAAGGCTAACTCCGATCCCAAACTGGATACTAGCACAATCTTGAAATCTGATGACGCTTCGAAGTCAGAAGAAGATAAGAAAAAAGAGGAGGAAAAGAAGAAAGAGGAAGAAAAGAAGAAAGAGGAAGAAAAGAAGAAAGAGGAAGAAAAGAAGAAAGAGGAAGACAAAAAGAAAGAAGAAGATAAGAAGAGAAATAAAGACAATAGTAGCAAAAGAGATCCGGTGGATGATGAAATCAAAGAATCCAAACCCAATAAAAATAATGCAAGTGTTGGTGGCAGTGATGATGATAACAAGAAAGGGTTTCAGGGGATCTTTATTGATCCAAAAGATCTGAAAGCCTGCTCTAACCCCAAAATTATATTCCAAGCAGGTTTCAATGGCAGGTCTCAAAAAGACTTGACCTTTCATCCAGAGGATAAGAAACATTATCCACAGGGAGAAGCATTGAGTGAGTTAGTTTTCTCTAATTAAAAACAAGATGTTCATCATTATACCTTTTTTGGAAAATATACTTCTGGGTTGTAGCTGAAAAAAACTTGGGTTTGAATGACTTTTTTCATTTAAGATCTGGAAATTGTCACCCGAGGTAATTTTTTTCTTTTAATTTTTGGATCAGCATCTTCATTGGGAATTTAAAACAAAATCTGAATAAAACCAAAATTTATCAACAGCAATGTGTGATAGGATGCTTGATTGTGGATTTAAAAATGAGGATGAAATCATCAAGAAGTGCAGAGAGTTGGGAAGAAAAATTGGACAATCTAAAAACGATGGCACTGGTGCTGACAATTGGAATTCTGCTGTAAGATTACAGAAATTATTAATCTTGAACTATGAATAAAATTAAAAAATTAAGGAATAAAGAAGGAAAGCAAAAATTGACTATATATCTTTCTTTTAAATTTTGATTCCCATATAAAATCAATAACTTTTCAAGTTGTAAGTAGTTTCAGAGAAGTTTATCCCTAGTTATTTCAATTTTTATTGGGCTATGGCTAACATTGTTGCTTTTTTAATCTTTTTAGTGGAATTAAAACAAATTTTGCCTCAGTCAAAGCTGGAGAGGATATTAAGACAAAGTGATCAATTGGAAATTTGAACTTCAGTTAGGAATCTTTTGATCCAAATATTATTTAAATTTTATGTTATTCTATGTAGATATTAATGAAAACTAGGCCTCAAGTGTTTATTTTGAAAATTTGAAGCTTGTTTAATGAATCCAATTTCTAAAAATTGAAGAATACTCCATTTTATTTCCCCAAGTGAAATTGATTTTCTATCTTTTTCAATCATGCATATCATTCTTGATGAATGTTAGTATTTTTTAAATAATTTTTTAAAAACAATATATTTTTTGGAAAAGAATTAGATGATCCAGAAAATTGACCTGAATAAATAAATGAAATATCTTCTTTTCTTGGAAAATGATCTATCATTTGATTGAATTGTCTAAGATTGATCCCATCCTAAGGAGGAGTAGTGATTGAGGAATTGATTAAGGAATTTATGAATGATCAGGAAGGTTGATGTAGATGAATAATTTGCTTCAATTCATTCGTGTTTGAATAATAAATCAAAATCAGGATTGTTCTGGATTATTTTGAAAATAAAAACCTGAGATTTAGTCAGAGTTTGAAAGAAAAAATAAAATAAAACTATAACAAAGCCAACTAAGGAACTTTAAGATAATTTTCCTAAATCAATGATTTTTTTCTAAATTAAATACCTTTCAAATTCAATTGAATTGGATTTAAGTATTCAAAAATTATTATAAAATTTCCAAATTTTGAGAAAATAAAAAGAATCTTCTGGATTTTGAAAATCTGAAAAATTCTAAAAACATTGAAATTGGGTAAAATAAATACCTTCCAGGCCTCATAGAATTTTTCAATTTATGTTTTTGATTTCTTCTCCAATGCTTAATTAGGTGTCACATTTCAAGGCTTGGATGGGGGGGGGGAACATTTTTATGAGGGGATTTTTCATACCAACACTTAACTCAGTCTAACCCTCAGTCTAATCCACTGGCCAATGAACTTCAAACTCAGGGCCTCAGGGGGCTTATCTCAGTATATCTCCAGTATCTACATATCTTGAGGGTCTTCATGCATTAGGTACCAACATATATTCTAACCTCATGAATCACACGGATAGACTCTATAGGCTTGATATTCCAGGTCTGGAAATCCTCTAACCGTACTCACCTACTTATTCCATATTCAATCATGGTTTATCCTTTGGGAATCCTTATGTAAATCATCCTGCAGATTTTATCAGATAATATCTCTACTTAGTAAATAGTGTCATGTCTGCCATGTAAACTGTACATCCTTCAACTTTACATTCCCAACTTAGACAGCACAGAGCTTTGGCATTTCCCCAATGTAGTAGGCAGCCTATCCCAATGTAGCGGCATTACCTGACTAGTCCTCTCTGTTACCTTGACTTCACTTGTCATTACATATGTAGAATGAGCCCCAGCCTATTCTACCTCTGCTTTAGTTCCATTGCTTTTTCTATTTAAACTTTCCTCCTTGTCCTCCTTTGTGATTGTTCCCCAATAAATCAATTTACTACTTCTCACTAGGAAATCCATCCAAGCATGTGTCATCTAAGCACCCTTATCTTACTCTATAAATTGCTCTGCTCCATGTAGGATTCCCCAGTGACCTTTCCCCAAAGGCTTCTGTGAGTAGAGTACCCTTGTGCCAAGCCCTGCTTACACGCCAGAAGCCCATGTGAAATTTTACTGATTTCTCCCCCAAAACACCAAACTCACCCACTCACAATACTTACTTATACTTATTGGGAATCAAATGTTGCTATTGAATTTGTGACAATTTTTTTATCTCATTAATTTACATTCAACTCCCACCATTGATTTGATTGGCTATTGAATATGTTCCCGTATTATCTATGTCTCAATTTGCCAAAATACCTATCCTTCACTCTGAAATAATCTGCCCACATCTTGCCCCCACACCTTGCTCAACACTTTGAATTTTTGATTCAATGCTTTGATAAATTGAAATTTTACTTTGACACTTCAACCCTTTGAAGCTCTCCTGAATGACTTACTTCAACACTTTGAAAGTTTTATTCCTGGCTTTGAGGCTTTGAAATTTGCATACCTATCATCAATTAATTGGAAATACATTCTTGAATTATTTTCTTTCTTTTTTCTTGTGTGGTTGAAATTTTTTTTGGTTCACTTATTTATTTTTAGGCAAGAAGATTCCCCCTCAACGTGCAATTTTCTCCCAAATCTCTAGCCCATCTGTCAAATGTAGCTCAAGGGTTAGAGCAAACACTGAACCCAATGTCCCCTCTACTACAACAGCGCTTGGAATGGGAAGAATCATCTCCAACCTACCAGCACCAGAAGCTAGAAACTCCACTCCTCTGGATGCTGGACTTTTGGATCCTTTTACCCAAGTTTCCATCTCTCCTATCCCATACTCTGATAATCCTAATCTTCAAAGGTTCATGGGAAATTTTTCAGAGGATGGCTAGCACGGTTTGGACTTTTCTTTGTTTGATCCCAGTTTGGTAACCATCCCACAAAAAAATTAAGATGAGGATGAGGATGAGGAATCAGGGTTTGATTTCAGAAATCCGGGTAGTTTTAATTCACCCTCCCCAGAGGGTAATTCCATTCCAGCCTCTAATGCAACTGCATTGCAACCAACCTCCCAAAATTTTAAACCTCCTGCTACTTCTCAGGTTCCTTCTACTGATCCTTATCTTCTGATCATTCTTCAGAAAATGACCAATGGAATGACTCACCTTTCTAAACCTACTGATAACCAACTTTCTTCAAATTTCAATTCACCATCCATGAACACCCCAGAAAAGTTTGATGGGACCAACCAAACCAAGCTTCAACCATTCCTTCAAGCTTGTGTACCAATCTTTGCCATTGATAAGAGGGTAATTTCTAATGATAGAAAAAAAGTGATCTCTAGAGTGTCATACCTCTCAGGAATTGCTAGCCAGTTGATTGAACCTGGAATTTACCACATGGTTAACCATGAACCAGATTTTTTAAGTAAATCTTGGTTCCCATTTACCTGAAAGCTTCAAAATCTTTTTGGGGATTGCCTGGAGATGAAAAGTGCTGAAAAGGATTTAACTCTACTCAAAATTAAAGAAACAGGTCATGATACTAATTATATCACTGAATTTAGAACCCTTATTTTTAAGGTCTCTGGGTTGGGTGATCAAGCTCCATTTCTTCCTTTCAGACGGGGATTCCCCTCCAGGAAATTGGGTCAACTAGCTGGATACAATGGACCTCAAGAAATTCTATAGGATCTGATTGATATTGTTCTGAAATACAATACTTGTTAACATGAAAGGATGAGGAAGTAATCACTTAAATCTAGTAAGGCTCTGAAACCTGGAACAAGATCCTCAAATGCCCCAAAACGTCAACTAGCTGGATACAATGGACTTCAAGAAACACTACAGGAGCTGATGTAAATTGTTCTGAAATACAATACCTATTAACATGAAATGATGAGGGAGTAATAACTAAGCTCTAATCAGGCTCTGAGACCTGGAACAAGATCCTCAACTCCTCATTAAACTCAAAATCCCAGCCACAATGGTAGATCCAAGGGTAAATCTAAATATCCTTCTACTATCTACACTCCAACTTATTTCTCTTATCCTAATGTAGTTTAAGATGGAAACCTTAAGGATTATGAAAAATCTAGAAGATAAAATAATGGTTTTTTAATCATTGTGGGGGTTCTCACAAGTTTAGCCTTCTTTAGTAAGTACCCATAAAAAGTTTAGCCTCTGCCGTAAGTATCCATAAATCAAACCTTCCCAGAAACCCACTCCAGCTGAACCTAAGGAGGGAAAAAAATAGGTTATTTAAATTTTTTATTCCATGAACATCACTCCTCCAATATAAAAGTGTATTCTTTGGAAGGGAAAGCACCTGAATCATTAAAATGTTACGATCTGAGGGTATACAGAATGGAGAGCAAAGTTGAAGGATCAATTATTTCATAAGTGAATAGGAAAAATGAGAAATGATAAGAAGAAAGGAAATGAATAAAGAACATAACTTACCTGAGGGTATACAGAATGGAGAGCAAAGTTGAAGGATGAGAAAAGAGAATCCTTCGACTTTGTCTTGTCTCTGCCCTCAGATATACATTTCTAGATTAGATGTCACACATGTTGTGATATTATGAAAGAGTATATTGAATATTGAATAATGAGACTGAGAAGAGCGCGCGCTAGGTGAGATTGATGTGAAACATATAAGAGTATGAGATTGAGAAGTGATTTTAGAACTGAGGATGAAAAGAATAGAAATGTGAAAAAGAAAAAGAATAAGAAGAAAAAGGAAACATGGAGAATGGAGATAAGTGATTATTCCAACACCCCCCCTTGCTAGCCAAAGCCGGTGAGACCAAACATCCGCTGATGAGCTTCGAGAAGAACACAGGACAGAGGCTTGGTTAGCATATCAGCTAGCATGTTTGTTGTGGGGACATGATCAACCTTGAAAACACCGCGGTTGACACATTTGCGAATAAAGTGATGGCAAGCGTCGATGTGTTTTGTGCGGGAGTGGTGTTCGGGATTTTTGGCGAGTGCCTCGGCACCTTCATTGTTGATGAGAAGCGGAACAGGCGAGTTGTCCCTCAGATGTAGCTCGCAAAGGATGTTCCAGATCCAGAGACCTTCCTTGCAGGAGTCAGAGAGCGCTTTGTATTTGGCTTCGGTACTGGAGAGGGACACGGTTGGCTGCTTTTTGGATTTCCATGATATAGCCCCTTGTCCAAGACAAAAAGTGTAGCCAGATGTTGATCTGCAATCGCTTTTGTCTTTGGCCCAGTCTGAGTCCGAATAACCAGACAGGTTGACTGAGGAACCGCCAAGCGTGAGACGGTGATCGCGGGTGTGGTTTAGGTACCGGAGAATGCGGTGTGGAAACTTTAGAGGTTATCCCTCACAAAGTTGTCCCTAGTTACGGGATTGATGGTTCTAGCATCTGTAAGACCAAGAATGCTTCCTTTCCTTTCCTCCGAGAGAGAGAGAGTGAGAGAGAGAGAGAGTCAGAGAGAGAGAGAGTCCCATAGATAGATATCCCCCCCCCTACAACCCGGAGTTGAGGGGAAGGGTATTTGAGCCCTCCCCCTCAACCCTAACCTAAGCACAAGCACAAAGACAGACTGGCAACCATGAAGAAAGAACCCTAGACCCAGAACCCTGAACCATCCCTAAACCCATACCCATACCCTGTCCCCGCCAGCTCGCCTGCCATTACGCGCATCCGGTTCGTCTTTTTGTGGCGCGGCCCTCCGCCGCGCAATACCCAAGGTTCACCGCGCTTGCGTGCATCCACCCAACGCGCCGTCGTGGATTTCCTGTCCCGTGGCCGGCCCGCGCTTGCGCGCGGCTGCCCACGCATATAGCCCCGCTGTCGCCCCGCTTTTTCCTTCCCAGACTAGCCGTTCCGAGAACCTGGTTGGCCCAGCTCCATCCGTGAGTCGGACATCCAAGCGGGTCGCGGCCCGCCTCCCTTAGTCAGGCCCGGCCCGCAGTCGCGTGCCCGATCCCGCCGCGCCCACTGCTGAGCCCGCAGCGGCTACTGCTGAACCCGCAGCGGCTACTGCTGAGCCCGCAGCGGCTACTGCTGAGGACCGGCGCACCCCCACTGCTGAGCCTAACCTACCAGATGCTGAGCGCGCAGGCCGCGACGCAGTCCCCAACCCGAGGCTATATAATGACGCCACATCCCCCCCAACTTGAGTTCTGTCCCCAGAGGTCCCTTCCCATCGCCACCTCGACTACCCGCACCCCGCTCCTCCCTACCCACTCCTCTTCTCACACTCCACCAACTCCCCTCCCACGCTCATCGCCGTCATGCTCCCCTGCAAATTCTGCGCCCGGAACGGGCACGCGTGCTCGATTGCTCCTGGTCGAGGCGCCTGTGTTGCTTGCCGTCGCGGCCATTGCCGTTGCTTGCTTAGCGATGGCATGCCCCGAGCTCCCCCCAACTTCGGCTCCCGCCCCAGGCCGCGCAAAAGGGCTCGTCCCGACCCGTTCGTGGTTTCGGACAACGACACCATCTTGGAGGACCCGTGGACTCCGCCGGGCTCTCCTTCCCGCCGCCCTCCGTCAAGCGAGGGCCGCGACTCGGCTTCCCCCTTTCGCCGCGCGGGACCGCCGCGGAAGGAGGACTTCTCGTCCGTTGACGACTATTGGAGGGCCGTAAGATTCTGGTCGGACCGCGTTCGGATGAGGGAAGGCGCAAGGGACCCGCGCCTTGATGAGATTCTCCGGCGTCGCGCTGCTGCAGCTCCGGTTCCCCCTCCGGCCCCTACACCGGCTCCTTCCGCCCCGGCTCCGCAAGGTACTCCACCGCCGCCCGCGTCACCAGCGGTCTCGGATGGGAGGCCTACTACCCCCGAGGTCCCTCCTCCGCCGTCCCCGATCATTGTTCCGTCATTGCCCCCAGATGGACCAAGCCCTCCGCGCGACGCCCTGGGGACCCCCTCATCACCTCCTCGCTTGCTCGGATCAAGCCCCGTCCCAGCACCGGCACCGCCTTCCCTCAATTCCCCCGAGATCCCGGAGATCCCGGTCGTGATGGCACTCCCGGAGGCTGGCTTCAAGGCTTTCGCGGAACGGTCAACCGCAATGCTCCGCAACTTCCTGGCGACCCCCGGAGCCCAATCCTCCAAATCCCGGCGCAAGTTCTTGGCGTCTTACCGGGCCCTTCTGGCATCATCGAGGGCGGACATGGAGGAAATGATGCGAATGGCTTAGACGCCCCCACCCCCTTCCTTCTCTCCTTTTCCGCTTACTTTCTTGTCCTATTGTTGTACCGCAATCCTTGGAGAAATACATCTTGCTGCGCGAGGAAAAGAAAGGGCCGCGTCCGCGCGTCCGGGTGGAAAGTGAGTGTGAGTGCCAAGATCCGCATCCGCGTGAGAAGTGAGTGTGAGTGAGGTTGAGGTTGAGATCCGCGTCCGCACGCTCCCTCCGTGAGAAACCGTAAGTGACCAGTTATTCCAAGAAAAGAGGTACCTGGACCGCCCCAGACGGACTGCCACACAGTTCCCCGTACCCGTACTACAAAACAAAACAAACACCGCGCCGACAACGCGCGCTCACAACCGGGAGTATAAGGGAGAAGCAATGGGAACGAACATTCTGGGGTGTCTAGTCGTTCCGGCTGTGAACCGGCTAGAGCACCCCCTTACCAAGCTAAGCTTTAATCCGCGTCCATACCATCCCTGACCGTCGCGCCCGTCCGTTGAAGAAAGAAACAGGAGAGAAATAGACAAAAAAAGGAAAGAAAACAGCCCAAATCCAAAGAAGAGAAAGAAAATATCCTATATTTATTATTCCATTCATTTCATCATTTTTTTTTTTTTTTTTTTTTTTTTTTTTTTTTTTTTTTTTTTTTTTTTTTTTTTTTTTTTTTTTTTTTTTTTTTTTTTTTTTTTTTTTTTTTTTTTTTGCAGAGCTCTTCGTCCCGCCATCCGTGCGCGGGGATCGTCCTCGCGTTTGCGGGCCTGACGCCACGCCGCGCCCGCTTACCTGCAATAAATAAACCATAGCCAGTACCAATCCAAAGCCAAGCCCAAACCAAAACATAAGGAAACGAACATTCTGGGGTGTCTAGTTGTCCCGGCTGTGAACCGGCTAGAGCACCCCCTTACCAAGTAAAGCTTAACCACCTAGCACCCCCCCCCAGCTTGGCAGCTGTCCCCAGCCGTCTGCAACCTCCTACTTCTCCGGGGTCGCGCGTCGCGCGCCGCTACTTCGCTGTCCAAACGATCTGCGCCGTCGTCGGACTCTGGAACCGATTCGCCCCCGGGCCCCGAATCATCGCTCGCCGTCTTGTCGAAGGAAGTGGAACCGCACGCGAAGAAGCGTTTCACGTGCGAAGCCGCGGCCTTCCGTCCAGTTCCTCAAGTCCGTAGCTGCCGCCCAAGAACTTAGAGGCCACGCGGTACGGCCCGTTCCACCGGTTGGCAAAAAGCCGGCCCCACTGGGATTCCAGACTCCGATTATACAGCAGAACCAGGTCCCCCTTCCGCAGCGGATCCCGGAGGCAATGGGAACAGCGCTCGTCCCAATAGCGGACTGACGCCATCCGGGTTTTCTTCAACCGCTCCGCGGCCTTTCCCAAGGTCTCCTCACGCCTAAGGAGCTGTTCAGCCCGCGCCTTGATCAGATCCGCGGATGTCTTAACCTTCCACCAATCCACGCCCAAAAACGTGTTCAGCTCGATGTCCACGGGAAGCACGGGCCGCTGCCCGTAGAGTAGCTCGTAAGGCGAATACTCCGTCGACCGCTTCACGGAGATCCAATCGGCGAAAAGGACCGCGGGGAGTGCCGCCTGCCACCTTTTGCCGTCCTCGCCGCACATTTTCACCAGGGCATCCTTGATTGGTTGATGCCCCCGCTCGATCATCCCCGTGCCCTCCGGGTAGTATTCCGTCACGCGGCCGAATTTCGCTCCACAACTCTGCACCAGCGTCATCAGGCGTCCCCGAAACTCCGCCCCTCCGTTGACGGTGACCAAGCAAAGCAACCCGTAGCGCGCGAACCAGTCTTCTTCCAGAAACTGAGCCACCTTTTCCGCCGATAGTTTTGCTAGGGGCCTTGCTTCCACCCACCCAGACAGATCGTTGCACGCAACCAGCAAATACGCAAACTTACCCGCCTTGATGTGGACTACGTCCAGCAAAACGCGCCCGAACAGCGCGTCCTCGCCCGTGGGGCGGCCAACCTCCTTGGGCAGCCTCGAGCTTCGCCGTTGGCAGGCCTCGCACGACTTCACCCAGTCGCGCACCGTGCAAACAACCCCCGGCCACCAGAACCTTGCTTTCACCCTCCTCCGCGTTTTGACCTCACCCCGATGACCAAGGTCATCGTGCAGACTTCCTAGAATTACCTCCTGGTCGGCCCTAGAAGTCGCGACAACAAGAGGCACGGAACCGCTCCGCCGCCATAACTGACCGTCCTGTAAGAAGAAGTTCAGAACGTTTCGCCTCACCCATTGGGTGACCGTTTCTGTTGTGCCCTCGGGGAACCGGAGATCCTGCAAATAAGAGCACAAGACCGCGTAACGTCCCGACTGACGCAACGGAAGACAAACCGCCGCCTCCGTCTTCCCTACCCGAACGACCGGAGCTTCCACATCCAAGGGTTCCGCCCCCTTGTATGGGTCGTCCCGCGGGTACCGCAACAGCGCGTCCGGCATCGTGAACGCCTTTCCTGGGATGTGCACCACGTTAAAGGAGAATAACTGGAGGAACGCTACCCACCTGGTCATGGGCGCATTTGGCAGCGTCGGTGAGTTAATCATTCGCGCCAAGGCCTCCGCGTCAACCAGGAGCTCGAAGTGCACGCCCCACAAAAGGTGCTGCAACCGCCGTACAATCTTGGTGACACCGCACAGCTCCAGCTTTGGCTGCGAATACCGACTCTCTGTCGCGGTAAAGGTGACCGATTTGTAGAGCACCGGCCTATCTTTTCCGTCCTCCTCCTGTGTCAAGACCCCCCTGGCGCCGAACTTGCTAGAGTCGACCGCCAGGCGTATTCCTCCGGCGTCGTAATCAAGGTCCCGAAGGACGATGTCGCGCCCCACGATTTCCTTGAGTTTCGCGAAAGCGGCATTGCATCCCTCGGTCCACTTCCACTCCGCCCCCTTACGCGTCAATGCCCGCATTGGGCTCGCTACTTCCGCAAACCGCTCGATGAACATGCGGACGTAGCTGCACAACCCCAGAAACTGCAGGACGTGCAACACTGTCCGAGGGGTCGGCCATTCAAGAACCTTATTCCGCTTCTTCTCCGCTATTTGCCTCCCGTCGTAGGCCACGACATGCCCCAGTACTTCGAGCGCCGGAACGCAGACCGCCAACTTTTTCCCGGACACAGTAAGACCTGCCTCCTCAATTCTGAAGAGGACTCGTTCCAGAGTCTCCGCGTATTCCCAGATGAATCGCCGGATCGCGGGTGCATCCTCTAGGACCGCGCCCTCGTAGTCAGTTCTGGGGCCTTCAATGCCAGCGTCGTCGATGAAGATCTGCACGCCTTCCGGAAGGTTGTCGCGTAGTATCCAGGTCATTTGGGCTTGGTATACCGCCACTGAGTTGGTTGCACCTTGCGGTAGCCGCGTCAGCTGCATCCTCCCAAGCCCGGTTTCAAACGCTGTCAGTGGCCGCGAGTCAGGGTGGAGTTCTCGCTGGTCATATCCCCCCATCACGTCCACCAGCCTGTAGCAAGCGCGCCCGGCCATTGACTCCAGAAATTCTTCAACGCGCGGGGGAAGCCCCGCGTCGCGAATAGTGAACAAATTTAGCCTCTGAAGTTCGTGAACAATCCTTAGCGACTTCCCGTCCTGCTTAACGACCGCGAAGATAGGACTCGAGTAGCTTGACGTGGATTGCTCGTAAAGCCCCGTCCTCACGCGCTCCTGTACCAGCTCCAGAAAGGGCTCCCAAACGGTACGGGGGATCGGAATCGGCTTGATTTGCCACGGTTCGTGAGGGACAGTGGGAATAACGTAAGGGTCCCCGATCTCACCTCTCAACAACCCGCGCTCGTCCGGTCCAAAAGCGAGCGCCTTCTCCCTCATCACCAATACCGACACCAGCAGATCCATCTCCTCCGCACTCAGCCATCCCGTCGGTCCAAAGTTAAGGGCGTCCACCCGCTCGTCCGTGATTTGCGCCGACCGCGTTACCCATCCATTCTTCCTAAGGGGCGTCTCCCACGGGTCGCGGGACCACGCGATCGGTCGTAAGGGTCCGTTGAGCCCCTGAGGCATTGGCTCGTTCCGCGGCCGGACTTTCCGCGCTACCGGTTTGTACTTGCCCGCGTTACACCGCGCCATCCAGACCCGATCGTCGCCGTCGTAAGTCCTAGAAATGACCAGACCGGGGCTTTTGCCTTTGCTCACGACTGTGGCACAATGATAGGGTTTTCGAAGCGTAGCGCCTTCCGGCGATGCATACTGAGGAATGGGACTTACTTCTGGCACCTGCGCCCCACGCGCGCCCTCCCCCGCTTGCTCCTTACCTGTCGGCCGCCCGTGCTGAGCCGGAGCCTGCTCCGCACGGTTCCCATGGCCGACTAGGAAAAATCCTCCGCAGGGTAACCCTTGCGGTCAACCCCCGCGCCGGACTCTTTGTTGCCGCCAGACATTGGGTCCTGTACCCATTTCCCTCTCCCGTGATCGCAGATTGTCGTCTCGAACCGTGCTCCAAGCGAGTCTTCGACGGTCAGCGCCTCCGTTCCTTCCTCGGCGTTGAAGGCCATTTGGGCTTGGAACCCAAACATGAATGGCCGTCCTAGAATCACGTCTCCGCATTCCACTGAGAGAAATGACAGAGGCTTACAGACCTTGGCGACTTCCACCTCCTCCGCCTCTACTACTCCATCCACGCGACATTCCCGGCCATTTAACGCCCGAAGACCCATCGCACACTTCCTCCGCACCAGACCGAGCTCGTCCACCAACCTTGATGGGAGTAGGTTGACCATCAACCCGCTATCCACCATTGCCCACACCTTCCGCCCGGCGATGGTCATTGCAACATAAGCAAGCGGGACGGATACCGACTTCGACCGGCACGGCTCGGGATCCATTTCCTCCTCCGCCACGTTAACCCGCTGAACCGTCGTCAGCACCCGACCCTGACCGCAATCTTTCAAGGCCTGGACCATCTCGTTGACGACCGCAGGGGACACCGCCGCTAGCTCTCGTAGGGTCAGGGGTATTGGTGAGTCGTTCCCCATTACCCTTTGGACGATGTCCGCGGCCTTCTTCTTTCCCAGGGAATTACAGGACGGCCCGTCCGAAATTGGTACTCGCGCGACCGGCTTCGAGGCCGTTGGTCGCTTGTCGACATCCATCGCAATACGCTCATTTGCCGCCAATGCCCTGACTTCAGCCTCCACTCTTGGCGCTACCCAGGTTCCGGGCGCGGTGACAATCCCAAGCGAGACCCGAGCAGTCTTGGTCTTAGCCTTTGCTCTTTCCCGCACTTGCACCATTGGTGGCGGCTTGTCCTGAGTCAAGTCCACCGATTCAACCGTTGGAAATATGTACGTCATCCCGGATGCGCGAACAAGCCCTTCGTCCATGTCCCCAGTGAGATCCTCACAAACTGACTTCCAGTGCCCTCTCACCCCGCAATATGAACATCGCGGCAACCCGTACGATCCGGATGATCCGCTAGGGGGCTGGAACCCCTCCGCCATGTGAGGCCGCACCGCGCGCGGTTGAGAAGGAGCCGCCAGAAACGGTGCGGCTGCCGGAGCTGTAGGAGCCGGTGTCCGGTTGAGGAAAACCCTTATGTCCCGCAGAATCTCCGTTATCTCCCCAACTGATGGTCCCGGAGGCTGCTGGGAAAGTCCGGCATGAGAGGGCATCGGCGGCCGCGCGGCCGAAGTTTGGTCGGGGGCCGGCGCCGAGATCGTGGCCGATTTCTTGGAGGAAGACGGGTACGTTCGTGCCGTATCCGCGATGAGCTTGTCCAAATCGATTTCGCTTTCCACGGCTTGACGGATAACCGAAAGATCGGGGAGAATCGCAACGCTCCCATCCAGCGACCTCTTAACCAGGCCGTGGTCGTACAGGTATCATTGCACTCTGGAACGGAGCTGGGGCGCCAGACCCCCCAGAAACGCCCGCTTCATGGCACCCGTCTGACCCGCAACGACCTTGTTCTTTGCAAGGTACCCGTAGATTTGCTCAAACCTTGACATGTATTCCACTAATCCTTTGCGCGATTGCACTCCGCCATTCTCGATCGCCTCCTCCGCAGCACGATCGAAGTCGCTTTCCCAAAACCAAGGTTCACGCTTTCCCCACCTCGCCAACATCTCGCTTTTCAACTTCCCCCAGTCTTTCCTCTCGTATCCAACCATTTCTTCCACGTCCCGCAGCTTCTCCTCCTCGGTAATGAACAGCACAATAGTCCGAACCTTGTCCGCGCCCGACGCGCCCTCCGAGTCCGCGATCCCTTCGAACCTAGAAAGGAACCGCTCGACATCCGAGGTACTGAACCAAAGATGAGGGAAATCCCTCGGCCTCAACCAAACGCGGCGAGGGGCCTCTACCACCATGTCCAACGACCCTTCCAAGGGAGGAGCAAACCCGCTAACTCTAGGAGCATGAGCAGACGGCGGCGGAGGGGGTTGAGCAGCAGAGACGGGAGTCGGGCGTGGAGGGTAGGGAAGGGGAGCATTGGATCCCGGAGCGGTTGTCGGTAGCATTCTGCGTAATCTTTAAGAGACTGAGAACGGATCGAAATTTCCCGGCCAGACCCCCAGATGTGGAAACTTTAGAGAGCAACCCCCCTGAAGTCGTCCTTGAGTTCCGGAAGTTATTGATCAAAGCGTCTGTAAGGAGATTGGATGCAGCCGTTCAAGAGAAAAGGAGAGAAGAGGGGAGGGATTCTGTTTTCCTAAGTCCGCTCCCCGTCTCCTGATGATACAATGATACCATCCCCCTACAACCCGGAGTCGAGGAGAAGGGTATTTGAGCCCTCCCCCTCAACCCTAACCTAAGTACAAACACAAAGACAGACTGGCAACCATGAAGAAGGAACCCTAGACCCAGAACCCTGACCCATCCCCCAACCCATACCCTATCCGTGTCCTATTCCGCTTGCTTGCCTGCCATTACACGCATCCGGTTCGTCCCCGCGGCGCGGCCCTCCGCCGCGCGCTTCTCGAAGTTCACCGCCATTGCCTGTATCCGCCCGACGCGCCGTCGTGAATTTCCCGTCCCGTGGCCGGCCCGCGCTTGCGCGCGGCTGTCCACGGGTATAGCCCCGGGATCTCTCCGTCCTTTCCTTCCCTAACTAACCGCCCGAGAACCTGATTGGCCCGGCTCCATCCCTGGGTTGGACATCCAAGCGGGTCGCGGCCCGCCTCCCTTAGTCAGGCCCGGCCCGCAGTCGCGTGCTCGATCCCGCCGCGTCCACTGCTGATCCCGCAGCGGCCGCTGCTGAGAACGCGCGCACCCCAACTGCTGAGCCCCAACCTACCAGATGCTGAGCGCGCAGGCCGCGACGCAGTTCCTGATCCAAGGCTATATATTGACACCACAGCGGAGAGCGGCATTCCAGTGTAGTAGGGATGGATTTTGAAGAAATTGAGACAGTCGGTTAACTGCAAATGCTACGTTGGGACGGGTGCATTGCGACACCCACAGGAGAGAGCCTATGAGCTGGTTGTACTGAGGTGGCAATGGAGGTGAGTCGGAAGAGCGTTGTATGAGATCTTTGAAGTGTGAGTCCGTAGGCGTCCGGACGGTGAGGTTGTTGTTGGGGAGGAAAGATAGAATCATGGAGGAGATATAGTGGGTTTGTGAGATGGACACTACTTTACTGTCAAGGTTGCAATTGATGGAGATAGAGAGAAAGAGGGAAAGTTCTTCATCCAAACCAACCTTGAAACGCTTGCTGATGGAGGTGATGAAAGAGGTGACGAAAGAATTTGTGCTGACTATGGCAAGATCATCAACATGGGCTTTAACAGCTCCAATGAGATTTCCGTCGGACAGTTTGAAGTATAGGGATGGATTGTAGCTCGAGCGGGACAGGCCAAGAGATAGGAGAGCGGAGTTGAGCTCAAGGTTCCACTGACGGGGGACTGCTTAAGACCGTATATTGCCCTTGTGACTTTGCAGACCCAGTCAGGGTGGTTAGGATCCTCGAAACCAGGTGGTTGGGCCATATAAATGGGTTCTTCAAGATGACTGTTTAGGAATGCGGTTTTGAAATCTAGCTGATGACCGATCCATCCCTTATGACCTAGAATACTGAGAAGAAGCCGGAGAGTCTTGAGCCGGAGAGTAGGGGCGAAAACCTCCAAGAAGTCAAGACTGGGGACTTGGGTGAAACCCATAGCAACAAGCCGGGCCTTCAGCTTGATGATGGAGCCATCCGGTTGTCTTTTTACTTTGAAGACCCACTTACTACGAACTATTTTGCATCCTTTAGGAGGGGGGACCAAGGTCCAAGTTTTCATGCCCTGGAGCAAGGCCATCTCCTCTTGTGCCGAAACGATCCAGCGACGGTAATGAGGAGACCGCAGGAGTTGTTTCCAGGTCTTTGGGGCGGTGAGATTGTCCTTGACAGAGGCGTGTTGTGAGAAATTCCCATAGCGAGCCAGGGGACGTGAGGTACGGGAAGATCTACGTGGGGAAGGAGGTCGACAAGGAGAAGGATGCAGCAGAGGTGGCGAGGGGAGAGATGGGGGAACAGGCAAGGGGGAATCCGGCGAGCATGGAACGGTGTGTGGGGGGGTGAGAGCGAGCGGGGGGAGAATGATGGAGTCATCGGAATCGGCGGGGCTGGAGGAGCGGAAAGGTAGAGATGTGGGGACGACTGAACGATTTGGGTTGACGATTGAGGGAGGAGGTGGTGAGGGAAATGATGTGGGGGTGGTGTCAGGAAGGGGGGAGGGTAAAGAAGATGATGTGGAGGGAGCGTTAGGAAGGGGGAGGGATATGGGAAGCGGATCAAGTACGTTGGAAGGGGGTGGAGGCAAAATAAGGGAATGGGAGGGACATGTTGACGGAGAGTTCGGGGGAGGTTCAGGCCAAGGAAGTTCTACGGGTACGGGGGATTGAGAAGATGTATCTTTGGTGGGATGTGAGTCATGTGGGAAACGGGAATTGTCAAATAGGCAATCCCTGGATTTGATAACCCTCTTGGCAGTGAGATCAAAAAGATTGAAACCAGCATTGTCCGCCAGGTAAGATAGGAAAGCGGCAGGTCAACCTTTTCGATCCAGCTTCTTTCTGTTGGCTTCAGGGACTTTGTACCATACTAGACATCCAAATGGGTGAAGGTGTTGAGGTTTTACATTG
The DNA here is from genome assembly GCA_025617555.3 of Puccinia polysora. Classification (NCBI taxonomy): domain Eukaryota; kingdom Fungi; phylum Basidiomycota; class Pucciniomycetes; order Pucciniales; family Pucciniaceae; genus Puccinia; species Puccinia polysora. The sequence continues at coordinate 14,521,520 of CM062618.1, forward strand.
GGGGCATCGAGGATGGAATTTGGAGAGACAAAACCCCTTGGGGTCTTGCACGGATAAGAGTTGAAAGAGAAAAGACAATGTCTGAGGGCATCTGCCCAGAAAGACTTTGAAAGATTTGATGAGAGAAGGGAGCATTGTATTAGGTTTGATATTGTGCGGTTTGTTCTTTCGGCAACACCATTTAGTTGGGGAGAGTGTGGAGGACCAGGTTCATGAGAGATACCTTTATCTGTGAGGTAGGTTTTCATGGATTGATTCAGATACTCTCCTCCGTTGTCAGATCTTATTGATGTAATCTTTGAGTTGTATTTGTTTTCAAAAAAGGCAATAAAGTTTTTGGTGGATTGAAAAAAGTCAGATTTAAGGCGAATGGGATAGGTGAAAGTGGCTTTTGAGCAGTCGTCGATGTAGGTGACAAAGTAGCGGTATCCTTCCCTGGAGGTAGTTTCAAAGCTGCATACATCCATGTGAATGATCTCTCCCGGTCTCAACGATCAATAGCTCAGGCGAGAGTGGAAAGGTTGTCTTTTCATCTTCAATTGGACACATGTGACGCACTGCTGGACCTCTTTCTTGTTCTTTGGTTGTGGTGTTATACCGTGCGTCTTGAGATATTTTTGAAGAGATTTCAGGTTCAAGTGAGATAACCTACAGTGATAACCAAAAAGACTATTGTCAGACGTTTGACTGATTCTCGAGTGGGTTGATTCTTCACTGCTTACGTTCAGTTGTGGTAGATAGTAGAGGTTTCCCTCTCTGTATCCCGTTTGAAGTGGTTGTTGATTGATGTTAGAGATTGATTTGTTGAAGATCTTGCAGCTGTCCTTGTGGAAGACTACCATCATACCGGAATCGCATATACCTGATATGGAGAGTAGGTGATCTTGGAGATCTGGAGCAACCAACGCCTTCAATTTACCAAAAGGAAAAGTGATGGTACCTTTTTCAAGTGAAGAGATTGCTGATCCATCTGCCAGACGGATTATTGTGTTGTCTGGACTGTTGTTTCTGATTTGATTGCGATGTGGAGTCATAGAGACTGAACAACCCGAGTCAAGGTTGAAGACATTTTGTGCTGGTTTGGCAGGCTTTGTGGAGCAGGATACGGCAGATCCGGCATGGAGAACAATCTGTGAGTTGGAGAAGTCATCCGAATCGGATTCTGCGTTTGCATCTGTCTTACTCAGATTTGCTTTGGCGGATCTTGATTTGTTTGTGATGCTGCGATTCTTTGATCTATTGTTGTTTTTCTTTAGTTGATCCAGTGCCTTACGTACCTCTGTGCATCTTGAGAAGGAGTGACCTTCGACGTTAAAGTGGTTGCAGAAATAGGTTCTGGGTTGTCTTGATTCCGTGTTTCGATTTGAGGAGATAGATTTTTGTTGTTGTGTTTTAGCTGAGTTGGCCATAACGTCTTCATTTCTAGTTTGACGACGTAGGTGTTCTTGTTTTAAGGCTGCAATAAGTTTTGAGGATGGAACAGACTCTTTGTTCATTAGGCTTGATACGCATCCAAGCCAGTCATCGGGTAAGGATAAGAGAATGGCAGTCAATTGAAGATTGTCTACAGTTAATGGGTTTTCGGGAGTGATCAGCGACAATAGCTTCTCTCCGTATGAAACGATTTCGGACAGATGAGTGGTCATCTCCTTGTCGTTTAGTTTGGTGAGGAGTAGTTTGCGTAACCAGTACATTTGTCCTCCAGATGAGCTGTCCTGATGAGCTTCCCGTAACGCGTTCCACATTCCTTCCGCACTTTCCTTGTGTTTATGTATGAACTGAAAATTTGATGGGGTGATTGATCTTGAGATGACTGAGCACACTGCGTGATTGTCTTGTGACCATATTTCATCGTTTGGTTTCTTTGATTTGTTATTAATGAGATATCCAATGCCAGAGGCTCGGAAGTGAATTCTCAGCATCATGGCCCAATCCAGGTAGTTTGAATCAGATCCTGGCGCACTTAAGGGAATGATTGGTGGTGTTTTGAGAACTTGATGGGAGGCATTAAAGTTGTCTTCCATGGTTGTGAAATTATCAACACGAAACGTGACGGATCCTTCTGAGCGATGGTAAGCGCGTTATTTATTTAAAATAGTCTGGGCTCATAACCTGTTACAATCTGAGGGTATACAGAATGGAGAGCAAAGTTGAAGGATCAATTATTTAATAAGTGAATAGGAAAAATGAGAAATGATAAGAAGAAAGGAAATAAATAAAGAACATAACTTACCTGAGGGTATAAAGAATGGAGAGCAAAGTTGAAGGATGAGAAAAGAGAATCCTTTGACTTTGTCTCGTCTCTGACCTCAGATATACATTTCTAGATTAGATGTCACACATGTTGTGATATTATGAAAGAGTATATTGAATATTGAATAATGAGACTGAGAAAAGCGCGCGCTAGGTGAGATTGATGTGAAACATATAAGAGTATGAGATTGAGAAGTGATTTTAGAACTGAGGATGAAAAGAATAGAAATGTGAAAAAGAAAAAGAATAAGAAGAAAAAGGAAACATGGAGAATGGAGATAAGTGATTATTCCAACATAAAAAAATTATAATGTTTCATTTTTTCCTCAATAACCAGGCTTACGGTGTACTCATTGATTCAGTAGCCACACAGTCTGTTATTTCAATGGCCAATGTTGAATTTGCAACCTCAGGGTTTCAAATGGGCATGAATTTCCACCAAAAACCCATATGGGTTGAAAACAGGAATTTGAGGCTCAACAAGGAGAAAAAAAGTTGCTGCCAACTTGCGCATCACCCAGGGGGTTGTAAATACCCAAATGCAACCCATTCTAGGTTGCAATTCCCCAATTGCCACTTGAAGATAGTTGTGATTGGGAATTTCCAACCCTTGGGTGATGCACAAGTTGTGAGCGGGGCTTTCACTTGTTTTCCTGACCCATTTGGGGAAAGATAGCCCCAAAGGGGTAATTTGAGGGGGGATTTGGGGTACATATGCACCCCTGGACCACATTGGAGTGCTTGAAACCCAAATTTGGGGATGTGGCATACTATGTGGGACTATTATTGGACCACAAAAAGAAAGTTTGAAATTTGGAAAAAAAAATCTGCCTATTGGCACCCCATACATACACAAGACACACCTGTTGCATAAATTCATTTTTCACAACACAAAAGTGAGAAAAAATTTAAAATTCTTAGATTTAAAATTTAATTGAATACTGAATTGCTGTTAAATTTTTTTGGTTAATGGGAAAAGTGGCAAGCCCAATCCCTCCCTGTTTAAAAATGTCTACATTAAAGGACCTAATTAAAAGAGTGGTTAAAAAAGCTTTGGTTTTATCTAGGGATTTGGGTAGGGAGTTGGAAAAGAAAACATTGGTAGCCCCAATTGCATCCTCATCTAAGTTCAAAATTGAGGAACAACATGTTTCTTCACCACTGAAATTACAAGATGATTCTTCACAACTAAAATTACAAGATTTTTATTCATAAATGGAATTTACTAAAGGTGTTGGGTTAAATTTCATATGTCATTTGACTGAGAAGCATTTGGCATGAAAAATACTAATGTAACTAAATGGTTCCAGAACTGCTTGAACCTCCTCCTTTGAGAGCCTTTGCTAGTAGGAAAGAATCCAAGATTTTTTGTCAAAAATGGGAAGCCATGCATGGCTACAAATTAACAACATTGAAGTCAAAGAAGAAAATTTTTGGAGCTGGAATGTGAAAGATTTGGGGTATATGAAGGGCCATGCCTCATCAAACGGAAAAGGAAAACTCACATGTGAAAGTTTGGGTGTCAATTCTTGATCTGTGCAAGTTGGAAAGTAGCAGATCCCAGACAGAATCTCTCCAGTAGAAATGGCCTGAATAATCATCAACAATCAGAAAGCCACTCAGTGCATTCTCAACTGAGGAGGATCTCTGGGAAAGCCTTGGATCTACTTAACAGTTTGTCTTAAAAAGAAAATTTACAAGATTGATTGTGGAGAATAAATAAACAAGAGAAAAATCACAAGGAAGAATCAGGCATCTATGACTGACCAGAGACTTCACTTCACCACAATGGTTTTCCCAATTGATTCACAGTTTGAAATCAATTTCCAGAGGGAATCACCATGTAATTTGTTTTGTTTCTGGTAGGTTTCACAAAGATGGAAACAAAGTTGATCCATGATTTCTTCTGAGTCTCCTCTTAAATTATCCAAGAGTGAAAAATCCATTCTTGTTTGATTCTTCAAATTTTGCACTGTGTTTCTAATTGGTTTCTGCAGGAATAATCAAAGGTGTCTTTTGATTTTACTTTCTTTCCCCCCCAAGAATCCCCTTGATTTTTCCCTGGTTTAACTTTGATTTTCTTCAGATTTTTGTTTGATCTCTTTCAGAGCTGTATGATTTTCAAGTAATTTAACTTCATTTCATCCCTTCCCTTTAAATATTCCTTCAAATATTCACCTATTTTCCTCTTATTTGATTCATGAATTGTCAAAATATCAACTACCATTTAATATGGTGCATAAACCAGGAAATTCATGGCTTCAATGGGTCATTTAATATTGAAGAAAAAATAAGTGACATGATATTTTTCTTGTATAAGGATAATGTGAAAAGGTGAAATTATCTCGCATGACTATTTTTAAAAAACATTTTTTAGCATCTGCATACTTTCAGCTTGCTACTTGTACAGAGAAGACTGTCAGAAGTACCAAAATAAAAAAAACCTCAAAAAAACCTCAGAAGGAATGAGAAATACCAAAAAAATTATCACATTTGAAATTTCCACAAAACGCGCTAAAATTCCCTCCCAAACCACGCGCAAATTCCTGCACAAACTGCGCGAAAGTTCCCGCACAAACCGCGCGCCAATTCCTGCACATACCGCGCGCCGATTCCCGCACCTTTCGCGCGAAAAATTCCGCACGTTTGCATGCTAATTTACGCATGTTTGCGCGCCAATTACCGCACTTTTCGCGCGCCAATTCCCACACGTTTGCGCGCCTAATTTCCGCATGTCTGCGCGCAAACTTTCGCGCTTGTGAGCTTTGGCAATACTTTTGCACATGCTTAATTGGTTGAAAATCTCACAGGCAAAACCTGTTACTAAAATCCTGCATGCAGATGTCAAATCCACGCGCCTTTCCGCTTTCTGCACCCAATCTAAAATTCATGCTTATTTCCATCAGGAATGCACATGTCAAATCAGAAATGAAAATTCCTGTCAACAAGATGCAGCATGAAACTGCTAAAACCTACATGCTTATTTCATGCCTATTGAATGACATGATATATGTATAGGGGATGGTTTGAAACCTCCATAACATGAATAAAATTATTAAAAAGTAAATAATAAAAATAAAAAGCTAAATTAAAAATAATAAAGGTGGTCACAAAATCATATTATTAAATCCTTATGAACCACAAAGCTTATCAAGAAGTTCCCTTTAAAATTATTGAAAATTACCAAAATGGTCAGAACATGACAGGAAATCTAAAAATATCCACTTCTGACCATTTAACTCAAAATAATACAATACAAAATCATCAGCAAACACACACCAATTGTCTTGAGAACCTTTTAATCTGTGAATTTCTGCAACTATCTTGGATTTTCTGCTTAAAGTAGTAAGCTATCTCCTCCTTTCTTCCAGGCATAAGTGCTGTAAGACAGCCAGTCCACCCATTCCCCTTGAGTAAACCCCTTTTGAGCAATCACTTAGGACCTCATGGTCCAAAGGGCTTTAAATGGTTTAAAAGAGCCCCTTGAAGGGAGTTTGTTTCAATGAAGATCCCCAGTTTGTATATAATGTGTCCCCTCTTTAAAAATATATTTAAACCATTTTAACCAAACCAAACTCCAAAATTTGCACTTGCTCTTATTATACCAATATTTCTGAGCATTTTACATATTTTCTTGAAATTATTATTGTTCCAACACCAATATCACTTTCTGTAGCTAGAGGAAGGCAAAGTTCCTGGTATCAGTAGGCTGACAATAGGGTGTCTCTCCGGGAGATATCCCTGAATAATTTATCTCTTAATTAATTAATTTCTTTGGACCAGATATTCTACATGAAAATAAGTAAAAATAATTAGTATCATTTCTTTTTATTCTTTTTTCAGTTGATCTTAAGACCAACAGAGAATTAATTCATTATTATTTAAATATTTATAAAAAAAAGAAAGAAGCCAATCTAAGTAACTCTGTCCCTATTTATTGGGACTTCTTAACTTCTGACCAACAGAAACCAATCCTTTTGAAGGATGATCAAGAAGAGATTCAAGATAAAGAGCTTGACCTTAAGAGAAATATAAACTTCAACTCTTTAATCATGCAATATAATTCCTGGAACAAATATCAAAGAATACTTTATCTATTTAATAAAGCAGAAAGTAAGGTTATAATTATTATTTTTTTTTTCAAAAAAAATAAAATAAAAAAATTGGAAAAAAAATTAATAAAAGTTAATGAAATTAAAACAAATTCAAACTTGTAGTTTTTTTTTATTTTTTTAGTGGAAAAAACCTTTTTCCTGGCCTATTTCATTGAGGAAGATCTGTTGGAAAGCGGCTCAGACCATGGATTTTTTGGCCTTAAGCCAGGACTCATGGTTACTAATCAGGACCCCCCTGGATTACCAACCAAGGACTCTTTCAACCCCATAAAAGGCTTAATACTGTTGAACTCAAGTTTAATTAAGCTTAAATTAATTATAAAAAAATACATAACAATTTTATTGATATTTTTTATACCTTTGTTTTGAAAAACTTTGAGAAAAATTACCTATTTTTTACTATGTCACAAAACAGACCCAACACCTGCGCAACCAGAGGAGCCCCTTCTATGGACCACCCCCTGGAGGAATGTGTGCCCGTAAGAGCTCCCATAGCAAGAACAATGAGGGCACTCAAACCCTTGAAACCAGCACTGCAAGACCTGCCAGCGCCTGCGCAATCAGACTGGACCAATCAATTTTTGGAGAAGTCTTCCTCACGCTGAGAGTTATCCCCAGCTGCTACGTCTCTGCTCACACCACCCAAGTTGGAATCAGCCAAGGAGTCCAAAATAAAGGTCCTAGTAAAGGACCATGTGACTTATTTGGAGGCCTAAAAAATGTCCCAAGCCCAAGAGGATATGGCAACCATGAGAGAGGCCATATCACAGGCCAAAGGCTCACAGATAGCCCTTCAGAAATTGATCCCCAGGAAGAAGGTACAAAAATTTGCGGTGAATTGGAATGACTTGGGACCAATTAGAAAAATTAAAGGGAAAATAACCCAAAAATATGAGGTCTTTCAGTCACCAAAAGATGAGGAATCCCAAAGTTTGGGAAAATATAATATCTTTAGCTCAGAAGTGGAAGAAAGTGTATCACAATTAGATCAGGATGTTCCACCCATCTTTAATGCTTTCTCTACCAATTTTTTCCATAAATTTAACATCTTAAGCAGAAATTTAGACAATATTCATAAAAAATTGGATAAGTTCATTAAAATTTTGAAAAAATTATTCCATAATAAAGCTGCGCATCTTAAGACCAGTGAGTTGGAAATCAAACAACTGAAGGATACTATCAATATGGATAAGGTATCCATGAATAAAAATATAAAAAATACTTACTCTTCAGTACAAGAAGAAATTCTCCTCTCCATTGAACAAATTAAAGGAGAGGTTAAGAACAAAAATAATACCCCTTCTGCTCACCTTGTTAATAAAATAGACTTGCTGAGTAGTAAGATTCATTTAGAACTAGGAATGGTTAAGAATGACCTTAGGGACCTTAAATTCAATGCTTATGGTCCCTCCCTGGTCAACTTAGAAGAAGAAAATTTCATGAGAATGAGTATTACTCCTAACCTCCCCAATAAAACTGAATTTGTAAGGAGTGAATCTTACAGACCCAGTCCAACTCATGAGATGGAAAAAGCCCTTATACTCTTGTCCCCTGTAACTAAATAGCCTAATTTCTCAGGAGAAGGAGAGTAAAACCATATAAGCTTCATTAAATTCAGTGAAAATACTCTTGCTTCATATGCAATCCCAGATACTATAGCAGTAGTAAGGCTTCCCAGAGTATTTGAAGGAGTAGCCCTAGATTGATTCATTAAAAAGAGAGAGGAAGTAGGATCTCAGACTTGGAATTCTTGGAAGGGACCAATTAAATATCAGGTTGGCACCATAATTTGGAAAAGGAAGATGATGAAGACCTTTTAAAATTTATTGTTTGAGCCTCCAAGGGATAAGCCTCATAAATTGTGTCTAGAAAAAAAGAAGAGGTTGGATTGCTTCTACCCTAATTCTGAAAAAGATGAAATTAATGAAAGACTTCTTCATTTATGTCCTGGACACCTTAACCACAATGTACAATGTAGAATGCGTATGGATTCTGACCTCTCTAATCTCATTGGTTTATTAGAGGAAACTATTGATATGAATGGTCTTGAAAAAAGAAATCAAAAAACCAAAGGAACTCAACACCAAGACTAAAGAAGAAGGAAACACCAAAAACAAGGATTATTCTACCCACAACTTGGAAGTCAAAAAGAATTCAGAAACTAAGGAAAATGTATGCTGGAACTGTAACCAGATAGGGAATGTAAGACCTGATTGTCCTCAAACCAAGAGGAGGATTAATACTATTGAAGAGGAATTGTATGAAAGTTATCCTGAAACCCAACTTGATGACAGTGTGGTTCTATATCTGAGTGAAAACTCATGATAACTAACCCCCATCAATTTCATTGAAGGGAACATAGAATTCTCAATGAGAATGAACTCTGTAAATGAAGATCCAAACTTTCCCCAAAAATTTAATCCCAAAATGAAGATTTGAAATGTTTCTGAAGCTCAAAACTTTAATCTCAAACCTTCTGCTGGAAAAAGTTACATTTCTGATAAAAACTGCTATGCTACTGGTCTAATCCAAGGTTCTCCAGTTAAGCTACTTCTAGATATTGGAGCCTTGTGCTCTTGTTTTTGATCACCTTAGTTGGAAAAACAGGATTAAAATTGGAATAAAAACCTGCTACCAGTACCACAAGCTAAGTTGAGAAGTTGAAATTCATCCTCAAATGCTATTGGAGTATGGAAAACATAAAACATATTTGCTAACTCTAAAGGATCACATAAACTGGAAATGGAATTTTTCTTACTACAAAATGGAATATGTGACTACTTCATTTTGGTAAATGATTCTCTAGGATTTTTTGGAATAGATTTTTTCCAAATTAAGGGTAGATAATTTACTGTAGGAGAAAATTGGAACAAGAAGTTCCAAGTATGACATGTCAATTCTCAAACTTCCAATTCCACCTATGAGAAAGACTTGGAGAATTCCAACCAAGAATACTTCTCCCAAGCAGCTTTGAATTCCCAAACCAAAAATGGATATTCTGAAAGTTTGCTTTGAGAATCAAAATGATTTTTCCACTAAGGATCACCCTATTTGTAATATTAAAGGACATGACATGATTCTTACCTTAACCATTAAACCTCCTGATCCTTCAACTCTTGTGATACCTGCTTACCCTTCAAGCCAAAAATCAAGAGCTGCCCTTGAAACCCACATCCAGGAATTAATAGACCTACAATTTTTAAGGACAGTATGAAATTATGAACAAGTAGATGCTACTACACCAGTAATTATAGATTGGCATAATGACAAATGAAGAATGGTTTGATACTTTAGAATTCTGAATAACTATACTAAAGCTGACTACTTTCCTATCCCTAGGATTTACCATGCCCTCCATAAACTCTCAAAGGATACTTTTATCACTACCATGGACATGTTGAGAGGATCTCACCATATCCCCATCATTCCTGATAGTAGGAAATTCATGATAATTATATGCCACCTAGGGATATATGAGTATTTAAGAATATTCTTTGTAATCAAAAATTCTCCCTCCCACTTCCAAATAATGATGGATACAGTACTATACCAGTTTGTTAGGCAAGGCTGGATGATGTTATACATTTATGATGTCATCTACTACACTGATGATTGGACTACCCATATGAAAAAATTAAGATTAGTTATGAAAACTATCTCTAAAATAGGATTAAAAGTATCAAGGAAGAAGTGCAACCTTGGATATGGAGAACTCAAGGCCTTAGGGAATAAAGTATCTGGTCTAGCCCTCATAGCTTATCAAAGCAAGATAGTTGCTGTTATGAATAGACCAATGCCCCAAAAAACGACTTAACCCTTTTCTTTCATCAGCTTCTGCAGCTATTACAGAAATTACTTACCCAAGTTTGCACTACTGACTAAATGTTTGTAAAAAAATTGCAACAACAACACTCTCCTTGAGAGAACTCACGGAAGGGTAAAGAATTATGAAAAACTCAAAGTAGCTATGACTACAGCCCCTGTGCTAATCCAACCTGATTACAGCAAACCTTTCAATTCAAAAATAGAGGCTAGTTTGGAAGGACTAGGGGCTTCCCTTCATCCAAAAATCATAGAAGATGATAAAGCAGTAGAAAAAATAATAATATTTAGCTCTATAAAGGTCAGGGATACTGAGAAAAGATATGGTGATAGCCAAATGGAATTCCTTGCTCTATTATGGGCTTTAGAAAAACTCCATTACTACCTTGAAGGCACTGACTTTGTGGTGATTAATGATTGCAATTCTGTTAGAAATCTAATGAACATGAAAACCCCTAGCAGGCATATGTTGAGATGGCAGATAGCCATCCAGCAGTATAAAGAAAAGCTAAATATAGTCCATCAACCTGGCATCAAACACCAGAATGCCAACATTCTGAGTATGAATGCTCTACCTAATGACTCTAGCTGCCCTTCTCATGATCCAGAAGATAATTAAATTTTTCCCATACTGAATATAAACCTGCTTTACCCTGAAGCCCCAACGACTGGGATACATATCTGTGGATTGGATGAATCCTTGTTGAAATCCATTAGGAAAAAGTTGCTTCCCTAGTTATCCTCAAGTTCCGGTATTGATGGTCCTAGCATCTGTAAGGATAAAGAAATGTAGCATATGCTACAGTAAAGAGAGAGAGAGATAGAGATAAAGATATGAATTTCCTTTCCTTTCCATATCCTTTTGTTCATCCATCCTTCAATCCTCCCTCTTTTCTCTTTCCCTTTTCATTTTATTTTCCTTCACTTTTCCCAAGATCAAATTTAATGGTGAAAATAACATTTTCCCCCCAGAGCTGGTGTTGAGAGTGAAGACTTTATGCCCACCCTCTCAACCCTAACCTAAGTACAAGCGCAATAACAGCCCAAAAACAAATTTAAAAAAACCCTAAGCCCAGAACCCTAGCCTAACCCTAACCCATTCCCTGCCCACTTACCATTACTTACATCCAGTTTGTCCTTCTCATGATGTGACCCTCCGCCGCACCCTCCTTGGAGCCCCCTGCTTGTCCGTATCCGCTTTGTGCTTGGCATGATTCCTCCCCCGCGGGTCAGCCCGCGCTTTCCCGCACCCAGCCCGCGCCCATAGACCCACTTTCCCCACCCTACTTCCCCAAAATAGCTGTCCGCAAACCTGCTGGGGCTGGCTGCATTCTTGGGTTGGTATTGTCTGAGCGGGCCGCAGCCCGCCACACCAAATCAAGCCCAACCCATTCCCAGTATGCTCAGCCCCGCAGTGCCTACTGCTGAGCCTGCTGCGGCTTCTGCTGAGCCCGCAGCCGCCAATTCTGAGACCGCACGCATCCAAGTGATGAGCCTGACCTACCAAATGCTGAGTGCCCCAACCATGGCGCGGTTCCCAATCCAACACTATATAACAACACCACATCCCCCCCAGCTTGAGTTCTGTCCCCAGAGGTCTTCCAATTGCTACCCTACCTTGACCATTACTGCACCCACTACCAAGGTCACTCCCCCCTACTATGGTTCTGCCATTCACTTTCTGTGCCAGGAACGGGTTGCCTGCATCCTCCTCTCTGGCCGTTGCGCTTTCTCATCCTGCCATGCTGGTCATTGATGTTGCTCATTGAGACAACATGCCAAGAGCTTTTCCTGGACCTAATCTGGCTTGCCCGCGCAAGAGGGCTTTCCAAGGCCTGTTTGTGGTCTCTAGGGACTAGTCAATCTTGGAGCAGTCATAGACCCCACCTGGATCTACTTCATCCCATTTTCCCCACGCTCCGCCTCCTCCAACCTTGGCCAAAAGCCGTGACTGCGCCTCTCCATTTGGCCATGCTGGACTGCTGCATAAGGAGGACTTTGCAAACCCCATGGACTCGCAAGTGGCTCTCTGCTTCTGGGCCAACCAAGTCTGTGTCAATCAAGGCGCAACCAACCCACAAGTTGAGGAACTCTTGGGATGGCACCTGCCTCTTCCTCTGGCCCTTAGACTGACTACAAGTCCTCTGCCCCCTCCTCTGGCACCTCCAGCGGCTTCACTGTCACTGGCCCCGCAGTAGTTGTCAGAGCCCACGGGACGCGCGTCAACTCCGGAATCCCATGAAAAGGCTGTGATCTCTTCCTCCCCCGCTCCAACCCAAGCTCCACCTTGGGCGGCCACTCCAGAGATTCGGGAAATCCCTACCAGTCTGGCGCTAAAGGAGGCGCGCTTTGAGGACTTTGCAGCCAAGTTTGAAAATCTCCTCCGGCGGTTCCTTTCAGCTCCAGGTGCTCATGGAGCCAAATCCCAACTCAAATTCTTGGTGGCCTTCCAAGGAATTGTGGATGTGGCGAAGGCCAAGATGGTGGAGGTTATGTATGTAAGTTAGGAGGATCACCCCCTATCCCTTTTTCCTCTTCTCTTTCTTTGTCTTTTCAGGCGCCTTTCTATACTTCCAAAAGAAATAGACTTTTGGGGCACTATCATTAGTTGAGTGAGCAACCTTGGGTCTGAAGTGAGAGTGAGAGCAAGTCATAAATCAGTGCCTGCCCACGTGTGAGCCCCACAAGTGACCTTTAGTCTGATTAAGAGTGAGAAAAACTAGCTCTGCATGCGTGCGCAAGCCTGAGAAGAAAAAGCCCTGTGATCCGCATCCCATATTGTCAACTTTTCTTGGAAGAAGCACCTGGAACCCCCCAGAAAAACCTCCACACAGTTCCCGATACACTTTCTACAAAAGATAAACAGAAATTCTGCCAGCACGCGCACAAACATTGAGAGAGAGAGAGATAATAAGGAAAATGAAAATTCTGGGGTGCCTAGCTATTCCGGCTGTGGACCGGCTAGGACACCCCCTCAGCAAGTCAAGCTTGTCCTGAAGTACCCAGACCATAATTCCATCCCCTTACACCAATTTCCCATCCAAAGAAAAAAAGGAAACAGAGAAGCATACCCAGAGAACAAGAGGAACAAGTGAAGGAAAAGGAAAGAAAATTTTTTTTTTTTTGCAGTGCTACTCATCCCGCTTTCCACTCAAAAGTTTTTTTCCTCTGTGGGGCTTGTCCTTGTGTATACAAACACAGCATTTCTCTGCGCCTGCGTTCCTGCAATTTTACAACCCAAAGCCAGTACCAATCCAAGAACCCAATTAAGTCAAGGAAATAAGAAGAAAAACATTCCGGGGTGTCTAGTTGTTCTGGCTGTGAACTTGCTAGAGCACCCCCTCACCATTTCAAGTTTCCCCTTCTTCCCTAGCGCCCCTCCAGCTTGGAAGAAACCCCAGGGGTTTGCAACCTTTGGCTCCGCCGGGAGAGAAAGAGACGCATGGCCTCATCAAATCCCAAGCGGCTTGTGTCCACTGGCCATTTTTCCAACCTTCTGTCCATGCGCCCCTTCTGTTTCCAAAGCCCTTGAAACACCAAATTCCTTCTCAAACGTTATTCTGTTGAATCCCAGTCCCTCCCCATTCTTCACCTGAATCCCTGCTGGGCATTTCCATCCCACCAATGACAAAATATCTGCTAGCCGTGATGAGGATGGGCCCGCTGTTGGCCCACCCATTCCGCATCCTTCCATTCTGCATCCATCCTCCCTGCTGTTGAAGGGGTACAACTCCAGTTGAAATCCTCCAAAACCTGGCCTGCTCCTTCCTTCAGTGCTTGTATCCTCTCTGCAAGACCCATTGGCCTCCGGTTGCAATCCTTCATTGCCTGGCCTGTTCCTTCCGCCACTGCTCCTATCCTCTTGGCAAGACCCATCTGCTGTTCATTGGTTCCTGAGCCACGCGCAATATCCATTCCCATACCCTTCTCTGCAATACTTGCCTGCCGCCGATTTATTCCCAAGCCAAACGCAATATCTGCTTCCCTTTCCTTTTTCCTTGCTTGCTTCATAGCAACAGGCTGATCTAACTCCGCCACGACCCCCTCTCCCAATGCATATCCTGTCTCCACTGGGGAAACCAATCCCATGTTTGAATTTGTGGCCTGGTTCTTGTGTCCGACTGCCAATAACCACTATTGTCACCATACATGCACACCTGTGGTGCGGGTGCGCTAGGGAGCTGAAGACCCCTCAAATAGATCTCAAGGTACCTTGCCAACTCTGTGAGTTCCCTAACCAAAGCAATGACTGCCAGTGGTGGGGCTGGAGCACACGCTGCCTTGTGATCCAATCCCGCTTGCAACCAGACCCTACCGTGCGCACCTGCCTTGTAATTTCAATTCCCCATGCAACTGGACCCGGCAGCACGCGCCTGCCTTGTAATCCAGCTTGGCTTGCAACCGGAACCCATTGCCTGTGCCTGCTTTCACCAGGGCCAAATTGGAGTCTCTGGCTGGCCAGTGACTTCATGTCACAATCCAGTCCCATTGTCTCTCCAATCAAATCCCTTTACAGGAAACTTCTCTTCACCAATGAGTATTCTTTAGTTCACCTCAGTTTACATCAAGAAGAAAACATGATTCACTTTGTATTCACCATGGTGTAAAATGAATGCCACTTGTAATTACCCAAGGAAAAAGCCTGAATTCACTTGGACATTCACATTGATTCAACCAGGAATCACTCGAAATTCCCTATGAAATAAAAATTTCCCATTAAAGATTGTATATTTTGATATCCCAGCTTCAATTTCAGTGATCAATATTTTCCACAATGCAATAACAGCTTCATTCTGATTAATTTCAGTATTCATAAAAAAAATTATTTTACAGTTTATTTCATCACTTTTATGTAAAACTAAAAAGTCTATATTACAAATGTCATTGGTGTTTTTACAGTCATTCATCTGTGTTTCAAATCTGGTTGAATTACTGAAAAATCATCTCCAGATTGCTTTTAGTTTATCCTTCATGACACTTATATGGATAGAAACTAATATTTAAGCTCCAAATTTTCATAGGGGTTTTATTAAAAACAAACTAATTTTATACCACTCAGGAATTTCAATCTGAAAGAATATGAATGATGTAAAATCTGAAATGATAAAATATATGAGTTATTATATTTCCAAATCATCTGCCATAGAATTGAATTAGCAAGCCACAATAATGATGGGTGATTTGCTGAATAATAATGAATCTGGTTTTGTGGAAATTTGAGTTTGAAGCTCTGGTTGAAAAATTCAAGAGAAAAAGCAGGAAAGATCTTGTGAAAACAAGAGGAGCGGATCAAGGAGTAAGATGGGGGAACTCCAGTTAAGAATGAGGAAGAACTGATGATGAATTTCACTACATCCAACATGGACTTAAATAGAGTAAGTACAATATGGCGGACTAGTGGCTAAGCAGAAAGAAATAACAATGAAAATGGATAATTCAATATTGGACCATAGATTCCACACAACTTGGAGGACAACATAGGCAGACTGAGATCAGATAATATAAAGCTGAGACTAGTATGGTTGCACTTAAGATTTAGGCAACATCAATATCAGACTAAAACTCTAACACACCCCCTTGCCTAAAGCTTGAGGGAAATAAAACAAAATAAAGAGTTGAAGACTTTTGAACACTTGCACGTCTATTAAATCCAACATTGCTACTTAGAATGAAGAGAATTATGAATGCTGCAATAAAGGCCTATTCAATTAGAAAGGAAGGGAATATTGTGATTTTTGAACTACAATTGAACTTACAATAGAGCCTATTGCATCAAAAAGTAACACAAAAATTCATATCATAATTTTCAAACCCCAGTTTATTCTGAACAACAACTACTTAAAAAGGTTTGCTCACAAAGGAGCAATAGTGAAGGAAGACTTCAAAGGTAGCTACCGGACCTAGGATGGAGTTAGGTCAGATGATGTTAAGGCAAGAACCAGCCAAGTGGAGTCGGTACAGGATGAGCGACAAGGGCATGGTAGATAGCAACTTAATCGGCGCGATGGTAGATTTGAGGGAAGCAACAGCAAATTTGCAAGTGCGCGACAGGAGGAAAACTAACGGTCCAAAGATTGAATTAAAGAGTGCATCGGCGAGGTCGCAGAGTCTGATGAGAGTTGGCCAAGCAAATGGAACAGTCAAAAGACAAGCGACCAAGCCACAGCAAAGATGGCAAAGGCGTTGCAGCGGGCTAAGACAATAAAAAAACTGGCTGGTGCAAGGTTGAAGCCAAACATTCAAGATGGAGTGACCAAGATGATGGATGGTAGCAATTGGACTGATTGGTTTGGTTGAGGCAATACATCACAAATTGACCAAGCGGAGGGATGTGAGATGACGCATTGAGCTAAAACAATTCAACAAGAGTGATCAAGAAAAGACAATCAAAGTCGCAGGGAGCTGATGACCAAGAGAGTGGTTTTTAGAAGGAATGTGACTAGGATCGCCAGAACGGGTTGCCGACCAAGATCAAAGGCTAGAGATCAGTCAAGCAAATGCGACAGAAACCCGGAATGGCAAACAAGATAGTAAGACGATGCAAAGGAAGATGGGCACCCAATTTGATGGCACAGAGGCGACCAAATGAGAGCAATTGGCTGGACGCAATCAAAAATTGCAGGAAGAGAGGAGCAAGACCAATTTAAATAGAGCAACTTGGATGCATGCATGCAAACACTAACATTTTTGTGCAACTTCCATGCTTTGATCAAATTTGCACTAAAATCCTCCTGTTTCCTGTTTGGATGCATGCATCCAAACACTAACATTTTTGTGAAACTTCCATGCTTTAATCCACATTGCACCAAAATCCTCCTGTTTGAATGCATGCATCCAAACACTAACATTTTTGTGCAACTTCCTTGCTTTGATCCAAATGGCACTGAAATCCTCCTGTTTGGATGCATGCATCCAAACACTAAAATTTTCATGCAACTACCATGCATTAATCCATGTTGCACCAAAATCCTCCTATTTGGATGCATGCATCCAAAAACTAACATTTTTGTGAAAATTCTGTGCTTTGATCTAATTTGCACTAAAATCCTCCTGTTTGGATGCATACATCCAAGCACTAACATTTTTGTGCAACTTCCTTGCTTTAATCCACATTGCACCAAAATCCTCCTGTTTAGATGCATGCATCCAAACACTGGAATTTTTGTGCAAATTCTGTGCTTTGATCCAATTTGCACTAAAATCTTCTTGTTTGGATGCGTGCATCCAAGCACTAAAATTTTTGTACAACTTTGGTGCTTTAATCCAAGTTGCACCAAAATCCTCCTGTTTCAATGGCAGGCTCAGGTTTGTTCAAAATGAGTGAGGTGTGTTGAAATCAACTTTTCAGATTTTAGAAAGTGTGGAGTGTTTGAAATTTCTGGGAAGTGTAGAAATCTAATTTGGTAAGAGTGTACCAGGGTAAGGTGTGTTCAAAATTGGGTAAGGTGTTCTGAAATCCTTTTTAGGGAGAGTGTATCAGGGTGAGGTGTTGTGAACTCCACTTCAGTAAGAGTGTAGCAGGGTGAGGGCTGTTTGAAATTAGGTCAGGAGTGTTGAAATCCACACTGATGAGAGTTTGGCAGGGTGAGGAGTGTTGAAAATTAGGTAAAAATTCTTCAAATTCACTTTTGCCAGGGTTGGAAGGGTGAATAGTGTTAAAAATTGGGTAACAATTGTTCAAATTCACTCTAGTGAGGGTGTGCAGGGTGAGGAGTGTTGAAGTCCACTTGAGTGAGGGTGTGGCAGGTTGAGGTGTGTTCCAAATCAAGTGAGAATTTTTCAAAATTTGGTGAGGTGTGTTCAATATTGAGTGTGGTTTTCAAAACATTGAGTGAAGTGTGGTTTAACTGTTTTACACTTACTGGTGTTGTGTAATTTAACCTTGGTGGTGGGGCTCAAGTCACCTGGACCACACTTGGGTTCTTTCAGCCCAAATTTTCATGCATGCCTTACTATATGGGAGTGCACATCACTGCACTGGCAACGGTGAAACTACAACCACAAAAGAGTGTAGTCCCTCCTCTGCCCACCCTCTCATGTGGATGAAATACACACTATGATGAGTCTGTAAAGTACCTTCACTCTTTTTATAAGAAAAAAATTTCTTGTATAAAATAAATGTTTCTTTGTAAGTCTAAAATATTGACAAACAAAGATTGTTGGGGAGTTTCTCTGGTCAATATTAGTTGGCCTTTGAATGCTGGAGACATTTGTTCACATGCGCAAATGAGTCCATGAAGGAAACTGTGCAATATGTGGGCTTTTTGTTGTTGATGGTGTTTGTTTTTTTGGGATGTAGCCGTGCCATGCTCAATGGGCATTCCTTCCTACATCTGATTTGTAGTTATATAGGCTTAAATCAAGAACTTATGCAGGCATTAAATGGCATAAATACATTGCAGGGGGGCATTTTGAGTTGTACAAATGGTCATTTAAGCCTTTGACTGAAAATCCAAGCATGCAGCCTTTGAACAAAGGCTCATATTGGAGTTGTTGTAGTGACAGAAATAGAAGAGTTCTTTTCTGAGATGATGAGTAAAGAGAATTTTTGGAAAAGACAATCCCACAAAGATGAAAGAAATTTGAGCACAGAAAGCCAACAAACAAAAACATGTGGATCAAAGAATGCATGTAAAATAAAGTCAACTAAGGCAGCTCCCCAGGTGAGTATTGAGAAAGAACACCATAAACCCTGAAAGGAAAAGGCTATTTAAAATAGATGATTGTTGTGGGTTAAACATTTTAGAACCCTTCATGAAAAATTGATTGATATGAATTAAATGGAATAAAAAAGCCCTATCTAGGATAGGAGAATGAGGAAGAATAGGATTTATCTTAGAAAGGAAAATTTACCACCACATGCCTTGAAAGTTGTTGAAGATTTTTCTGAAATGGTAGTTGGTGCTCCAAACTGCATTGGAGCCTTTCCTTCATTTCCTGATGGAAGCCTCAAACTGGCTGTGTTGTTTTATCCTAGTATGATTCTTCTTCCCATTACTGGTAGTGAGTGCCACCTTGGGTTTGTGTCAATCCTCCATGTGAAAAATTTAGGGAGTTATCTATTTGTATTTTGCACTTTCTGGCAGAAATATCCACGTTTTTCACATGAAATAAATCTTTTGGGAATAAAACAAAAGCCTTTTCTGTAAAACACTCATATATTCCCAAATGACAGATTATTCTCATAAACTTTCTGCTTTGAGGGCTTATAGGTATCTGGTGGAAACCTTTAAGCATATCCATAGTAGCAATATATTTGGCATTGGACAAGTTATGTAGAGCATGATCAATCCGGGGTATAGGATAAAAATCTGCTGAGTATAATTATTGAGCATTCTGAGGTCTCTCACCATTCTTGACTTGTCATTATGCCAAGCTATGATTACAGGTGTGGCCACATCTACCTGCTCATTGTGCCACACTTTCCTTAATACTTGTAAGTCTATCAGTTCTTGGATATGTTCCTTGAGAGATATTTGAGATTTAGGACTAGAGGGATAAGCTGTTCTTCTTAAGTTTGGAGGATAAGGAGGCTTAATAGTCAATTTTAATACCATGTCATGTCCTTTGATATCACCAATGGGGTGATCTTTAGGACAAAAAAAATTTTGGTTCTCAAAGCAGACTGTCAATATATCTTTTCTTCCTGCAATTCACCCACAAAGTGGAGAGCCAGCAATCAGGAATAACAGACTTGTCTTTCCACACTTTGTGGGACTTGATACAGTGCAGCTCAACTTGCTTGGCAGCTTGAACCTTAATTGGATCCAGGTGATTGGTGTGGTAGCTATACTTGACGGGTTTCACGGCCAACGTTTGCTCCCTAAGGACGCAAGTAGGAGGTACACTGTTGGACAATGGTTCAGCTTCTGGTTCTTGATTAGAGCTGGGGAAGAGATCAGGTGATAGCTCAGTTTTCAAGTCAAAATTTGACATGTATTCATTGTCAGGCTTGCAGGGTTCCTCCAGGGGCAGTAGAGTTGGATTGTGCAGAATTTTCTTTTCTTTTGCAAACCACTTGTCAGGGGAGTAGGTGTTCAGAGGTTTTGACGCAGTTTCAATAAATCGTACATGCTTTGTGTTGACTATTGACCCAGAAAAGGTGAGGATGCAATAAGACTGAATCTTGGGATTATATCCAATCATGTGTCCAATGTTGCCAGGCGGAAGAAGTTTGGAGCCTGGGGACTTGGGGAGTATAAGATATGATACGCAAGTTCCTAGTGAGTGAAAATAGGACAGGGGAAGCTTTTGATTCTTGGATTCCTTGTACAGAGTTGTTTTGCTCTTGTGAGTAGGGATCTGGTTGAGAGCCAGGGAGTTTGCAACGGCAACTTTGTGCCAAAGTTTTAATGGAATATTGGAGTCCTTCAGGGTGGCACAAATCAATTCAATGATTGTTCAATTGAATCTTTCCACCAGACCGCTGAGTTGAGGGGTGTAGGCATCAGCAAAGCTTTGTTGAATGAGATTTTCCTTGCAGAAGGAAGACATCTTGGAATTGAGAAACTTTGTTCCTCAATCTGAGTGAAGTATAAAGGGGTAGTAGCCTAGATGTTTTTCTTCCAAATTAACGGCTTCTGTCAGCTTGCTACTATTGCAGATCAAGCTGCAAAAGTAACAAAAATAACATAAAAATAATAATAACACAATTAACCTAAGAAGGAGTAGGAAAACCATAAATATTATTACAGAAATGGATTCTCCACCCAAAATTAGGTAGGGTCACTCCCTGACCCCACCCTTGAAATCCAACTCCTTACATTTTTAAATGATTAAGGAAAGAAAAACCAAAATACTACGGCTCCATTATTGAGCTTTTTGGCCAATTAAATATTTCGCACCCATTGTCACGTATAGGTTTCACACCTAAAATTCAGTCAGAATTGAGGTGTTGTATATATTTTAGGAGTTACGGGCGGAAATGTGTTTTGTCACAATTCCCGCACGCAGCTGCAGCAGCCAATGTACCCGCGCGTGGCTGAGATACAGCCCTGTCACTCTGTCGAGGTCGTGTACGCAGCGCCGGGCCTCTGAAAAGTAAGCAGCCGCGGGAATACGGGTTGACAGAGTGACATGCGGCCTGAGAGGCTCAGGTACCGCGTAAACATGCTACAACCTACACAGGAACATTCTACATATGTAATAAATGTTCCTGTGGATAGTAGACATTCTAAAAATACATAATATTATATAAAAATACATAAATAATCCTTATACGTATTTTTTATTTAATATAATTCCAAGTACCAAGAATGTCGAAAATAAGACAATGACAACTTCTAAAAATATATTAAAATACTTTGATATACTTTTATGAGAATTGCTAGACATCAATATCTTTGTGACATACTAAGTAAACTAATGATGTAAAAATATTACATGAATTCACATGAATTATATTTTTAAGTAATTATCTTAGTAAATCAACTGGAACTCGAAAATAAGGAGTAAAATCAATATTATGACTTTTACTCCAGTTATATAATACATAATGAGAATTTACCTGACATCAATATGTCTGTAGAAATGTCTATTTATATAATTTTTAAATAACTGGGAAAATTTACTAAGGATAATTAATTAAATAATACATAAATGGGAAAGATTAGTGTTATTCACACATCCTAATGTCTATTATAAATTGGAATAATTCCCATACCCTGAGGAATCAGATGCTACCCGTGCTATAGCACTAAGAACACATGACAGGCTACCCCTGGTTACCCTTCTAGCCTTAGTGTCCGTCCCTTTGAGCACCTAAAACCCTCAGAAGGACAATATTGGGACTCCAAAAGCTATAAATAAAGAGCTCTTTTGAGGATATTGATGGGCAGAGACCCAGTTATATTCATATCCAGACACATTCCCAAGGTAATCAAGTACTTATAAGAGATAAGTAAGTGATTTATGGTAAAGTCTGATCAATAATATCCGTCCTCAACCTCTTTTTATCAATTAACACTGCTGAACAACCTTATAACACCAGCATACAGGTTTAACCCATCAGTATACATCTCAAACAGATACCCAAAGGATTTAATAATATGCCAGTAAGTTTTATTTTCCTTTCTCTGTTGTTGTAGCTTGGCTACAAGGCCCTGCCACTCCACTGTGTATTTTATATACATATTATCTTTGGGTAAAATATCCTTTAAACTTAAGAACCCAAAGTAACCAGGACTACATGTTTTCATCCTGAAATCCCTGAAGAGAGGTGTTAAAGATCCCCAATATAATTTTGGCCCCTCTATATAAATATTTAATAATCAATTTATTCATATTGATTTAGCAAAATAAAAAATAACCAAACCACTTAACCTTTCAATCAGCTTAATCCAAATATTTTAAGGATTTTTGCTACATTTATTAAATAATATATTTATTATTTATTCTATCACCTCTGGTAGCTAAAGGATAGCAACGGTCTTGGCTTCCAGGAGGCTGACAGCTTCTATAAGGGTGTTGGGTATGAGATCCTTTCTGACAACAGAAATGAATGCAAGATACCGTGAGCACGCGTTGACAACAATTATCAGATAATTATGGCCCTTTATTGAGGTAGGGAGAGGTCCAATTTTTTCAAGATGCAGTTCTTGGAATACTCAATCAGCAGTGGAGGTTTGAGAGTGAAAGGATCCTCTGGTGATCTTTAGAACAGCACAGGATTCACAATTGGAGCCCTTATTTATGGGAAGACTTAACTTGTGTCAAATTTGGTGGTAGCTTACATGTACCAGGGACTTTTGAAGATTCTTGGCATAGGATAGGAGACACGTGACGGAAGAAAAAGGGAAAAACCTAAGGCAGGTAATGTGATTGTAATAGGCACCTTTCATTGCAAGTTCACCATTTTTAAACAGTGAAAAACAATTAGGTTGAAAATCAACAGTGTACTTGTCAACGAGAAGTTGTCTCAGAGACAGCAAATTGACAGACAGATTTGGGACTCGCAGAACATCTTTCAATCAAATCTTGCCGCGCTTGTGTTGGAGGAGGACTTCCCCCTTACCCTTTACTTCAATTCAAGTCCTGCCGCAGCTTGTGTTGATCATTCCTTCTGCTGTAGAGCATAGTTGCAAGAACATATCAGGATCAGCAATCATGTGATTGGAGGAGCATGAGTCCAGGACAAATTGCAAGGATCCAGGACGACGGGACAGATATAAGCAGCTAACATAGGTCTCAGAGTCCTGTTGAACTGGCTGAGTTGGTTTCTTGGGCAAAAGGTGGGGATAAAGCATCCACCATATGTGCTTGGGGTGATTAGCCATGCTATTTTGCTTCTTTGGCTTGCATTTGCCTGAGACCTCTGTGAATAGAGAGGCTAGTTGTTGAGGTCCCAAGGATGCACCATTGTTCATTCTGTGTTCATTCATATGAATCCTGAGATGATCAAGAACGGCATTGGGATTGATTCAAGATTGGACATTGGAATGAGTAATTTGCTGCTTGATATTCCTTATAGAGTCTGGAAGCTTTTCTAGGATCATATAGGTGAGGATGTTGATAGGAAGAACAATACAAATCTCATGAAGTTTGTTTACACCGGTCTTCACTTCAGTAATAAATGATTGGATGTTGTTTTTTTCAAAGGATATGGAGGAGAATTGACTGTACACCTTGGCTCAATTCTGTTGGAATCCTCCCATTCTTTTGTTCAATACTATCTGTATATACCTTTCTATTATCCACCCTCTTTCATTACTACAATGACACTCATTATAATTCAAGACAATCATCACCCACCATTATTCAACAACTGCTACCAATCCATTTCATCACCATCATCATCACCATCACCATCACCATCACCATCACCATCACCATCACCATCACCATCACCATCACCATCACCATCACCATCACCATCACCATCACCATCACCATCACCATCACCATCACCATCACCATCACCATCACCATCACCATCACCATCATTAGCTTTACCATTACCATTACCCTGATCTATCATCATTATCATCATATCATCCTCCCCATCATGCTAGGCAGCTATGCCTGAGGTCCTTGTTGCTCCTCTTAAAATAGTAATATCATTCCCCCCATATCATGCTAGGCAACTATGCCTGAGGTCCTAGTTGCTCCTCTTAAAATAGGCTTTCATTCCCCATCTCATATGCTGACAAGGTGGTGTCTTTTCATCCTTTCTCAAATCTCATATCTCTCATTCTCATGTTCTTTTCTCATATTCTCATGAATCTCTGAAATGTTGATTGGTCTAAAATTGGTTCCTAAATTTGTCAGTTAAGGTGGTGTGTTGTCTTTTTCTGTTCATATTCTGTAACTAACAAATTTAGTTACCTTTATCTCCAGATTACTTTTTCCATTAAATAACTACTCATGTCTCAGGCCCCCTCTGGGGCTCTCTAGTTGTCACTAACCTGCTGTCTTAGGCCCCTTTTGGGGGTTCTCTAGTTGTCCATAAATACTGGTCCTTCCCTTGGACCATGAATGCAAAACCATCTGATTACCAGACAACTAAACCTGAGTGCCCCTTCCTCCTCTTCAGATCAGTTCCTCTTGACTATACAAGAATTATCCCCTCTCTATTGGCTCTTGGTAGCCTTATTATTCCTCCTCATCAGGCTCCTCCATAGCCTACCATTACCGTTTCATCCCTCATGGCAATATAGTCATTCTTCACTGATTCTTCAAATTCATGGGTTGAGAAGACACAAAGTGTTTGAGGATGGCCTTCCAGATTTCTTTAGCACTTTCCTTGTTTTGGACAGTGATTAGGTTAGTGTGCACTAAGGAAAATAGCTTGGAGATGAGGATCCAGGTTAGAATGGGGTTGTCATTCAGTGAAATACTCTCAGAATCTGATCCAATGGAATCTTTGAGCTGGGCCAGATTCAATAGGGTGTTGATCCAAGTTCTCCAGATGGTGAAGTTGTCCTCAGTGATAAAGGGAATGGCTTCAATTGTGGTTTTGAGGATGGTCGGATTTATGTTGTCCATGATGATTGGAATCCGGATCTGGTTGTGGTGATCTGGGGTTGGCAAGGCGGCGCAATTTGACTGTTAATTGTGATAGAGTTTGATTCTGAAATTTTTCTTAAAACATCAAAAACCAGACTGAAAGCAGAAGGAATTAACAACTTGAAACAATATGAGAGAGAAAGGAAAACAGAAAGGAACCTACCCCAGATGACAAGGGACTCAAGGTGACACAACTTGAATTAGAAGACCATGAGAAGAAGGGACAAGAAGAGCCAGCAGCTAGCATAACAGTTTAATGAGAAAAAAAATGAGATAACAGAGACACACACAACAATGCTTTTATCACCAAATGAGAACAATCAGGCAGAAGAAGACGGTTGGCAAGGATTGAAGAAGGACTCAGGGTTGATGAGCTGAGTGGCCTTGAGGGAGCGGAGACAATCGGTCTTGGAGGTCCAGTATGCGTGAGATGGCGAGTTATAAGGACAATCTTGTTAGGAGAAGAGATTTTAGGAATTGGGCCAGAATTGTCAGAGGAGAACAAAGAGGTCAGTCAGTAGAAGCAATATGAACAGAGACACAGTGGAAGGAAGAAAAGACAAGAATGAAGTGTTTTCAGCGGTGGATAGACAGACAATGTCAGACTATGAGATGGAAAACCCTAGAGAGAGAGGCAGAATTTCAACAGGCAGGGCCTTTTACCCAGGATGCCACAACAGAAAAATGATAATAAGACTCATTGTTATATTATTAAATCCTTTAGGTACCTTTTTGGGATGTGAAGTGATGGGGTTAACCTATTACTGGGGTTAAAAAGGTTATTCAACAGTTTAAATTGATAAAAGGGTTGGGGATGGATATTATTAATCATAATAAAGCCATAAATCACTTCCTTATCTCTTATAAGTATTTTATTACCTTGGCATGGATTCTGGATCTAAAAATAACTGGGTCTCTGGGTATCAATATTTTCAGAAGAGCTGTATATTTATAGCTTTTTGAGTCCCAGTTCTATCCTTCTGAGGGATACAGGGGCTCAAAGGGATTGTTTCTAAGGCTATCAGGGTAAAATGTGGTAGCCTCTCACGTGTCATTGTTTCTGTAGCAAGGGTAACTTCTAATTCCACAGGGTATGGGTTATTATTCTACCTTTTGATTGATGTTTAGACTTGTGAATAACACTAATTTATCGACATGATCATCATTTAATTAATTACCCTGAGTGAATTCTCCCAGGATGTTAAGAATTTTTCTTAGTAGAAATTCCTACGGTTAATCTGATTTCAAGTGGGTTCTCATTATGTATTAGCTGATGGGATTAAAATCATGATATTGATTTTACTCCTTATTTTCAAAATTCTGTTGATTTAGTCAAAATAACTAATTAAAAATATAATCTATGGGAATATATTTAATTTTTTTACATTATGAGTTTTCTTAGTATGTCACGGACATACGGATGTCTTGAATTTCTCACAATGTATATTTAGAGTGTTTTAAGATATTTTATAAAATTTTAGTTATCTTATTTTTTGAAATATTTTGTATTTTTATGACATATTTGGTATTTTTATTATATTTTATAAAAAATATGTAGAAAATTTATTTAAGTATTTTTATATAAATTTATGTATTTTTAGACTATCTACTATCCACAGGGACATTTCTTACGTATTTAGTATGTCCATGTCTTATTTGTAGGACTTTTACATGGTACCTGGGGTTCTCAAACTGTCTATCAATCTTTCATTCCGTAGTCCTGCAGCTGCATACCTGTAAGATGCCCGTGGCTGCGTACACGGCTTTTCAGGGTATGCGGACAGGGTGGCAGTGCTGCTGCTCACCCACGCGCGGATGTGTTGGTTGTCACGGCTGCGTGCGGGAATTGTTACAAATCACATTTCTGCCCATAACTCCTCTAAATCACAGAATTCTTGGATTCTGACACAAAATTCACTATGAAACCCATGCGTGGGGTTTCATGAAAAATATTGAAATGGCCAAAATCCCAAGGCTGCTTTCTTTCCAAATTTTCATAATTTTTTTAAAAATATAATCAGTAGGAATTTAAGATAGGTGTCAGTCAGTGACCCTACCTTAAATTTTATTTAGAATCATAATTTTAAATGATATTTTTGATATCATTTCTCCTTTGATAAAATTTTTAGTTATTTATGTTTTTTTGTTACTTTTGCAGCTTGCTCTGCAATAGTAGCAAGCTGACATTCCCCCACTCCAATATATGGTCAAATCTGAAAAATAAATCTGGAGTTGTTGGGAAAAATTAATTCCAAATTTATTTCAGTTCCTTTTAGTGGCTCTTTTGTTTCAAAGATTTATTGGTCCATCAGGTATATTACTCTGGTAACAATTCATCTTTGTCTGCAGATTCTCCTTTTTATCTTACTCTGTATAGTCTAAAATCTTTACCTTTCACTCTCTCTTTGTTGTCTCTCAATATCCTTCCAACTTTCCCTTTTTCTTTCACGGGGTCAGTTTCTATTGGGATTATTACTGGAGGGAGGTTGCTACCTTCTTATGGTTGAAAATGCTTTACTAAGCTAACAGGGAATACTGGGTGCTTTCTTGAAAATTCTACACTCAAGAATACTTCCACAGAATTCTTGCCATGCATTTTCTTGATAACAAATGGCCTTAGAAAAGCTGTTTTCAGCTTTCTGTTCCCTGCTAAATTGTTGAAGTTGGCATTAGATATCAAGATCTTATCTCCTATGTTAAAGTCAAATTCTCTGCGTGATTTATCCCATCTTTGTTTTTTGTATTCCACTACTTCTTCTACACATTTTTCAGCATGATTATTTCCAGGTCTATCATTTTCTTAAAGTCAAAAGATGTTGGGTGGATGGTGGCCAAGTTCTGGTTCAGGTTATTCCTGGGGAGTTTTGGAATCCATCCTCTTTCTATTATGTAAGAGGTTTATTTGGTAGTAGAGTGTTTACTGCTATTATAAGCCATCTCCACGGCTGGGAGTAAGCTTACCCAGTCATGGAAATATCCACCTAATTTTTGTACTCTAGACCAAAGCTAAAAACCTTCTTAACATATCTTCCAGGGTCTGTATCATCCTTTCAGATAATCCATCAGTCTGGGGATGGTATGCTGTAGAAAAGGCTAAAGTGGTACCCAGTATATCATGTAGATTCCTCCAGAATTCAGAAATGAATTGGGTGTCTCTGTCACTGATTATAATCTTATGTATACCTACATCAGCTATAATCCTGTTCCAAAATAACAAATCCACATCCATAGCATTGTCTTTTTTGTGGTTAGGTAAGAACTTTGACTTCTTAGATTATCTGTCTACTATAACTAGGACAGAGTTAT
Source organism: Puccinia polysora (assembly GCA_025617555.3). NCBI lineage: Eukaryota > Fungi > Basidiomycota > Pucciniomycetes > Pucciniales > Pucciniaceae > Puccinia > Puccinia polysora. The sequence continues at coordinate 14,550,019 of CM062618.1, forward strand.
GCGAGTTCCTACCTCCAGGAAGGAGACCTGTGACAAAATCCAGATTAATGATTTCCCACCTAGTTTTGGGTTCAGAAATATTTTGTAGGAGTCCAAACCTTTTGCCAGTAGTTTTATTAGATTTTTGGCAAGTTTCACAGCTAGAAACATACATAATATTAATCTCTTTCCAATCTATCCACCAAGCAGTCTACTTCACTTTCTCAAAGGTCCTTTCAGTGGATAGATGCCCTGATGAACAGTTGTCATGGCATTCCTGATGTATGTGTTGTATATGCTCCTTGTTGCTCAGTATCAACACACTGAAATGTTAGTGTCTGTAGTATAGGAGACCATCCCAAAAAATGAACCTCCCTGCTTTATATGGTTTGAGCAATGAGGCTGGTAAACTGTTTATTGGGGCTACTTCTGGGGGTTCACATTCCATATTGGTCATCAGCAGCTTTAGGTCAGAGGAATAGTTCTCTCTAAATAGATTAAATAAAGAAGTATTTAATTCACATAGGTGGATCCCCATATTTGGAGAATCTGATGTAAAAAGATTGATTTTTAAGATAGGAAAGATATGCTGATCCTCAGGGTCATATGCTGTATTTCTAGGGTCATAGTCAAAGCATTCCTACTTAAATTGTCATTATTTTGGTTTTTAGATCCAGTTTTATGCACTATAGTCATCTGGCCTCTACACTGTTTTATAGCAATTTGCCACCTTAGAATATGTCTACTGGGAGTCTTCATTTTCATGAGAGTTCTTACATCATTACAATCCATAATTAACTTGAAGGTGTTGCCTTCTAAGTAATACTGCAACTTTTCTAGAGCCCATACTCACACCAATCATTCAGTCTGACCAGCTTCATATCTTTTCTCAGTGTATTTGATCTGTCTAGATATAAAAAGTACTAGTTTTGTCACTGGTTTGTCTTCTTCTATTCTTTCTTGGTGCAAGGCAGCTCCTAACCATTCTATAAAAGCTTAAATGTACAGCTTAAACGTTTTACATTAGTCTGCTTGGATTAGTAGAGGATTGGAGGTCATAGCTATGTTCATTTCTTCATATTTTTTCAACATCTCATGTTTCATTTCAAAAAGAGTTTTATTGTTGCATATTTCATACAGACTTTTAGTTAGCATAGAAAACTTTGGGATTTATTGTCTTTCTGGAGGTTTGAGTTAGATTCCCCGGTGAGATGGTTGAAGAGGATGGTATGAAGTCTTTGTAAAATCAAGAGGAACGGATCTAGGGATTCAAGAGAGGGGTAATCCAGTTCAAAGTAAGACATAATACATGATGGATTTCACTTGTCAACCTTCAGACTTAAATGGACTAAGTACATCAGAAGCTGACAAGTGGTTGAAAGGAAAGGATAAAAATGAATAGAATATGTTTGAAGAACAGGTAGGATAGTCACAAGAGGAAATGTTTGACAAGGACAGAGTGTCACAGGAAAGTCACTCACTTCAACTACACTCAACATGTCTGAGATAAAAAAGGCATCTGGGATTAAAGATAAAGAACCCACTAGGACAGTGACTACTCAGCACGGTAAAGAAAGATCACTAGACTATAAAACTCAAGGAGATTATGATGACCTACTTAGATTTAGGATGAAGATGTCACTAGATCTATAACTAACCAGTATGGAATAAAGAAAACACTAGACTTAAACACTCAAGAGGTGATAATAAATTGAACAATAGAAAGATTTTAGAAAAGAATGCACACAAATATAAGGCAAAATAGATCACAAGACAATCATTCTAACAGTCTTTAGTAACTGCAAGAACTAATAAATGATAGAAACTCTGTTTGATTCTGAGGAATGGGTCTGTTCACTATAGCAGCTATCTTATTCTGGTCAGCTGCTAGAGAAAGACCAGAGACTATATGCCCCAGACCTTTCAGTTCTCCATGTCCAAATTTGAATTTCCTCATGGATACCTTTAATCATTCTTTGGAAATAGTTTCAAGGTATAATCTTAATTGATTTATATGGGTATCCCAATCATTAGAATATATGATGACATCATCTACGTAAACCATCATGCATCCTTGTCCAATGTAAGTACCTAGAACTGTATCCATTGTTCTATGGACGTGTGATGGGGCATTCTTTATACCAAAGGGCATCCTGAGATACTCATATATTCCTAAATGGCAGGTTTCTCTCATAAACTTCCTACTTTCAGGGCTTCTAGGTATATGGTGGAAACCTGTAAGCATATCTGTAGTAGTGATGTATTTAGCTCTACACAGGTTATGCAGAGCATGATCAATCTGGGGGATGGGATAATAGTCTTCCTGAGTATAGTTATTCAGCATTCTGAAGTCTCCTACCATTCTTGACTTATCATTATGCCAAGCTATGATTACAGGGGTAGTCACATCTACTTGTTCAGTATGCCCAACCTTCCTCTATACTTTTAGGTTTATAAGTTCTTGGATTTGTTACTCAAGAGCTATACTAGATTTAGGACTTCAGGGATAAGCTGGTATTCTTAGGTTAGGAGGATAAGGATGCTCAATAGTCAAGGTCAATACCATGTCATGTAATTTGATATCACCAATGGGATGATCTCTAGTACGCAAAGAATTTGTATTCTCAAAACAGACTTTAACTATATCTTTCTTCTGTTTTTCAGAAAGCTTCTCATTTAGAGAAGCTTGAGAGAAGTATTTTTTTTTGAATTATTTTAAGTGCTTCTGATAAGTAGAGGAGGGGAAGTTAATTTGGATAGTGCATATGTTAAACTTCTTGTCCCCATTACCACCCACAGTGAAATAAGTTCCTTTCCTTTGGAACACATATTTGCAATATAGACATAGAGCATCGTTTTCTATTATCAGGTGGGAACATAATCCATTGAGCAATACCAAAAATTCCACTTGAATCCTAAAAGATAATTTAGTATGGGGAAGTATGATAGGAGCAGTCCATACTCCAATAGCATGCATAGTGGAGCTGCAAGAGCTAAACTTAGCCATTGAGACAGGAAGAAGGTGGTCTTTCCATTTGGGATTCTATTTGTTCAAGAATTCAGTGCAAACACATGAAAAGAAATCCTGAATTTCAAGTAATAACCTTATAGGTATTTCTTTATACAATCCTGTTGCAGAAAAATTTTGCCCAGTAGTATAACTCTCAGCCCTCACAGGCTTAATTGTTAGTTTTTTAAAATCAGTGACATGTCTAGGATTTATGGAAGGGTACCATTGTTGGGGCAAACTAGAGTCACCAAGGATGTTATTGATTTCTATAGAAGTGCCTATATCTCCTTATATTACATTGATAGGGTTAGTCAGGATCAATTCACATTCAGACAGTAATCCTTCAGTATCAGCTGTTTTTTCATAGTTCTGGTTCCCTTCAATCTCAGGCTCTCCTTCCATTACGGCTATGTACCTCTTTGTTAATGGGAAGTCTTGTCTCATATGCCCTATTTTGTTACAGTTCCAAAAAGTTCCAGGTATTCTTTCTTTATCCTTTTTATCATGAGATTTCTTATTGTCAGGGATATTTATCAGAGGAAGTTGTTCCCTGGTTTTGTTAAGATTTAAGCTATGTCTGGGTCTAGAAGGAGCCTTATTGTGTAACCCATTCATATCTATTACTTCCTTCAATTCATTGATTAGAGTTGGTAAGTCAGCATCCATACTCATTCTGCATCTCACACTATGGTTAAGGTTTCCAGGGCACAGGTTGAGAAGTCTTTCATTCACTTCTTCTTTAAAAGCTTCTGGATAGAAGCAGTCTAGTCTCCTCTTCTGTTCTAAGCACCATTTGTGAGGCTGATCCTTGGAGGGGTTAAATGAGGAATTTTCCAAATTTTTCATCATTTTCATTTTCCACATCCTAGAACCAACTTGTTCTTTAATTAAGAGTGTGCAGGAAATCCAGGGTAAGGATTCTACTTCTTGTCTTTTACTAATAAACCAATCTAATGCTACTCCCTCAAAGAGTCTGGGCAGCCTGACTACGGCTATGGCTTCTGAAGTTCATAGAAATTTATGGTATAGTCAATAAAATTGATGAAATTTATATGGTTGTATTCTCCTTCACCAGAGAACTTAGGCCATTCAGAGATAGGGGTTAAAAATTGAGCGCTTTTTCCATTTCAGGAGTAGGAATATGCCAGAAAGTTTCACTCCTATGCATTCTTATAAGGGGTGGTGCATAAGTGGTGGTTGTTTGTCTGGGAGGTTTTGGTTCCTCTGTGGTACTCCCCAAGGAGTTGGCCAGACGGACCTTTAAGCTTCTAAGATCATTCTTGATCAGATTAAGTTTCAAATCCAATTTCTTATTAAGAAGATCTAATTTCTCACTAAGGGGAATAATTTATTTGTTAGTAGTATTCATTAATTATTCTTTAAAAGGCTGAAAGTACATTAAAAAATTTTGTTGGATACTTGATAACATATTATCAATAGTTTGAGTCTGACTGGTTTTACCTTGTTTTATTGTTTCCAATAATTGTTCTGTATGTTCCTTAATATCTTCTATCCCTACAGCTTTTGATTGGTTACTAATTTATTTGGCCACTACTTAGGTAAACTTATCCAATTGTGTGTAAATACCATACAAATGTCCACAAGCAATTTTGGAATTATGAGGAATATCATTAGAAAAGGAAGTAATTACATCCAAGTTTGGTTTAAAAAAGACACTAGGTTCAGAATTAGAAGCTAATTGTGGTTCACATTTTTCCCCCTTTGAGCTAAGGATATTATCTGATCCCAATCCTTCTTTCCCTTTGGCTTTGCATGGGAAGAAGATCTCTTCTTTCTGGATTCTTTACCTTTCCGTTGGGCTAATTGATTGCAAGGATTCCACTTTTCTGCGTAGGATTCTACCTCTTTCCTTGGGATCATTTTCTGAAGAGCTATCTGGGTACCATTTTCCTGGGATATCATCTTTTTCATAGATACTACATCCCCCTTGGCTTGAGCTTGTTTGAATTCTTCCCAATATTTCATGTGCTCTTTGCCTAAGTCTTGGATCCTGGCTTACTTGGCCAGATTCCACTGGGGTGGCTGAAGGGAACCTCCTTTAGAAGCAGGGAGGCTTGATTTTACTACCTTCTCTCGCTCTGGGTTGGGGAGGGCAACAGTACTTGGGGCTTTTCCTTGTCCACCAACATTTCATTCATGGGTTTCAGCCCCCTCATTGTTGTCATTATTTGTTGCCTAACGGTTACTGAGGCTCCTGGCAAAGATCCATAGGAAGGAACTCTTCCTGAGGCCCTTTTATTACATCTATTCATGTTCAATACAATATTTATAAATATTTTTCTAAAGAAGAATCCCTAATAATAAGTTTATTAAAACTTACCTAAGTTGATATTTACAGGTACTAAAACTTTTTTAGGATTATACTGGTCCTTAATAGGTAATCCTACGTGGACTTGGTGTGTTACAATGAGATCTTCTCCAGTCCAGTCATTTGTTTCAGGGAGTCCAGAAATATCTGGAACCTCTTGATCCAATAGATCAAATTCAGTGGCAGTGGTTTATGGGATAGGAGGGTTCACTTATAGTGTTAGAAATATATTTTATTTGTTAATGAAACATATTAAAATTATTTTAATAAAATAATTTTGCAATATATATTTTTTGCTTACTTTTATATTTTTAGAATTAATTTTTACGTTATTTTTTTCAAGCTTCATTTTGTCTTAATAGAGCTTGAAAGTTGATACACCTCTCAGGATCTTCTTTTTCAAGGATTTTATGTAATTTTTTACGGAAAGAAGAGACTTTATGTTTTTCAGCTTGAGTTACAACATCCCAACCAGTTGTTTTATGATTTTGAATATATTATTCTTTTCTTATTTTTAAAAGGTTTAAGTAATATATTATGAATTCTGTATTGGTGTTAAAATTCACTGCAAAAGAAATTAATGATAAATCATGCTTGAAAAATTCAGACAAATTATGTATGATTAATTTTTTGTTAAATGTCTTGTCCAAGGTATCTAATATAAAATAATGGAATATTTCCTGGCCAGACCCCAAATTTTCTGCCTCCTGGATTCCAATACCCTTGCTATCCTTTGGCTACCAGAGGTGATAGAATGAATAATAAATATATAATTCCTTAAATATTTTGATAAAGCTATTGCAAGGTTGAGTGGTTTGGTTATGATTTAATGTAATTAATCAATATTAACAAATTGATTATGAAAAATTTCATAGTGGGGCCACAATAATATTGGGCATCTTGATCACCTCTGTTCAGGGAGTTCACTTTGAAAACATGTATACCTTGTTGCTTTGGAACCTTTAATTTATATTCTTAAAGGAGATATTGCCCAAAGAAAACATGTATATAAGATATATGGTGGATTGGCAGGGCCTTGCACCCAGGATTCCACGACAGAAAAAGGATAATAAGACTCACTTTTATATTATTAAATCCTTTAGGTACCTGTTTGGGATGTGCGGTGATGGGTTAAACCTATTACTGGGGCTAAAAAGGTTGTTCAGCAGTTTAAATTGATAAAAAGGGTTGGGGATGGATATTATTAATCAGAATAAAGCCATAAATCACTTACCTATCACTTATAAGTATTTGATTACCTTGGAACGGTGTCTGGATGTAAATATAACTGGTTCTCTGGGTATCAATATCCTCATAAGAGCACTATATTTATAGCTTTTTGAGTCCCAATTCTGTCCTTCTGAGGGATAAGGGGGCTCAAAGGGATTGGTGCTAAGGCTAGCAGGGTAAAAATTTGTAGCCTGTCACGTGTTCTTGGTTCTGTAGCACGGGTAACCTCTCATTCCACAGGGTATTGGAATTATTCTACGCTTTTATTGATGTTTGGACATGTGAATAACACTAATCTATCCACATGATTATTATTTGATTAATTATACTTAGTAAATATTCCCATGATTTTAATAATTTTTCGAAGTATAAAATCCTTTGAGTAATCCTATTTCAAGTGTGTTCTCATTATGCATTAGCTGATGGGAGTAAAATCATCATATTGATTTTACTCCTTTTTTTCGAAATTCTGTTGATTTACTCAAAATAAATAATTAAAAATATAAGCTATGAGAATTCATGTAATATTTATGGATAATCAGTTTCCTTATTATGTTGCGGAAATAATGATGTATTAAAATTTTAACAATTGTATATTCAAAGCATTTTTAGATATTTTACAAATAGTAGTTATCTTATTTTGACATATTTTTCATTTTTTATTATATTTTATAAAAAATACATAGAAAGTTTATTTTAGTATTTTTATATAATTTTATGTATTTTTAGATTATCCATTATACACAGGGACATTTACTACATATGTAGTATGTCCCCGTCTAGGTTATAGCACCCTTTCATGGTACCTAGGCTTCTTGGAACGCCTGTCACTCTGTCAGCCCGTAGTCCTGCCGCTGCGTACTTGTCAGATGCCCGGGGATGCGTACATGGCTTTTCAGGGTATGCTGAAAGGGTGGCAGTTCTGCTGCTCAGCCGCGCGCCAATGTGTTGGTTGCCGGGGCTGCATGCTGGAATTGTGACAAATCACATTTCCGCCTGTATCTCCTCTAAATCACAGAATTCTTGTATTCTGTCACAAAATTCACTGTGAAACCTATATATTGGGTTTCATGTGAAATATTGAAATTTCCAAAATCCCAAGGCTGTTTCTCTTTCCAAATATTCATAATTCATTTAAAAATATAAGCAGTAGAAATTTGAGGTAGGTGTCAGTCAGTGACCCTTCCTTTAATCTTTATTTAGATTCAGAATTTGAAACAATATTTCTTACATTATTTCTCCTTTAATACTATCTCTATTTATTTGTTTTATTCAAGTTATTTTGTTACTTTTACAGCTTGCTCTGCAATAGTATCAAGCTGAAACAAGTGTCTTCTGCTGTTTGACATCTTCAGTAGTTTTTCTGTTACATGGATTAGCTCCATCAACTTCTGTAATTGAAAGGACTACTTTGGTGGGGATGTTCTTGTCTAGTAGAGTGGCTTCTATTGCATCTTGGTTCTTGAAGAATTTTACATTTTTAGTTTTGACTAGTTTACCAGATTTTGCCTAAATCTTGTAGGAGTGGAACCAAGGATTTTATCCAATGAAGCCTCCCTCTTCACCCTTTTCCTCCAGATTTAACCTTATCCTTTTTTCCTTCAGCAGATAAATCACCTTTTAACCCATTGGCTTGAGATAGATAATTGACAGCTAGTTTTTTCTTGTGCAGAATTTCCCAAGAAGTGCTTTTTGCCTTTTCTGACGGTATCTGATTCAGGGCCAGGCAAAAGCTTTGAATAACAACATGCAAGTAATTCTTTGGAATGTTGGTCAAGCTGAAGATAGATCATAAACACTCCATGATTGTACAGTTGGCTTACTCTGCCTTTCAATTATGCTGAGAGTGATAAGATTCAATTATTAAATGGTTTATCAACTTAGCTCCGAAGAATGACTTGAGAGATTCATTTACAAACTATCCCCCACCGTCTGAAACAACCTCAATAGGTTATTTACCTTGCTTCTTTGCTTTTTTCTCAATAACAAAATTGATGGTTTCCGCTGCTGCATCCTTTGAAAGGAGAGGAAATTCTGAGAGATACGCAGATTTATCGTCTACTATGGTGAGAAAATACCAAATTCCTCCTTTGCTGAAAGGATTGAGGGGTCCCATCAGGTCAAGGTGAAGTCGGTCAAATACTTCAGCAGCTGGGACTTGATTCTTATTGAAAGGAGTTTTGTTTATTTTGCTCTTTTTCCAAGCAAGAAATTTAAAGAGGCTTTCTGAGTGCTTCCTGATTGAGAATCTCAGATAATTCTCCATTTGGTCTAAGCTAGCATGAACTAGCTTGAGATGATGATCCTGAAGTTTGGTTTGAGTCAAAAAGCAAGAAGAATCATGATTCACTGAAGTGGCTGGCAGGGATGAAATGTCCAATTTAGCTGACTTATTGCAAAGGATCATGAGAAGATTATTCTCAATGATGCCGGTTAAAACTTGAGCTCCAGAAAAATGGAGAGAGAAGACTGGAAGTTCCAATATTAAATTAACTTTAAGACTGTATCCTTTCAAGAGAAGAGCTCCGAGCAAAACAAGGTTGACAGTTGCTCCAGGGACCCATGCTGCATTCTCAAGGTATATAGTTTTGCCATTGCAATATAGCTCTGCAGTCCCAATTCCTTGAATAGCCAACCCCCTTCCCTTCTTGCCAGTCTTGATGGATCCTTTCCTGGTCTCCTTGGTCAGAGATACAAATGATCTTTGGTTGTGAAAAATCTTGATAGAGCATCCACTGTCCAGGATAAATTGATTTTAATGAAGGTTATCAAGGTGATTTAATGCACAGAAGAAAGAATAATGATGAGATTCAGGTTGGTGCTTCTTCTTGTTATTGCCTCTTTCCTTTCTGGGAGGATGCTCAGGTCTTAACTCTGTAAATTCAGCACAGAAAGAGGAAGGAAATGGGATTTAACTGAGGTATTATGTTGTTTCTTTTTGCATTTTGGGAGCTCAGACTCTTTTTGTTGTTCACATGATACATGGCGGCATTGGTATTGGTAGTTCCAGCAGCCTTTGATTGGACCAAATGATTAGGTACCAGCGTTACAGACAGGTCGCTGCCAGAGTGCATAATCTGCGATCTTATAGACTTAAGAGACTTGGGTAACTTGAAGGGAATGAGATAACTTAGTATATTTCTTGGTAATTCAATTCCACCTTTGTCTAGCTTTCCCAAATGCGCTTTTAAAGATGTGACAAACCCATCATTGTCATTCTGATCAAAAACTAGGTACAGGAATTTAAAGAACATCCTGGCTCAATTTGCAGCATGACTAGGAGCAAAGTGGTTTTTAGTCACCAGCCAAATATGCTTGGCCAAATCTTCATTCTCCTGTGTGATAATTTTGGTGTGAGTTCTGGGTTCCATTCTTGACATCAGGTAGCCATCCATCTTTTAAACGTGGGATTTTCAACATAAGGATCCTTGGAGTTGACAAATCCAGGATTTCACACATTTTAAAAAGTCGCTCCATCTTCTTTCTCCAGATCAAATTATTTGTTTCTGAAAGAAGAGGAGTGGAATACATCAAGGATTTGAGTGAAAGTGCCTTAAAATTGCCTTCTACTCCCAATCCAGGTGAAGCGGTTTTTCTTGCTGCATTGGTTGAGCCTGATTGATCCACTTTTTGGCTTTTAACTGTGTAAAAGGAAATAAGAGTTGATAAACCTGGACCAGGCTCTTTATATTCCAATGGTTAGTTGAGTGAACAGACAACATCCAGTAAAGAATAGAAAAAATGAAAGATCATGAGAAAAAACATATATGAAACCTCTACAGGCTAGGTGATGGCCTTGAGAAGACTAAGTAGATTATTCAAGACACTGTTGAGCAATAGACCAATCCTCCCAGGAAGACTTGATGACTGTAGGGAAACAAGAATTTCAGCTCCTGAGGTTGAGTTGACAAGTGTGTTGAAAACTACCATAAATCTGTGGTCAATGGTGATCACGTTGAAAAGTTCAAGAAGTTGAGCTTTGACAAATCCTACCAAGTTGAGCCAATTGTGTGATGTCAAGATGAGCTGGTGTGGTTGCCTTGGCTTTGTGACGAGTTCAAACAGGGTGCAATGAGACAATGAGATGGATAGAATCAAAAATGAAAGAGAGATTGGGGCCAAAGTTGAAAGATGTATTTCAGATAGTCTAGAAAGCTTTTCAAGTAGGTGACAGGCACGTGTGACAGGCTACTGTATCTTCTCAGCCCACGCACAGTTGAATTAATATTAGAATAATGGATGAGATACACACAAATATCAACAGTTTTTACATTTGATTGTATTTTTGGAGGCCTATGATACATCAAAAATTCTGAAAATAATATTCAAAAACCCTTCAATAGCTTTTTTGAATTTTGAAAAGATTTGAAGGCCAACAAAAAATAATCAAAAAAGCAAAAAAAAGTATCCAAAAGTCTAATGAGAAAATTGAATTTTTTGAATTTTTTGCTTTTTTTTAAGGAATTTTTTAAGATAATATAATAGATAAAAAAAAATCTGAAACAGATATTGTAATTCTCTTTGAATTTTGGGTTTGAATTTTTGATAGCTTGAATCACTAAAAAAAACAGAAAAAAAAATGAAATCATAAGGAAAATAACGGGATGCCAATGTCCAATGTGAAATTTGAATTTTTTGAATTTTTGGGTTTTTTATGGAATTTTTCAAGGTAAAAGGATACATCCAACATATCTGCAAGAAAAAGTTTAAAGCTCTTTAAATTTTTTTTAAATAATTTTTAGCTGAAATAACCAAAAAAACTAATTAAAATAGCTAAAATAAGGATTCAAAAACCCATGGAAAAATTGGTTTTTCTGGAATTCTTCAATCTTTTGATTCCATTTTTAGAGGGGTTCTAATGCCTCCAAAATTACCAAATTTATGTTTGGGGGTTTACAAACCCCCGAAAATGGACTGCAGCTTCAGAAATTAAAAAAAATAAATTCTTGAAAGTACTGTGAAATAAAGTATCTGTCTGTGTGGCAGCAGAGGCGCGCAACAGCGGGTAGATGTAAAATTCCATAAAGTGATTAATGATTTGGGACGTGAGAAAATCAATGAAATATTATTATTATTATTATTTAAGGATAAGAATTGTTTTAACAGATAGGAAGGAAAGCAAGTGATTGAAGGCACATGAATGAGAGTATAGGAAGTAATAAATTATTGGACATAATCTGAAAAGATGTGAAATCGGAAGACAAGATGAAACTGAAGGAAATAAAAGTGCATTGGATGGAATGGGATGAAATGGAATTGAAGGATGTATTGCTATTGGATGGAATTGGATCATTCTTGGCAAATTTTGTAAGGGTAGCTTTCATGGAAGTCTTGGACCAGGTTGGGAGACTTGCAAAGTTGATTTGATGGTACCAACAAGGTGTGATCTTTGTTTGAATGGAAGCCAGTCAATTTGAAAAGGTATTGAAGTTTTCCTTTGCATAAACTTTATAGAAGAATATGGATTACTTCCCACTCTAACATATGTAGAATTTTTACATGTTGTGCAGGGGAATTAGTCTTGCCCAGGTATAGGACTCAATCTGTCTCTAGGAGATACACATGAAAGAACAGGTGGACTCTTTCCATTTTGCAGGTAACAAAAGTTTAAATGTGTTAGGGGAGATGAATGATTTAAGTTTGAAGGGTACAAGCTTCTTTTCACACAGTTTTTGGGTTGGTAAATTACTGCAAATGTTGCAAGCTTTTGGCCATACCTGATCTCCTACTGCAAAGTTTTTTGCCATAGTGAAAAGATGGTCTGCTTCTTCCTTATAAAGTTTTTTTTTCTTTGAGTTTGGTTCAAACATTTGATTGAAGGCATTGAATAGGGGTAAGGTAGTTTTTAGGTTGTTGAGAATTTGATATTTTAATTGATTCAAAAGTTTTTTTCTTCCTCTTCCATAGATAGTCTGAAAGGGAGACCCTTTGGTGGAGTAATTAGTGGAGTTGTTGTAGTCAATTTCGATTATGGAAGCCATCTAGACCAGTCATCCGCTTGATAGTAGATGTACATTTTCAGATACTGTTCAAAGATCTGATTGAAATTCTCATTTTTTTGAAATTTTTTGGGGTTTTAATTAGCCTTTGATAAATTTCAAATAATCTTCAAATGCTGGAAGAGAGAAATTTAAAATGTAGATACAAAAAAAGATCCACAAAACTGAGCATGTTATTCGGGAGGCCATGCTTCAAGAGGAAATTCTTCATGAAGAGAATAGGTAGGTATTCCAAAGAGGTGGTCACAGTACTTCAAAGAAATAAAGCCATCTTTGAGAAGCAATCTACTAAAACTCAAATAGAATCATAACCACTAGAAATAGCTAAATGAGAAACAAAATAAATCAACAGAAAGCCCCAAGGATTAGGCGGTATCAGAAGCTTCTGGAGCATACCATACTTTGGATTATTCAAGGAGTTTTCAAAATTGCAATTATAGCATGCACTAACATAATCTTTTTCTTGTTTGGTCATACCAGGCCATTGGAATTTTCATGCAAGTAACTGGTAGGTTTTATTCCAAACATAATGAACACAAAGTGGATTTTTGTGCCAAAACTTGAAAACATCTCAATAAATGCAAGGACTTTTTGGTACTACCATACAATTATCATAAACTAAAGAACCATTTTTTCCAATACCGTAATTGCTTGTTGATTATGTTGCAATTTTCCCAAGCTTTTTAAAGTTGGGGTTGTTGAGTTGGGCTTGTCAAAGTTTGTATGATTTATCTCAAATTTTGTGATGATTGAAGTGTGTTGGAAACACTGATTAGAGAGAAATTTCCTAATGTTTTCAGGGTTTTTATTGGAAAATGCGTAAACATTTTGCCAACATGATAAAGGATCATGGAGTACTCCTTTTTTCCTAGGGAGGTATTTTTTTGTAAAGTTGAGCTTGAAGAGGTAGTTGGCCCATCTTGCCTGTCTGTGCGTAAGGAAGTTTGTGCTCATGCAATAATTGAGAGAATTTTGATCACCTAAGACTTCCAAAGTATCAATAAGACTCAAAAGTTACAAACAATTTTTATTCAAAAATAAAACGATTGCAAGAGGTTCCTTGCCATGAATCTTGTAGTTAAGTTGTTCTGAACGCAGTTTACAAGACTGGAAGGCTACAGGATGAAAAATATTTGAATTAGAAGAAAACTGCAATATTACTCCTGCAATTAGATAGTTGCTTGCGTCAGTTTACACAATAGTTCAAGCAAGCTTGTTGAAGTGAGAAATCATCATAGCAGTGGTAAACTATTCTTCCAGAGTATCAAACTCCAAAGCAGCCTTTTATTTAAAAATAAAATGAGTGTCTTTTTTAAGAATATTAGTCATCAAAGGAGTTGCGGGCAATTAAAATTATTTTGGCTCTTGACTAGTCCCATTGATATTGGTTGTTGCAAAACTATAGCACCTTCAAAGGTGAAGATAATGAATCTGAAATACACAATTGAAAGATTTTGAAAATATTTTATTCTTTCAAAGTTGCTGCAAAACCTCCTCCACATGTGTAATGTTATCCTCAAGAGCATTTGTGTGGACAATTATATCATCAAGATACACCACAAGTTCTTTTTCAATAAGGTCAGAAAAAATTTCATTGAAAATATGATGATAATTTGAAGGAGTGCTACAGAGGCCCAAAGAAATCATTCTATACTCATAGCTTCCAAACTGTGTTCTCATTTCCTTCAAAAACCCATTGAATTTTTGGAATGGAAATCTGGTTATAGGAACCTCAAAGTTCTACCTTTGATAAATAAGAAGCTCCATGGAAGAAAGTGAGGAGGTTTGACACAGGTGGTACTGTGTACGCATTGTTCTGAGTAACTTTTTTCAGTATACTTTGGTCAAAACAAATTCAAAGGCCACTGTTTTTCTTAGCAAAAAAAAGTATGGTCAATCCAGTATTTCAATTGTTTGGTTTTTAAAATCCTTTCAATAAATTTTCTGCAATTTATCATTGAATTGTGGTTGATTCCTGATTTGAGAGAGAGTAAAATGGTCTGGTTGCTGAAGGTGGGCTATTAAGTTCAATTTTTTGGTAATAACAATGCAATGGGGGTAGTTTATCAGCCTTAAAAACTGAGAAGACGTCAGAAAAGTCATGATAAACTGAAGGTAAATACTCTCAAATTATTTTTAAATCTTCAGTCTCTTCATAATCTTTAGGCAAAGGGTTCAAATTATTAGCAAAATTCAAGAGGATTAGGGAGCTCTAAATACACCTTTTAGTAGGCCCATTGTCCGCTTGCTACCATTGCAGAGGAAGCTGCAAAAGTAACAAAAATAACATCAAAATAATAATTTTGTTAAGATTGACTTAAAAGGTGTAATAAAACCATAAATATTATTTCAGCATTGGATTCTCCACCCAAAAGTAGGTAGGGTCACTCACTGACCTCACCCTTGAAATCCAACTCCTTATATTTTTAAATAATTAAGAAAGGAAAGCCAAAAATACCATGGCATCACTATGGTACATTTTTGGCCAATTAAATATTTCACATGTATTGTCACTTATAGGTTTCACACCTAAAATTCAGTCAGAATTGAGGTTTTGTGTATATTTTAGGAGTTACCAACGGAAATGTGTTCTGTCACAATTCCCACACGCAGCCGCGGCAGCCAATAAACCCGCGCGTGGCTGAGCTGCAGCGCTTTCACCCTGTAAAAGTGTCCTGAAAAGCAATGTAAACAGCCCCAGGCCTCTTACAAGTACGCAGCCACAGGACTATAGGTTGAAAAAGTGACAGGCGGCCTGAGAAACCTAAGTACCCTGTAAACATGCTACAAACTACACGGGAACATTCTACATATGTAATAAATGTTCCCGTGGATAGTAGATAGTCTAAAAATACATCAAAGTATATAAAATACCTAAATAACCTTTATACGTATTTTTTATTAAATATAATTTACAATACCAAGAATGTCAAAAATAAGATAATGACTATTTCTAAATATATATGAAAATACTTCAATATAAAATTATGAGATCTTCAAACCATCAGTATTTTTTTGGCATACTAAGGAAACTAATGATGTAAAAATATTACATAAATAATCATGACTCATATCTTTAAATAATTATTTCTAGTAAATCAACTGAAATTTGAAAATAAGGAGTAAAATCAATATCATGACTTTACTCCAATTATTTTATACATCATGGGAACTCACCTGACATCAGAATATCCCTAGGAATTTCTATTAAAATAATTATTAACTTACTGGGAACATTTACTAAGGATAATTAATTAAATAAAAAATAAAATGAACAGATTAGTGTTATTCACACATCCAAACATCAATTATAAAGTAGAATAATTCCCATAACCTGTGGAATTAGATGCTACCCGTGCTACAGCACCAATGAAAAGTGATAGGCTACCACTGGTTACCCTGCTAGCCTAAGTTTCCGTCCCTTTGAGCCCCTGTATCCCTCAAAAGGACAATATTGGGACTCAAAAATCTATAAATAAAGAGCTCTTTTCAGGATATTGATACACAGAGACCCAGTAATGTTTACATTCAGACACTGTGCCAATGTAATCGAATACTTCTAAGAGATAATCAAGTGATTTATGGCTTTAGTCTGATTAATAAAATCCCTCCCCAACCCTTTTTATCAATTTAAACTGCTGAACAACCTTTTAAACCCAGTAAAAAGGTTTAACCTATCAGTGCACGTCCCAAACAGATACCCAAAGGATTTAATGATATACCAGTAAGTCTTATTATCCTCTCTATGTCCTGGTATCTTGGTCACAAAGCCTGGCCACTTCACCATATATTTTATATACATATTATCTTTGGGAAATATATCCTTTAAGAATATAAATCAAAGGTTCCAAAGGTCCCAGGTCTATGTTTTTTCATACTGAACTCCCTGAAGAGAGGTGTTAAATATCCCCAATATAATTGTGGACCCTCTGTTAATTTATTTAATAATCAATTTATTAATATTGATTTATAACATTAAAACAAATCCAAACTGATCAACCTTGCAATAAGCTTTATCAAAACATTTTATGTATCTTTTCTGCTTTTATTGAATCATGTATTTAATATTTTTTCTATCACCTCTGATAGCTAAAGTATAGCAAGGATCTTGGCATCCAGGAGGCTGAAAACCTTGTTTCTTTTCGAAGAAACAAGAAAGAGGTAAGATGGATAAATAAGCAATAAATCCTAAATTTGAAGAGGGAACTTGGGCAAGATTTGAGTATATTTCAATTCTTCTGGAGTAAATTTGTCATCCAACTCAATGAAAGTTTCAGGTGGGCCATTTAATTTCTATTTGAATTAATGATTAGTTTCCTTGGGTTTCAAGGCTTGAAGTTCAATTAATCCTTCTTTCCAGTTCACATTCATATTCCAGTAGACCAGAAAGTCATGGAATAGAATGGTTTTTTCCATTATAGGGATTTAAAAGAAAAATAAGGCCCATTTGAAGCTGGGGAGATTGGAGAATGCAAAGTTCCATTTTTTCTACTGGGTAACCCAATGGAATGGATTGGAGGCACAAATTACCACTTGAACAGGTGATTAATCTATCTTGGAATGTGTAAGATTTTTTGCAGTGGCAACAGTTGAACTTATAAAAGAAATTTTGCTCGAGAATTGAGTAAAAAACAGTAAGGATTATTGTCACAATGGAAAGAAAAAATATCAAAATTGGAGCATTAAGTGACTTTCTGATATTTAGATAATGTGTAGTATTCCTTGAAAAAATCAGAAAAAAACCAAGGTAATTTTTTGACAGCTTAGCCACTTTTCACAACTATGAAATAATGTTTTCCTCCACAATAAATACGTAAAAATTAATTTTCCTTCCCTTTAAATTCCTTTTTTGGGAGCATCCTGGGTTCTTTATCCAGAACCTTTGGAGTTTTGGGAATTTTTCTCCCTTTTGGTTTGCAGCTTGAATTTTGATTTGGTCTGGAGTGTTTTGGATTCTTTGAGTTTTGCTATTGCACCTGGCACAACTGCAAACCAACTGATAGGCAAATCCTGCCCAAAAGGCTATGAGACTGGCTGAAAGCCCAGTACATTTGGAGTTATTATGGTGTCACATACCCCGGTGTGACAGTGCCCCTGGTTTTAAGGGCACTTTTCCCCAAAGTGTGTATGACTGGTGGTACTAACCCATGCACATTCCTGAATGGAACCATATCCAGACACACTCCTGAACATCATAAGTATCCACCAAGACTTGGAAGTCTTGCTGTTGAAAGGTAGAAAATCCAAAAATTGTCACAGAAAAAGCCAATTCCCAAACCTTGTCCTGGTTGCAAATTGAACCTGCAACAGGGTTAGCCTGTCTACTTCTTCAACTTGTACAACTGCAAACCAACTGAGAGGCAAGGCTTAACCAAAAGTCTATGACACTGTCTTGAAGACCAGTCCATTCACATGTATTATGGTGTCACATACCACTGTGTGAAATTTTCTTTGAAGAGTTGTCTGCCTTTGGAGCCAAGGCTGAAAATACATGATTTTTTTTGTGAGATCTTCTTATTGTGATAGCCATTGTAAAGTTGGATAACCCAATCTACTAGCTGCTGAATGGAGGCTGTCTTATGTCCAGCAAATTCAATCTGTTTGATTATGCATGCCCTCAAATCCTTTAAAAATTGTAAACATAGTGCTCTCTTGTTCCATTGGATACAAGATTGAGAGGTTTGAAATTTCAAAATATAAACAGAAACCCTACTATTCTCCTTCATTACCAGGCAATTAAGTTATTAATTGGTTTTTCACACTTCATTGGGTTTTCCAAACAGGATGAAATGTTTTTTCTTGAACTTTTCCCAATTGTTGAGAACAAAATGGGGACTCATGTTGGATAATAGTTTGGGATAAGGTTCAAACCACTGAAAGGCTTTACCTCCTAACAAGGGAAAAACGTACATGATTTTGTGTCTGTTGGAGGGTAAATTATTGGGAATTTTTGGAGAAGATGATTTTACAAGACTAAAAATAAGTTTTAAGCTTATGGGAATTCTCTCCAGTAAAATGATCAGGCTTTTTCATATGCAGAGTGAAAAAAACTTGGGACCCTTGCACTAGGTTGCAAGGCATTCTGATTAAGAGCCTGGATAAAACCAGAGATGAGGGTCAGAGTTTTCAACCCAAGAGTGTTTTTTCAAACCCTTTGCCTGGCGCAAGTAAAGGGTTTCATCAAAGAAGTTTTTTGAATATTTTAGTTATTTGAGAGCATCCACCCAGGCTTTGGAATGGTTTCTTTCAGAGAGTATTTTTTTGAGTGGTTCAAACAAATGTTATATAGAGGAAGGAACAGGATCTAAGATTTTTTGGGCCTGTGGAGCACTGGATCTCCCTTGTCAGCTTTCTACTATTGCAGAGCAAGCTGAAAAAGTAACAAAAAAACATTGATAAATAAAAATCTTGTTAAAGGAGAAATAATATTGAATAATATTATTTCAAATTATGATTCTACATAAAATTTAAGGTAGGGTCACTGACTGACACCTACCTCAATTTCCTACTTATTATAGTTTTAAATAATTTATTAAAATTTGGAAAGAGAAACGGCCTTGGGATTTTGGCCATTTTAATATTTCACATCAAATCCCACGTATAGGTTTCATAGTGAATTTTGTGTCAGAATCCAAGATTTCTGTGATTTAGAGGAGTTACAGGCAGAAATGTGATTTGTCACAATTCCAGCATGCAGCTGCAGCAACCAACACATCCACGCGCGGCTGAGCAGCAGCACTGCCACCCTGTTGGCGTACCCTGAAAAGCCATGTACGCAGCCCCAGGCATCTGACAGGTACGCAGCCGCACAAATACGGACTGAAAGATTAACAGACAGCTTGAGAAGCCCAGGTACCACGTAAAAGTGCTACAACTAAGACATGGACATAATACATATGTAATAAATATCCCAGTGGATAGTAGATAATCTAAAAATGCATAAAGTCATATACAAATACTTGAATAAACTTTCTACATATTTTTTATAAAATATAATAAAAATACCAAATATGTCGAAAAAAAAGATAACCACAATTTGTAAAATATCTGAAAATACTTAAAATATAAATTGTGAGAAATTCAAGAAATCGGTATGTCCATGAAATACTTTTGAAACTTCTTCCTGGTCTTCCCTCCTTGCATCAACTGGATGTCACAGATGTGACATCCTCGCTTTCTTCTGCCTTTTTTCTCTTTGACCACCTTCTCAACCTCCATCCTTTTTCAGTCGTCCTCTTTTTCTTCCCTCACAAAAATTCTTCTTCTTCCTTTCTCACTTGCCTTCCCCCTCTCCTTTTATCCTTTCTCATCTCATCTCTCCTTATCAATACCTCACCCGATATCCTCAAACTCCTAATCAATCAACTCGAACTCTTCCTTCAGTCGTGACTCGACTCAATCTTATTTTGCTCCTCCCTCAAACTCATCAACCCAATCTCAACCTGTCCTTGTCTCACGGTTATTTGGTATGAGCCCGAATGGCTTTCTCTCTCTTTCCTTTGCTTTTGTATTTCTCCTCATGCTGCTTATCAAGAAATTGATCCGCCTTAATCTGATTCATGTAGAGGAGGTAACCTGCCACAACTTTCTCATGGGCGTCTTTACACTTATCCATCTTATTTTTTATTTCTGGAACTTATTCTGTTTGACCTCTTTGGTCTCTTGTGGTGCGACGCTCTCCTTTGATTTTCTTCTTTTTTTTGTTTTTTCTTGTCTTAACTGTTCCTTTCCATTTTCTTAGTCTTGGCTCTTTTTTGGCAATATCAAATTATCTCAAAATAATTCAACACAATTAACAGTCAAAAGCGCTGCTAACCTTTTCAACACTCAACCTCAAGTTCCAACACCGTCATGAGCCAAGACACTGCTCTCAATCCAAATGATCCCCTTCTTTAAACCATTCTGAAAACCGCAATAGAAGCCATTCCAACTCCAAAAATGGACAACTTCTCCTTGTGGCTGAATAGAGTGGAAAACATGCTCAATATTCAAGGGACTTGTTTGGCCCTACTCTCAGAGGAAACACGTCTCTCCTTCAAGGACAAAATTTATATTCGATCCATTCTTATCTCCAAACTGGAACCCAACTTTCACGCCAACATCATCACCTTTGAAAACAAAAAGGATGCCAAACTTATTTGGAAAGCCATCATCAGATTCTTTGCATCCTCCAAATCCTCCAATCAAGCTCAAGTATTTGACAATCTTCAAAAACTTCCCTTCAACATTAACAACATTCCTTCCTTTATAACCTCTGCTAAAATCAGCCTTCATTGTCTTTATGAAGTCGGAATAAATCTCCCTCAAGACATACTGGCCTATATGATTCTTCATAAGTTGCCCCCGAGTCTCAAAGTCATCAAGGAACAGATCACCCATTCCTCCTCCATCACCTCTGACCTTGTTCTTGATAACCTTCAAATATCCGCCAAAGAACGCAGAAATAAGGAAGAAGGAAAGATCCAACTAACCGCACTTTGTACTGACCAAGAACCTCTTCCCCAATGCTTGGGTGGAAAACACAATAATCTTGCTCCCCATTCTCCTGCCAATTGCTGGGCTCTTCATCCCGAACTCAGAGAGGATTATCTTAAGAAAAAGAACAAAGACAAATCTTCTCTCTCTGTCAGTTGTCTTCTATCTAAAAACTCTTCCCCTCTCACAAGTCACATTGTGTTCGACTCCGGATGCTCCTTCCACTTTTTTTCTGATCCTGACTTATTTGTGGCTATCTCACACAAAGAAATCGGACAAGTGAAGACTGGATTGAACTTGGAATCTCTTCCCATTGAAGGAATCAGATCCATCAAAATTGAGGGAAACTGCGTTCCTGTGCTTATCAATAATGTCTTCTATGTTCCTGACCTTTCCACTAATCTTCTGTCTGTCAGATGCTTGATTCTTGAGGGATATCTTATCACATTTGAAAAGAATCGATTCTCTGTCTCAAAAGACAATCAAACTGTCTTCTTGGGTTGTTACCAAAAAAATATTCCTATTCTCTTGCTTAACAACAAACCCACATTTCCTTCTTGTCTATTCACCCAATCTGAGCTGATCCACAAGGCTCTCGGTCACGCAAGATATAGCCAAATAAGAAATAAATTGAATATTCCCATTAAATCAGATGTTGAATGTAAGAGCTGCGCTCTTGGAAAGATTACCCAAGGATCCTTCAAGAGTGAACACACCCGAGCTGACAAACCTTTTCAAGAGCTCCACCTAGATATCATGGGCCCAATTCATCCCCCTTCTTACAATGTACATCAATACATCCTGACAGTTTTTGACAGCTCCACCAGGTATTGCTCCGCCATTCCCGTCAAATCCAAAGATCTGGTTCCTCTTATTATTCAAAACGCCATTGAAATTGAAAAGAAACACCTTGGGTACTACCCTTCCGTCCTTCACTCTGATAGAGGCACAGAGTTTGTTAATAAAAACATGAAAGATTTTGGCAAGAAGAACTTCATCAGAGCCAGATATTCAGATCCCTACACCCCTGAGCAAAACGGACTCGCCAAAATATTTAACAGAACTATCATGGAATGCCTTCGGACGGTCCTTATTGACTCTGGATTAAAGAATAAACTATGGAATGAAGTTCTCAAGGCCTGTGTTCTCACAATCAACCAATTTCCCTCTCATAAAAGCAAGAAAATCCCTTTTGAACTCTTCAAACATAGATCTATCCCACTCACATTCTTTCACCCCATAGGCTCTGAAGCAGTCATCCTGAAATCACCGCATCATCAACATTCCAAATTACATCCAAAAGGAATCTCTGCCACTCTCATTGGATAAAAGGACAAATTTCTCTCCTATAAACTACTCTCTGACACTGGACAAGTCATTTCTTCCAAACATATCAAGGTGATAGGATTTAAAAATTTCACTGACAGAAATTCCGTTGCTCCACTAGACTGGGACAATTCTTTCTCTCCTCTCATTACCAACAATCACATAGATACTATAGATTCAAGTCTCCGATGCCCTCTTGAGGCATCTATAGAACATCCTCCCTCCGTCAATTCTGATTAAGATACATCTATCACTGATCAATTTGTGTCCTTCAATCCTCAAGATGGCGAATCCATTTTGGAATCCAATGATGAACCCAATCTTTCTGCTCCATCCCCAACTCCCAGATATCAACTTTGAGAATGATCCGAAAAAATCAAACCCTTGAAATACTCTTACCATACACAAAAAGTTGATGATTATTCAGATGCCATCTACAAAGAATTCCAATCAATAGAAGAAAAAGATGTGTGGGAGGACTACCATGGCACTCCTGAAAGTTTCCTGGATACAACTTTCATTCTAAAAACTAAACCAAAAACTGCCTCCTCCAAGGAAAAAAAGAAGGCAAGACTTTGTATCCGGGGATTCCAACAAATTCCTGGCATCGACTTCTTTGATACTTTTGCCGCGACGGGGAAATTCCCTTCTCTCCTTGCTCTTCTCGCTCTCAGCATTGACAAAAAACTTCCCCTAAGACAGTTTGATGTCAAAGCTGCCTTTCTTTATGCCCCTCTGCAAGAGGAAATCTTCATCAAAACTCCCAAGTATTCCAAACGTACCTGTCCCTTTCTCAAGCTAAAAAAATCTTTTTACAGTCTCAAACAGGCTCCAGCCAACTGGTAGAAAACACTAACCGAGTGGCTCAACAGTATTCACTTTTTCGTTTCTGACTCTGACCCCTGTCTCTTCATACATCAAGACAGACACACCTTCCTTTTCTTTAATGTTGATGATCTTATAGTAGCCGGTGTTAAAATACGTACGCACTTACGCGGGTGCTACGTATAAGTGTAATCCAAATGGGATGCACAAATGGGCCTCTGAGGCCCATTGGACACACACACGGACCATACGGGCCCATGTGGATGTTACAGAGTTGGGGAAACTGGCCTCAAAACGCGTGAAACAGACCCATTGGTACACAGGCCCTAACGGGCCCGATGGGGTATATGGGCAAATACGGCCAGATGAGCTTGTATGGGCATAATTGGGCCCAA
Source organism: Puccinia polysora (assembly GCA_025617555.3). NCBI lineage: Eukaryota > Fungi > Basidiomycota > Pucciniomycetes > Pucciniales > Pucciniaceae > Puccinia > Puccinia polysora. The sequence goes on from CM062618.1 coordinate 14,573,587, forward strand.
GGTTTATTTTGGACATACTTGGCCAGACGGGCTGGCCCGCAAAAGTAGTCTTTTCTCACAATTCGGGCTTGGGGCGGCCCATTAGGGTTGCCGCCCGTGTCGCGGCCCGCTCGGGGCCGCTGCTCGCGTCGCGGCCCGTTCGGGGCCGCCTGTGTTCCTCGGCACGGCCCACGCGGGGCTGTTGCGCGGCCGAGGGATCCCGCGCGGTGCGATGCCGCGCGGGCCCGGCTGGTCGCGACCGGTGACCAGCGCCGCGGAGCCGGGGCTCGCGGCCCCGGCTTGCTCCCCCTCCCCTCGCTCGCCGTCGCGAGGGGGAGGGGGCAGGCTGGCTGGGTTGAACCAGCCAGCAACCGACCTCGACAGCGCGGTCGGCCAGGGCAGGGGGGACCTGACCACCCCCTTGCCCAAGGAGGTGGCGGCGCCGGCCGCAAGGGTAGCAACCGGCAGGTGGGGGGGAATTCATCACCCCCCCACCATCGATCGTTCGAGGCGACCGAGCAGGGCAGGGACGCTCTCCCCCCCCCCCTTTACCGAGGGGGAGGAGCAATGGGCCTGGGGGGACCTGATCACCTCCCAGGCCAACGTACTTGACGACGCCCTGGAGGTATCGACCCCCAGGGCCCCTGGTGAGGGGATTTGACCGCCCCCACCAGGGATTTGAGAGAAAAAGGGGGTGGGACAACATGTCCGCTGGTCACCCCCCCCATGTGAGTCTGAGACCGGACCCAGGTTTGCCCTGGGTCCCACCTGGTCCATTTGAGGGGCCAGGGGCTGGCTGCATGAGGCAACCAGCCCATAAAAAAGGCAATAAAGGTCATCATGGCTGGTTGTAAAGGACAACCAGCCAAGGGGATTGAACAGTTAAGGGGCTGGTTCAGCCCCATTGAGGTGGAAACACCAGAAATAACCAGAATAGGCTGGTTGTAAGGGTACAGGGACTGATTCCATGTGGGCTAATTTAGTCCAAACCAAGTAACAAGGCCAGTAGAGCCTGTAGAGCCCTTTTGGGGCGGAAAATTTGCCTTTTGGCTTGTTGTATCATGGGCTCACAAGAGGCCAATCTTTTGTACTTAAGGAGCTCTTCTCCCTGCTGTTTTCCATCATTCATTCATCATCCAATCGAATTCATACAACATATTGCCCCATTGTGAGAGCCCCATTAGCCATTATTGACACACAGTGTCCAGCATTTCTTTTGCTTTAAATACTTCTCATTTGCCTAAGCTAATTGCTGGCCATAATTATAACAGCCGGAAAAATTGATGATTTCGAAAAACTGTTTCTGTCCAGGTTCCCCGAGTCTTCTGCTCATGATCCCAATCTTCTCCTGGGAATGGAAGTCAAGGTCAATGACAATCATATCACTCTAAATCAAAGAAAACTGATCAAGAAAGGTTTGGAACTCCTGAACCTGAATAACTGCAGACCTGTCTCTACTCCTCTCTCCCCAAATGTACAACTCTCAGCTGCCAGCAAAGAAGAAAAAGTAGAATTTAACCGTCTCAAAGTCAACTATCAAACATTCATCGGCATCCTCAACTTTCTGGCGTGCAGGACCAGACCCAAAATCTCTCCTGCTGTCTTGATCCTCTCCCAATTCAACAACAACCCCCGCATGAATCACTGGAAGGAGGTGATTCATGTTTTCATGTAGTTAGCTAGCTCCATTGACTTTTCATTCAAGATTTCTCCACATCAATACAACAATGTAAAAATTCAATATTACAGCGATTCAACCTGGGGGGACAATCATGAATCTAGGAAATCTAGAAGTGGATATCTTTGTTTTTGGAAAAACTGTCTCTTATCCTGGTGCAGTGCAAGTCAAAAGAACATCACACTGTCCTCAATGGAAGCCAAAATGTGTGCGCTTTTGGACGCTTTTCAAGAAAATCTGTGGACATCTCATCTAATCAAGGAACTCTGGGACATCAATCTCGAACCAACAAATTTCAAAATTGACAATAAAGGACTTCTCAATAAAGTCAAACACTTCGTGAACAATTCAAAGACCAAAAATCTTGACATTAAAACAAAAAAACTTAGAGAACTTCATAATGAAAGTATGATCTCAATCACCCTTGTCAAATCCAAAGACATGCTTGCTGATTGTCTTACCAAGGCCTGTAACCAGTCATCACTCAATCTATTTCTTTGATCCTTTCTTCAACCTCCTCATACCAAATAATGGGGGGTGTTGAAACTTCTTCCGCGTCTTCCCTCCTCGCATCAACTGGATTTCACAGATGTGACATCCTTGCTTTCTTCCGCCTTTTTTCTCTTCGACCACCTTCTCAACCTCCATCCGTTTTCAGTTGTCCTCTTTCTCTTACCTCACAAAAATTCTTCTTCTTCCTTTCTCACTTGCCTTCCCCCTCTCCTTTCATCCTTTCTCATCTCATCTCTCCTTATCAATACCTCACCCAATATCCTCAAACTCCTAATCAATCAACTTGATCTCCTCCTTCAGTTGTGACTCGACTCAATCTTATTTCTCTCCTCCCTCAAACTCATCAACCCAATCTCAACCTGTCCTTGTCTCACGGTTATTTGGTATGAGCCCAAATGGCTGTCTCTCTCTTTCCTTTGCTTGTGTATTTCTCCTCATGCTGCTTATCAAGACATTGATCCGCCTTCATCTGATTCATGTAGAGGATGTAACCTGCCACAACTTTCTCATGGGCCTCTTTACACTTATCCATCTTATTTTTTATTTCTGGAACTTATTCTGTTTGACCTCTTTGGTCTCTTGTGGTGCGACGCTCTCCTTTGATTTTCTTTCTTCTTTTTTTTGTTTTTTCTTGTCTTAACTGTTCCTTTCCATTTTCTTAGTCTTGGCTCTTTTTTGGCAATATCAAATTATCTCAAAATAATTCAACAAATACTTAGAGAACTGATTATTTAAGAAAGCTACATATATTCACATAGCTTATATTTTTAATTAATGATTCCAAGAAAATCAACATAATTTTGAAAATAAGGATCAAAATCAATATCACTATTTTACTTCCATCAGCTAATACATAATGAGAACCCATCTGACATCAGATTAACCGTAGAAGTTTCCACTAAGAAAACCTATTAACATTGTGGAAGCATTCACTAAAGATGATTAATTAAATGATGATCATGTGGATAGATTATTGTTATTCACACATAAAAACATCAATTAAAATGTAGAATAATTCCCATACCCTGTGGAATTAGATGTTACCCGTGCTACATGTTGAATTGCTGTGAATGAATTTTATGAATATTGAACAAAGAGGGATTGAGCAAATTGAAGAAGTTAAGAATTTCCAAGTTCTTCACAGATATGGTTGACGGTGGAAAGATAAGATATGGAGAAAAGGTAATAAAAGACTTTGAAAGAATTGAGAATAGAGTGTTAGACTTTGTTGATGTGAGAAAGATGACAACAATCACAAGTCTTACCAGTCAGGACTTGACAATGAGTTGAGTTGAGAATTTGGGTTCAAGGAGTTGTGAGCAGGTGAGTGGTGGTTGAAGATGATGAGGAGAATGAGAGATCAAAAGGAAGAATGACAAGAGAAGAGAAGGAAAGAGAGTCGCGCGTTTGAAGAGAGTAGAGATAAGTTGAGAGACATGGATGTGACATGTAAAGGTAGACTTGTGATAGTAACTAGAGGCGCGCGGACATGACAGAGACAGTAAAAGAAACTGGATAAAGAAAGAGGAAAAATAGAAGGAAAAATAGAAGACAAATAGAAGAAGAAGAAAGAGAAAAGAAAAAGAAAAGAGGGAGAGTGATTTATTCAACACCCCCTGTGACTTGTAAGACTTATGTTGGAGTAGAATAGGAAGGGTTTATTAAATGTAAGAGAGAGATGAGGAAACAGAGCGGAAGAGCTTTAGTAAGACCATCGGCCTTCATATTGGTGGAAGGAATTAATTCTATAGTAAGATTTCCAAGTTGAGTTCTTCTTGGAGGGCCTTGGTTTTGATATCGATGTGACAAGCTTTAGAATTGCACCCAAATTTCTTGAGCTTATCTTTGAGACCCTTGTTGTCAGTGAAGTGTTGACTCGGAATGATTTTTGATTTCCAAAGTTTGGCCACAAGTCCCCTCATCCAGATCGCTTCCAGAAATGAGTCTACAAGAGGATTCAATTTGGCTTCCGTAGTTGAGTGGGTGAATTTATGTGCCCAATAGCTACTCCAACAGATGAGAGAGTTGAACAGAAGAGAAAAATTACCTGATTGGGATCTTCTTGTTTCCAGGTTGTTGCTCCAGGTGGGGTCACTGTAGCATTTAATTTGAGTGTTGGTATGATCAACTTGAAGCGTGAGTTTGAGATCTTTTGTAGCCTTTAAGTATTTCCAACATCTTTTAACTTCTCTCCAGTGATGAATACCAGGTTTTTTGCAAAAACTTGCAAGACTTCAAACGGCAAAGCTGAGATTGGGGCAAGTTAAGCAGGCGATGTAGTTGATGAGGAAGACAGCTGATTGATAATTTATTTCTAAGGCTTTGAACTCTTCATGTTCTTTGTTGCTGGCTGGAGTCAGATTTATATTGGCAGTAAGAGTGATTGAGGCGGGTTTGCAATTGCTCATGTTCAGTTCTTCAAGCCCGTGTTCAATATGTTTGGGTTAAGATAGTTGAATTTTATCATTTGAACGTTTTTATTTCATTCCAAGGATTGTGTTTGGCTCATGGTGACTTGAATTAGGGAAACTTTTGAGAAAATTTTTCTTGAAGTCATTCCCAGTGACAACAAGGATAAGGTCATTGACATTAAAGAAAAGAACAGAGTTGGAATCTGCGTGTATGTATAAACAAGGGTAGGAGATAGATTTGTGGAACCCTTGTTCTCAAATCCAAGAAGTAAGGGTATTGAACCAATTGGCAGGTGCTTGCTTCAAGCCATAGAGCAATTTTTGGAAGATGAGGCAGTTGAATTTCCTTTTTGAGCCCTTGGGTTTCTTGATTATAACTTTGTCGGATAATGGCGCATGGAGAAAGGCGCTCTTTACATTGAATTGGGAGATAGGAAGGGAATGAAACAAGCCAAAAAGCAAGGCGATGCAAAGAGAGGCGGCCTTTCCAGTTGGGGAAAATGTCAGCCTCCTGGATTCTGAGACCCTTGCTATCCTTTAGCTACCAGAGGTGATAGATTAAATAATAAATATATTATTTAATAAATGCAGCAGAAACCCGTAAAATATGTGGATTAAGCTTATTTCAAGGTTAAGTGGTTTGTTTATTATTTATTGTTTTAAATCAATATGAATAAATTGATTATTAAATATTTTTAGAGAGGGGCCACAATTATATTGGGGATCTTTAACATCTCTCTTCAGGGATTTCAGTATGAAAACACCTAGTCCTCATTACTTTGGGCTCTTTAGTTTAAAGAATATTTTACCCAAAGATAATATGTATATAAAATACACAATGGAGTGGTAGGGCCTTGTAGCCAAGCTACCACGACAGAGAAATGATAATAAGACTTACTGGTATATTATGAAATCCTTTGGTTATCTGTTTGAGACGTTTACTGATGGGTTAAACCTGTATATTGTGGTTATAAGGTTGTTCAGCAGTTTTAATTGATAAAAAGAGGTTTGAGGACAGATATTACTGATCAGAAATTGCCATAAATCACTTACTTATTTCCTATAAGTACTTGATTACCTTGGCATGGGGTCTGGATATGAATATTACTGGGTCTCTGCCCATCAATATCCTCAAAAGAGCTCTTTATTTATAGCTTTTGGAGTCCCAGTATGATCCTTCTGAGGGTTGTAGGTGCTCAAAGGGACGGACACTAAGGCTATCAGGGTAACCAGAGGTATCCTGTCATGTGTTCTTGGTGCTATAGCACGGTTAGCATCTAATTCCACAAGTTATGGGAATTATTCCACTTTATAATAGACATTAGGACGTGTGAATAACACTAATCTGTCCTATTTATGTATTATTTAATTAATTATCCTTAGTAAATGTTCCCAGTAGTTTAATAATTCTATAAATAGACATTTTTACGGACATCTTGATGTCAGGTAAGTTCTCATTATGTATTATATAAATGGATTAAAAGTCATAATATTGATTTCACTCTTTATTTTCCAGTTCCAGTTGATTTACTAAGATAATTACTTGAAAATATAGTTCATGTGAATTCATGTAATATTTTTACATAATTATTTTCCTTAGTATGTCACAAAGATATTGATGTATAGCAATTCTCATAAAAGTATATTAAAGTATTTTAATACATTTTTAGAAGTTTTCATTGTCTTATTTTCGACATCCTTGGTACTTTGCATTATATTAAGTAAAAAATACGGGTAAGGATTATTTATGGATTTTTATATAATATGAAGTATTGTTAGACAGTCTACTATCCACGGGAACATTTATTACATATGTAGAAAGTTCCTGTGTATGTTTTAGCATGTTTACGCGGTACCTGAGCCTCTCAGGCCGCCTGTCACTCTGTCAAGCCGTATTCCCGCGGCTGCGTACTCGTCAGAGGCCCGGGGCTGCTTACACAACCTCGATAGAGTGACAGGGCTGTATCTCAGCCGCGTGCGGGTGCATTGGCTGCTGCGGCTGCGTGCGGGAATTGTGACAAAACACATTTCTGTCCGTCACTCCTAAAATATACACAACACCTCAATTCTGACCAAATTTTAGTTGTGAAACCTATACGTGAAAATGTGTGTGAAATATTTAATTGGCCAAAAAGCTCAATAATGGGGCCGTAGAATTTTGGTTTTCTTTCCTTAATTATTTAAAAATATAAGGGGTTGGATTTCAAGGGTGGGGTCAGTGAGTGACCCTACCTAATTATGGGTGGAGAATACATTTCTGTAATAATATTTATGGTTTCCCTACTCCTTCTCAGGTTAATTGTATTATTATTATTCTTATGTTATTTTTGTTACTTTTGCAGCTTGCTCTGAAATAGGAGCAAGCTGACAGAAAAAGTATCTTGAAAATCTAGGCCGTAGATTTGGTCAAATCCTTGAACACACGATCTGCTTTTATAAACTAAGGGATCCCCGTGGCAATTGTCTTTAAGGCAATAGACCCACGTTGTATTGAGAGGATTAATGGCTCGGGACCCTCATAATCTTCCCAAACGCCAAGATATTCTATGCCGTTAAGTTTGACATCCATGGAGGCTTCCCATTTCGGACTGTCATGGCATCTTTTCGCTTGTTTGTATGTTCTGGGGATGTAATAATGATGGTACCCATAATTTTGAGGAGGATTTAAGCTTGATCAATCTCAAAGAGCGTAGCTGGGCACAAGATGTTCAGCCAGTTCTTCAGAAGGATCAGACTTGGAATTGGAGGGAGGATTGTTACGGGGTTTGGGAGGAAGGACGGGAGAAGAGACTGGATTGTTGGAAGAAGATTGAGGATGAATGTCATTGGAAGGTGAGATAGGAGAAGACAGGATTGTAGGAAATTTGGAAAGGTCATCATCCATCTTAATTTGAAGGCTATTTTTGGAGGTATTGGAGTCGGAGGAGATTGGGGAAAGATTGTCAAACTTGAGAAATTGAAAATGTTTGGAGGAAATTATAGAATTGTCAGGTTTTAAGATTTGATATGACAGGAAATTTGGGTTATAACCCATAAGGGTGCCTGAAAGACCACGGTCCTTGAATTTTTCGCCGCAATTGATTTTGTTGTTGAGATAAACAACTTTGCACCCAATGGGGTGAAAGTAGCTGGTTGGAAGGGATTTTTTGAAGAAAAGTTGGTAAGGAGACGGAGAATGGGGAGATTTAGGGATTTGATTCAATGAAAGACTGGCGGATTTGGCAACTTCTGCCCAAAGATTGAGAGGAAGCTTTGAGCTTTGTAGGATGGCTCTCATTGATTTGGTTAGCGTACAATTGGCTCTTTCCACCCTTCTGTTGTGCTTGTGATGGTACGGTTTGGAGATTAGATTTTGGATGGATTTAATTTTAAAGAAGTCCTTAAGTTCAGAAGATGGAATTTTACACCTCCTTCAGTGCAAATGGTGGCCGGAAAACAATCCCGTTTTTTGCTTCTCATGGTTTAAGATGATCTTCAGTTGAAGGGAGGCGTCGGACTTGTATTGAAGAGGAATCGCTGCAATGTATCCAGAAAATTTATCAATCACCGTCATGATATAATTCATATCGTTTCACAAAGAGGGATTGATGGGACCTATCAAGTCCACATGGAGTCGTTCAAAAGTTCTTGAGGAAAACATTGACATATTCTTGAAAGGTTTTTTTGAAATTTTGGAGAAGACGCAGTCTTTGCATTGGAATTTGGAGAGATTTTTGGAGGATAGGGACGGGAAGAGATTCTTGAGTCGGGATGCACTGGCATGACCAAAGGATTGATGCAAGGATTTGATTTGAGTTAGATCTGGATCTTTAAGTAAGAGATGGCAGAATTTGTAGAGAGTAAAGAGAGCTTGAGCTCTAGTGAGATGAAAGGATTAGAGACTGAGTGAAAGGGGCTTGTAACGTCAAGCGTAACAGACCTGAGATCAGGAGGAAAAGGACACTCTGGTTGATGTTTTGGCTGAACAGATGATAAATTCCACTTGAGAGCACCATGGTTTATATAGACTAAATAGGTGATTGGCCAACAAGTGGTTGAGTACAAAATAAATAAGCCAAAATTAACATAAGCAGTTGAAGTGACATGGTAAGTGAAATGTTATGCTTGGACAGTCTGAAAATCACTACTGAGAACACAGCCTAGTTATATTTGAGCCATTATTTTAATACTTCAATAACAACAATAATATAAATCAAATCAATCCAATCAATGATACTTTGAACTCCAGTGAAAGTCACATATATATAAACCCAAATTCTAACAGAATTTTGTGTTGTTGCAAATTTGAGAAGGTGGCTTAAGCACAAAGAGGTTCTCTTGGATGAATCCAGAAAAAGCACGTTCAGATCCAGCAAAAAGGGAGAATTTATTCTTGGAGGTCGAGAGAGTACAATTCTTGGAGAAGATTAGTTCACCAGGACTTATTAAGTTGACCACAAGATTGGGGACTTAAAGGCAGTTGCTAAGAGTGACTGAAGAGCCTTTCCAGGACAGTTTGACAACAACTTTGCCCTTGATGGGTAAACTGGCTCCTTCTTTCCCAGTATTTATGAATTTGTCAGTGGTGAGATTGTCGAGATGGGTGAAGAAGAGAGGAGAGTTGAACATGTGGCATTAAGCGCCAGAGTCAATGATGATTTGATTTAACGGATTGATTTCTTCAATCCACGTGGTGAGCAGGGTCATGTAATGAGGGACTTCTCTGGGTTGGATTGGGAGTTGAGTTGAGCTCTCCACCAAACTTTTTATTATTTCCACCAATCAGGAGCAAGATGTTTGTGGAGATTCCAGCACTTGATTTCAGGATAATTGGGTGATTGAGGGTTGTGATATCCCCTTCTGCATATGAATTCTGCTGGGACTGGTTTCTTAGTTGGCCAAGAAGAAATAAGAGCTGTGTTGCCGAGCTTGGTTTCTTTGAATTTCACCTTGGTTTTGTTGTCTAGCTGAGTGAGGTGGTTAAGAACAAGATCCATGCTGACTATTTTATCTGAGTGCATGATTTGTTGATGTAAGGAGTGGAGAGAAGGGGGGAGTTTGAATAGAATGAGGTAGGCAAGAATATTGTTGGGAAGATCTATTCCAACATTGACCATCTTTTTGAGAGAGATTTTAGTTTTAGTGATGAAATGATTAATCACGTCTGGTTTGAATTGTTGGTAAAGGAACTCGTTGAAAACTCGGGCACAATTGGCGGTTTGGGAGGAGGCAAAGCGTTCTTTGATTTTTTTCCAGAGAAGTCAAGCCGATGAGATGTTTGCCGGGTCCACCACATTATTGTGGGTAATGGAGTTGATACGTGAGAGAAGAATGACTCTGGTTTCCATATTGTTGACCAAGCTGAGACTTTTTGAATCGTCTTCCAGGGCTTCCTTGATGCCTTTGAGCTCTAGAAGCATGGACATTTTGTCTTTCCATATTGAATAGTTTTTGTCCAAGAGTATAGGAAAGGCTTTGAGAGCGGCCTTGAGAATTATTTGTCTGAAGCCATCATTGCTGGATCCCTCCATTGCTTTGGTTAGGTTTGTCAGACAGATTTTTGGCTTTGAACCATGTTGAATTGCTGTGAATGAATTTTATGAATATTGAACAAAGAGGGATTGAGCAAAGTGAAGAAGTTAAGAATTTCCAAGTTCTTCTGAAATATGGTTGACCGTGGAAAGATAAGAGATGGAGAAATGGTAATAAAAGACTTTTAAAGAATTGAGAATAGAGCATTAGACTTTGTTGATGTGAGAAAGATGACAACAATCACAAGTCTTACCAGTCAGGACTTGACAATGAGTTGAGTTGAGAATTTGGGTTCAAGGAGTTGCAAGTGGGTGAGTGGTGGTTGAAGATGATGAGGAGAATGAGAGATCAAAAGGAAGAATGACAAAAGAGAAGGAAACAGAGTCGCGCGTTTGAAGAGAGTAGAGATAAGTTGAGAGACATGGGTGTGACATGTAAAGGTAGACTTGTGATAGTAACTAGAGGCGCGCGGACATGACAGAGACAGTTAAAGAAACTGGATAAAGAAAGAGAAAAAATAGAAGGAAAAATAGAAGACAAATAGAAGAAGAAGAAAGAGGAAAGAAAAAGAAAAGAGGGAGAGTGATTTATTCAACACTAAAGCACCAAGAACAAGTGAAAGGCTACCACTGGTTACCCTGCTAGCCTTATCACCCGTCCCTTTGAGCCCCTGTATCCCTCAGAAGGACAGAATTGGGATTAAAAAAGCTATAAATATAGAGCTCTTTTGAGGTTTTTGATACCCAGAGACCCAGTTATATTTACATCCAGACACCGTTCCAAGATAATCAAATACTTCAAAGAGATAAGTAAGTGATTTATGGCTTTATTCTGATTAATAATATCCATCCCAAAATCCTTTTTATCAATTTAAACTGCTGAAAAACCTTTTAAACCCCAGTAATAGTTTTAACCCATCAGTGCAAGTCCCAAACGGGTACCTAAAGGATTCAATAATATACAAGTGAGTTTTATCGTCCTTCTTCTCTGGTGGCAGCTTGCCTACGAGGCCCTGTCACTCAATCATATATATTATATATATATTTTCTTTGGGCAATATCTCCTTTAAGAATATACATCAAAGGTTCCAAAGGAACCAGGTATACGTGTTTTGAAAGTGAATTCCCTGAATAGAGGTGTTAAAGATCCCCATATTATTTTGGCCCTTCTATTAATTTATTTAATAATCAATTTATCGATATTGATTAATAATATTAAGGTTAATTTTAAATTCACAACTCTTCAAGTTGTGTACACAACTCAAATGGGCCATGTGGAGTTGTGTACATGACTCAAATGGGCTGTGTGGCACACTTCGCAGCTCAAATGGGCCGTGTGGAACCCTACACAACTCAAATGCGCTGTGTGGCATGCTAAAACCCTCAAATGGGCCTTGTGGCATGCTACAAAGCTCAAATGGGTTGTGTAGGTTTTTACATAACTCAAATCTAGTTGTGTTAACTGCCACACAACTAAAAGAATTGCAGGCTTGTAAAAACAAAAATAAAGTAAATTAAAAAAAAAAAAAAAAAAAAAAAAAACAGAAATCAACCAAAAAATCAAAAAATTTTTATCTTTTGGTTTAAAAAAAACAAAAATATGAAATATGAAATATAAAATATAAAATACACAATAAAATAAAAATAAATAACTTCTTGAAAAACCCTGGTGGTTTTGTATACCCCCATACACAGGTCTAAATGGTTGTGTACAGGGGTAAAAAAATCAAAACTGCCCATTATGGGGGGTATATTCCCCCCCAGGGGTTGCACGTGTTTGGAACAACCCTTTGGAGTATTGTATTGGACCCCACGCATTGAGGGGCCCTGCACGACTCCTACAGATTGTGTGGAGCCCTAGACAACTCCCCCAGGTTTTCTGGGGCCCTGCACAACTCCCACAGGTCAGGTGGGGCCCTACACAACTCCCACACGACTGGAGTTGTGAATTTATCATCACCCTGTTAAAATACATAAGGACTTACGCTTGTTCTACGTTGTGGAAACTTTAGAGGTTATCCCTCACAAAGTTGCCGCAGGTTCAGGAGTTCTTGGGTTGAAGCGTCTGTAAGGATTAGATACCAAGCGTAAAGAGAAGTTTTCGAGAGCCTTAAGAGGAGAAAAGGAGAGAAGAGGGGAGAGATTCTGTTTTCCTAAGTCCTCTCCCTTTTCCGCTCCCCGCCTCCTGATGATACAATGGTAAGATGCCCCCCCCCTACAACCCGGAGTTGAGGGGAAAGGTATTTAAGCCCTCCCCCTCAACCCTAACCTAAGTACAAGCACATGAACAACCCGACAACAATGAAGAAGGAAACCCTAGGCCCAAAAACCCTATCCCATATCCTAACCTGTACCCTGTCCATATCCTATTCCGCTTGCTTGCCTGCCATTACACGCATCCGGTTCGTCCCCCGCGGCGCGGCCCTCCTCCGCATGCTTCTCGAAGTTCACCGCGATTGCCCATATCCGCCCGACGCGCCGTCGTGAATTTCCTAGTCCCGTAGCCGGCCCGCGCTTGCGCGCAGCCGTCCACGGGTATAGCCCCGCGATCGCTCCGCCCTTTCCTTCCCTAACTAACCGCCCAAGAACCTGATTGGCCCGGCTCCATCACTGGGTTGGACACCCAAGCGGGTCGCGGCCCGCATCCCCTAGTCAGACCCAGCCCGCAGCTGCGTGCTTCGCCCTGCTGAGCCCGCAGCGGCCACTGCTGAGAACGAGCACACCCTAACTTCTGAGCCCAACCTACCAGATGCTGAGCGCGCAGGCCGCAACACAGTTCCCGATCCGAGGCTATATATTGACACCACATCCCCCCCAACTTGAGTTCTGTCCCCAGAGGTCCTCCCCATTATCACCTTGGCCGTCCTTCGCGCCCTACCCCCTCTACCAACTCTAAACTCCGCTCCGCATCCCTATCCCTCTACTCCATCGTCATCATGGTCCGCTGCGACTTCTGCGCCCGACACGGGCTTGAATTCTCTATTGTGTCCGGCCGCCGCGCCTGCTCCGCGTGCAGCCGCGGACACCACCGCTGCTCGCTTAGCAAGGGTATGCCCCGTGCCCCCAACCAATCCGGCTCTCGTCCTTGGCCGCGCAAGCGGGCTTGTCCGGACCCGTTCGTGGTTTTGGATGACGACGCTATCTCGGAGGACTCGTGGACTCCACCCGGGTCACCTCCCCGCCGTCCTCGTCCGAACTCAGACCGCGACTCCTCTTCTCCGCTTTGCCGCGCGGGACCACCGTGTAAGGATGACTATCTGGACTTCGCGGCTTATCGGAGGGCTTTGCGATTTTGGGCGGATCGCGTCCGGGTTACGCAAGGCATGAGGGACCGGCGAATCGACAAAATCCTTAGGCAACGCGCTGCTCCGGCCCCAGCTCCTCCTCCGCCCCCTGCTCCGGCTCCTCCTGCCCCAACTCCCGTACCGGCTCCTCCTCCTCCGCCCGCTGCTCCGACTCCTCCGACTCCACAAGGCCCTACTCCTCCGCCCGCGTCGCCGGTGGTCATCTTGTCATCGTCTCCTATTGGACTGGACCCTCCCGTTGGATCCCCTGAGCGCCCGTCTGCACCAGCCCCTCCTCCCACCGACTCTCCCGAGATCCCGGAGATTCCGGTCGTGATGGCGCTCCCGGCAGCCGGCTTCAAAGTTTTCGCGGAAAGGTCGACTACGATGCTCCACCAATACCTTGCGACTCCCGGAGCCCAATCCTCAGAATCCCGGCGTGAACTCTTGGCGTCATTCCGGGCTCTACTGGCGTCATCGAGGGCGGAAATGGAGGAAATGATGAAGATGGCTTAAGCGCCTCGGCCTCGTCCCCTCTTCCCCTTTTCTTTTTCCCTTCCTTCTTTTATCCGCTTTTTGTTGTACTGCGTTTCCCTATTCATTGAGAGAAATACACGCCTCAAACGCGAATTTGTTTTACCAAGAAAAATCCGCGCCGCGCGCATTGTGAGGGCGAGAATGAGAGCCGGGTCCGCGCCTGAGTGAGAACTAAGACGCGAGGTTGAGAACCGCGTCCGCTCCCAAGAAATGATAAAAAAAAAAATGAGAAAATAAGAAAAAAAGTGACGAGTGAGAAATGATAGAAAAGGTGAAAGATTTTTTTTTTTTTTTTTTTTTTTTTTTATATCCCATCGCCGTGCCCGCGCCCTACCCTCTAGTTCCCCCCCCAAACTTAGCTGCTGTCCCCAGCTGGTGGCTTCAGCCAATGCCATGAGGGTAGCGTCCGTCGCCCAATCTCCCTGCATTCCTCCAAACCATGCCGTCAGTGCCTGATCCGTCCAATTCTCTTTCCCGTTCGGCGTCCGTCTCCTCCGCCGTCAAAAGGGTCTCGCCTTGGTTACAATCGCCCGACACATGACTTGCTCCCACCACCGCTTGTCCCCCACCTCCCATCAGATTTATCCGCCGTTCACCAAATCCCAAACCGCGCGGAGTATCCTCTTCTCGCTTTGTCCTCGCTTGCTTCCCGCCGTTAGACTGAACCGGTCCTGCCAATACCCGCTTCCCCAACACGCACCCCGCCTCTGCCGGCCTCGGATAAATCGGGTTTGCTGTCCAACTCTTGTGTCTTGTCCGCCCACCATCACCGTTGCTTCCACGTGCGCCCGTCCTTTCCGTTGCTGCCACTACCCTTTCCAAATGCGCGCTCTCCGCCATCAAAGAGGTCTTGCTTGGGTCTTGATTCTCCAACGTGTGGTCCATCTCTTCCGCCGCCGCGTGTACCTTCTTTGCAAGATCCGTCCGCCGCTTGCCAATTCCCAGTCCGCACGGAGCATCCATTTCCCGTTCCGTTGTCCTCGCCCGCTTCCTGTCAGTAGGCCGCACCGGTTCCATCGAGTCCCGCTTCCCCAACACGTTCTTAGCCCCCACTGGGGAAATCAATTCCGCGTTTGAATCCGCTGTCCGGTCCCTTTGTCCCGTCCGCCAACGGTTGTTGTCCTCCCCATTTGCGTACACGCGGGGCGCAGAAGCGCTGGGGGACTGAATACTCTCCAGATAGGCCTTGAGGCCCCTTGCCACCTCCGCAAGTTTGCTAGCCCAAGAGATGGTTGCCGGTGGTGGGGCCGGAACATACTCTGCCCTGTAGTACTCCAGTTCCGCGTAGTCCACTTCTGCTTGCATCTGGGTCCCGTCGCGCGCGCCTGCCTTGTAACCCAATTCCGCGGATGGCTTGAGATCGTCCTTCCGAAAGCAAGAACCGTGCCTCCCCCATCTTGCCAGCATGTCCTCCTTCAGTTCCGGCCAATCCAGGTTCAGGTATCCTCCCATCTCCTCCACTTCCCGACGCGCTTCCGCGTCCTCGATGAACAGGACGACATGGCGCACCTTCTCAAAATCCAAAACGCCTTCAGAGTCCGCGATTGATTCATAACGTGAGATGAATTGCTCCACCTCCGCAATGTTGAGTCAAATATGCGGGTAAATCCATGGAGTAGCGCAGAAGCCGTTGGAGGAGGAAGGAAGAGAAGCGGCTGTTGGTAGCATCCGTGAGTATCTTCGAGAGACTTTGACGAAAGATTGTTCCCGGCCAGACCCCCAGATGTGGAAACTTTAGAGGTTATCCCTCACAAAGTTGCCGCAGGTTCAGGAGTTCTTGGGTCAAAGCGTCTGTAAGGATTAGATACCAAGCGTAAAGAGAAGTTTTCGAGAGCCTTAAGAGGAGAAAAGGAGAGAAGAGGGGAGAGATTCTGTTTTCCTAAGTCCGCTCCCTTTTCCGCTCCCCGCCTCCTGATGATACAATGGTAAGATGCCCCCCCCCTACAACCCGGAGTTGATGGGAAAGGTATTTAATCCCTCCCCCTCAACCCTAACCTAAGTACAAGCACATGAACAACCCGACAACAATGAAGAAGGAAACCCTAGGCCCAAAAACCCTATCCCATATCCTAACCTGTACCCTGTCCGTATCCTATTCCGCTTGCTTGCCTGCCATTACACGCATCCGGTTCGTCCCCCGCGGCGCGGCCCTCCGCCGCGCGCTTCTCGAAGTTCACCGCGATTGCCCGTATCCGCCCGACGCGCCGTCGTGAATTTCCTAGTCCCGTAGCCGGCCCCCGCTTGCGCGCAGCCGTCCACGGGTATAGCCCCGCGATCGCTCCGCCCTTTCCTTCCCTAACTAACCGCCCAAGAACCTGATTGGCCCGGCTCCATCACTGGGTTGGACACCCAAGCGGGTCGCGGCCCGCATCCCCTAGTCAGACCCGGCCCGCAGCTGCGTGCTTCGCCCTGCTGCGCCTTCTGCTGAGCCCGCAGCGGCCACTGCTGAGAACGAGCGCACCCCAACTGCTGAGCCCGACCTACCAGATGCTGAGCGCGCAGGCCGCGACACAGTTCCCGATCCGAGGCTATATATTGACACCACAACGTATGATTGTAATCCAAATGGGATGTACATGAGGGCCTCTGAGGCCCATTGGACACACACATGGACCATACGTGCCTGTGTGGATTTCACGGATTTGGGGAAACTGGCCTCAAAACGCGTGAAACAGGCCTATTGGTACATGGGCCCTAACAGGCCCAGTGGGGCATATTGGCAAATACAGCCATATGGGCTTGTATGGGCATAATTGGGCCCAAGTTTTATTTTTCACATACTTGGCCAGATGGCTGGCCCGCCAAAGTATGTTAAACTCACCTTTTGGGCTTGGGGGCGGCCCATTGGGGCCGCCGCCTGTGTTGCAGCTCATTTGGGGCTGCCGCCCGTGTTGCGGCCTGCTTGGGGCCGCTGTTTTTTGCTTACGGCCCATTTATGAGGCCTGACAGCCGGCGCGGGGCCGTTGTAGGGGGAAGGGGGACTCAAAATGGAGCCCCCCCACCCCGGTGGCGGCTGTTGAGCCCGTCGCGGCTGCTGCGCTGGGTGGCAGCGGCGGGGATGGTGGCCCCGGCTCCTCCCCCTCTCCTCACTTGCCATTGCAAGGAGGAGGGGGAGGGCTGGCTGGATGGAACCAGACAGCAACCGGTTGCAAGCAGAAACAGGTCATGGTGGGGGGGACTTGATCACCCCCCCAACAAAAGTGGTGGCTAGGCCGGTTGCATCGAGGCGACTGGCAGTGGGGGGAATTGACCATCCCCCCACCATTGAAGCAGCGCTGTCCCCCCCCCCCCCCCCCCTTTACAGAGGGGGAGGAGCAATGGGCTGGAGGGGACCTGACCACCCCCCAGCCCACCTAGCATGATGACGCCCTGGGAGAATGGACCTCCAGGGCCCCTGGCAGGGGGATTTGACTGCCCCTCCAGGGATTTGAGAGAATGAGGGGGGGGCATGTCCGCCAGTTACACCCCCCCCCCCCAATGTGTGTCTGAGACCGGACCCAGGTGTGGGTCCTGGGTCCCTCCTTGCCATTTGTATGGCCAGGGGCTGGTTGCATGAGGAAAACAGCCAGCATGTGAGGTAACAGGGCAGTTTTAATAGACAAACAGCCAGGTTTTTGAACAGCTAAGGGGCTGGTTGAGCCCCATTGAGGTGGAAACACCAGAAATAACTGGGATAGGCTGCTTGTAAGGGTACAGTGACTGATGCCATGCGGGCTGATGTAGCCCAAACCAAGTAACAAGGCGTCTAGAGCCTGTAGAGCTTTTTTGGAGCGGATAATTTGCCTTTTGGCTTTTTGTATCATGGGCTCACCAGGGGCCAATCTTTTGTAATTAAGGAGGTCTTCTCCCTGCTGTTTTCAATCATCCAATTGAATTCATCACCAATATCATCCAACGTATTGCCCCATTGTGAGAGCCAATCAGCAATTATTGACACAAGGTGTCCAGCATTTCTTTTGCTTTAAATACTGCTCATTTGCCTAAGCTAATTGCTGGCCATAATTATAATACACCCTAATATTAAATCATAAGAAAACCAATCAAACTTGCAATATCTCTATCCAAATATTTTATGCATTTTTGTTGCATTTATTGAAAAATATATTTATTATCTGTTCCATCACACCTGGTAGCTAAAGGATAGCAAGGGTATTGGCATCCAGGAGGCTGACAATTGGGGGTCTGGCAAGAAAATATTCCATTATATTAAATTTAATACCTTGGACAAGACATTTTGCATAAAATTAATAAAAGATATAATTTATGTGACTTTTTCAACCTTGATTTATCATTAATTCTTTTTGCAGTGGATTTGAAAATCAATGCAGAATTAATAATATATTTTTTAAATCTTCTAAAAATAAGAAAAGAAGAATACATTCAAAATTATAAACCAACTGGTTGGGGAGCTATGACTCAAGCTGAACAACTTGAAATCTCTTCTGTCCATAAACAATTAGATAAAATCCTTGAACAAGAAGATCTTGAGAAGCATATCAACTTTCAAGCTCTATTAAAACAACATAAAAGTTGGAAAAAATACTGGATAAATTACTTTTTAAAATACAAAAGTAAACAAAAACCTTATATTAAAAAATTATTTCATTAAAATGATATTCATATATTTTATTAAAAAATAAAACATGTTTCTCATACTATTAGTGAACCCTCCTATCCCAGAAAACACAGCCACTGAACTTGATCTGTTGGATCAAGAGTCGCCGGATATTTCTGGACAACCTGAAAAAATTGACTGGACAACTGAAGATTTCATTGGAAAACACCAAGACCCTGTTGGATTACCTTTTAAGGACAAATATAAACCAAGAAGGTCTTAGTACCTCTAAATATCAACTTAAGTAAGTTAAAATAAAATATTATTACCAATGGTCCTTTGAAAAAGAAAAATACTTATAAATATTTTCTTAAACATGAATAGACGTAAAATCAGGGCCTCAGGAAGAGTTCCTTCCTATGGATCTCTTCCAGGAGACCCCAGTAACCGTGAGGCAGCCAATAATGACCACCACAAGGGGGCTGCAACCTGTGAATCAAATGTTGGTGGACAACAAACAGAGGCAAGTACTGTTGCCCTCCCCCAACCTAGAACCACAGAAGGTAGTAAAATGAAGCCCCCCTCCATGAAAAGGAGGTTCCCTGCAGCGATCCCAGCAAAATCTGGCCAAGGAAGCCAGGATCAAAGGCTGAGTCAAAGAGCACGTGAAATATTGGGAAGAATTCAAAGAAGCCCAAGCCAAGGGGGATGTAGTATCTATGAAAAAGATAATATCCCAAGCAAAGGCTACCCAGATAGCTCTTCAAAAAATGATCCCCAGGAAAGAGGTGGAATCCTAAGTAGAAAAGTGGAATCCATGGTATCAATTAGCCCAACTGAAAGGCAGAGAATCAGGCAAGAAGAGATCTTCTTCCCATGCAAAGCCAAAGGGAAAGAAGGATTAGAACTGTAAAAGATTAAACTGAGCTGATAAACCTGAACCAGGCTAATTCATTTCACAGGAAGATAAAGCAGTATAAGAACCAACATAGGATAACTCTTAGGAAGAGATGAAGAGGAACAAACATGGGCAGTATCTCTACAGACAGGGTTATGGCCCTTGCACGGACTATGTAGAGAGTAAGCGCGTTCTAGTAATCCGACAAATCCACAAAAAAGATTGAAGAAGGTTATTTTTTTAAGTCCTGATGTTGAGTTGAAGACTAGGTCAGTCATGAGCCTACCCTGCTGTCGGAGATTGAGGATGGTCGGATTGCGAGTTTGAAGTCGAGTGCCGTTCCAGTCCAAGGTTGAAAATTTCAAGCAAGGAGGAATGGAAGCTGAGATGATTGAGACAAGCCAGACCAGACCAAGCAGTTACAAGGAAGAGGCTCCCGGCAAGGGAGTACAGGACTTTGGAGTGACAGACTGAAGACAACTGGAACTCACGCTACAACAGGTGACATCTATGCACAAGGTAGACGTGGGACAGGAAAACAGAAAGACACAGGACATGAGAGAAGAACGGAAAAGGACTGAAGGGTCCTGTGTGGCAGGTACATGAGTTGGGTGCTGTATAGTTGAGAAAAATAGTTAACACGCCAGCTCAAATCAACATCAGGATTGATCTGATGCCCCAACATACTTGGCCAACCAATCCACCGCGGTAGTAGCCGCGGCTTTGGTGAGGGAATCCGCTAACATATCTTGAGACAAAATTAATTTGATGTCTATCACTCCATCTTCCCAGTTGTTTCAAAGGCTCTTCAGCTTGATGTCAATGTACTTGGCGTGAGACTTACAACCAAACTTTGTTATCTTGTTGTTCAACCCTTTGTTATCGATAAGATGGATGGGTGAGAGAGGTGCAGTTCTCCAGATTTCACCTATCAGATGATTGATCCATCTACCCTCTAGGTGACCAGCTGAGAGAGCATTTCATTCTGACTCAGTGGAGGAGTGGGCTATGCTTTGTTTCCGGCGACTGGTCCAGTAGATTGGGGAGCCTTTCAGAAGACAGATCAATCCAGTTTGCGATAGACGAGTCGTGGGATCATCTCTGCACATTGCATTGCTATAGATAACAAGCTGAGTTGCGGGAGTCCTGGCGCAAAATACAAGTTGGTAATTGATGGTCTTGAGCAGATACCTCCAAACGTGCTCCACCTCTTTCCAGTGGGAGATGCCAGGGTTTTCGGAGAAGCGCGCCAGACTTGACACAGCATAGCTGATGTCTGGTCTTGCAAGGGTTGCGATGAAATTGAGTCGACCAATTGGAGATCTGTAGCTCTTATTTAACTTCTTGAAAGCCTCAGAGTCTTCCTCAGAGGCAGGTAGAAGATGTAACCCAGAAGTGCATGGATTTTTCATTGGTTTGGCATTGAGTAAGTCCATTTCCTCTAGTCCTTTCTTGATGTGATTTGGTAGAGAAACTGAGATACAGTCCTTACCAATGTCGACTTTCATCCCCAACAATTGTCAACCTCATGAGCAGAGGAATCTTCAAACCGCTTGAGAAATTTTTCCTTGAAGCCTTCAGCGTCACCAACAACAACTAGGTCGTCAACGTGAAAGAACAGAGCTGTGATGTTGTCCTTATGAAGATAGAGACATGGATCGCTGTTGCTTTCTTCAAATCCGTTGTCTTTGAACCAAGAGCTCAGGGTCTTGTACCAGTTGAGTGGTGCCTGTTTTAGGCCGTACAAAGACTTTTTGAGCTTGAGGAATTTAGAACTTCTTTTTGACCAAACTGGAGTTTTGATGAAAACATCTTTGTCTAGGGGCGCATGGAGGAAAGCACCCTTTACGTCGAACTGAAGGATTCTTAGGCGTTTGTCGACTGAGTAGGTGAGTAGAGCTTGAAGCAAAGCAACTTTGCCTGTCGGGGCAAAGGTGTCAAAGTAATCAATACCGAACCTTTGGTTGAAAACCTGGACACAGACTTGAGCTTTCAAAGTAGTCTCACCAGTGTGTAGGTCTTCTTTGCTCTTAAACGCCCAAGTAGTATTGAGAGGGTTGACCACCTTGGATTCCTTGGCCTCTTCCCAAACTCCAAGGTCTTTGATTGTGTTCAACTCCTTCTCAATAGGCGGCAGCCAGATGGGAATCTTCAGGGCCTCTTTGATGTTCCAAGGAATGGTTTCATGGTGATAGCCATACTGATTGGGAGCTTTCAGATTGGATCAATCCCTTAGCCTGAGCTTCAGAACTTCTTGAACTTCAGTTGCAGAATCATCCGAGTGGGAAAATTCTGAACTGTCCAGATCAGTAATCTTAGGCTTCAGATCTTCAGAGCTATCTTTATCCAAGTCATCACCGGCTGCACCTGTGTCAGTTGGTTTACCGGGTAAGCACGTGATGGTTGGCACGCCATTGTCTAGGGGCAAGGAGGAGTCAAGAGTGGTGGCCTTGAGAAACTTTACGTTCTTGGTTTCAATGATTTTTCCAGATTTTGAGAGGACCTTGTAAGAGAGTAAGCAAGGAATGTAACCTGTAAGAATACCTTCTTCGTCTTTTTCATTCAGTTTAGACTTAATATTTCTATTGCTGAGAAGATAGACAACGCCGGTGACTATTGGTTGGATATAGTCATCTGGAAGTCAAGTGTTGTGCATCATTTCCCAGGGGGTTGTCCCACCTTTCTCCAACGGGATTTGATTCAATGACAGACAGCGGCTTTGGATAACTACGTGCCAATAGCTCTTTGGGATTTTGGCTGAACTGAAGACGGACCTTAGGGACTCCATGATGATCCGATTGGCTCTTTCAGCTTTACCATTATGCGGAGAGTGATACGGTTCGCTTATCAGGTGGTTAATTGATTTTGACTTGAGGAAGGTTTTGAGAGATTCATTTACAAACTCACCTCCTCGTCAGAGAAAATCTTGACTGGATACCTTAGGTTTTTCTTTGCTTCATTTTCAATTATGAATTTAATGGTTTCTGCGGCGGCATCCTTGGATGGAAGAGGAAAGGCTGACAGATATCCAGATTTGTTGTTGACTACTGTGAGCGAGAATCTCATCCCGTCTTTTCTGGTAGGATTGAGAGGACCCATCAGATCAAGGTGTAATCGGTCAAATACTCTAGCTGCTGGGATTTGATCCTGGTTGATGGGAGTTTTATTGATTTTGCTCTTCTTGCAAGAAAAACAGTCAAATTGATCGGTAACTTCCTTGTCCATGGTGAACCCAAGATGTTTCTCTATTCGCTCAACACTAGCATGACCAAGTTTCAGATGGAGTTCTTGGAGCTCAAAGAGAGACAGATAGAAGGAGTCGTCCTTTTTGGCTGTTGAATACTTTGAGATCAAAGAGGGAGATGGTTTATTGATCAGAATCATGAGAAGGTTATTCTCAACGTTACCAGTCATAACAAAGTCTTTGGATCGACGAAGAATGAAGGAGGGAGGATCTGTCCTGGAGTTGACTCTGAGTGAACACCCTTTTAGCAGGAGGGCACCGAGCAACACTAGATTTACGGTTGCGTCAGGCACCCACACAGCATTTTCAAGATGAACGATTTTTCCTCCACTTGAGAGAGTGGCAGTGCCTAGGCCTTGAACAGCTATCCCTTCTCCTTTCTTTCCTGTTCTAATGTGTTCATCCCCGGGTTTTTCAGTGAGATACAGGAACGAGCTTCAATCTCGAAACATGTGAATGGAACATGCACTGTCCAAGATGAATCAATCTGAATGAACGTCCAAGAGATGATTTGAGGCGCAGAAGAAGGAATAGTCGTGGAAATGGGACTCGGCCTGAGGTTTCTTCTTAGAAATCCGTTTACCTTTGTTGGCGGGTGGATCTGGACGAAGCACTGGGAACTCAACCCAGCAAGAGGAAGCAGGATGTGATTTGAAAGTCGGATTGTGCTTTCCATTCTGGCATCTGGGGGAATCATTGCCACTTGAGTTTTTAGAGTGAAACAAAGCGGAGTTGGTTTTGGGGGGTTCAGTAGACTTTGATTGAACTTCATTCCGGTGTTGGACCAATTGATTAAGAACAAATTTAACAGACAAGTCCACGCCTGAGTGAATGATCTGAGATTGCATTGTCTTGAGAGTATCTCGTAGCTTAAAAAGGATGAGGTAACTGAGAATGTTGTCAGGTAAAATGATACCCACTTCTTCGAGTCTACCAAGATGTGCCTTGACAGAGGTGACAAAGCCGTCTATGTTTTTCTGATTGAATCCAAGGTAAAGGAAGTTGAAGAAAATTCTAGCTTGATTAGCAGCCTGACTAGAGGAAAAATGGTTCTTAGCAGCAAGCTAGATCAATTGAGTTGAATCTTTGTTCTCCATAGTGATGATGTTGGTATGGGTGCTGGGGTCCAATTTAGACATCAGGTATCCGGCCATCTCATCATTGTCAGGAATTTCCATGGCAGAGTCTGAAGAATTGATAAGGTTCAAGATCCCTCTCATCTTGAATAGTCTTTCCATTTTCTTTCTCCATATTGAGTAGTTTGTTATGGTCAACAGGGGCGTGGATTCCATCAGAGATTTCAGCGCCAGCGCTTTAAAATTGCCATAGAATCCTGGTCCAGGTGATACAGAGTTTCTTGTCAGGTTGGTTGAGCTTGGGTGATCCATCTTTGGCTTTTAACCATGTAAAAGATTAAACTGAGCTGATAAACCTGAACCAGGCTAATTCATTTCACAGAAAGATAAAGAAGTATAAGAACCAACATAGGATAACTCTTAGGAAGAGATGAAGAGGAACAAACATGGGCAGTATCTCTACAGACAGGGTTATGGCCCTTGCACAGACTATGTAGAGAGTAAGCGCGTTCTAGTAATCCGAAAAATCCACAAAAGAGATTGAAGAAGGTTAGTTATTTAAGTCCTGATGTTGAGTTGAAGACTAGGTCAGTCATGAGCCTACCCTGCTGTCGGAGATTGAGGATGGTTGGATTGCAAGTTTGAAGTCAAGTGCCGTTCCAGTCTGAGGTTGAAGATTTCAAGCGAGGAGGAATGGAAGCTGAGATGATTGAGACAAGCCAGACCAGACCGAGCAGTTACAAGGAAGAGGCTCCCGGCAAGGGAGTAAAGTACTTTGGAGTGACAGACTGAAGACAACTGGAACTCACGCTACAAAAGGTGACATCTATGCACAAGGTAGACGTGGGACAGGAAAACAGAAAGACACAGGACATGAGAGAAGAACAGACAAGGACTGAAGGGCCCTGTGTGGCAGGTACATGAGTTGGGTGCTGTATAGTTGAGAACAATAGTTAACAAGAACCAGAAAATATCCTTAGCTCAAAAGTGGAAAAAGTGTACAATAATTAGACTCTAATTCTGAACCCAGTGTCTTGTCTTAACCAACTTCTGATGTAATTACTTCCTTTTCTAATGATATGTGTCATAATTTCAAAATTGTTTGTGGAAATTTGGACGGTTTTTACACCCAATTGGATAAGCTAACCTCAGTAGCGGCCAAATTAATTAGTAACCAATCAAAAGCTGTAGGGAAAGAAGATATTAAGGAACATACAGAACAATTATTGGAAACAATAAACCAAGGTAAAAAAGTCAAACTCAAATCATTGAGAACAAGTTATCAGGTAACCAAGAAGATTTTATTATGTCCCTCCAGCAATTTAAAGAAGAACTGATGAATAATACTAACAACTCTTTTGTGCCCCTTAGTTAAAAATTATAACTGCTTCATAATAAATTGGACCTGCAACTTAATCTGATCAAGAATGATCTTAGAGACTTAAAAGTCCATCTGACCAACCCCTTGGGGAGTACCACAGAGGAACCAAAACCTCCCAGATAAACAACTACCCCTTATGCACCTGAGTAGCACTTTCAGGCCTAGTCCTACTCCTGAAATGGAACAAGCCCTCAAAGCTTTAGCCTCTATCTCTGAATGGCCTAAATTTTCTGGTGAAGGAGAATAAAACCATATAAATTTCATCAAATTTATTGACTATACCATAAATTCCTATGACCTGCCAGAAGCTATAGCCATGGTCAGAAGGCCTAGAATCTTTGAAGGAGTAGCATTAAATTGGTTTATCAGTGAAAGAGACAAATTAGGATCCTTACCATGGAATTCTTGGAAACTCTTAATTAAAGAACAATTTGGTTCTAGGATGTGGAAAAGGAAAATGATGAAAGATTTCAAAAATTCCTCATTTGACCCCTCTAAGGATAAGCCTCACAAATGGTGCTTAGAAAAGAAGAGGATACTACACTGCTTCTATCCAGATGCTGATAAAGAGGAATTTAATGAAATACTTCTCAACCTGTGCCCTGGAAACCTTACACATAGTGTGAGATGCAGAATGAGTATGAATGCTGACTTACCAACTCTCATCAATGTTTTGGAAGAATAAATAGATATGAATGGGCTAGACAAGAAGGCTCCTTCTAGACCCAAAGATAGCTTCAATCCTAACAGAACCCCAGAACAACATCCTCTGATAAATATCCCTGGTAATAAGAAATCTAATGAGAACAAGGATAAAAAAATAATACCTGGAACTTGTTGGAACTGTAACAAAACAGGGCATATGAGACAATACTGCCCTTTAACAAAGAGAAAGATAGTATTAATGGAAGGAGAACTTGAGATTAAAGGGAACCAGAACTACAAGGAAACCGCGGATACTGAAGGATCACTGCCTGAATCTGAATTAATCTTTACAAACCTTATCAATTTAATAAAAGGAGATATAGGCACTTCTGTAGAAATCAATAATATCAATGGTGACTCTAGTTTGACCCAACAATGGGACACTTCCATAATTCCTAGACAATTCACTGAAGTTGAACCACTAACAGTTAAACGTATGAGTGTTAAGAGTTATACTAATGTTCAAACTTGTTACGCAACAGGACTGTATAAAGACAGGCCTTTAAGGTAATTACTTGACAGTGGGGCTTTCTGTTCATGTTTTTTCACTGAATTCTTAAACAAAGGGGATCCCAAAAGGAAAGACCACATTCTTCCCATCCCAAAGTTCAATTTTAGCTCTTGAAACTCCACTATGAATGCTATTGGAGTATGGACTGCTCCCATCATACTGCCCCATACTACAGGATCTTTGAGGATTCAAGTGGAATTTTAAGTATTTCTAAACTGACTATTCAACTAACTGATAATTTTTCTTTATGTCTATTTGGCATAGATTTGTTCGAAAGTAAAGGAATTTATTTCACTGTGGGTGGTAACTGGGACAAGGAGTTTAAGATATGCGCTATCCAAACTAATTTCCCCTTTTCTAATTATCAAAAGCACTTAGAAGAATTCAACCAAGAATTACACCTAGACAGATCAAAGACACTGAGAAAAGGTATGTAGCCATTCAGATGGAATGCTTGGCTCTAGTATGCACTCTAAAGAAGTTGCACTATTATTTAGAAGTTGCTAATTTCCAATTAATCACGGATTTTAATGCTGTAAAAACCCTCATGAACATGAAGACCCCTAGTAGACATATGCTCAGGTGGCAAATTGCTATACAAAAGTATAGAGGCCAGATGAATATAGTGCATAAAGCTGGAGCTAAACACCAGAATTCTGACAGTTTAAGTAGAAATGCTTTTCCTAATGACCCTAGAAATCCAGCATGTGACCCTTACAATAAGGATATCTTTCCTATCTTAAGCATCAATCTTTTTACATCAGATTCCCCAATTATGGGGAACTACCTATGTGAATTAGATAATTCTTTCTTTTATCTAGTAAGAGAGAACTATTCCACCAACATCGAAGTGCTGATTACCATCATGGAATGTGAATCCCCAGAAGCAGCCCTAGTAAATAGTTTATTAGCCTCATGACTCAAACCATACAAAGCAGGAAGGTTCACCTTTTGGGATGGTTTCCTATAATATAGAAACCAAAATTCTAGTGTTTTGATACTGAGCAACAAAGCGCATATAAAACATATACTTTGGGAATGCCATGACAGCTGTTAATTTGGGCATTTCTCCACTGAAAGTACCTTGGAGAAAGTGAAGCAAACGGCTTGGTGGATAGATTTGAAAGAGACTACTATTAATTATTTTGATAGCTGTGAGACTTTCCAAAAATCTAATAAAACTACTGGAAAAAGTTTTGGACTCCTGCAAAAGATCTCTGAACCCAAACCTAGGTGGGAAATAATTAATATGTGTTTTGTCACAGGCCTCCCCCCTGGAGGAATGCACTCCTATAACTCTGTCCTGGTTATACTGGACAGATAATCTAAGAAGGCAAATTTATTAACTAACCACAAAGAAGAAAATGATATGGATGTGGCTTTGTTATTTTGGAACAGGATTATAGCTGATGTAGGTATACCTGAAATTATAATCAGTGAAAGAGACCCCAAATTCACTTCTGAATTCTGGAGGAATCTACATGATATACTGGGTACTACTTTAGCCTTTTCTAAAGCATATCATTCCCAGACTGATGGATTAGCTGAAAGGATGATACAGACCCTCAAAGATATGTTAAGAATGTTTTGTAGCTTTGGTATAGAATACAAGAACTCAGATGGGTATTGCCATGCCTGGGTAAGCTTACTCCCAGCCCTGGAGATGGCTTATAATATCAGTAAACACTCTACCACCAAAGAAGCCCCTTACATATTAGAAAGATGATGGATTACAAAACTCCCCAGGAATACCCTGAACCAAAACTTAGCCACCATCCAACCCACATCTCTGGACTTTCAGAAAATGATAGACCTGGCAAATAATCATGCACAAAAATTTGTAGAAGAAGCAGTTTAATAAAACCAACAGAGATGGGATAAATCACACAGAGAGCCCAACTTCAAAATAGGAGATCAGATCTTGATATCTCCTGCTAACTTCAACAAGTTAGCAGGGAACAGAAAGTTGAAACCAGGTTTTTTAGGGCCATTTGTTATCAAGAAAATGCACAGCAAAAATGCTGTCAAAGTAGTCTTGAGTGAAGAATTGTCAAGAAAGCACCCAGTATTCCCTGTTAGCTTATTAAAGCACTTTCAACCAAGAGAAGGTAGCAACCTCCCTCCAGTAATAATCCTAATAGAACCTGACCCCGTTGTGGAAAGAATAAGGGTTATCCCCCTATAATTGTCCCAAGGTTCTGAAGTTAAAGGTTCCCTGCGTTTGAAAGGAGATAAGGATTCCCAAAGTTGCACTTAAATGAGAAATAGAAATAAGGAGATAAGAGATAAAGAAAAGTACAGAGAGAGTGAAATTGCCAATCCTTCAATCCTAAGAACTTTCCACCTGGATGTGTATCCAGTATGAGTTCCTTTAATCTCTTGGTGAGATGATTGATCCAATCCAATGATGTGATGGTCTGATTCCATGCCATGCCTCCCTCCTAACCTGGAGCTGAGAGTGAGGATAATTCCTCCCTCTCAACCCTAACCTAAGTACACGCGCAAATAACAGTATGACAAAGAAACAGAAAACAATCCCAAGACAGAAACCCTAGCCTCCTCTCCACACCTCCTCTGTACCAAACTCCCCCCGACGTCCGTACGCCGTTCTGTCCATCTGGTTCTTCCTTCTCATGAAGCGGTCCTTGCACCGCGCCCTACTTGGAGCCCCCCGCGCCTGTCTGTATCCGTTTGTCTGCGCCCATCGTGGGTGTCCGGTATTATCCGACATGATCCGCGCGCTCCATCTGTTCCTTTATAGCCCGCGGATTGCTCCGCCCCTACGTATCCAAACCGGCTCGCCCGCGAACCTAGTCAAGCGCACTACCTTCCAAATCTGATCTCTGGGGCGGATCGCCGCCCACGCCGCATTTGATACTGAGCCCAACCCGTCCAATAGGTGCGGAGCCAAACAGCAGCTGCTGCTGATCCAGCAGCTGCTGCCGCTGCTGAGCACTCCGCATACCCTAATGCTGAGCCCGCTTGCCCCCAATGCTGAGCGCGCAGCTGCAAAGCAGTTCCCAATCCATATCTATAAATTGACACCACACTGCTTTCCTCCAATGCTGAGCGTGCAGCCGCGAAGCAGTTCCCAATCCGCGTCTATAAATTGACCCAAATCCCCCCCAACTTGAGTTCTGTCCCCAGAAGTCTTCCATTGCTTCACCATACCACCACCCCGCTACTTCCACTACCACCCCCACCACTCCCACTACCACCTTCCCCATCCTCCTCCCGCTCCATCGCCACCATGCTCCCATGCAAGTTCTGCGCCCGGAATAGGCACGCGTGTTTGATTTTCCCTGGTCCATGCGCCTTTGTTGCTTGCCTTCGCGGCCACCGTCGCTGCTCACTTAGTGACAGCATGCCCCAAGCTCCCCCCCAGGCCGCGCAAGTGGGCTTGTCCAGACCTGTTTGTAGTTTTGGACAACAACTCAATCTTGGAAGGCTTGTGGACACCCCCCAGTTCACCGTCATCCCGCCGCCCCTAAGCTCTGTCACCCCCCACCTTGCACGTGAGCTGGGACTCTGCATCACCTCTCCACCGGGCCGGACCTCCGCAACAAAGCAAATACAAAACCTTGGAGGAATGGCGCACGGCGGCCTGCGCTTGGGCTGCCGCTGTTGGCGTGAATCAAACGGTACCGGACCTAAGGCTTTTTGGACGACCCGCGGCTGCGCCAGCACCCTCTCCTCCTCCTCCACGACTGCCAACACTGCCCGCGCCACCAGCGGCCTTGGATGAGAGGCCTACAACCCCCAACGTCCCTCCGCCTCCGTCACCCATCATTGTCCCATCATTGCCTCCAGCTGGACCAAGCCCCCCTGTTGGTTCCCCGGAGGCCCCGTCTTCACCGGCTGCTCCTCCCCCCAGCCCTCCCCAGATCCCGGAAATCCCGATTGTAATGGCACTCCTGGCGGCCGGCTTGGAGGTTTTTGCGGAAAGGTCAACCACTATGCTTTGGGATTTCCTTGCAATCCCCGGCGCCCAATCCTTGGAATCCCGGCACAAGCTCCTGGCGTCTTTCTGGGCGTTACTGGCGTCGTCAAGGGCAGAAATGGAGGAGATGATGAAGATTGCTTAGGCGCATCGCCCCCCCCCTTCCCCTTCTTCCCTTTCTTTTCTTTTGGTTGTACCGCGCTTCCTTTTCCCTAAGAAAATACACGTATCCGCGCGAGGTCTTAACCTTCTGAGAAAAAGTGACCGACCGCACTTTGTAAGAATGAGCTTGAGATTGAGGTCCGCGTCCGCGCGCTTTGCTTTGTGAGCAACCGTAAGTGACTAGCCGTTCCATAAGAGGCACCTGGACCGCCCCACATGAACTGCCACTCAGTTCCCCGTACCCATCCTGTAACAAACACAACAACCAAACACCAGCACGCGCCACCGTAAGGGAAGAGAGAGAGAGAGAGTAAGAGAACGGACATTCTGGGGTGTCTAGTTGTTCCGGCTGTGAACCGGCTAGAGCACCCCCTCACCAAATCAAGCTTATTCCCATACCAACCACCCATCCTTGAGATATCCTGAGAGAAAAGAAAAAGAGAAAAAGAAACCAACAGAGAAGAAAAATAGAAAAGAACAATTTTTTTTTTGCACAACACCCATATACCACCCGCAAATTGCTCTTTGTCCCGTTTCCCCCATCTGCAGGATTTTCCTTGCGTCCCGGTTCCGTGGGGCTTGTGCTTGCGTTCATGGACCCGGCTTTGTGCCACGCCCGCGTTTCCTGCAAAAACCCCAAGCCAGCAAAGACCCCACAATCCAGATAAGAAAGAAACATAGAGAAACAAACATTCTGGGGTGTCTATTTGTTCTGGCTGTGAACCAGCTAGAGAACCCCCTCACCCAATCAAAACTTATCCCCTACCCCCACCACCTCCCCCCCAACTTGGCCACTGTCCCCAGCTGGTCGCAACCACCTACTCCGTTGCAACGGCACTTCTCCGCTTCTCCGCCCAAAGACAAGTCCCTGGATTGCGTCTGCTCCTCATTAGTCGACCGCCTGCACAAAACCAGAGCTTGTTCCGTGCGGTCTCCTCGGTCAATTAGAAAAAATCCTCCAAGGGTCCCCCGCCGCAGACCAACTCCGCACCTGGTTCCTCCTCATACTCCAACACTCTCCTCCGCTTTCCCTGCCCGTGATCGCAGATGGTTGTCTCAAAGCTTCTTCCGGACAAATCCTCCACCTTCAAAGCCTCCGTTCCCGCCCCCGGATTGAAAACCATTTGTGCTTGGAACCCAAACATGAACGGCCTTCCCAAAATCACATCCCCACAATCAACCAAAAGAAAAGAAAGAGGCCTACAGAACCTTGCAACCTTGACCTCCTCCTCCTTGACTACCCCATCCACACAACACTCCCCTCCGTTAAGCGCACAGAGACCCATTGCACATTCGCGCCAAACCAACCCCAAATCATCCACCATTGGCAATGGCAGCAGGTTCACCATTGAACCGCTGTCCACCATAGCCCACACCTTCCTCCCGCTATGACCATCAGAACGTAAGCAAGCGGAGTCAAAACCAATTTCAACTCACACTCCTTGCACCCTTCCTCCTTCCACGCCACATGAACCCGCTGCACCGTCTGAGGTACCCGGCCCTGACCGCAATCCCGCAACGCCTGCACCATCTTGTCTACCACCACCAGAGACACAGCCGCCAGTTCCCGCAAGGTCAGTGGGACCGGAGTCTTGTTCCCCATCACCCTACGCACGATGTCCGCCGCTTTCTTCTTCCCTACAGGATTTGCTGCCGGCGTCTTGATTCCAGGCAAGCGTGCAGCCGGTTTTGGAACGGTTGACAGGGGTTGCTCCTTTGCATCCACCTCCATCTTATTGGAGACCGCCACCTTCTCTTCCGTTGCCACTACCCTTACCTCAGCTTCCACCCAAGGTGGTTGCCATGATCCGGGACCAGTAACAATGCCTAGTGACGCTCGCACTGTTGTTCCTGCCTCCTGACCCCGTGTGCATGCCTTCTGCATTGCGGTTGGCTGGCTTGGCTCCATTGGAATCTGTTTGCCCATCGGAAACATGTACCCCATCCCCGCCAGTCAAACCAATCCCATGTTGAGATCCTTTGTAAGCTCCTTGCACGCCAATTGCCAATGACTGTTTGCCCCACAGTACAAGCACCCCCTCGGCACAAAGGTACTGGGCAACTGAAACCCTTCCACCATGTGAGGTGGAGGCCCTTGCGGCTGCTGCTGTCCCATAAGGCTCATGCAGATCTTCAAATCCTTCATCAGTTCCGTCAATTCACTTACCGGAGGGGCGGGCGCGGGTTGAGGAACCGGAACACGCGTGGAAGTAGGTGGAACCGGGGCTGGAAATCGCGCCAGAGCCAAAACCTGGGGGGCGGATTTCTTTGGTCCAGCTGGGAAGGACTTAGCAGTATCCTCAATAAGCTCTTCTAAGTCAAGCTCACTCTCCACAGCCTGGCAAATGACAGCCAACTCTGGAAGGAGTGCAATGCTCCTGTCCAACAACCGCTTTACCAAGTTGTGATTGTAAAGATGCCGCTGCACCCTTGCCCGGAGATGAGCGCCTAAACCGCCCAGAAACGCGTGTTTCATAGCCTCCGTCTGTCCCTCCACCACCTTGTTCTTTGACAAGTACCAATAGATCCAATTGAACGTCAAGGTGTAATCCGCCAGCTCCACCCGCGTTCTGACTCCTCCGCGCGCGCTCGCCTCCAAAGCCACACGGTCAAAATTGCTTTCCCGGAATCAAGGTTTGCGCCTACCCCACCGCGTTAGGATCTCCGCCTTCAGTTTTGGCCAATCCTGATTCTTGTAGCCTTCCATCTTGTCCACATCCTGGAGCTTCTCTTTGTCCATAATGAACAGGAAAACAAGCCGGGCCTTATTGGCGTCCAATGCACCTTCCGCATCTGCAATACCTTTTTATCTCAAGATGAACCGCTCCACATCCGCGGTGTTGAATTGGATGTGAGGGTAGTTGCGCGGCCTGATGCAAACCGGACAAGTGGGTTCATGGTCACTGGAGACCAATGGGGGAACGGCGTAGCTTGTCCTGGGTCGAGCAGAGGGATGGAAGACGCAAGTGGGGTTGGAGTAGCAGACCCGGAAAAGGAAGGAGAAGAAGAAGAAGAAGAGGAAGCGACTGTAGGGAGGTATGGATAGGACATCGGGCCCAGTTACCTTCAAAAGACAAGAAACGGAAGGTTACTTCCCGGCCAGACCCCCAGATGTGGAAAGAATAAGGGTTATCCCCCTATAATTGTCCCAAGGTTCTGAAGTTAAAGGTTCCCTGCGTTTGAAAGGAGATGAGGATGCCCAAAGTTGCACTTAAATGAGAAATAGAAATAAGGAGATAAGAGATAAAGAAAAGTACAGAGAGAGTGAAATTGCCAATCCTTCAATCCTAAGAACTTTACACCTGGATGTGTATCCGGTATGAGTTCCTTTAATCTCTTGGTAAGATGATTGATCCAATCCAATGATGTGATGGTCTTATTCCATGCCATGCCTCCCTCCTAACCCAGAGTTGAGAGTGAGGATAAGTCCTTCCTCTCAACCCTAACCTAAGTACACGCGCAAATAACAGTATGACAAAGGAGCAGAAAACAATCCCAAGACAGAAACCCTAGCCTCCTCTCCACACCTCCTCTGTACCAAACTCCCCCCAACGTCCGTACGCCACTCCGTCCATCCGGTTTGTCCTTCTCATGACACGGTCCTTGCACTGCGCCCTACTCAGAGCCCCCGCGCCTGTCCGTATCCCTTTGTCCGCACCTGTCATGGGTTTCCGGTATTATCCGACAGGATCCATGCGCTTGCACGCGCGCTCCATCCGTTCCTTTATAGCCCGCGAATTGCTCCGCCCCTACGTATCCAAACCGGCGCGCCCGCAAACCTAGTGGAGCGCACTACCTTCCGAATCTGATCTCTGGGGCGGATCTGTTGAACCAGTGGGCTCTGCAAGCCTATGTATGCTCTCAACCCAACCAACTCAACATGTCACGCGAGAGGTGTCACAGGAACATCATGTAACCAAGTCAACCAAACTAGATATTGACAACCCCCGGTTACCCAAATTACAAGCCCAAAAGCACGCTGAGCATGTCCAAATGACATTAAGCTATAGGCAAAAGCAAAAGGGAAAAAAAGCACTCCTTCAGCAAAGGAGTGACACAAGTGCATATCAAGCCGCGCTTATAGATAAGAATGCGGAGCTTTTGGCTCACAAAATAAGAACGATTCACAGATCAAATGCCCGTAAGAGAAAAGCAGCTCAGGCAGATATGGCTGTAAGGAAAAGATGGCAAATGGTATGTAAAAAGCCTAAATTGAGAGAGCTAAATGCACCACAAAAGCAGCTTTTCTTTGGTGCTTTAGCAGAAGGGGAGGACCTAATGGTCTCAACCACACACACGTGCAAAGATCCATCATATAAATAGACCACTATTACACCGCTCAAGTTGTATTTCTTTTGATCATTGTCTTATTATTATCATCATTTTTGTACATAGAAAATCATAGCATCTGTGTCTGGTAGCCTCCCTCAACAGACATATAAATCTACAATATAAACACTTAATTAAAAGGCACAAGTTTAACAGGATCGCCGCCCATGCCGCATTCAATGCTGAGCCCAACCCGTCCACTAGGTGCGGAGCCAAACAGCGGCTGCTGCTGAGCACTCCGCATACCCTAATGCTGAGTCCGTTTGCCTCCAATGCTGAGCGCGCAGCCGCGAAGCATTTCCCAATCCGTGTCTATAAATTGACACCACACCATGAAAGAAAAAGGGAAATTAAGCAGGATATTGAGAGACAAGAAGAAGAGGGTGCAAGGTAAAGATGTCAGACTATACTTAGTAAGATACAAAGTAAAATCTGCAGAAAAAGATGAATGTTTACCAGAGACTAATATACCTGATGGACCAATACATCTTAGAAACCACAGATCCAGTACAAGAAACTGAAGTACACATAGAATTAAGAATTAATTTCTTTCCCAGAAAACTCAGATTTTTTTGAGATATGGCCATACCTTGGAGTTGGGGAATGACAGCTTGCTACCATTGCAGAGCAAGATGCAAAAGTAAAAAAAAATATAAATAAATAAAAATCTTATCAAAGGAGAAATAATATCAAAAAAATTATTTCAAATTATGATTCTACATAAAATTTAAGGTAGGGTCACTGACTGACACCTACCTCAAATTCTTCCTGATTATATTTTTAAATAATTTATGAAAATTTGGAAAGATACACGGCCTTGGGATTTTTGCCATTTTAATATAATCTTTCACATGAAACCCCATTTATCGGTTTCACAGTGAATTTTGTCACAGAATCCAAGAATTCTTTGATTTAGAGGATTTATGGGCGTAAATGTGATTTGTCACAATTCCTGAATGCAGCTGTGGCAAACAACACATCCGCGCGCAGCTGAGCAGCGGCACTTCCACCCTGTTGGCGTACCCTGACAAGCCATGTATGCAGCCCCGGGCATCTTACAGGTAGGCAGCTGCTGGAATACAGACTGACAGATTGACAGATGGCTTGAGAAGCCCAGGTACCACATAAAAGTGCTACAACTAAGACAGGGACATGCTAAATATTTAATCAATGCCCTGTGGATAGTACATAGTCTAAAAATACATAAATTTATATAAAAATACTTAAATAAACTTTTTAAAGATTTTTTGTAAAATACAATATAAATACCAAATATGTCAAAAAATAAGATGGCTAAAATTTGTAAAATATCTTAAAATACTTTAAATGTACCTTGTGAGAACTTCAACAAATTAGTATCTCCATAACATACTAAGAAAACTGATTATGTAAAAAAACTGCATATATTCCCATAGCTTATATTTTTAATTAATGATTCCAAGAAAACCAACAGAATTTTGAAAATAAGAATCAAAATCAATATTATGATTTTACTCCCATCAGAAAATAAATAATAAGAACCCATCTGACATCAGATTACCCGTAGGAATTTCAACTAAGAAAACTTATTAAAATCCTGGCAGCATTCATTAAGTATAATTAATTAAATGCTGATCATTTGGATAGATTAGTGTTATTCACACATCAAAACATCAATCAAAATGTAGAATAATTCCCATAACCTGTAGAATTAGATGTTACCCGTTCCAAAGCACCAAGAATAAGTGCAGGCTACCCCTGGCTACCCTTCTAGCCTTAGCACCCGTCCCTTTGAGCCCCTGTATCTCTTAGAAGGACATAGTTGGGACTCAAAAAGCTATAAATGTAGAGCTTTTTTGAGTTTGTTGATACCCAGATACCCAGTTATATATACATCCAGAAGCCGTGCCAAGGTGATCAATACTTATGTGAGATAATTAAGTGATTTGCGGCTTTAGTATGATTTATGATATCGGTCCCAAAACCCTTTTTATCAATTTAAACTTCTGAACAACCTTTTAAACCCCAGTAGTAGGTTTCACCCATCAGTGCATGCCCCAAAAAGGTTCCTAAAGGATTAAAGGTTATACCACTGCCTTTTATTATCCTTTTTATGTTGTGGAAGCTTGGTTACAAGGCCCTGTCACTCAACCTTATATTTTATATCTATGTTATCTTTGGTCAATACCTCCTTTAAGAATATAAATTAAAGGTTCCAAAGGAACCAGGTATACGTGTTTTCAAAGTGAATTCCCTGAAGAGAGGTGTTAAATATCCCCAATATTATTTTGGCCCCTCTATTATTTTTTTTCATAATCAATTTATTAACATTGATTAATAATATTAAATCATAACTAAACCAATCAACCTTGCAATAGCTCTATCCAAATATTTTATGGATTTTTGCTGCATTTATTGAATAATATATTTATTATTTATTTCATCACCTCCGGTGCCTAAAGGATAGCAAGGGTCTTTGCATCCAGGAGACTGACATCCCTAAAATATTGATATCATCAATACCATGGTTGAGGGCAGTGTTCCTTGTTGAGCAAGTTTACAAAATTTTAAAAGAAATGTGCTTTAGGTTAAAAACTACAAACGATGAGTTGAGTTTGTTAATTTACTGTCACACAACCAACCCACTTACTATAGGGCAATCTTAGGCAATTTTTAGTGCAAATAGGAGAGGCTCAGTGCAAAGCGGAGTGCAAGATAACAAGGCTAACTGTGAAGTGCAAACAGATTGTTTGATTTCTCGAAAACAGTAAGACGTATTCATTTTTCCAATGGAAGGAAAATAAGGCAAATTCCAATGTGATAAAATGGCCTCAGCAAAAGGAAAGAAAGTATTAAATTTACTAAATGATGAAACAATCTTCAGGAAGATAATTTAGCCTTTATAAGGTAATCTGATTATTACTAGATAAAAACTGATTAAAAGTCATCCACAGAGAGAGAGCAATGATTCCATGAATGACAGTGATGGAATGCAAAAATAAAATTAATTGTACAATTTTATCCAAGGCCATAGGGTAGGTGCAATACAACAGAATTTGCAAGTAAATGGGCTTAACGGATGAGACATGGAAGGAATGAAATGCAAAAACAATGGAAATGAATGAAGGTAATCATGCAGGGAAGGGAGCTAGTTCCTTGGCAGGAATAGACATTTGATGTGTCTATCTATGCATATGTGCAAACTAATTTCTTTGTGTGACCAAGAATGGAAGTCCAGAGTCTTTAGTTACCCAAGGTTAGAAGAGAAAATCTTTGAAGAATGGTCAACCTCATTGGGGTTAACTGCGTGGATTTCAAGTACGGATCAGTCACCAAGGTTAAAAGTTCATTTTTCACAACCCAGAGGTATTAAGCAGAATGCACCAGTTTTTTTGTGCTCTTGGTTTTTTTTACTCTTATAGACTGAGTTAGAAGTTACTGTGGAAAGGGATATTTCAAATAAGTGATGAGGAAAATAACCCCTTACTTTTTAGTGTGAAAACAGCATTTTATCAATTTCCATTTCCTCAAATGTACCCATAAGGTTGGCTTCAATCTCCTCAAGCAAACCAAAATCTCTTTTTAAAATCTGAACCAATTTAAAGAAATTGTCTATATTTCAGCTGTGATCGTGATTTCTTAACAGTGGTAAAACAGAACATGATTTTTTACATGAATACACAAATTTCATATTATTGATCTTGTCCAAAATTTATTGATTCAATTGATGAATTGACTCAATATTATTCAGGAATATTCTGAGACATACCAAGAATCATTTAGAAGTTTTCCTCCAAAAACCAACACATTCAAATGGGTTACACACAAAATTCTCAGTCGTGGCAAATTTTTCTGGTCAATTAGCATGTGTCCCTCTATATAAATTTAAAAAATTTATAATTTTGCTAGGGTTCTTTCTATCAAATTCCATTCAATTCATCTTGAAACTCTTGAGCTTCTATATTCTATTTGGTTCTAGAATTGGCTGCCAGATCTGCCCTCTTTCAAAGATTCTCTCCTCAAACTTTTTTTTAAAATCATTTTTGGTGTTAAAATTGGCTTAGGGCCAATATATGCAGGTGTTTGTCATCGAGTAGCCATTGGTGCCTTTGAAAAATTGGAAATCATACCATTTCTTTCTAGTATCTCCTTTTTAAATTTTTTTCATATTCATTTATTATTCAAATAAAATGTTTTTTTTTACCTATCAACTTGATTTTGGGAGTTGGAGGTGGTTTTTAATTTACCCTTTGAACATACAACAGTTCCAAGTTTAAATCTTCAAAACAAGATGACCAGAATAATTTTTGTTTTGATGCTCAAATAGGCTAAAATCATGAGATATTATTCAATGCCAAAATGGTTTGCATTTGACCCAATCTTCACAATCAGAAGTGCTAAAAAGGGAAAAGTTATTTTTCTTGACAAAATTTTTTAATTGTTGATTATTTGTTAATTTTTTTCATTTTGTATCATTGGGTTGTATCAGAATTAGAAAACCTGCCATTAGAAACCCACCATTTTTCTTGACCAAACCCGCCATTTTTAATGGTTGGTTTCTGAAATACACATACCCCCTAACTGGTGTATTTCAAAATGGTGGGTTTTAAACATGAAATCCACCATTTATTCATCAAAACCTACCACCTTCATCATCATCTAACCCTAGCCTCTCAAACCATCCTCTCCATCCTCATCCTCCTCTACAATCTTATCTACTTGCGTTAGGCACACCTACTCCTCCTTGATATTGTCAAAATAAGGCCTCTAAGAGCCCAACACAAATCCCCATGATCAATACTTGTCCATCTTTCTTTCCAAACCCTATAATTAGACCACTATGGTAGACCAACCCTTACCTGTAGCTATCCAACTCAATTTTCTAGTATAAATATAATTCCAATCATAAAATAACCTCAGAAATGTATTCTACACCAAAAAAAAACATATTCACCCAGACAAACTACCCCTCTATCTCCCATGGCTTAGAAGATACAGCCAAAATCAATTAAGGAAAGATCATATCACACCCAGGTATCAAAAACCAGTGAAAGGCCATATTGGTATACTTGGAATCCCAAAACACATACTGGTAACATCTCACCACAATTCCTCAACCAAAAATATAACCAATCACCTGACCTGTATGCTCAGAATCATAATCAGGCCCTTGTAGTGCCAAAAAACCCCAGCTTCACAGCAATTTATGCAGGCAGCCAAGATCAGCTACCCCTAAATCTATGCAGGCAGCAGTACACAAACAACCCCATCATCACACATAAATTTATGCAGTCAGAAGCATGTGAAACCAAAAATCCCAACAGTAAAAGTCACCACAGGACTAAATAGACATATATGCAGGCAGTCTGAAACACTTGTAATCAAACAGCCAGCAGTAAAATTCACAACAGGAATACCCAGTAGTATATGCAGGCAGTCTGGACCATGTGTAACCAAACAACCAGAAGTACAAGTCACCACAGAACTACCCAGAAATTTATGAAGGCAGCAAAGAGCATGAAGTACCAAATAACCGCAGCTACCCAACAATCTATGCAGGCAGGCAAGACCATTTAGCACCAAAAAGCCCACCAGTACAAGCCCACCACAGGCTATCCTGGAATATATGCATGAAGGCAAGACCATGCATTACCAAACAAAAACCACAAGTGTTTCACAGAAATACATGTAGTTAGAACCAGGTAGCACCAAACCAACCACCAGTACTGCACATAAATATATTTTTTCTTCAATATACAGCAATTTATGCAGGGCTGTGCATGCATGAAACCCCTTTGAAAACTTTTTTGCAACCAGCAGAAATGCCTCCTGTAGCTGTAAAACCTGTGTTCCAACCAGCAGGAATGCCTTATGTAACTGTAAAACCTTTTTTCCAACCAGGATAAATGCCTCCTGTACCTGTATCCCACTGTTCTTCACCAGAACAGGGAGAGGCTCAGGGGCAGCCATGAGCACCCCTGGGGGCAGGAGTTTTCTATTTGAGGAGGGCCTCTCTGCCCTATCCAGGTTGTATCCCCCCACTCACACTCCATCATACCACCAATAACTCATCCCACACCACTCATCACCATCTCATCAGCCATTTACCACCTAACCATCTGTGGTCCTACCCAGATAAAAATAAAGGAGATTGTCAGTTCACCAATAAAAAAAAGGGAAATCAAAACCAATTATTACCTCATCAACCATTTAAACCACCCCATTTGGTGCTTTTGATAAGGTTTATTCTGCAATCTGAACTATTCAGCACCAAATTCAAGGAAACCACCCATCACTAAATAATAAACCCTTAAATAAAAGAGAGCAAAACAAGAGGTAATTCCAACCTTTTTTCCTCTACCCAGCCCCCTATTGGTAAAACCCATCCTTGGGCCCTCTCCTGAATCATCCCTTTGATAAAAAAAGGAAACCTTGAACCCTTTAAAATTGGCTTATTAGTTAAGATCAAATATATCTTGTCAACCACTATCCAATAACCCAATACATCTGGTCAACTCTTCAAAAAAAATCCAACCAATAAACAGTTCAATAATTAATCAAGGTCTGATCTGAGACCTTTGTTAAATATCAAAGAAATCAGCCATTAATTTAAATAAATTATTGTGCAGAATCAATATAGTACTAGAAGGGCAGGAAACTCAAAACCACCCTTATTTTTACTAATAATCTAAAGGATTAGAAGTAATACAAAACTCCCCTTCAAGGACTGCAAGCAAGCAATTTGGTAAATTATTTATATAATCCCACAGGAGTCTTTACGCTTCTCTGCTCCTTGTGGTTTAAACTTTCTGATGCAATAAAAATTCTTCAAATTCTATCAGGTCAAAGCTATAATTGTTCATGATCCTGACCAGGTAATCTCTACCCTGTGGCTAGAACTGGATTTTTTCAGCATCATATATCAGACAAGCTTCAACTATGGGATGTCAGCTTTGAACAAACTCATCTCTCTAATGGGTTCTTTGGCTTTTAATATTTCAACAAACATCAAAACTGTAATAAATTAATTCCCAAAGTGTTACCAGGTCCAGATCAAAGGGTAAGTTGGTCATGTCATTCTTACTCAAATCATCTGCTCAATTTGAGATCATTTGCTAATTCTTCTGTTGTGGCAAGGATCCCCCCCACCCTGATTTTTTTTCTCTGTCTCTCTCCAACCTGTGCCCTTTGCCCTACCAAGATTTTGCATTGGTTGGTTTGTAGGGAATTGAATCTTACCAAGGCCCCAATCAGCAATGTAAACAAGCCTTGCAACACCAATTTTTATTATTGGCCTGATCATCTTACACCATCAAATCCTCCTGTTCATTGTCAAGTTCTTAAGGTAATTGAAAATTTGAAGGTCTGGCACAATTTTTTGCTTGTGTTGGTGAAGGATTTTGCTTGAATTTTTGATTCTCAATTTTTTTTGTTTCAACTTTTTCATTTTCTTATTTTCTGCCCTCCCCTCCGTCAAAAAAAAAACAAACCTTTCTCATCACTTGGGTCTGAAAACGTTTCCAACACCTTAATGGTCTCCGAGAGAATTTATTTCACCCCAAAATCAATCATGGGATAATAACCACAACAAGAATGAGAGAGATTGATAGAAGATACTGTACAGTACATACATCTTCCTAATGTTACTGTGGATTCATAGGTTTGGCTCAATTCTCAGCTTTTTGAAGACTCCAACTTCAAAAATTGAGAAAGGGATTAATAGGAAAGAAAGAATAGATAAATCTTATTTAATATCATGGATAATATGGTGGCAAGGAAGGGAAGAAGAAATGCCTTTCTTTTGTATATTAAGTTTAGATGTGATAGGAAGGGAAGAGACATGGATGATGACCAAGATGAGATAGAAAGATACAAAATATTTTGAAGGGATGAATGAGATTGTAGATATTCTTCATCTTTGGATATGCATTGGACTGGATGACAATTTTTAAGAATGAGGAGAAACAGAAAGATGAAGTGTAGAACTTGATTGTAATCCTTTATCACCAAAAATTGGTACAATGAAAACTACAAAATCAAAGAAAAGTAATAAAAAACAGAAATAGATCTTGAGTTATTAATTTCCATATGCATTGCTTCAAGCCATTCAAAGGATCTAAAGCACTACATTAGGCATCTTGCACATAGCCTAGAATACAAAAAGCATTCCACTTAGTTAAACAACCCCAGCAAAAAATGGTGACAGATGAGTAGAAAGAGATCTGGTAATCATTTGACAAACTCACAGCTCAAATAAGACCTCTGTAGTAATTAAAAGTTTGGAGTTGGAGTGTTTTTTTTTTCAATAGGGTCAAGAGTTGGAAAATGAAATGTTCAGTGTCTGTTCCCCTTTGTATGGTAAAAATAAAGAACAGATGCACCTGTGACAAGAAGGAGGAAGAGTAGATAAATCACCTTCAGATAAACCAAGGATGGAATCAAACTTGTAATAACACTGAAACATCTCAACAAATCTACCAATCAAGATTCCAAACAAGCATCTAGCCTTGATTGGTACCCAAGACTGAGGCAGTGTGCCATCTGATTTTTCAAAGTTTGGATAAGAATAATGAGACCAACCAGAATGGTAAGATTGATTGGATGACTTGAAATTAGGAGGATGTGGATTCAAAGGGCAATTAGAGCTTGAATTTTTGTGATGATGCTGACCATCACCACTCAGTTTTCCACATGACAGCTTGAGAGGAATTAATACATGGGAATAACCAGATCTTGTTAATGATGAACAATTTTGAAGGGAGGAAGTAGGATGCAGATGAATGTGGCTCCCTGTCAGAGGGATGAATTTATATACTTTATTGGAAAAAACCCATTTATTTTTTTGGGTAACTCTAGTGTTTTTTTAATTTTTTTCTTTGAGTCTAGAAGTTTGAAATATTTTTTGGAAATTCTATTTTTAGAAAACTGAGAATGTATGTTCCAACAGTGGGACTTATCCTTTTGAGATTTCATTGAAGTGTTTCCAATTCTCTCAGATTTCTATTTTTTTTTTCAAATTAGCTGCTGTGAGCTTTCATTAAATTGTCTATTCTATTTTTTCTTTCTTTCTAATTTGAAATATAATAGTATAGTTTTTAAATCAAAAACATGCATATAATTTGAATTTTGCTCCTTTCTAAAAAAAACTTGCAAGCAGGACTTTTTGGTTGAGTAATAATTTCACTTTTTCTAGGAGCATTCAGCTGGTTACAGACACTTTATCCAGCTTTCCATTTGATACGCTTCATACATTGAAACATGTTTTTTGATTACTTGACTTTTTTCATTTTTTTTTCTGGGGAGGGGGATCTTTACTTAAAACATATTGGGATATATGTGAGAATAAATCAGCTATTACCAGAATATAATCATGAAAATAAAAATTGGCTTATTTTGAGATTCAATTCATAAAGGGGGAATTGTCAGCTTGCTACTATGTACAGAGCAAAACTGTCAAATAGTAACACAAAACTATGAAAAATAAGAATATCTCAATTTAAAAAATAAGGAGTGAGAAATCCATAAATATTATTACAGGAATGGATTCCTCACCCAAAATTAGGTAGGGTCACTCACTGACCCCACCCTTGAATTCCAAGTCCTTATATTTTTAAAATAATTAAAAAAAAGTACTAAAAATTACAACACCAGTATGGCACTTTTTGGCCATTCTAATATTTCACACATATTGTCATGTATAGGGTTTACACCTAAAATTCACTCAGAATTGAGGTTTTGTGTATATTTTAGGAGTTACACGCGGAAATGTGTTATGTCACAATTCCCGCGCGCAGCCCCGCATCATTACATATCCCTACGTACTAGTAGCAACAGGTTCCTGCGTACTAGAGGCCTGCGCGCAGCTGATCCTGCCACGTGCACATCTGTACTAACTGATCCCCGCGTCTGGATCAGTCGTGACTAATCTGACAACCAGGTACCGCTCAGAAGAGCTACAACCTAGTTAGGGTTGCCTAGTATATGTAA
Organism: Puccinia polysora; assembly: GCA_025617555.3. NCBI lineage: Eukaryota > Fungi > Basidiomycota > Pucciniomycetes > Pucciniales > Pucciniaceae > Puccinia > Puccinia polysora. The sequence continues at coordinate 14,618,266 of CM062618.1, forward strand.
CAAACGGACATATGCATTACTAATGATCTAAAAAGATCAAAACTTAAATTAAAATTAATGAAAATTAAGTTTAAAACATTTTTTAATAATAAATCAAAGATCAAGGATTATCACGTAAATCACTGATCCTGATCTTTGAAGACCACAAAACACTACAAGAAGTGTTCATAAAAATTATTCAAAATTATCTACATGATCAGCAGATGATGGAAAATCAGTAAACATCCACATCTGCACGCTTTAAAGCAATATCAATAGTACAAATGAAGGATGAGTACAGAATGATCAAATTTACGCCATAACAGATTAACAGATCCTGTGGCTAAAATAGTACAGAAATCCAGCAGATCTAAGGACAGCTGATTGACAGCACCAAGTGGACGTGCTAATCTTGCCCTGACTGGCTTGCCAGCCTCAGCCCACAAGCAGAACCCTCTCTACGTGCCCTGAGAAGACCAAAATCACCCCAAAAAGGTATTTATACAGACCTCTTTGGATCCATTATTCCATCATCAGTTACCAGGAATTATTTATTATCAATCAGACACCGTGTCATTATTCATCAAGTGCTTATATGAAGATAAGCAAGTGATTTATGACTTAGCCTGTAGTAGTATTATTTACCTTTATTAACCAATCAACCATTGAAGTTTAGTCAAGCAATCTACCCCATCTGCTCTGAAACCCTTCCAATTATTCCAGGATTTTTGTGGTAAAGTGCTCAGAGTGAGTGTTACCCTTCCTGTCTTGGCCATTTGTGCTGTTAAGCCCGGCCATTAGTGGAATAAGTCCTTTCTAAGGCACCCATCTTTATTCCAAGGTTCTTAAACTGCCTAAGGAGGCCCCTTGAAGAGAGGTTGCTAGTCTGTAAAGATCCCCAGTAGTATAATACTGTGGCCCCTGTTTTATATTATATTGAAAACCATTTATTACCAAACCAATTAAACCTTGCAACTGCTCTTATTATATCATTTATTTGAGCTTCTAAGTGTTTATCATTGGAATAATAATCATTATTATTATTCCAGCATTCTTATCACTCTCTGTAGCTAAAGGACTGCAAGGTTCCTGGTATCAGAGAGCTGACATATCCCAACCCTGGTGGGTGGGTCTTTGAAAGACCAAAGTTGTCAATAGCTTATATATGCATATTCCAAACGAGCGATGCGAGCGCAAATCTTCACCAAAAGAAAAAAAAAAAGGTTGAGTCGTCTGCGACATCTCCTGGTGTCTCATGCGTTTCAGTCCTGTCATAACTTCTGTTGTTTGATCAGTCGGGTTGGCTGGATTGAAGTAGTCCGCTTGGATGGTCGAAGCCATCCTATAAAAGGTTGGATGAATTGCTTGAAAAATATACAATCGGAGTGTATCACAGCTGGTATGCATATTACGCATGTCTCGCTACGTCAAGGGGGAGGTACCAACTCCAGAGATTCCTGCCGCCTGCGTTGACGAGGATAATTGCTACCCCGGAGGTCACACATGAGTTGCCGATGAAGGGACTGACGTCGGCTCATGAATGAATGGTGAATCTGTAGCTTGGCGGACGGCGTTACGATCCCGGTGACCGTTCTTAATCCGCTGTTCGTCTAAGGAATTGACAACATAGATATTTACCTTTACATCATCCGTAGGTTTAGTAACTTGGCGGAAGATTGAATACACGACCTAGTAGATCCCATCCTAGTTACCTTGAGAGATAAGGTAGATCACACGCTGGACTGGGACGTGGACTATTTCTAGAGTTAGATGATAAAGTATCGAATGGTTCTTGCCTTGAGGCAGGATTTTCAACCTCATCGCACCCCATCGTCTATCTCGAGCCAAAAACCCGTTGTAATTCAGCTTCGCCGTTCCCTCCAACTTCTCCAACCGAGCCAAACCAGCCCACTATGGAACTCAGATATCTGAGACCTACGAGTATAATTGCCGGCATCAGGTCACCGATTTTTATTGCGACTCTCAAAGGTGTGTGTGGATCGACTCTAGCGGCTTAGAGCCAATTCGTATGAGTAGAAAGGGAAGATCATCTCCTGATCATCTGGGTTCCACAGGCACGTTATCCTACGTGATATTCTTCGTCCTTTTCTTTTTGGATTCCTACCGCGGATTATTCCCCTACCCGGCCGTCGGCGGGAGCGCTATTCTGTTTGTCATAGCCGGTTGGTCGACATATTCTAAGATCTCACTCAAACTTGTCATACCCAACTCATGAGCTATCGTTCTGCTTTAGCTTTTCCCGGTAAATCGATCGGAGTTTCTTTGCTCAGTGTGTTACTGGGTCTAGCAGGAATCGCCGTAGGCTCCTTCAATTTTTTTTTGTTAGCAAATCTCGCCGCTATTCCGGCAATTCAAGCCATCGTGTTTGCGGTCATCGTATACTGTAAGGCTATCTTTCTTTCTTCCTCTCTCTCTCTCTCTCTCTCTCTCTCTCTCTCTCTCTCTCTCCTTTAAGAAAAACAAAATCTATCTCTATATCATGCTCGGCGTCTCCCAGATTGCTCCAAACTACGATTAACTGGTTCCTGACTTTTAATCTGCTTCCTTTGATCAATGCTAATCGCCCTACTTGACCTTGGATCAACTATCTCAATCAAATCTCAACAGTCTTGGGTCGCGTCAAAGCTCTTGGTCCTCATTCCTTCATTTTTGCTCTTCTATGCATTCTTATGTCGTGGAACGGGATCTATACGCCCTTCTTGCTCCCACAGCGAAAGTTCTCCTCGGACTATCTGTCCAGCTATCTAGAAGCTTACTGTTGGGGAGCCGCGATCGGGCTATCGATAAATATGCTCGTCTTTCCTCATTCTGCTGAACAGGCAAGTTTTACAACTGTTACCTACTTTCCTCGTCTTAATCACTCCTCGTTCACAACTAATTTCTACTCGAACGTTAGGAGCTTCGGGTCGCATTGGTGACATCTCTCGATCATACTAAGACTTTTTGCCATTTGATTGAAAAAACCTACCGATTTACCATCACGGAAGATGAGAAGCAGATGAGGGATCGCTTGGCTCAATCTATTCGAGGGGATGCGGATCAATTGGAAAAAAAGATTGGCGAGACGATCCTCGAAGTGACTTATTCAAGGTGGACCCTATCGGAATACGCAAGAATGATCAAAATCCTCAAATCCATGAACTACTCTCTGGCAACCGCTCACTCGAGCTTATTACTCGTCGACGAAATCAGCTCGGGTACCTTCCGTGAAAACTTCCTATTATCCTGTGGGAAAGATATGGCCTTGGTGAGAAAGCAGGTTCATATCGCCTTGACCGAGATTCAAAAAGGTCTTGCCCTCGAATCAATGTTAGCTTCTCTCGATCAAAATCAATGTGAATGGTTGAGGCAAGACGCCGAACAGAGCAGGTTGGCGAAATATCCCTTGGAGCGTGAATATTCCGATAAATCCAGTCCTGGTGCAGTAGCATTACCCCTATTTAAAGTCAGTGGAAGCCACGAATATCCCGACCTGACCGCAAGTCAAATGAGGAAGACAAGCGGTCACTTTCCTCTAACTTTTTCGGCGACCGAGCCACTGCTTCGTAACACGAATGAAGGTCCTTCATCCACTCCCGTCGCCTCACGAGAACCCCCACCATCCACTCCGTCTCCAACGCGATTAGAGCCCTCCAGTACGAGCGAGCCCATCAGTGAATTGATTAGACTTAGTTGGCAAGCTTTTCTCGGCATGCAATATCGACGAATCAACGAGATATTATTGTTCGGTAATTGTGGCCGTACGAAGGATGAATTGATGACCGTCAACTCTCCCCAGACTTTCGGAATTTCACTCAAATCGCCTTGTTTGACACCCGGTGCGGCGGTACCTCAGTTATCTGAAACGCGGTTCAACCCTGGTGCTGTTACATCTCAAGCTTCACTCTTGATCGATGAAGAAGCGTCATCGGAGAGTTCTTCACAGGAAGGTGAACGGACGGATGACTCGACTCTTGGATCACTCGAAGAAATGATGAACATTGAATTGCGTCGCTCGCTAATCAGGGCCTCGTCCTACTCCTTCTCGATGGGAAACTTTATCGATGAGTTGATCGAATTGCGTGGCTTGGCCCAAGATTGGAATAACTTGAACTCCAGCAGGCCCATGCAACTTCACGTACATCCTCTCGAGACTTTCCAAACCACATCTCGCTCGAAAGCTCATTCGGATATCGACGATCAAGATGATCGGCAGCCTTATCTGTCGATAAGTTCTGATCGAGAGGCATTCGATCTTTTAGCCGGTGGCCAGCACCCACCTCGTCGAATCAACTTGATCAGTAAGCTGATTGCAATCGAAGGATTCTTCAGAGGGCACAACAGTATCCACGCGTTGAAAATGACGTTTGCGTTGACCACGATCGGAATCTTGTTCTGGGCCGATAAGACTCGCCGATTCGCCCTGGATTATGGATTGAGTGGTGCCATCCTGACGAGTGTAGTAGCCGTTGCGCCCACCTTAGGACAAACTTGGTTGTCCTTTTTCGCCCAGCTCACGGGTCAAGGCTTTGGTTCTATCTATGGAATGATGTCAGTGGACTTTTCTGCTTCATCGTCACTAGCTTTTATTATTATTATTATTCTCCTTCTCAACTCATGCTGCTATGTCATCACCTGGATGAATCGTGGTCACGTCCACTGAAAAGCATCTTGAAAATGTTTGGGGACCTTGGTGGTTACCGCTACAACCCTTACGGACTGGTCGCAGGAATGGCGATCTACGCGGTCCCGATGTGTTACATTCTATATTCCAAACCACATTTATTCGTCATGCCATTTCTGGCGATGAACTCCGCAGGTTCTTTGGTCTATATCGAGTACATCAATCAGTATCGCTCCTTCGATCCCCCGCCTCTCAAAATGGCAAAGAACTTGACCAGTCTCATGATCGCTATCATGACGGTCACTGCTGTCCAAATGCTCGTTCTCAGAAACCCAGCTCGACACACTCTCAGAAGTGCCGTGGCTAAGATTATGCAAGCTAACTCAACTCATACGATAATGCTCTATGCATACATCAAAGCAGGCAGGTTGATCTCCACATCCCTAAGCACTGATTTTTATCATTCAATCTTTGTTTTATTTTTACTTCATTTTTTTATTGATTTTCGACAAAAAAATCCTAATGCAGGTGTTCAGCTGCTGAATCAAATCGTTTTGGTATTTGATCTATCCTCAGTATTGAACCCTGATCCTAGTCTTCGACCTTCGGCGAATGCACTCGCCCAAGTCCACGATTACTTGATCAAAACAGAAGATCGACTTCAGCGAGATATCTTGGCTTTGATTCCTTTGCTACGGTAAGATACTTGCGGTGCCCGGTCGGCTTAAAGCTGATATCTAGACTTCAGATCACCCCTCTGATTCCTCGTACGACTTCGATTTTTAAGTTTTGCTGCCGCCGAGCCTTCACTGGGGAACGTCGATTCGGTCGAAGTTGAATATTTGAGAATTTCGACGTAAGTCGCATGGCTGACTCGACCGACCAACGTTGAGACAGAACTTCTGTATCTCTCTATTGAATTAACTTCCTTTTTTTTATTGTTGTCTCGGCTTCATCTTGAATAAAATCCGGATTTTATTTCCTAGAGCAAATCAAGTTATCTTGGGTGGGTGAAATTTTTTGTTCACCGATTAGGTCTGACAGATTTGATAACCTTGTGACCGGCGCGAATAGATCGGAACCGTGAAGCAAGAATCGCTATGGGTAATGCTCCATTCTCGAATCTGATGTTGGCCGAATTCGCAGAGGTCCTAAAACCTCATCGGCAAAGGGCCTCGGCCCTTATTAATAACATGTTCTACGCTTGTACCGCGTCTTTGAAAGCTAAGGTCAGTACGAGCTCAGAAAAAAAAATTACAGGATCATGAACCAGTCAACATTGTCTTCTTCAGTTCTCAACTCGTTTTGGACTTTTTTTTTTTTTTTTTTTTTGGGGGGGGGGTGACGGCTTTAAAGCTTCCACTGCCTAGTGTTGATCCACTCGAGAATTCCATTCGGGAATTATCATTCCAAATGTTTGACGATACGGTGGCACTCTCGGGCACACTGGCACAAGCGCCGGGTGGGATAAGCATCCTCCAGGATGATGAACTTCCTCGATATTGTGGGTGATCCTCGATTAGATTGCCGTCGATTGGTGTGGTCAAAAGCGATTAAGATCTGATCAATCTTCCCTTTCCCGGCCTTACTTCAGGGATGTATCTATTGAGTGTCAACGGTGTATTGGTTCAATTGGAAAATATTCGTCGATCATGGTATGTACATACATACATACTACTGCCTCCCCACTCCTTATTTGTTGTCGTAATGGCATGTCCTGGTGTGAATTCACTGAACTCAATCTATGGTTCATTCCTCCTATTTTTGTTGTGCCTTGATTCATCGTCGTCTCGTCTGAACCACTGTTGGCTCAGTAAATCAATACTGGGGAGGGTGGGGGCTGAGGAAACGGTTTAGAGCTCTATCCATGTTCATCAATCCTATGTTATTAATCAATTGATTCCCTGTTATTGTCCCCCTCCCACCTTTTTTTAAAAAAAATGGTGGACTATCTCTAAACCGGTGGAAGGTTTAAGTTATCAAACAATCGAAATCTATTTAGTCAATTTGAGTTCTATGTGGTGTGATGTATGAGCGCATATGCGTCTAGAGGTATAACGAATGATCCACTACTTGTATGTTGTAGGCCTCTCCTGATTCTTTTTAATATTTCACTCTCCTGCCGCTTGAGCTTGGATTTCACCTTCTGTTGTGTTTTTTTGTGTATTTATGCATACCCAATAAAGTCACTGTGGCCATTTTGTTCATTTTATTATTTCTGGGGGGGGGGGGGGGGGGAAGGTCATCTGGGTCTAGGCTTTAGTAGTTTTAATTTGAACCCTTCACCTTTGTTTTTGCTTCTCATTGAGGCTTCATCCCTTTTTTGAAGAGTGGTAGTAGTGCGTGATGAAAAGTTGAAGAATGACTATATTGCCATGAGGGATGAAACGGTAATGGTAGGCTATGGAGGAGCCTGATGAGGAGGAATAATAAGGCTACAAAGAGCCAATAGAGAGGGGATAATTCTTGTATAGTCAAGAGGAACTGATCTGATGAGGAGGAAGGGGCACTCCGGTATTGTTGACTGGTAATCAGATGAGTTTCATTCCTGGTCCAAGGGGAGGACCAGTATTTAAGCACAACTGGAGAACCCCAAAGGGGGCCTAGGGTAGCAGGGTTAAAACAACTATAGAGCCCCCAGAAGGGGCCTGAGACAATAATAATAGGATAATAAAAGCAGTAAGATAGATCTAAGGCTGACTAAATTTTTCAGTTACAAAATATGAACAGAAAAATGACAACACGTGATATCTTGGCAGAAAAGGATATCAGAGTTTGGAAGTCCACCATTTTTGTGATGGCAGGTTTCATCCCAATCTTCCATGAAAAAAGAAAAAATGCCAGTTTTTTCACAAGAGGGGTGTCAGAGCTACCCACAATATAAATGTGTTCTTTCAGATATTACATATAGAGGCACCAAAAGCCTCAAAGACATCAAAAAGCATCACCCCTTTGTTCCCACTTCCATGCAAATCTAACCTCATTGGAGATATCCTCATCCTCTCTACACATAAACCACTCCACCCTCTTGTACCCACTCCATACCTCTCCAGCCTCATCCTCACATATTTAAATCACTACTTATACATATCTCATCATTTCATTACTCACAACTTTTTCTGTAGAGGAAAATGGCTGATCAGCAAACTCAAAAAAGCCAATTTGGCCAATCAAACCTCTACAAAGAATTCAACCTTGGCCAATCCTCCCCAATCCACTTTAAAAATTTTAAACCAATGAAAGCTAGATGTTCATATGATCCTTGAAAACTGACTTGAAACTCCTAGTGACTGAACCACCTGCTTTGGGAGCAAAAATGAAACTTGTGTCGACCAACCTTTGTCTTCCATAGTTATTCATTATCTCCTGACAAAATAAGGTAAAGAAGAAAAAAAAAGGCAGTCTAATTTTTTCATTAAATAATATGAGGTAGGGGTGCTGTTGAAATTCTGGTCTGAACCAAGTGTTGCCTCAAGCTAGAGTGCAACCTCTTTAGTCTCTCCTTATGTTTGCCATTATTCTTGTGCTCTTGAGTACCCTGATCTAATGTGTTCTCCATGCTATGCTGGTTTAGTTGCATTTCAACAGGTCCTCCAAGTCATGTGGACTCTAAAGATCCAGTGTTGAATAATCTTATTCAATTTGTTATTTCTCACTTGTCAACCATGAGTCAGACCTGCCTGTACCTATTCCACCTTAGTCCACTTAAAGCAGCCTTTACTCAAGTGAATGAACACTCATTGGTTCCCAGACCTTTGATCCTCTTGCTGGCACTTAAGCCCCAGCAAGAACATACTCTGTAGCAGGACTTAAGCCCCATTGAGTGTATTATCCAGCCATCAGACTTTGGCTTCCACACCATAATTTCAACAGGTGCAGAACCATTAGGAAAAGTACAACTGAGCTGATTCCTTTCCTACCTCCACTCACTTTGGCCTAAAATATGTTGATAAATTCAAGGGGCTCAACTTTTTTATAGAGAAACAGGAATCAATTTCTTCTTCCTAGAATGAAGTGGATGAAATATTCAGAAAAAAAGCTAACATCACCCTATTAGCTGATTTTAATCCCCAAAGATCCCAGTCCATCAATCCCAAAAATATTTTTGCCAGTACTCAAATTAGTGATGCCAATACCAAAAAATGCCTTCCGGGAGGCTATGTGAGCGGGGGGATGCACACAAGCGCTGTGGTGTCATTATATAGCCTTGGATCGGGAACTGCATTGCGGCCTGCACCCTCAGCTTTTGGTGGGTCAGGCTCAGCAGTTGGGGAGCGCGTGTTCTCAGCAGTGGCCGCTGTGGGCTCAGCAGCAGTTGCTGCAAGGCTCAGTGGTAGGCAAAGCAGGACCAGCACATGGCTGCAGGTCAGGCCTGACTATGGGGGGACAGGCCTCAACCTGTTTGGATATCCAACTTAGGAATGGAGCCGGGCAAATCATGTTCTTGGGTGGTTAGTTTGGGGAGGGAAGAGCGGGGCAATCACGGGTCTATATGTGTGGACGGCCGCGCGCAAGCGCAAGCTGGCCATGCAATGAGGAAATTCACAATGGAACGTTGTGGTGCCCCATCCTGGACACCCTGGCCGCCTTAAGACCTCAATCCATAAACTGTTGCGCAAACATACTGTCCCGCATCAAAAAAAAAAACCAACTTATCCTCAGGCTCATCCAAACCGTCATCATTGCGCGTTGCGCGTTGCGCGTCCTTTATCCGCGTGCGTCACGCGTCGCGCATCCTTCATCCGCGTTGCTCATCATCCTTGCCGTTGCGCGTTGCTCTTCATCTCCGCCGTTTTCATTGCGTGTCCTCCTCTTTGTTGTTGCGCGTCCTCATCTTTGTTGTCGCGCGTCCCAATCTCCTGTCTGCCTGTCGCGTGGCGCTCATCCATGATTTACTGAATCCATCCCGACCGCGCCTCCAAGCATTTTTCAAATCCTTGGATCTGTCAAATCTCCCATCTCACTGGATCTATCAGTCATGAATCTCAAGCCTGTCAGGATTTACTCAACCGTCTCAAGCCAATCTCCTATCCGCCCATCCGGGCTCTCACAAACTTCATCTGTCACCTTTCCTGGGGCTCTCCCACCCACTTCCGCCTTTGGACAAGGGGTGAAGAGTGTCAACTACCGCCCGCGGACATCCGCAGAGGTTTGGTTCATTTCTCTTTCCCACCCTGTCCGCCTTTGGACAAGGGGTGGGTGATTCCGGTATTGTTGCGTGCGCCCATCCACGGACGGACGCAAGTGACCACATGATTTCCTTTCCTTTTTTTCTCTATTTGTAGAATCCATTGTACATAGTCTAACAGGGCCTCCTGCCCATATAAGGAGGGGCTCTCCCCTGCCTTTTGGATCCATCATTGGAGCATGGAATCATCCAGCATGAAATCAGCACACCCTTGATCCTCTTGAGCTTCCATAATCAAACCCTTGATCCTTGATCCTTATCACCAACCACAGCCTTGCTGGTTGAAGAAAAATTCTGTCTGTTGTAATTTTTGAGTGTCTTATACCACTCCTTGATCCCTTTCTCTGACCATACTGGTCCTGATCCCTGATCACCTTTCTGGAGCCAATAACAATTGATTGAAGAGGTCTTATTAAGCTTAAGACCTGGAGTGTTATACCTCCCCTTAGCTTCTTTGGAGTTGCATTCTGCCAGCCTACTCTTGAGTCCCTTGAGAAGTGTTGAGGTTATCCTTGCTTCAAATCAGTTACTGTTTGTTTTAGAGCTTCTTAAAAATTGTGCTTTGTTCTGTACAGCCACCCACAGTTATCTGGTACCCTTCAAGAGCTTGATTGCAGAGAGTTGGGCAGGTTCATTGAGAACCTGGAGGTTGCTTGGTTTTGAGTTGATCATCCCCAATCTTCTGCTGATGACCAGAGTTATTAGCGTGTGGGCATTGTTTACATACAACAGCTTTTGTTCTTTGAACTCTAAGGGGACTTTAACTTCTTTTGTTCAAGTTTTTCCCTGCATAATCTTGTCTCAGATAGTGCTTCTCCATTGCTACCAAACTATTATCATCTTTATCCTCTACTCCTTGATTCCTCATTTACCAGGTTCTGGACCTTGATCTTGGTTACATTTAAATATTTTTGTAACACTCAGGAGGGCAGCCTAAACAGCACCTTTCCCCTCTGCAGAACTGCCACGGCCTAGCACCGTTTGGAGTCTTACAACGTTGGGCGGACACGGGAAGGGGAGGTGAACTTTGGGTAGCCCGCGGCGGAGGGCCGCGCAAACCGGATGAGTGTAACGGCAGGCGGGCTGAAGTGATAGGGTATGGGTTAGGTTTCTGGGTCTAGGGTTTCTTCTTCAAATTTTTTTCAGGTTGTTTTTGTGCTTGTAATTAGGTTAGGGTTGAGAGGGAGGATTCAAATACCTCCCTCTCAAACTCCTGGTGGGGGGGGGGAGGGGAGGGGATCTGATCATCTCATGTTAGCACCGGACTATGGAAAGGGATTGAAAGGAAAGGAACCAGGAAATCACATTGTCATTCTCTCTCTCTCTCTCTCTCTCTCTCTCTCTCTCTCTCTCTCTCTCTCTCTCCCTTAAAGCACCAAATCTATTCCTTACAGACACTTGGACCATTGAAAACCCTTGAACCTGAGGACAACCTCTAAAGTTTCCACATCTGGGGGTCTGGCTGGGAAAAATCTTTTGTCAAAGTCTCTCAAAGGTACTTACGGATGCTAGAAGCAGTTTCCCCTCCTTCTTCCTCGTTCTCCCACCGCCTCCGCACCAGCCCAAAGGATTACCCTCATATTTGATTCAACACCATGGATGTGGAGCGATTCATCTCACGGTATGAAGCAATTGCAGACTCTGAAGGCGCGTTGGATTTTGAGAAGGCGCACCATGTTGTCCTGTTCATTGAGGACGCGGAACAACATTGGGACGTAGAAGAGATGAGAGGCTATTGGAACCTGGATTGGCCAACACTGAAGGGGGACATGTTGGCAAGATGGGGGAGGCGCAACTCTTGTTTTTGGGAAGGCAATTTCAAGCCATCTGCGGAATTGGACTACAAAGCAGGGGTGCGTGGCGGGGTCTGGTTACAAGCCGAATTGGATTACGCAGAGCTGTATTACAGGGCAGTGTGCGTTCCGGCCCCATCACCGGCAACCATCCCTTGAACCAACAAACTTGCAGAGGTGGCAAGGGGCCTCAAGGCCTATCTGGAGAGTATTCAGCATCCTAGCGCATCCGTGCCCCAGGTGCGCACGTATGGGGATAACAACAATTGTTGGCAGCTGAGATGCAAGGGTTGGACAACGGATTCAAACACGGGACCAGCTTCCTTGGTGGAGGCAGGGTGCGTGTTGGGGAAGCGGGTCTTGGCAGAACTAGTTCAGCCTGCTGATAGGAAGCGAGTGAGGACAAAGGAACGGGGAGTGGATACTCCGTGCGGTTTGGGAACCAATGAATGGCCAATGGATCTTGCGGAGAGGGAAGGAGTGGCGGCAGTGGGAACAGGCCAAGCGTTGGAGGATTGTAACCGGGGCTGGGCCTGTTTGATGGCGGGGAGAATGCGTGTGGGACAGAAGGACGTGGTGGTGGCCAGGAGGATGAACGCGGAATGGAAGGATGAAGGGCGCGGGAAGTGGGGGAGGGATCAACATAGGGCAGGCCCATTGCCATGATGGCTAGCGGAGTTTTTGGCATTGGTTCAACAGAAACTTGTGGCAGGGCATCAGGTGCAGAATGGGGAAGGATTGGGAGCCAATGAGATGACTGGGAGAAAGGGAGGAGGGGTTGCAAGGGATTAAGCAGCAGAAGGCGCGTTGGGATGGAAGTTTGGAGAATTGGCCAGTGGACGCAAACTTTGTGGGATTTGTTGAGGCTGTCAGCTGAGGACAGCAGCCAAGTTGGGGGGGAAGCTAGCGCAGGATGGGACCCGGGCGCACAATATATATATATATATATGTAGTAATAATAGAGTATTTCTTTCTTTGCTTTTGGTCTGGGCTGTTTTCCTGTTTATCTGTTTCTCTCTCTAGGGTTGGGTGCAATAGGTTGCAGATGCTTATACGGTTGGAGTGGACACGGGACAAGCTTGATTTGGTAAGGGGGTGCTCTAGCCGGTTCACAGCCGGGATGACTAGGCACCCCAGAATGTTTGTTTCCCATTGCTTCTCTCTATCCCTCCGGTTGTGCACGCGTGCTATTAGCGTGGTGTTTTTGTTTGTAGCATGGGTCAGGAAAATGTGTGGCAGTTTGTCTTGGGCGGTCCAGGTACCTTTTGGAACAACCAGTTACTTACGGGGCAAAGTGCGCAGGCAGGACTCATGGTTGCGCAGTCGCGTGCAAAGCGGATTGGATCCCAGATCTCTCTTTTTTTTTCTCTCTATCAAGGCTCTCACAAGCCCAAAGGCTACTAAGGATGGCACGGCAAAAGTGTATGGTTCTTTGCAAACAGGCGCAAAGATGGATACAAGGTGAGATGGAACAAAGGAAAAAGGAAAGGGGGCAATCCGCCTACAACAGGCAAGTCCTCATCACCTCCTCCATGTCTGCGCAAGCCGCCGCCGCTAGCCCTTGGAAGGTTGCTAGAAGTCGTGTCGCACATGGGTAGTGAGAGCATGGGGAACCACTAGGAACAGTTGCAGTAGGCTGTCTGTGTTTTTCACCATTGCGTCAAACCTCTCTAGCGGAAGCGCCGGGATGATGGGAATGTCCCGGATCTGGGGGGTAGCTGCGCAAGGGGGTTCCAAAGTAGGAGCGGAACTTGATCCAAACAAAAAAGGTGGCAATTGGAGAGGGTGGTGTGGAGTGGAAGATAGGGCACGTAGAGAGGGGTTGGTAGGAGGGAAGGGCGCAAAGACAATCAAGGTAGCAATGGGAACACCTCTGGGGACAGAACTCAAGTTGGGGGGGGGATGTGGTGTCATTATATAGCCTTGGATTGGGAACTGCGGTGTGGCCTGCGCGCTCAGCATTTGGCGGTTCAGGCTCAGCAGTTGGGGAGCGCGCGTTCTAAGCAGTGGACGCTGCGTACTCAGCAGAAGTTTCTGCAAGGCTCAGTGGTAGGCGCAGCAGGACCAGCACACGGTTGCGGGTTGGGCCTGACTATGGGGGGACGGGCCGCAACCCGTTTGGATATCCAACTTAGGAATGGAGCTGGGCCAATCATGTTCTTGGGCAGTTAGTTTGGGGAGGGAAGAGTGGGGAAATTGCAGGGCTATATGTGTGGACGGCCGCAGGCAAGCCCAAGCTGGCAACGGGATTGGGAAATTCACAATGGCGCGTTGGGCGGACATGAGCAGGGGAGGTGAACTTTGGGTAGCGCGCGGCAGAGGGCTGCACCACGGGAGGACAAACGGGATGAGTGTAACAGCAGGCGGGCTGAAGTGATAGGGTATGGGTTAGGGTTCTGGGTCTAGGGTTTCTTCTTCAAATTGTTCTCAGGTTGTTTTTGTGCTTGTACTTAGGCTAGGGTTGAGAGGGAGGATTCAAATACCTCCCTCTCAAACTCTCGGTGGGGGGGGGAGGGGAGGGGATGTCAGCCTCCTGGATGCCAAGACCCTTGCTATCCTTTAGCTACCAGAGGTGATAGAATAAATAATAAATATATTATTTAATAAATGCAGCAAAAATACGTAAAATATTTGGATGAAGCTTATTACAAGGTTAAGTGGTTTGGTTATGGTTTATTGTTTTAAATCAATATGAATAAATTGATTATTAAATATTTTTATAGAGGGGCCACAATTATATGGGGGATCTTTAACACCTCTCTTCAGGGATTTCATTATGAAATCATGTAGTCCTGGTTACTTTGGGCTCTTTAGTTTAAAGGATATTTTACCCAAAGATAATATGTATATAGAATACACGGTGGAGTGGCAGGGCCTTGTAACCAAGCTTCCACAACAGAGAAAGGATAATAAAACTCACTGGTATATTATTAAATCCTTTGGGTATCTGTTTGGGATGTGCACTGATGGGTTAAACCTGTATACTGTGGTTCTAAGGTTGTTCAGCAGTTTTAATTGTTAAAAAAGAGGTTGAGGACGGATATTATTGATCAGACTTAGCCATAAATCACTGAATTATCTCTTATAAGTACTTGATTACCTTGGAAAGGTGCTGGATATAAATATAACTGGGTCCCTGCCCATCAATATCCTCAAAAGAGCTCTTTATTTATAGATTTTGGAGTCCCAATACTATCCTTCTGAGAGGTACAGGGGCTCAATGGGACGTACACAAAGCTAGCAGGGTAACCAGTGGTAGCCTGTCACGTGTTCTTGGTGCTATAGCATTGGTAGCATCTAATTCCTCACGGTATGGGAATTATTCTACTTTATAATAGATATTAGGACGTGTGAATAACACTAATCTGTCCTATTTATGTATTATTTAATTAATTATCCTTAGTAAATATTCCCAGTAATTTAGTAATTATTTAAATAGACATTTCTACAGACATCCTGATGTCAGGTGAGTTCTCATTATGAATTAAATAACTGGAGTAAAGTCATGATATTGTTTTACTCCTTATTTTTGAGTTCCAGTTGATTTACTAAGATAATTACTTAAAAATATAAGTAATGGGAATTCATGTAATATTTTTAAATCATTAGTTTCCTCAGTATATCACAAAGATATTGATTTCTAGAAATTCTCATCAAAGTATATTCAATTATTTTAATATATTTTTAGAAGTTGTTATTGTCTTATTTTCGACATTCTTGGTGCTTTGAATTATATTTAATAAAAAATACGTATAAGGGTTATTTAAGTACTTTTATATAATATTATGTACTTTCAGACTATCCACTATACACGTGAACATTTATTACATATGTAGAATGTTCCCTTGTTGGTTGTAGCATGTTTACGCAGTACCTAAGCCTCTCAGGCCGCTTGTTACTCTGTTGACCTGTATTCCCGCGGCTGCATATTTATCAGAGGCCAGGGCTGCGTTCACGACCTTGACGGAGTGACAGGGCTGTATCCCAGCTGCGCCCGGGTGCATTGGCTGCGGCAGCTGGGTGCAGGAATTTTTACAAAACACATTTCCGTCTGTAACCCTTAAAATATACACAACACCTCAATTGTGACTCAATTTTAGGTGTGAAACCTATACGTGAAAATACGTGTGAAATATTTAATTGACCAAAAGCTCAATAGTGGAGCCGTGGTATTTTGGTCTTTCTTTCCTTAATTATTTAAAAATATAAGGAGTTGGATTTCAAGGGTGGGGTCAGTGAGTGACCCTACCTAATTTTGGGTAGGGTATCCATTTCTGTAATAATATTTATGGTTTTACTACTACTTCTTAGTTTAATTATATTATTATTATTTTTATGTTATTTTTGTTACTTTCTGCAGCTTTACCTGCAATAGTAGCAAGATGACAGGGGATCTGATCATCTCATGTTAGCACCAGAATATGGAAAGGGATTGAGAGGAAAGGAACCAGGAAATCACATTTTCTTTCTCTCTCTCTCTCTCTATCTCTCTCCCTTAATGCCTTACAGACACTTGGAACATTGAAAACTCTTGAACCTGAGGACAACTTTGTGAGGGACAACCTCTAAAGTTTCCACAGCACAGACCGCTCCACGGGCACTGGAAATCTTGATGGTGTGTTGGGCGGATGCAGAAAATCACAGGGGGCTCCAGGTAGGGCAGGGTAGAGGGCCATGTCATGAGAAGGATAAACTGCATGTGCGTAATGGCAGGTGAGTATGAAGGAATGGGCGGTACAGAGATGGGTTAGGGTTAGGATAAGGTTCTGGGTCTTAGGGTCTCTTCTTTATTTGTTTTATGGGCTGTCTTTGTGCTTGTACTTACATTAGGGTTGAGAGGAGGGCGCTTGTACTTAGGTTAGGGTTGAGAGGAGGGCAATTGTACTTAGGTAAGGGTAGAGAGGAGGGTGTAAAAGCCCCCCCCACAGCATGGAATGAGGGGGGGGGGATGCTACCATGGATCATGGTTTTGGGGAAAGGAATTCATCTATTCATCTCTCAACTCAAAGGGTGCATACCACACCTCACAGACACTAGAATCAATAACTTCCAAACTTAAGGACAATCTGGGGAGTACCTTTCTCTTATTTCCACATCTGGGGGTCTGGCCAGGAAATTATCTTTTGTTCTCAGTCTCTTGGAGGTAACACAGGATGCTTCCAAAAACTTTTCCCAGATCCAATGTTCCACCTGCCTTTCCTCTACAATCAGCTCCTAACACCCTGACTCCACGACAAACTACACCACCAGCTGCTCACACAGCTAGGACAGACGGTTTTGCCCCCCATCAGAGGAAGGGTCATTGGAGATGGCAGTCAAGACCCCTTGCCGCGTTTGAAGGGATTTCCAACTCTGAGGGTGCAATGGGCGGTGATAAGGTCCGGACTATTGTCCTCTTTATAACCAAGGATGAGAAACTGGGGGATGCCCCTTAAACAGAAGGGCACTTCCTTGCATGTGAAGCACTTCTTTGCACATGGATCCACCTCATTTGACAAGACCACAGGGGACAAAAGTGTGGCTTTGGAAGTGATTGATGGTCAAAGCTCTTTGGCAAAAAAAGGGTCCATGACACTAGTGCTGGAATAGATTGATTTGGTGAGGGGGTGCTCTAGCTGGTTCACAGCTGGAATAACTAGACACCCAAGAATGTTTATTTCCTTACTTCTTGGATTGGATTTGTTCTTTGAATTGGTACTGGCTCTGGCCTATAACTGTTGCAGGAACATGGGAAAAGCAAAATTTTGTTTCCGTGACGGGAAGGAAAAGCCCTGAAAATGGGAAGAAGGAAAAGGAGAAATGCAAAAAAAAAGAAGAAGAAGAAAAAGAAAAAAAAAGAAGAAAAAACCCTTTTTTTTCTCTGGGTCTGATTCTTTTTATCTGTTTCTTTATCTACGGACAGGTGTGATGGGAATGGGCGGGTATGGTTAGAGTGCGCGGGGGAAAAGATTGCTTTGGTAAGGGGGTGATCTAGCTGCTTCACAGCTGGGACAACTAGGCACCCCAGAATGTTTGTTTCCCTATTTTCTCTCCCTGTTCAATGGTTGTGTGTGCGCACTGGCATCTTGGTGTTTTGTTTTTTTTGTAGTAGGGGTAGGGAGAACTGTGTGGCAGTTTGTCTGGGGCAGTCTGGGTACCTTCTCAGAACTTTTGGTGACTTACAAAGGTATGGTGGACTCAAGGGGCACAGGGCAAATCAGAACTCATGTTTTCTCTCTCTCACTCACTCAGTGCGCAGGATTGTTCTCACAGGACTACTCAGTTTAAGAAGGAATGCGTGCGCAAGAAAACATGTATTTCTCTTGATTTAAGGAGAGGCACGGTGTGGAATTCAGAAGAGGACTTCTCCTTTAAAGGTTCCCAAATTGGGAAGTTGTTGATCCCTTGCGCCTGTAAACCCTGAGTGAAACTGTTCACCCTTTGAATGAGAGATAGAGAATTGAGAGTAAAGATCCTTCCAAAACCTATGATGATCCAATGTGATCCTCCATGATCTGATGTCTGTGATCTCCTCATCTCCCCTCTGGGTTGAGGGTGGGGTTTAAGTAACCTCCCCCTAAACCCTAACCTAAGTACAACAAGAAACAAGCAAGAATAATGAAATACAACCCCTAAGCACAGAACCCTAGCCCCAACCCTACCCTTCCCATCCCATATCCAATATCCATCTGTATTGCCCACCTGCCATTATGTCCACCCAGTTTGTCCTTCTCATGACAGGGCCCTTGCGCTGCTCCCAACTCAGAGCCCCCTGCGCATGTCCACATCTTCCTGACGCGTCTTTCCAGATATCTGAGATATATCCCCCCAATCCAATCCGCATCTTGCAACGTGCAATTGGCCCATGCAATCCAATCCAATCCATCCCGGGTCTCCAGATGCTGAGCCTGGTTTGAATGCTTCTGAGCCCGCAACACGGCTTTCTGCGGCAATGCCCCACCCATTTCTGAGAGTGCTACCCCTGCTGAGCCCGCAGCTACTGCTGAGCACGCAGGGCGCAGCCAATTCCAACAAGCGTCTATAAAAGACCACCACAAGGGATACAAAGTGGAGTGAAGGAAAGAGTAGAAAAAAAAAGGGGAAGGGAGGGGGCAATGTGCCTAATCCATCTTCATCATCTCCTCCATTTCTGCCTGCAATGATGCCAGCAGGGCCCAGAATGACACCAAGAGCTTGCGTTGGGATTCTGAAGATTGTGCGCTGGGGGCCAAAAGGAAAGCCTGTAACATTGATGTCAACCATTTGGCAAGATTCTCAAAGCTGGCTTCTGGGAGTGCCATCACAATTGGGATCTATGGAATCTCAGCAGGGCTTGGCAGAGGAGGATCTAGTGGGGAAGATGGGTCCCTTGGTGGACCATTTGGCGGGCTTGGTTCAGGCAGAGGCAATGATGAGATGAAAACTGGACATGGCCAATTTGGAGGCGCAACCGGAGGGGTCAAGGCCTTCTCCTCCAAGTCCAACAAGTACCTCAACACGGGATCCAAGGCCAGAGCAGGGGAAGGGTGAGGGGTTAATGGAGGGGGAGGAGGCAGAGCCGGTGGAGGAGCAGTGCATTGTCCAAATAGTTCCTTGACCCGTGGGTCCCTTGCGTCATGATTAATCCAGACAGTTTTGGCCCAGTATTGAAGCGCAGTCCGGTAAGCCGCAAAGGACAAGAGGTCCTCCCTCTGGTGTGGCCCCGCACAATGAAGAGGGGAGGCGCAATGGTGGCTCTCACCTGAAGCTTCTGGGGGGGGGGAGCCCGGGGGAGTCCACAAATCCTCCAAAATGGTATCATCATCCAAAATCATGAATGGGTCCTGATGCGCCCTCTTGCACAGTTGAGGAAGGGAGCCACATTGGGGGGGATCCCAAGGCATTACTTTGCTGAGGGAGAAGAGACAGTGGCCACAACAGCAGGAGGTGCACATGCGGTGGCCAGGGATCAGCAAGCACTTGTACCCATTTTGAGGACAGAAATCACAAGGTGGCATGGTGGCAATGGAGGATGCGGTTTAAAAGGGTAGAATGGAAAGCACGGGGGTGGGGTTGATATAGGGGAGGTTCAAGGTATGGTTGAGGTAGCAATGGGAAGACCTCTGGGGAAAGAAATCAAGTTGGGGGGGATGTGGTGTCATTATATAGCCTTGGATCAGGAACTGCATCACAGCCTGAGTGCTCAGCATTTGGTAGGCCAGGATCAGCAGTTGAGGTGCGCGCGGTCTCAGCAGTAGGAGCTGCAGGACTCATCAGACCAGGTACGGTTGGGGTTTTACCAAAATGCAGTAGGTGGCAAACCACTTGGAAGTTACGGACCTAGGAATGGAGCTGGACCAAACAAGTTTGCAGAATGGTTATTTTGGGGAGGTAAGGGCAGGGCAAGTGGGGGGGGGGGGGGGATGCACGCAAGAGGGGACTGCTCTGCGGGCACCAGGAAATCTTGATGGCGCTTTGGGAGGATGCGGACAATTGAAGGGGGCTCCAAGTAGGGTGTGGCAGAGGGCCATGTCATGAGAAGGACAAACTAAATGTGCGTAATGGCAGGCAAGTATGAAGTATTGGGGGGTATGGAGATGGGTTAGGTTTAGGCTAGGGTTCTGGGTCTTAGGGTTTCTTATTTATTTGTTTTACAGGCTGTCTTTGCGCTTATACTTAGGATAGGGTTGAGAGGAGGGCTTAAAAGCCCCCCCTCAGCAGGGGATGAAGGGGGGGCATGCTACCACATATCATGGTTTTGGGGAAAGGAATTCATCAATTTATCTCTCAACTCCAAGGGCACATCCCACACCTCACAGACGCTAAAATCAATAACTTGCAAAATTAAGGAAAATTTGGGGAGTACCTTTCTATTATTTCAACACCAGATTTTTCATTGTGCGTCTCTGGCCTGCTATAATTTTGAAATGGCTGGACAGCCTGGGGCAAAACCCAGACGCACAAGGGAAAAATGTTTTGCTCAATTTTTCAAGTGACAGGTCACCTGTATCAGGTTTCCTGTCTGCGTTTTTCACAAACCAGACAGGAGACTGCGCAGGCCTTCACACCACACCCCAAACCTTTGATATCCACTTCTGACATCAAACAAGCCAATGGAAGTAGGGGGGCAGAGGGTCAATGAGGAGGATGAGGAGGAGGAGGAAGACAAGGAGGGATGAGAATGAAGTTTGTTGGATGATTTATGGCAGGTTGAGCCAGAGGTGGAAAATTTCTTCCATTGGATTGGTTGCTCAATAGAAGAAGGAGCTCAAAAATCAGGATCAATGGAAGTTTGAGACTGACAATGGATGGAATGAGAGGAAATAGACCTGTGTGCTACTTTGGTTGTAGTATTAGCCGGTGTGGTGGTCTTTTATAGACGCAAATTGGAATAGGCTGCATGCTGCGTGCTCAGCAGTAGGGGCGCGCTCAGCAGTAGCAGCAGGCTCAGCGAGGGAAGTGCGCTCAGCAATGGGTGCAGATTTGCCTCAGAAAGTCGCGCTGCGGGCTCAGCAGCAGTCAAATCAGGCTCAGCATCTGGAGAAACAGGATGGACAGATTGGATTGGATTGGACAGATTGCACGCCAATTGCGCATTTCAAGATGCGGATCCGGATGGCACGGATATATCTTGGATATCTGGAATGGCGCCCCGGGTGGATACAGACATGCACGGGGGGCTCCAAGTTGAGTGTGGGGCAAGGCCGCATCATGAGAAGGACAAACTGGGTGGAAGTAATGGCAGGGGGTAATACAGATGGATATGGGATATGGGATATGGGATATGGGTTGTGGATTATGGGATGTGAAAGATAGGGCTGAGGCTAGTGTTTTGTGCTTAGGGGTTGTATTTCATTATTCTTGCTTGTTTCTGGTTGTAATTAGGTTAGGGTTGAGGGGTAGGCTACTTAAGATGCACCCTCAACCCGGGAATCATGGAGGATTGTATCAGGGAGGATCATTGGTAGTCATATGTTTTGGAAGGATCTTTACTCCCAATTCTCTATCTCTCAGTCAAAGGGTGAACAGTTGCACTCAGGGTTCACATACGCAAGGGATCAATAACTTCCAAACTTGGAACTATTCAAGGAGAAGTCCTCTTCTGAATTCCACACTGGTAGGATTGAAAAAAGAATTCATCAAGGTTTGGATTGGGACATAAGGGGAGGAATCATGAGAATCAACCTTGGGAGTAGGATGAGACCTTTTACAAGCTTCTTTGTGCATGTTATGCAATCCAGAGTTAAGTGAGGTATTCTCTTTGCATCTTGCAGGATTAAGTTCCATTCTGACTGTTTGCTTTGCCCAAAATTAGAATGAATCTTCAATTTTCAACATATTTTTTAGACTCAATTTTTCCAACAACACAATCTTGTCTGCCAAAATTAACAGGAAGATAGAAAATCAGAAACTTCAAGAAAAAAACATCATAAGACTGGACAGCATTTTTTTATGTCAAGGACATTTTTTTTTCATTGCAGGACATAAATAGTAAAAAGGAGGACATAAAAATTCAATATAGGACAATAACTTGAAACTATAGGAAAAATAAAATAAAAAAGAGTGCAAAAACTCTGAAAATTTGGACAAGAATTATGAAAAAATAGGACATTTTTCTTGAAACTGATAGTATCAGAGTTAGAAAACCTGCCATTTTTTAAATGGAGGGTTTCAAATCAAATCTTCCATTTTAATCCCACCATTAAAAAATTAAAAAATCACTCATTCAACAATAGGAGTGTCAGAGTTATCTAAAAAAATAAGAATTTTTTTTTCAATAGAGTATATAAATTCATCAGTCTAACAGGGAACCACATCCCTCCGCATCCTCTTCCCTTCCTTCAATGTGTTCATCATGCATAAGATCTGGTGATTCCCATGCAGTAATTCCTCTCAAGACATCTCAAGGGTTGCAACCTATCCTTTTTGTAGGGTCAAACCCAAATATGGGATTTCACATGTTGAATATGACGGAATCCATGACATATTTACATAATTTATATAATTTCACTCTCACATGAAATTAAAAACCTTAAGGGAGTTTCCATTCCCAATTTTTACTGAAATAGAGCTATCTGATCCTATAGGTTAAAAGCCAGCTTACCACACCAAACGCCCACCCATGACCTTACCCAGGCCATGATACCGCAACAAGGCCAATCAAGACATACAGAACCGCAACAAAAATCCAATAATCCAACCTTGAGAATAACCCAAGCAAACAGAACCAAGCAACCGTTGAAAAAATGACTGCCAAAGACTGAACAGACATCATTGACTACAACAACCCATGCCATGAGCACTTCCAGGAGAAAATTCTAAGCAAATCAAACCAAATACACAGCCACTGTGGAAACGCTCCACCGCAATGGTAGAAATATTGAGAAATTGATCAGCAGAATCAATACTATCAGCCTTTTGGTTTTTGGGACATCAAACTTCTCCTTGGAAATAAATAACTTGAAATCCCTTGACCACTTGAAAAGCATCTCCCTACGGGTATTATTCACCCTTACTGTTGACCAAGAGCTGAAGATGATCATATCCAACCGGCCAACCATGTGGGAGGCTTTTGAGACAATCAGGAAAAATTTTCAACTATGAAACCGTACACATCAAGCCAAGCTGCTCAGCAAACTCTTTTTCAAACTCAAAATGATGGATTCAAGCATATTGTTGCACTTGACCTGTATATCAAACATCATCAAACTGAACTGGTTAGGCTGTGCAGTGCGGGAAAGGTTAATTTTGATGGTAATGAACCCCTGCCGGGCTTGAACAGCTTAAAAATGCTCCAAAGCATTGGACCACAATTGGACCGCATGCACACAATTGATAATCACCTCATTCTACAGCAAAATGACCCAAGGCAGCTCTTCCAAAGACCCCTACATGGTGAATGCCATGAAATCCTATACCTGTCCCTGACAGCAAAAACCACCACCATCAGACTGCTCCTGTGAACATCCAGCTGGGCCTTTGAACTTGCGGGTATACTGCCAAAAACCAACCATGGAGGACATTAATGCTGCCCGGAAAAATATCAACAACACAAAACTACCAACAGCACCCAAAATCCAAAGCCACTTGGGCCAATGCTGCGTATACTGCCATTCACCGGACCACTTGCCTGCGGAATGCCCGCTGCTATGGGAAGATGAAGGCCTGCCACCACCAGGAAACCAGCAAGACGGTCCCCCACACTTCCAATCAACCACTAACCATAACAAAAAACATCCCCTCACCCAACATGTCAACACCATACCCAGAACCAATGTGACTGCCAACAGCACCACCAAAAATCCCCCCAAAAATCAGGTAGTCCGCTGTTTAACTGGTTTGACCTCCTTAGTTACCAACTCCAGGGCAACTTTGATGGTAATTGGCAGCTTAGACTCATTCATCAATTACACCCCCTTCCAAAATCCCTTACATCTACAACTGGCAGACCCTAATGCCCTATTGTACGCATTGGGCAGAGGGATGGTACAACTGTCACCAACCTGTTTTAGGGACCATTGGGCCCCCCTTCTGAGTGACATGCTTTACTGCACCAATACGCAAGGTACGCTGTTCTATTTGGGAAATCTCATTGATACCGGCTACCAGCCGTCCTTTGAAGGCGCCACCATCATCCTTTGTTCCACATCTCACACTCTAAAACCCAAATACAAGAATCAAGCCTGGTACATTTGCAAAATCATTCCTGTCCCCTCTTCTTGCTTTTCTGTCTCCCATGTTTCCCTTTCCCTTTCCCTTTCCCCCCTTTGATTCATATCTCTTCCCTTCTACCACCACTGCACGCTTTGTCATGTATCCAACAAGACAGTAAAAAATTACCTAAAAACCCACTTCCCCAAATTTGAAATCAAATCCTGGTCTCCTTTCACCTGAAAATCTTGTAAAATTGTGAAAATTACACGCCAGCAGGAATCCTTCCCCAAATCATGCCCAACTACAAAACCACTCAATCTACTGGTGACCAAAGTCCTGGGCCCTCTCCTGCCTGACTGCAAAGGGAACCGTTAACTCCTAAAAATATGTGACCATGTCCACACCTTTAAACTCCAATCCAAAGTACCAAAACTAATCCTTTCAACGGTCCACTACCCAAAACACCGGCTAGGAACCACTCCAATACATATCCAATCCAACAACAGCAAAGAGTACCATACAAAATCCCTCACCCAATCCCTCAAATCTTTTGGTTTGAAAATATTATTCACTTATCCATACACCCTCAAAAAAAATTGCAAGGCCGAGAAGGTAAACCACACACTTGTTGACATGGCTTGGAAAATGATCAAATATGCGGGCCTCCCAGACAAGTTCTGGTCCTTTGCATACTGCCACGCATGCTTTCTACACAAACAACTCCCCAACTCCCGCTCTGGAAAGAAAACTCCAACCAATCTCCTTTACAGAAAACCCCCAAACAAGATCACCTTACACCCTTCTGGCTCAATTGGCCTTGTACACACCCCCAAAGAAAAGCAATCAAAGCTTGACCACTGCACTGAACGTATGATGTTCCTGGGCTTCCAGGATGACATGCGTGGGTAACTATTCTGGAATCCCAACTATTCTTCTCTATGCTACACCAACTTGGCCAAATTCCCCAAATCCCTTCCTAAACCCAACACCACAAGGAAATAACTTGGAAGCTATCTCCAAAGTCCCCTCCCAGAAGCTGTGGAAGATTCATTTGGAACTGAAAACAACTGACCTCCAGGACCACCAAACTCATCACTCCTATCTGATCTATGGTTATCATCATGCAGGCTCAATACCTATCACCCATCTCAGCAGCTCTCATTCAGACCCCAATAACTATGGCTAATACCCTAGAGAAACAAAAATTTCAAACTGAATACACCCACCAACTGTTATGCAGTACTTCTAAAATTGGAGCTATAGGGCTCACAGAGATGAAAACAAAGAATTGACCCTTGTTTCTGTGAAAATTATGGCCAGCAATCAGCTTAGTGGAAAGAGGAGCAGTAATTAAAGTAAAGGAAATTCTGGACACCTTTTGTCTATAATAAATAGTGGGCTCTCACAATGGGGAAATTTTTTGGTTAAGTGATTTGATGAATTTGAAAGGATAATGGAAATCAGCAGGGAGAACAGCTCCTTAAGTACAAAAGATTGGCCTCTGGTGGGCCCATGATACAACAGGGGAAAAGGCAAAAATTATGTCCCAAAGAGGCTCTAAAGGCTCTAAAATCCTTGTTAATTGGTTTTGACTACATGAGCCCACATGGGGTCAGTCCCTGTACCCTTCAAACAAGCCTATTCTGGTAAATTCTCATTTTTCCATCCTTACAGTGATGAACCAGTCCTTTGGCTTTTCAAAAACTTGATTGGTTTTCCCTTAAAACCAGCGCGGTTATCTCTATGACCTCAAATTACTGGCTGGTTGCCTCTTGCAACCAGCCCCTGGCCCTTGAAATGGGCCAGGTGGGACCCAGGACTGACCTGGGTCTGGTATCAAACTCACACAGGGGGGGGTATAACCCACAGACATGCCACCCCCCCTCTTTACCAACTAGGTGACCAGAAGGGATGGTAGAATCTCCTGCTTGTTTCCTGGGAAATTGTTTGCCCCAGGAAAGCCATCAAAAATGGTGGGCTTGAGGAAGATCAGGTCCCCCAAGCCCTTGGTGCCTCCCCCTTGGTAATGGGGGGGGGGGGGGGAGTGCCCCGCTTGTTTGTTTATCCCCACCTTTTCCAGGTGGCAGGATGATGAAATCCCCTCCATCACCGTTTTCCTTGCTTCAACAAGCCTGGTCCACCTTTCTGGCTGGTTGGGACCAGCCAGCCATCTCCCCCCCCTTTGCAATGACAAGCAAAGGGAGGGGAGGGAGCTGGAACCATTAGACCCAGCTCCCACAGCACTAACCTCTTGCTGCAACCAGGGTGGGGGGAGTCCATTTGGAGTCCCTCTGAACCATAAAACTTCCCTGCCTGGGCGGTTGGGCCCCCAAAAGGGCCAAAAGCAAGAAACAGCGGCCTCAAGGGGCCTGCAGCATGGGCAATGGCCCTAGAATCTGTAACAGCCCAAATACAGGATATGACAACTTTGGAAGGCCAAGAATGTCCAAAATGAACCTTGGGCCCAATAATGCCCACACAAGCCCATTTGGTTGGGGTGTCCCATCCATTTCAACAGGCCTGTGATAGCCCATGTACAAAATGACTTATTTTACGTGTTTTGAGGCCAGTTTCCCCAAATACGCAACATCCACACAGGCCCATATGATCCCTGTTATTTTCCAATGGGCTTTAGAGGCCTATGTGTGCATCCCATTTGGATTAAACCTATATGTAGCACACACAAATGCATACATATTTCAAGAGTGTCTTTGGTCTCTGATCTCAATTGTGGTCTTTTTGTAAAATCTGTAAAGATGACCAACAAAAATCCGTCTTCCCTGTGTTGAGAAAGGCCAGTAAAAGTCAATACTACTGGAAAAGGAGCCAGACCAAGTAAGCTAGACCTAGAACTTTCCACATTGAAGCTGTGCATCATCCTAACCAGGCTGTCTCCCCCTGGTCTCCAGGAAAAAACTAGACACTGGAACTCAATTTTCCATCCCGGGGAGGGATGCAGAAATGTACCAGTCAGGGCTGTAACATGCAAAAATGACTCTCCTTTGCACACAGCTGCAATGGAATCTTCCTGAACCTGAACTATATAAGACACAGTTTTGGGATTACTGTCATTTCATTATTAATCCCATTTAGTTTCTTCTTAGTCTCTTTATCATTTTCTATTTTGTTTTATTTTTTTTCTTTCTAATCCTCTTTCTTTTCTTTATTTTCATCTTTCATCTATTCTATTTTCACATGTAACTCTAAAATCTTCCATAACAAATCCCTTCTCAATCATCAAAAGCGCATTTCCTTTTCCAATTATTCAATATTCATTTTGATCTCAATATGTCACACTGCCTGTGAAATCTCAACTACCAATGTATACCTGTGGACAGAACCCGCGCCTAGTAGAAGGATCTCTTTCCTCATCCTTCTACTTTCCGCGTTCTTTCTGCTTTTCCTCAGGTAAGTCTTGTGTTTCCTTTATTTCCTTTTTTTCATTTTCATATCATCTCTTTTTACTCATGAAATCATAATCCTTCTACTTTCCGCGTTCTTTCTGCTTTTCCTCAGCCCAACAGGTTATGAGCCCAGAGTCTCCAGACAACCCATCCAACTAAATCAATCATTAATCTTAGAAGGATCCGGCACTAAACGTGTTGTTATAAACTTTTAACTATGGAAGACGGACAAAATGGTCACCCAGTGCTCAAAACTCCATCTTTTCTTCCTCTTAGCTCACCTGGATCCAACTCAAACTATCTCGATTGGTCCATGATCCTGCGAATCCATTTCCGAGCAACTGGCGTAGGATACTTACTTACTAACAATGCATCCAAGCTTAACTCCGAATTATGGACTAAGGATAACCTAGCAGTATGTTCGGTCATATCAAGATTGATCAATCCTTCAAACTTTCAGTTCATACAAAAACATGAAGAAAGTGCCATAGGGATGTGGAACGCTCTACGAGACGCCCATCAAGACTATTCCTCAGGCGGACGAATGTACTGGTTAAGAAAATTACTCCTGACTAGACTTAACGACAAAGAAATGACCACCCACCTTTCCAAAATAACCTCGTATGGCGAAAAAATTGCTTCCTTGATTACCGCCAAAAATCCTCTTACAGCCGATGATCTTCTGTCCACCGCAATTCTACTGTCACTCCCAGACGACTGGTTAGGACGCGTTTTGAGTATGATGAATGAGGAATCTCTCCCATCATCTAAACTTATTAATGCACTCAAACAAGAACATTTAAGAAGAAAAACCAGGAGCGAAGATCTTCAAGCTGCTAGCTTTTCAAAGCAAACCTCGTCAAACCACCATAGACCTCAAAATCAACGAGACAATAACCATCAAACCCAACCCAAAAATTATTTCTGTACCAATTGTAAAACCGAGGGACATTCTTTCTCAAGATTCCCCGAGGTTCTTGAGGCTCTTGCTCTCTCAAAAAGAAACAAGCAGCGCAACCAAACTAAACCAACGGTTTTGACAAATCACAAAGCGAGTCTTGCAAAGGCCAATGAAGACAAAGAGGACAATTTTTCCGATTCAGAAATCATCATCCACGCCAGATATGCCTCCTGTAATCTCGCACAGTCAAGCTCAAACTCAGTCGGGAATTCAGATTTCAACCTTGACTCCGGTTGTTCACTTTCTATGACCCCACACTTATGGCAACTGGATTCTCCAAAATCAAAGTCAACCACCATCCAACTGGCCAATGGATCTTCCATAAACTCAACTAAAGAAGGTTCCATGTCTCTGCCTGTTGGTACGGTCAAGGCTCTACTTGTACCCAATCTTCATGAACCCTTAATGTTGATCTCAAGTATCTGCGATGCAGGTTATCAAGTTACTTTCACCTCCTCCGGATGCGAAATTCGACAACAACAATCATCAGCCAACAATAACTCAATCACCCTCCAAGGATACCGCGAAGGCAACCTCTACTATCTTCCAAGAAAATTTGTGAGCCATCGAGAGACAGCTCTCTCAACTTTTTCCAACCTCCTTGATGACAGTCTTTTTGGTTATCACTGTAGGTTTTCTCATCTTAATCTGAAGTTGCTTCGAAAATTACTCAAGTCCCTTGGAATCACACCAAAGCCCAACAACAAACTAGACGTACAACAGTGCACGACCTGTTTTCAATCTAAGATGTTGCAAAATCCATTTCATTCAAGATTAATCTACCAATCAAAAACACCAGGTGAAATTGTACACTCTGATTTGTGCAGTTTTGAAGTAAACTCAAGAGAAGGCTTCAAGTATTTCATCACATTCATTGATGACTGCTCTAAAGCTCTTTTTGCCTATCCCCTACGTTTCAAATCAGATGCTTCCAACTCAATTAAATCTTTAATTTTGTTTTTTGAGGCACAATTCCATCACCCTGTTCTATCTCTTCGCACCGACAATGGTGGCAAAAACATCAATACAAATTTGCAAGAATTTCTTCTGTCCAAAGGCATTCGTCACGAACCTGGCCCTCCCCACTCCCCTCAATTGAACGGTGTAGCTGAAAGCTCGAACCAAACTATTCTCAACCTAATCCAATGTTCTCTGTCATCCTCATATTTACCAAAGTCGTACTGGTACGATGCGCTAAGCCACTCCCTCTTCGCTTTCAATTCTTACCCCTGCAAAACACCACATGGTTTTGTGTCACCAAATTAAATTCTCAAACATAACTATGTCTCCCCTAGCTATCTTCATCCTTTTGGTTGCCTGGTATGGTACAAGGTACCCAAGCCAAATCAATCCAAACTTGACCTGAAAGGTCGTAAAGCAGTCCTCCTCTCTTATCTCTCAGACGGAAATGGTTATCGTATACTAGATCTTGAAAATTGTAAAATTATAAAATCTAGGGATGTCATTTTCAACGACACCTGTTTCCCTTACGTTGGTTCTCGTAAAAACCCTGCTGATACGTCTTCTCTCATTCCCCCCGAGAAGGAGTAATTAACCTTCAAACCTTGCACCCCCAAAAAACTAACTTTTCCGTCAATCAGGAATCAAACAGCCTACCTGACACTGTCATTGAGTTGGATGACACTTTTCTGCCAGGAGATTTGCCATATCCTGACCTTCATTCCCAAATTCCCTCTTCAGATTTAGGAGTTATCGCTTACCTATCCAGCTTACCTCTTTCCTGTTCCTTTGAAGAGAAAGATACACCAAAAAAACGGTGTATTTTGAGCTCCCTAATCCTCTCGAACCATGCAAGAACCTCAAACCCGGTGCTTGAAGATGACAAGATTGAAGATTTAGAAATCATTCAAGAGTTTTTACCTTTGGTTTTTCATGACTTTGCTGACGTCTTTTCAGCTGCAAAAGCAGATAAACTGCCTCCATCCCGTCCTTACAATCACAAGATCAAACTTACTGGCCCACCTCCGGCACCAGGACCAGTTTACTCTCTCTCGACGCAAGAATCAATTGGGCTTCAAGACTTCATTGCCAAAAATGTAGCAAAAGGATTTCTTCAACCAAGCGATTCAAACACCGGTTCACCTGTCCTATTTGTTCCAAAGAAGGATGGCGGACTTTGCCTTTGTTTTGACTACAGGAAACTGAACCAGGCAACCTGGAAGAATGCCTATCCAGTAATGCCTATGTTACATCTCCTCACCCTCTTCCATGGAGCTGCTTATTTCTCAAAGTTAGACCTTTGAGGTGCCTACAACCTAATTTGCATTAGGGAAGGTCATGATTATTTGACCGCAATGAGAACCCAGTTTGGCAGTTATGAGTATCCCGTCATGCCTTTTGGCCTCTGTAACGCTCCTTCCACTTTTCAGCATTTTGTCAACAACATTTTCTCCGATCTTGTAGGTAAATACCTTGTGGTATATCTTGATGATATACTAGTCTACTCAAGAAACCTCGAAGATCACATCACACATGTGCAAGAGGTGCTGCAGCAACTTTTCAAGAATGACCTGTTTGCAAAAGCCTCTTAGTGCAAATTCCATTCCTCTTCTCTTCGGTTTCTAGGTGTTGTAGTCTTGCAGCAGTTGGGCACTGAGGAAAAGCAGAATAGGAGAATGGTAGAAGGATAAGAAAGGGAAACAGACAAGGAAGTATAGAAAGGAAATAAAGACATATGTGGGATTAATGATAATCCCAACACACCCCCTTGCTAACCACCAGCGACAAGACCAAAAAGAGCTTGATGAGATTTCAGAAGGACACAAGACAGCGGTTTGGTTAGCATGTCCCCCACCATGTCTTTAGTGCCTATGTGCCAAACAGTGAATACGTTTTGTGCAACGCACTCGCGGATAAAGTGATGCCGGGCATCTATGTGCTTCGTGCGTGAATGATGTTGTGGATTTTTTGCTAGGGACTCGGCGCCTTTGTTGTCAACGTAGAGAGGAACAGGGTTGGGGTTTCTGAGACAAAGTTCAACCATGATGTTGCATAGCCACAGTCCTTCCTTGCAGCAGTCCGAGAGAGCCTTGTATTCGGCTTCCAAGCTCGACAGGGATACCGTAGGTTGTTTTTTGGATTGCCAGGAGACGGAGCCACCACCAACACGGAAAGTGTAGCCTGAGATGGACCGGCGGTCATTGCAGTCTTTGTCCCAGTTGGAATAGGAGAAACCAACAAGAGTTAGGTCCGAGCCGCCAAGGGTGAGTCAGGTGTCTTTGGTGGTCAGGAGATAGCACAGGATACAAATGGCGGCGTTCCAGTGATCCATGGAGGGGTCCTGGAGAAATTTAAAAAGTTTGTTGATGGCGAAGGAGATGTTGGGTCGCATACATTGGGATATCCATAAGAGAGACCCAATGAGTTGGTTGTACTGGGGTGGGGAAGCAGGCAAACCAGGTTTTCGCTTGACCAGTGAATTGAAGGATGAGTCAGTGGGAGAGGTGGAAGGGGAGCGACCAGAAGGAAGGAATGACAACACAACGGAGTCAATATAGTGTTGTTGGCAGATAGAGACCGTTCTGGACTCTGGGTTGCGTTGGATGGAAATGGATAGGAACAAGGAGAGATCCTCATCAGTTCCTATGGTGAAGAGACGGCCAACGTCCGCAATGAATGAAGAGACAAAACTTTGGGATCCAACCACGGCAAGATCATCAACGTGGGCAGTGAGTGCGCCCACCAGGGAGCCATTAATGAGCTTGAAATAGAGCAAGGGATTGTAGGAAAATCTGGTGAGACCAAGAGACAGGAGGGCCAAGTTTAGCTCCACATTCCACTGGCGGGGGGATTGCTTTAGACCTTAAATGGCCCTGGATACTTTGCCTACCCAGTCCGGATGCGCGGGGTCTTCAAATCTGGGGGGCTGAGACATGTACACCGGATCATTGAGGTGACCATTAAGAAAAGCAGTTTTGAAGTCGACTTGGCAAACAACCCAGCCCTTGTTTCCCAGGAGACTGAGAAGAAGGCGGAGAGTTTCAAGACGGAGAGTTGGGGAAAAGACCTCGGAGAAATTGAGGCCGTGAACTTGGGTGAAACCCATGGCGACTAGACGGGCTTTGAGCTTTATAATTGAACCGTTGGCGCGGCGTTTGAACTTGAAGATGTCAGCTCTCTGATACCAGGAACCTTGCAGTCCTTTAGCTACAGAGAGTGATAAAAGAATTTGGAGCAATAATATTCCAAAGAATAAACACTTTAAAGCTCCAATAATGGTATGTTAAGAGCAAGTGCAAGGTTTAATTGTTTTGGTTATAAATATTTTAAATATAATATAAAAAGAGGGGCCACAGTAATATACTACTGGGGGTCTTTACAGACTTGGCAAACTCTCCTCAAGGGGCCTCCTTAGGCAGTTTATAACCTTGGAATGAAGATGGGTGCCTTCTAAGGCCTTATCCACTTATTTGGGCGGGCAAAACAGCACAAAAACCCAGAGCAGGAAGGGAAAAACTTACTTGGGAAGTAATCCACAGAAATCCTGCAAAGATTCAGGGAAGAAGCTTCAGAACAGATGGGGTTGGTGGCTGGTTCAAACTTCTGGTTGTTGATAGTTATTTAGAAAATAACAATAATAATACTTCAGACTAGATCATAAATCACTTGCTTTCTTCTTGATAAGCACTTGAATAACAATGACACAATGTCTGATTGATAATAATAAAATTTCTGATAACTGATAACTGATTGGGAACAGAAGGGCAAAAAGAGACTGTTAAAATATTCTTTTTTGGGTGCTTGAGGGCCTCTAGAAGGGGTACTAGCCATGGGCTGAGGCTAGGGGGGCAGTCAGGGCAAGATTGGCACGTCCTCAAGGTGCTGTTAGCCTGCTGGCCTTAGATCTGTCAAGGAACAGCTCCTTTTTAGCTGCAGGATCTGTTAATCAATAGATTAGTCATTATGCTGATCCTGCATTGATCCTCAATTTGTACTGTAAGTACTTGTCCAAAGTGAGCAGACGTGGATTTTTATTGATTCTCCATCCTCTGCTGATCCTGTATGTAATTTTTAATAATTTTTACGACCACTCCTTATGTAGTTTTGTGGTCTTTGAAGGTTCTGATCAACTCATGTCGTGGTGAGTCTGGATCTTTATTTAATTAATAAAAAATACTAAAAATTAGTTAATAACTAATTTTAATTGATTTTTAAGGTTTTTGAACTATAATCTATGCTTGTGTGGTAGCTTTACATATGTAGTGTAGATCATACTATATTGTAGCTCCTCTGAGCGTTACCTGGATGTCAGACTGATCACGGCAGGAGGCGCGGGGATCATTGCATTCAAATGTGCGCGGGGACTGATCTGCTGCTCAGATGCGCGCGGGGGACTGAACCGCTGCGCGCGTGACTAGGTCACGGGATTACCTGCGCGGGAGTTCAGTTGCGCGGTAGTCCAGCGCTGTAGGGACGCGGGGCTGCGTGCAGGAGTTGGCGTACGCGGGAGTCCAACGCTGTAGGGACGCGGGGCTGCATGCGCGAGTTTGCGTACACGGGAGACCAGCGCTTTAGTGACGCGGGGCTGCATGCGGGAATTGTGACAAAACACAATTCCCCGTGTAACTCTTAAACTACACACAACACCTGGATTTGGACTGAAATTTAGGTGTGAAACCTATACATGACATATCATGTGAAATATTAAAATTGCCAAAAGGTGCCATACTGGTGCTGTGGTCATTTACCATTTTCTATTAAATTAATTAAAAAAATATAAGGAGTAAGAATTCAAGGGTGGGGTCAGTGAGTGACCCTACCTTATTTTGGGTGGTGAATCCATTTCTGCAATAATATTTATGGATTTACTACTCCTTCATTTTATAATAATTTTATTTATTCATTTATTTTTGTTCTTTTTATTTTTTTTAATATTATTATTGTTGTTTCTTTGTCAGGTTGCTCTGTGCTAATTAGCAGGCTGACAGAAGATCCATTTGCAGCGAATGATCTTGCGGCCTTTCGGCGGAGGAACAAGTACCCATGTCTTCATACCCCGGAGTGAGGATACTTTTTCGTGGGCAGAAGATATCCAGCGTGCTTGGTGAGGATTTACCATGAGTTTTTTCCACGTCTTTGGCACAAGGATGTTGTCCTTCACCTTTGCAGATCAAGAGTAGTTCCCAAAACGTGTGGGAGGGCGGGAACGCCTGGAGGAGCGTCTGGGAGCAGACGGCGGTAGACTGGAGGGAGCGGGGACAGGGAGAGAGGAGGGAGGGGAGGGGGGAGAGGGAGGGCGGTTGGGAGGTGAGGAAGATGGGAAAGGCAACTGTGAGGAGGATACAGGGGGAGAGGAAGGGGGAGAGGGGGATGGCAAAGGGGAAGGCGGAGGGGGGGAGAGGGGGTCGACAGGGGAGGGGGAAAGACGGAGCTGTCCAACAAGCATGGGCTCACCAAACGAGGTACCTCAGCGGGGTTTGAAAATTGGCTGTCGTTGTTGGCGGAGCCCGGTGGGAGAGAGGGGATGGGGAGGAGGGAGAAAGAAATGGTGGAGCAGGAGAGGCGGGAGAAAGCGTAGAGGGATTCACGGATGGGGTGGGAACAATATTGGGTTGAATTGGCCAGGTAAGGTCAACAACGGTTTGATCGGGCTGGGGGTCAGTAGTTGGCAAGTTGTCTCCTCTGCAGGGAAAGACAGTGTCGTTGAAGATGGTGTACCTGGATTTTATGACTTTGCGATTTTCGACATCCAGGAGGAGGTAACCTTTTCCTTGAGTCAGATAGGACAAAAGAATTGCCCGCCGTGCTTTGGGGGAGAGCTTAGAACTGTCGTTTTCAGGGACTTTGTACCATACAAGGCAGCCAAAAGGATGGAGGTAGGATGGCGAGATGTCCTCTTGCTTGAGTAAGGAGTTTGGAGAAACAAAACTGAGTGGAGTTTTGCATGGGTAGGAGTTGAATGCAAATAGAGAGTGACAAAGAGCATCCGCCCGGTAAGAGTTTGGTAAATGAGAGGATGAGAGTGCGCAGCGAATGAGGTTCAAGATGGTGCGGTTCAAACGTTCAGCTACACCATTCAGTTGCGGAGAGTGTGGTGGTCCTGGCTCATGGACAATCCCTTTTGAGGAAAGAAAGGACTTGAGTTTTTGATTGACGTACTCCCCACCATTATCAGTGCGCAGGGATCAAACAGGTCGGTGGAATTGAGTTTCAAAAAAGGATATGAACGTTTTGACTGAGTCACAAGTGTCTGATTTGTGACGAATAGGGTAAGCAAATAGCGCTTTGGAACAGTTGTTGATAAAGGTGATAAAATACCAAAAACCTTCTCTTGAGCTAGTTTCAAAACTACACAGGTCAGAATAGATTATTTGGCCCGGTGTGCTGGATCAATGACTGAGAGGGGAATGGAAGGGTGTTCTGGACATTTTGGACTGGATGCATGTCTTGCATTGTTGTACATCAAAAGTGTTGTTTATTTTTGGGCTAATCCCGGATGAGCTGAGGAGTTTCCTCAGTGACTTCAAGTTCAGGTGTGAGAGCCTGCAGTGATAGCCGTAGGGACTGTTGTCAGATATTGGTGACACAGTTGAAAAGATTGATTCTTGGTTTCTCACAAGTTTCCTGGGAAGGTAGTACAAGTTTCCTCTTCTGTATCCTTTGAAGGATGTGGGTTACTTATCATCGGTGCCGGTATTCAGGCGGTGGATCTTGCAGCCTGTGGAGGTGAAAATAACCTTGTGCCCGGAATTGCAGATGCTGGAAACAGATAGTAGGGGTTTGTGTAGGTTTGGAACAAGAAGAGTTTTCAACTTTCCTGTTGGTAAGGAGATTAGACCTTCTTTGGTGGCATTGATGGTTGTCCCTTCAGCAAGACAAATCAACGTTGAGTTTGGTTTTTTTGAGTCTAGATTCCAATCATGTGGAGTCATTGACATGGAACACCCAGAGTCTAGATTAAAATCGTTCTTATCCAATGAGGCGGTGCTAATGAGATTGCAGGAGGCGTATCCAGTGTGAACCACAATTTCGGAGTCTGAGAAATCATTCTCCTCATTTCCATAGACATTTGAGTCAGCGTTGGCCGCGCTTGCCAACTGATTTACCGAGGTTTTTGGCTTGGCTTTCTGCGGTTGTTTGTTTCTCTTGGAGTATGCAATGGCTTCTAAGACTTCAGGAAATCCGGAGAAGGAATGCCCTTTGGTTTTACAGTACGTGCAGTAGTACAATTTTGAGGGGTTTTGAGTGGTCTCTTGGTGAGCTTTTGGTCTATTGAGACTGGATGACAGCTTCGTGGAGTTGACCGTCTGTGGATCCTTGTTTTGCGTTTGCCTTCTCAGATGTTCCTGCTTGAGTGCATTGATGAGTTTTGATGATGGGATGGATTCCTCATTCATCATACTTGACACACATCCTAACCAGTTGTTGGGAAGTGAGAGTAGGATTGCGGTGGACAGAAGTTTATTGGCAGTGAGGGGATCATTGGGTGTGATTAAAGATCACAGTTTTTCTCCGTATGATATTATTTTGGTGAGATGAGCTGTCATTTCCTTGTCGTTGAGTTTTGTGAGAAGAAGCTTTCTCAGCCAGTACATTTATCCACCGGAGGAGTTGTCCTGATGTGCCTCTCGAAGAGCATTCCACATTCCAATGGCACTTTCCTCGTGTTTTCTTATGTACTGAAAGTTTGATGGATTTATTGATCTGGATATGACTGAGCATACTGCCAAGTTGTCCTTTGTCCAGGTTTTGGATTTAAGGGAGTTGTTATTCATAAGATAGCTGACGCCAGAGGAATGAAAGTGGATTCTTAGGATCATAGACCAGTCAAGGTAATTCAAATCTGATCCAGGTGAGTTGAGGGGGAGAATGGACGGAGTTTTAAGCACCGGGTGATTATTTGGAACATCTTCCATAGTGGTTTAAATAGTATTGACACAATTAATGCTGGATCCTTTTGAGATGATTGGTTTTATTTGCTAGTTGTTTTCCAATAGCTCTGGGCTCATAACCTGTTGGGCACTGAGGAAAAGCAGAATAGGAGAATGGTAGAAGGATAAGAAAGGGAAACAGACAAGGAAGTATAGAAAGGAAATAAAGACATTTGTGGGATTAATGATAATCCCAACAGCAGCAAGGACTATTCATGGACCCAGCCAAAAGCAAATGCATATTGGACTGGCCTCAACCTTCTTCCATTAAATCCCTTCAAGTTTTCCTTGGTTTCAGTAATTTTTATAGAAGGTTTATTGCGTGTTACACCAAAAAAACTGTGAATCTTACTAACCTTCTTCAAAAAGACACTCCTTTTTTTTACCAAACAAGCTGCTTTGGTGTTTGAAGCTCTGAAGAAAGCGTTCACCACTGCTCCAATACTTGCTCACTTCAACAAGCTAGCTCGCACTATTTTCAAAACAGACGCAAGTGACTATGCAATTGCAGGAGTAATCTCGCAGTTCTCTTCCTCCACTTCTCTCTTCCATTCCATAGCTTTTGAGTCTTTCAAGTTGCTTGCTGCACAGCTTAACTATGAGATTCATGACAAGGAAATTCTTGCAATTGTTTATTGCTTGAAGAAATGGTGTTCATAACTTTTGAGCCTTAGGGAATCCTTTGAACTTTTAACTGATCATAATTCTTTAAAGTATTTCATGAGCTCAAAAGTCCTCACACGTAGACAGGCACGATGGGCCAAATACCTCTCCAAGTTCCACTTTACAATCACGTACCGTCCTGGGAAACAAGCGGTAGTCCCTGATGCTTTATCATGTTGAGACGACGTTTACCCAGGGGGGGGAGCACCTTTGCCAAAAGCAACCCTGAAAACGTTAGGACACTCTTCTCAACCCAATCTGCCCAACTCAGTTCAATCATTGCTCACTTACAAGATTTGGCTTCCAAACTCCAACAAGCTCAACACGACGACCCCAAGTGCATCAAACTTTGCAAAAGTGCAAACTTATTAGATAGTAGTTACAGTATTGATGATAATGACTTTTTAGTCTATGATAATTGTATAGTAGTACCAGATAATTCTTGCATTAAGTTAGATATCTTTGAGTCACAGCACGATTCTCCGCTTTCTGGTCATCATGGGCAGGATAAAAGCTACCAATTGATTGCACAAGAATTCTACTGGCCTGGTATGACCAAAGAAGTAAAAGACTATGTTAGCGCGTGCTATGATTGCAATTGTAACAAGTCCTTGAAACAACGGAAGTATGGGCTGCTCCAGCCACTTCCAATTCCGCCTCATCCTTGACACTAGCTTTCTATGGATTTCATCTCCCAATTACCTTCTTCTAGTGGATATGGTTCTATTCTAGTAGTAGTAGATTGCTTCTCAAAGATGGCTTTATTTCTGCGCAGTAATGTGACGGCCTCTTCAGAAGACTTAGCTAACTTGTTCATAGAATATGTATTTTGAAAACATGGTCTCCCTGATAATATAGTTAGTGATTGTGGATCTCTGTTTGTCTCAAGCTTCTGGACCTTGCTATGCCAACATTTGAAGATTACTCGCAATTTATCAACGGCTTACCACCCGGAAATGGATGGGCAAACCAAGCAATTTAATCAGATTTTCAAACAATATCTTTGAATGTATGTTGCCTATCAACAAGATGACTTGTCCCAATGGCTCCCACTAGCCAAATTTGCCTACAACAACTCCACTCATTCCTCCACCAAACAGTTGCCCTTCCAAACTATTTATGTTAGAAACCCAACTTTCTCTTCCCTTCAAATAGCACCTTCTCAACCTGCTACCAATTACATTGAACAAATTCAATCCCTTCAATTGCAACTTTGAACCAACCTCGAAGAAGCAAACCAGAGCTATAAGGATCAAGAAGACCAATCTCTCACTTCGGTTCCAACCTTTGCAGTAGGAGATCAAGTATGGCTTGATGCTTGCAACATTTTCAGCACTCGCCCAACTTGCAAACTCTCCTAAAGAAAGCTTGGCCCCTTTAAAGTAGAATCAGTCATCTCCCCTAATGCCTTTAAACTTACTTTACCTGCAAAATGGAAAGGTATCCACCCGGTCTTTCATGTGTCTCTCCTAGAGCCAGCTCGAGTCCTATACCCAGGCAAGACTCATCCCCCTCCTGAACCGGTCACTGTCCTCAATCATCAAGAGTGAGAAGTAAGCCGTATTCTGGATTCCAGGTTGCGCAAATGAAAAATTCAATACCTTGTCAAATTGTCTGGCTTCCAGTCCAACAAAGATTGCACCTTGTGGGAACCAGCCCATCACCTTTGCAATTCACCCAATCTGATTCAAGACTTCCATGCGAGCTAGCCTTGCAAACCTTGACAATCATGATTCCATCCCATCCAATCCCATTACATTCCACATTACATCCCATCCAATCCAATCCCATTTCATTCCACATTCTATCTCATCCAATCTCATTTCATTCCACATTCTATCTCATCCAATCTCATTTCATTCCACATTCCATCTCATCCAATCCCCTTCCATTCCACATTCCATGTCATCTAACCCCATTTTATTTCACACCAACATCCCATCATTCAAATCCTCCATCTCACCGTGTTATTCCTTTTTCTCATTTCCCTTTCATTTCTACTAAATAAAACTTCATTCCTTATTAAAAAAAAATTCTATTTATAAATTAAAAAAAAAAAAAAAGAGAAAATATTTATTTATCATAAATAATTACAAAGTTTCCTTTACTTCCTTCTCCGCATCCTCAAAATTTGCAGTCAATTCTGCAACCATGGATTGAAAAGTATCCAGGTCTTCATCATTGATAAGTGCGGAAATCCTTTGGAGAACTAGCACCTCTGTTACAAAATGCCTCTCAAAAATCTCCTTGCACCTTGCAATCCAAGCTTGCTTTGGCCAAGCATTCCAACCACCTTCCTCCAAGAGATCTTCATACGCTCTCTTCCTTTGGCCTCCCAACAAGCCTTCTCCAATATTGCCCTTCAGCCGCCTCGCATCTGTTTCTACCGGCCCTACGACTTGCACTGGATCTGCTTTGCCTTGGCCCTCCATTCCTTCCATTCCATCCACTCCATCCCTTCCATCTCCTCCATTCCCTTCTCCTAATTGTTCCGTTCCTTCTCTCCCTCCATTTCCATCTCCTTCATTTCTCAATCCTCTTTCCGCTTTGTTTCCTTCCTCCTCCCTCACTTCCTTGGTTATGACTCCAACCGGTTCCCCACCAAGCACTTTGCCTCGCACCTGGGAATTCATTTTGGCCCCCGGGATTTCAGTTGGCGGTCCCCAATAGGGTGGTGGTGGCGGTGGTGTGTTTGTAGTATACCTTTGGAAACAGGGCAACACTATCAAAACAAGCAAAATTTAGTTACTATTTTTATGATCATTAGTCAGTCCAGATTAGTACTCACCAGGAACTCAAGTCCCCAAGTATTCGATCTCCGGCAACGGTGGTAGCTTGTATTTAACCCTTGGCACGGACCTACAACTCCGCATTTCCCTTGATGACTCTGCGGGAACCTCAACAGTCGACTCAACATTTATAGGGAAATTGCAGGCAACTTTGCGAGGGAAACATTGCTCGCACTTGCCTGGAAGGCCTTGGACGGCAGTACTAGGGACACATCGCTTGTTTTGGAAAATACAGTTTTTGCAACGGCAGGACAACGATGAAGAAATTTTATATAAAGTATAAATCTATGGAGTAATGAATTAAATAATGTGTAAGGGTATACAGTAATTATTAACAACTTGAATTCAATTGGAAAATTTATCTGAGCGCTTGCAGGAGCTCGCGTCTTTATACCTGGGCAACTGTCACGCCTTGCACTTAGGAATTATTGTCTTCATCACTTTGACATGTCCTCTCCTCAGTACCATCTACCTCAGTCTAAAAGCATGACAAAAATAAAGCTCACAACATCAATGGTGCAATCCGCTACTTCCTCTGGCTCGCGTTGACCTTCCAATCTTGGCAACAAACTCAGTATATACTTGCAAACTTTGCGGTTAACTACATACCTGTCGGCCATCCATTATGAGATCCAATCTCCTTCCTTGGCCAATCAACAGCCTCAGACTTCCATCTTTGGTCATGCATTGTTCTTTAGTTCGCATCTATGTCTAACTAAGCCATCATTACTTTAAAGTTCACAATTGGACTAGTCCCTACCCTGCATACACTATTACTTCTCATTGGCATTACCTTCAACTTCACTTGCTCCTGTCCCAATTTGTTATAACAATTGTACGCTCAGATTCTATTGTCTTGCACTTACGCTATGACCTCAGATATGTACTACTGCTTCATTTCCTATCCCGTTCCTGTCATTCATTGCCTCACTGCTTCAACTGTAGTAAGCTCATCACCAGGTTGTATCTAGTCACTTTGGATTACCTTATAAAGGCTATCCCCGTGCCTGATGATTGTCTCCTCAGTTAGTTAATTTCATACGTTCTCGTATTTTGCTGCAACCTAGTTATCACATTGAAATCAGGTTGAGTTTCCTTCCTTGGATCACATTCCATTCCTCTCGCCGTTTGTTGAGTGGCATAACCAAGTTCGCACTTTGCAACTGAGTCTTGCTACTCGCACTTGCCCTTGCACTCAGCATTCCTTTGCATTCAAAATCATCTAAGAATTGCCCTATAGTATGTGGGGTGGTCGTGTGACAGTGTTAAATGTTCTGGTGGAT
Source organism: Puccinia polysora (assembly GCA_025617555.3). Classification (NCBI taxonomy): domain Eukaryota; kingdom Fungi; phylum Basidiomycota; class Pucciniomycetes; order Pucciniales; family Pucciniaceae; genus Puccinia; species Puccinia polysora. The sequence continues at coordinate 14,660,453 of CM062618.1, forward strand.
AGTAGATATTCTAAAAATACATAAAAGTATATAAAAATACCTAAATAAACTTCACACGTATTTTTTATTAAATACAATTTAAAATACCCATCATGTCAAAAATGTGAAAACAAATCCTTCTAAAAATATATTAAGATACTTCAATATGCAAGTATGAGAAATAGAAGAAATCATTATTTTTGTGACATACTGATCAAACTAATGATGTAAAAATATTACATAAATACTCATGAATTATATTTTCAAATAATTATATAGTAAATCAACTGAAATTCAAAAATAAGGAGTAAAATCAAAGTCATGATTTTACTCCAATTATTAAATACATAATGAGAATTCACCTGAAACCAGACTATCTGTAGGAATGTTTATTAAAATAATTATTTACTTACTTGTATTATTTACTAAGGATAATTAATTAGATAATAAATTAAATGGGCAAATTAGTGTTATTCACACATCCAAACATCAATTATAAAGTAGCATAATTCCCAAAACCTGTGGAATTAGATGCTGACCGTGGGCCAAAACCAAGAACATGTGACAGGCTACCACTGTTTACCCTGCTAGCCTCAGTTTTGTCTATTTGAGCCCCTGTACCCCTCAGAAGGACAATATTGGGACTCCAAAAGATATAAATAAAAAGCTCTTTTGAGGATATTGACGCCCAGAGACCCAGTTATATATGTTAAAATGCGGATGCACTCAGGTAATGTGCATAGGAGTGTGTAATCCAAATTGGATGCAAAAATGGGCCTCCACGGCCCATTGGACATCATGTGGGCCACATGGGCCTATGTGGGTGTTATTGGTTTTGGGAATTTGGGCGCCAAAACACGTTTTTATGGTCCTTTGGGACACAAGCACTCACAGGCCCACCAGGGTGGATGAGCCACCCAAGCCAGATGGGCTTATTTGGGCATAAAAGGGCCCAAGCTTTATTCTGGACATACTTGGCCAGACGGGCTGGCCCGTCAAAGTATGTAATTCTCACAATTAAGGCTTGGGGCAGACCACTGGGGCCGCTGCCCCTGTCGCGGCCCGCTAGGGGCCGCCGCCCGTGTTGCGGCCCGTTTGGGGACGCCTGTGTTCCTTGGTACGGCCCACGTGGGGCCCAAAAGCCCGCTCAGGGCTGTTGCGCGGCCAAGGGATCCCGGGCAACATCCCACTGCGTGGACCTGGCTGGTTGCGCCTGGTGACCAGCGCCGCGGAGCTGGGGCTTGCGGACCAGGCTTGCTCCCCCTCCCCTTGCTTGCCATTGCAAGGGGGATGGGGGCAAGCTGGCTGGGTTGAACCAGCCAGCCACTGGCCGCAACAGGGCGGTGGGTCAGGGAAGGGGGGATCTGACCACCCCCTTGCCCAAGGAGGTGGAGGCGCCGGCCACAAGTGTAGCAACCGGCAGGTGGGGGGGGATATGACCACCCCCTTGCCCAAGGAGGTGGAGGCGCCGGCCACAAGTGTAGCAACCGGCAGGTGGGGGGGAATTCATCACCCCTTCACCATAAAGCGGTTGAGGCGACCGAGCAGGGGCGGTCTCCCCCCCCCCCTTTACCAAGGGGAAGGAGCAATGGGCCTGGGGGGACCTGATCACCTCCCAGGCCAACTCTCTTGATGACATCCTGGAGGTATCAACCCCCAGGGCCCCTGGTGAGGGGATTTGTCCGCCCCCACCAGGGATTTGAGAGAAAGAGGGGGGGGACAGCATGTCCGCTGGTCACACCCCCCCATGTGAGTCTGAGACCGGAACCAGATGTGCCCTGGATCCCACCTGGCCCATTTGAGGGGCCAAGGGCTGGCTGCATGAGGCAACCAGCCCGTAAACAAGGTAATGAGGTCATCATGGCTGGTTGTAACGGAAAACCAGCCAAGGGGATTGAACAGCAAGGGTTTGGTTCATCCCTGTAACGGTGGAAACACTGGAATAGACCGGAATAGGCCAATTGTAAGGGTTCAGGAACGGACGCCATGCGGCCTGATGTAGTTCAAACCAAGTAACAAGGCCAGTAGAACCTGTAGAGCCCTTTTGGGGCGTAAAATATGCCTTTTGGCTTGTTGTATCATGGGCTCACAAGAGGCCAATCCTATGTACTTAAGGAGCTCATCTCCCTGCTGTTTTCCATCCATTCATTCATCATTCCAATCAAATTCATCCAGCATATTGCCCCATTGTGAGATCCCCATTAGCCAATATTGACACCCAGTGTCCAGCATCCCTTTTTCTTTAAATACTGCTCATTTACCTAAGCTAATTGCTGGCCATTATTCTAACAAATTATCATTACCATCATCATAATTATTTCCAAGCAAGATAGACCCTTATACCTTACTTTGGACAACCTCAAGGACCTCGAATTTTCCAAGAAGACGTTTTATATCCCAGAGTCCAGCTCCACCAAGTTAGTTTTGAATAGTAAGAACTATAATGATTGGGCTGTCCTTATGGACAGTGAGTTGGATAACATCTGTTGTGGGGATATTATGAAAGGCAATGATACTTTGATCAGTTCAGAGGTGGAGAAGAAGGCCTATCATCTTATTCTTAGACACTTGGATGAGCATCATGTAACATTGGTTGCTGATTCTCTGTTGGAGGAACAGAAGAGGAAGGGGAGTGTTTTATGGAAAATTCTCAAGTCAAAGTATGCTGGTGACTTTGTTCATCAAAAGGGGATTTCTTTCAATAGATTGTTTAAGTTGAAATTTGGCAACTGTAAACAATTTGTGGGGGAAGCTAGATCTAGTATTGCTAAGTTTAAGTCATCTGGGCTGAACATGGATCCTGAGTGTTTGTCACTCTTAATTCTTCAAAAGCTGCCAAAAGATCATGAGTCCTTGGTCAGGATCATATCTCAGTTGGATCCCCTTCCAGGAGAAGAGGATGTGCTTAGAAGGATTGAAAAGGATGATCTTCAATTCAAGATGAAAGAGAGAACAGGAACTGCTCTGGTGGGCAAGACAGCAAAATCTGGGAAGAAGGCAAAGGCCAAAAAGGATTTATCAAAGGTCTTGTGTTATAATTGTCAGAAGAAGGGGTACTATGCAAAGGATTGCAAGGAGGACAAGAAGAGGAAGAAATCCAAGGAAAGTGAAAAGGAAGACAAAGAAGTAAACCTTGCCATGGAAAATTTTGCTATGGTGGCAGTGGATGTTGCAATGGAACAAGATGTTGTGGAACAAGTCCCCAAAAAGAAGGCTAAAATCAAAGAGGATCAAGAAATGGACTTGATTGATTATGAAGTATGTAATCTTAACCTTGAAAATGAGAACTTATCAGTGGCTGATAATTCTTCTTTCATTACAGGAGGATTGTTGAAGGAGGATGTTCTTGTTTTGATTGATTCTGGTTGTACAGACCACATGTTTTTTGAGCCAAATTTGTTTTCAAATAATAGAGATTTTGATGGTGTTGTAAATATTGGCCAAAAAGGAAGAACAATCCAGATTAAGGGGATTGGAAAATTTATTCATGCAAATCACATGGGTTTCAAAATAATTTTTGAGAAAGTGTTCTATGTACCAGATTTACCTTATAACCTTGTGTCTCTTGGAGTGCTGTGGAAAAAGGGTTTCCAGATTTGTTATTTTAAAGAAGATAATTTTGTTATTGATTTGAATTGGGGAACTATCCTGAGTGGAAAAGTTCGGAATAAGTTGCTCTGTGCTGACTTGTTCAAGATTTCAGCTCTGAGCACTGTTGCTCACAATAGAAGTGGCCATAAGGTAAAGGACAGCAACTGTGAGAGTTTTACCTTAGGGGCCAAGACCAGGAATGTGTTCTCAAAGAGTAGAGACCACACAGAAGTTCCTAGAGAGGAATTCTCCATTGATTTGGCAGGGCCATTTTCACCAGTGTCTCTTGGAGGGGCAAGATACTTCATCAATTTGGTTGATACAGCAACTAATTTTGTTTGGGTAAAACCAATACGATCAAATGATCAAACCAAAGAGGAGGTTTCAGTAATATTCAAAGTCTGGAAACAGAATGGTCTGATGAGGGAGATCAAGAGGGTTATTACTGATGGAGGGGGTGAGTTTGTGAGTAAAGATTTTGAGAATTACTATGGTATCACTGATATATTTACTACTGCTAGTACTCCACAAAACAATGGAATAGTTGAGAGGATGAATAGGACTTTATTGGAAAAAGTCAGAACTTTTATGGCTCAATCTGGTCTACCAAAGTTTTTATGGGCTGAGTTGGTGTGCACAGTGTGTCTTTTGCACAATATTGTAAGTGTTAATGCAAAGTGTCCTCATTATCAGTTTTGGAAGTTGTACCCCAAACCATCACACCTAAGAAAAATTGGTTGCTTGGTGTATTATAGTGTCCACCATAATGAGATGGTTGGAAAGTTAGATCATAGAGCCAGAACAGGGGCACTTGTGGTTTATGACTTCATAAGTAGGTCATACAGGATTTATTGTCCAGGGACAAGAAAGGTTATCCATAGTAGGGATGTAAAATTTGAAGAAAGTACCTTTCCACTCAAAAGGGGTGAACCTAGTGCTGTTCAGGAATCACAGCAGGAAATGGCATTGGAGCCTATTTCACCAGCAGAGGCTGGAGAGAATATCATTAGTGATGATTTTGAGGTGGAAGACGTGCCACAGGAGGGTTCAGTACCCACTTCAGGGGAGTCTGTGGAATCAGAACCTGATGAGCCTCCACCTCCAGTTAGAATGAGTGGCACAATGAGAATGCCTGTTGATAGGTATGGGGAATGGAAGTCCCATTATGCTTCTGTGGAATATGAGGAAGATACACTTCAGGAAAAGTGTATGCTTAATGAGATTCTACAGTTGAGTTCAGAAATGGGTAATAGAGTTAACCCAAATAGCTTTGGCCAAGCTATGAATTCTGATGAGAGAGCCAATTGGAAGACAGCTATTTTTGAGGAATTTGATTCTCCAGAGAATAATAGTGTGTTTTAAGTGGTTAAGCGGGATTCAGTTCCAAAAGGAAAGACCATTGTTGGGTCCAGATTAGTGTTAACAAAGAAGTTTGATACTAATGGAGTTTTGAAGAGGTTCAAGGCTAGATGCGTTGCACAGGGCTTCAAACAGAGAGAGGGTATTTATTACCAGGAGACTTTCTTGCCAACTGGAAGGCTGTCCACCTCCAGGTACATCATTGCTTTGTCAGTGGAGTTGTGTGAAGAAATCAGACAGACTGATTTTGTGACTGCATACTTGAATGCAAAACTTGGAGAGGAAGAGACTTTTTATATGACCATTTCTGATGGATTCAAGGAATGGATGGTCAAGACCAATCCAGAAACTATGAAGAAAATCTGTGTGAGAATTTTCCTCTCAGCAGATAAAGGGGAGTATTTCATCAAGCTGTGTAGATCCCTGTATGGATTGAAGCAAGCAGCTAGGTCATGGTATAGTACTATGAGCATGAAACTGATAGAGATTGGTTTCAAAACAATTTTGGCTGACCCTTGTCTCTTTTTGAGAAAGGATGCAATTTTGTTTTTATGGGTTGATGACATTATCATTGTTGGTAATGGTAAGGAGAGAGTCATGGAGAAACTCAAAAAGGAGTTCAAGATAAAAGATCTTGGTCTGGCACAGCAGGTGCTGGGAATGAAAGTTAGTAAGAGCAAGAATGGGATCAGGTTGGATCATAACCATTATTTGTCAGCTCTACTTAAGCAGTATGGCTTAGAAGATGCAAAGGAGTTTGGTACTCCAATGAAGTATAACATTTGTTTAGAAAATTCTACAGATGAAGAGAATCTAGAGTTTGTTCAATCCAGGAATGATTATAGATCAGCTATTGGATCTTTGAATTATTTGGGGAAGTGTACAAGGCCAGATATTACTTATGGGATTGGAATTTTGTCAAAAAACTCAGAGAAACCATGCATGAGGCATTGGTCAGCGTTTAAGAGAGTTATGAGGTATCTTAAAGGAACAAGAAGTCTGGGACTGCAGTTTTCAAAGTCATCAAACTTTGACTTGGTTGGTTATTCTGATGCAAGTTGGGCAGATGGTAACACTAGGGAATCAACAAGTGGTTTTGTATTCTTCTTAGGAAAGAATCTAGTGTCTTGGATGTCTAAAAAGGTGTCAGCAATAAACCTTTTGTCAACAGAAGCAGAGTACAGAGCTTACTTGTCAGCTTCACAGGAAGCAAAATGGTTGAGAAAGGTCTTAGAGGATACTCATAAACCACAAGGGTTTACTTTGTTGTATTCTGATAAACAGAGTGCCGTTGCATTGGCAGAAAATCAAGTGTTCCATTCTAGAAAAAAAAAGTGATGTTCATTATAACTATGTACGGGATGCATTTAACTGCAAAGAGATATTTTTACGGTACATGCCTACTGGGGCAATGATTGCGGATATATTAACTAAGGCTTTAGATAGGAACAAACGTGAAGGTTTTGTGTCTAGTATGCGTATGGAATCCTTTTTGGATTAAGGGGGTGTGTTAAAACGCAGATGCACTCAGGTAATGTGCATAGGAGTGTGTAATCCAAATGGGATGAAAAAATGGGCCTCCACCGCCAATTGGACATCACGTGGGCCACGTGGGCCTATGTGGGTGTTATTGGTTTTGGGCATTTGGGCGCCAAAACACATTTTTATGGTCCTTTGGGACACAGGCCCTGAAGGGCCCGCCAGGGTGGATGGGCCACCCAGGCCAAATGGGCTTATTTGGGCATAAAAGGGCCCAAGCTTTATTATGGACATACTTGGCCAGACGGGCTGGCCCGCCAAAGTATGTAATTCTCACAATTTGGGCTTGGGGCGGCCCACTGGGGCCGCTGCCCTTGTCACGGCCTGCTAGCCACCACTGCCTGTGTTGCGGCCCGCGTTGTGGCCCATTGGGGGCCGCCTGTTTTCCTTGGTACGGCCCATGTGGGGCCCAAAATCCCACTCGGGGATGTCGCACGGCCAAGGGATCCCGCGCGGTGGGATGCCCCATGGGCCTGGCTGGTCGCGCCCGGCAACAAGTGCTGCAGAGCCAGGGCTCGTGGGCCTGGCTTGCTCCCCCTCCCCTGGCTTGCCGTTGCAAGGGGGATGGGGGCGAGCTGGCTGGGTTGAACCAGCCAGCGACCAGCTGCAACAGGGCGGTTGGTCAGGGCAGGGGGGACCTGACCACCCCCTTGCCCAAGGAGGTGGCGGCGCCGGCCGCAAGTGTAGCAACCGGCAGGTGGGGGGGAATTCATCACCCCTCCACCATTGAGCGGTTGAGGCAACCAAGCAGGGGCGCTCTCCCCCCCCCCTTTACCAAGGGGGAGGAGCAATGGGCCTGGGGGGACCTGATCACCTCCCAGGCCAACTCTCTTGACAACGCCCTGGGGGTATTGACCCCCAGGGCCACTGGTGAGGGGATTTGTCCGCCCCCACCAGGGATTTGAGAGAAAGAGGGGGGGGGACAGCATGTCCGCTGGTCACACCCCCCCTGTGAGTCTGAGACCGGGCCCAGGTGTGCCCTGGGTCCCACCTGGCCCATTTGAGGGCCAAGGGCTGGCTGCATGAGGCAACCAGCCTGGAAAAAAGGTAATGAGGTCATCATGGCTTGTTGTAACGGAAAACCAGCCAAGGGGCTGGTTCAGCCCCATAACGGTGGAAACACTGGAATGGACCAGAATAGGCCGGTCGTAAGGGTTCAGGAACTGACGCCATGCGGGCTGATGTAGTCCCAACCAAGTAACAAGGCCAGTAGAGCCTGTAGAGCTCTTTTGGGGCGGAAAATTTGCTTTTTGGCTTGTTGTATCATGGGCTCACAAGAGGCCAATCTTTTGTACTTAAGGAGATCTTCTCCCTGTTGTTTTCCATCCATCCATTCATCATTCCAATCAAATTAATCAAAAATATTGCCCCATTTTGAGAGGCCCATTAGCCAATATTGAAACCCAGTGTCCAGCATTTCTTTTGCTTTAAATTCTGCTCATTTGCCTAAGCTAATTGCTGGCCATAATTCTAACAATATTTACATCCATACATTGTGCCAAGGTAATCAAATACTTATAAGAGATAATTAAGTTATTTATGGCTTTGGTCTGATAAATAATATCCATCCCCAACCATTTTTTATCAATTTAAACTTCTGAAAAATCTTATGACCCCAGGAAACAGGTTTAACCCAAAAGTGCACATCCCAAACAGGTAACCCAAGAATTCAATAATATTCCATTGAGTCTTATTATCCTTTCTCTTTTGTGGCAGCTTGATGACAAATCCATGCCACTCCACTGTGTATTATATATACATATTATCTTTGCGCAAAATATCTTTTAAGAATACAAATTAAAGGTTCCAAAGTAATCAGGCCTACATGTTTTCATAATTAATTCCCTGAAGAGAGGTGTTAAAGATCCCCAAATAATTATGGCCCCTATATTAAAATTTAATAATCAATTTATTTATATTGATTTAAAACATGGAACCATATCCAAACCAATCAACCTTACATTAAGCTTTATTTAAATACTTGACATATTTTTGCTGCATTTATTGAATAATATATTTTTTATTAATTCTATCACCTCTGGTAGCTAAAGGATAGCAAGGATCTTGGAATCCAGGAGGCTGACAATTGGGGGTCTTGCTGGGAAATATTACATTTTATTATATTTAATACCTTGGGCCAGACATTTCACATAAAATTAAATCAAAGATAAATTTATCTGACTTTTTAACCTTGGTTTATCATTAAATTCTTTTGCAGTGGATTTGAAAACCAATTCAGAATTCATAATCTATTATATAAATCTCTTAAAGATAAGAAAAGAAGAATATATTCAAAATTAAAAACCAAGTGGTTGGCTAGCTTTAACTCAAGCTGAGCAACTTAATATTTCTTCTGCACTTTAAAAACCAGATAAACTCCTTGAGCAAGAAGATCTTTAGAGGCGTGTCAATTTACAGGCCCTATTAAGGAAACATAAATCTTGGAAGAAATACCTTATAAATTACTTTTGAAAATATAAAAGTTGGTATAAAACTTGTATTACCATATAAATTTTTTTGAAATAATATTAATATATTTTATTGACCAATGAAATATCTTTTTACCATCAGTGAACCCTCCCATTCCAGAAACAACCCTCACTGAAGTTGATTTATTGTACCAAGAAGTCCCAGATATCTCTGAACGCCCTGGAAATATTGATTGGATGTGTGAAAAACTCATTGAAACACACCAAGACCCCCTAGGATTACCTATTAAGGACTGATTTAATCCCAATAAAGTTCTGATACCTTTGAATATCAACTCAAGTAAGTTTTAAATAAACTTATTTCTAAGGATGAAAAAATACTTATCAAAATTTTATTCAAATGAATAGATGTATTACAAGAGCCTCAGGGAGAATTGCCTCCTATGGATCTTTGCTAGGAGCCCCCAATAATTTTGAGACCAGCAATAATGACAATCATGAGGGGGCTGAAACCAATGAATCAAATATTGGTGGAAATGGAACAGCCCCAAGTAATGTTGCCCTCCCCCAACCTAGAGTTGGAGAAGGTAGTAGAATTAAGCCCCCCTCCATTACAACTGCAGCCACCCAAGCAGAATCTGGACAAGGAATCCAGGATCAAATACTTATTCAGAGAGCATGTGAAATATTGGGAAGAGTTCAAAGAAGCACAAGCCAAGGAGGACATGGTATATATGAAAAAGATAATCTCCCAAGCAAAATCTACCCAGATAGCTCTTCAGAAAATGATTCAAAGGAAAGATTTAGAATCCTACGTAGAAAAGTGGAATCCTTGGGATAAATTAGCCTAACTGAAAGGCAGAGAATCAGGAAAGAAGAGATCTTCTTCCCATCCAAAGCCAAAGGGAAAGATGGATTGGGATCAGATAATATCCTTAGCTCAAAATGGAAAAAGGTGTACAAAAATTAGCCTCTAATTCTGAAACCAGTAACTTCTCTAAACCAACCTCTGATATAATTACTTCCTTTTCTAATGATATGCGCCATAATTTCAAGATTTTTTGTGAAAATTTGGAAAGTGTTTACACCCATATGGATAAGTTAACCTCAGTAGTAGCTAAATTAATTAATAACCAAACAAAAACAGTAGGAATGGAACATATTAGGCAGCACACAGAACAATTGTTGTAAACAATCAATCAAGGAAAAATCAGACAAACCCCAAAAATTGAGAATATGTTATCAGGTATCCAAGAAGATTTTATTATATCTATTCAACCTTCAAAAGAAGAATTGGTAAATACTACTAACAGCTCCATTCTATCCCTTAGTGAGTAATTAGATCTGCTTAATAATAAAGTGGACCTGAAACTTAATCTAATCAAGAATTATCTAAGATACTTAAAATTCTGTCTGACCAACCCCTTGGGGAGTACCACAGAGGAACAAAAACTCCCAGACAAACAACTACTCCTTATGCACCACCCTTATTAGGAATGCGTAGGAGTGACACGTTTAGGCCTAGTCCTAATCCTGAAATGGAAAAAGCACTCAAACCTTCACGCCCAATTTTTAAATGGCCTAAGTTCTCTGGTGAAGGAGAATAAAATCATATACATTTTATTAAATTTATTGAATATACCATAACCTCTTATGACCTTCCAGAAGCTATAGCTGTAGTCAGGCTTCCCAGACTATTTGAAGGAGTAGCCTTAGACTGGTTTAGAAGTTAAAGAGAAGAAGTAGGATCTGTAACTTATTAATGCATGATTTGAACAACAGAACAGAAGCTAGGAAACAAAAGTGATAACATGGGAATCTGGAGTCGTCCTAACAGTAGAGTTTGAATAATAAATGAAGTAATACCAACACAGAATGATGAATAGCCGGTGCTTGACTATGGCTGAAGCAGGAATAAACAATGAAACAGGAGAGGCTGAGAAGGAAGAAGAAGATGAAACGGATTGAGTCCCCTGTGACTTGGAATGACTTGGGTTGATCTCACCAGTTATGAATGAGTAGGCTGAGGACAGATCACAATATGTTGAGTTGAGATTGAGTGGAGATCAAGGGTTGAGTTGGAATTGAGATGAGAGTTGATCTTGAGGGTTGAGTTGAGGTTGAGTTGAGGAGTGGTTGAATAGAGAGGATAACAGAAGGGAAATTTAGATAAGGAAAGAGAACAAGAAACAAAATGGAATACATGAAAGTTGGATGAGATTGTCTTGCCTCCCCCCCCATCTTTGGTAGGTGGTCAAGGGAGGTTGATAGTCCGGGTTGTCTGCATGGGCTGTCTTGCCATGACCCAGATTACCCACATGGGCCGTCAAACTTCAGCCTAGAGCTAACACTCCCCTTAACTGGAGATTAGTCCAAGTTGTTGTTGAAGACCGCAAGGGTGAATTTTCTTAGTTGATTTAGATTGACAGCCTTGGTGAGAGGATCTTCAAGCATGTCTGACGTAATGATAAGGTGGATAGTGAGGGGGTTGGGCTTTAGTTGTTCTCTAAGTCCTTTTGTTTTGAGGTCCATGTGCCTTGTTTTGGCGTTGGAGCCAAACTTTCTAAGCTTATCTTCTAGTCCTTTGTTGTCAATGAGATGTTTGGAGAAGGTTAGACTGACTTGGAAGACTTTATCCAATAGGTGGCGAAGCCACTTGCCTTCCAGGTAACAGTCAAGTAGTGAGTTGAGTTCGGCCTCTGTCAATGAGTATGTGATGTTCCGTTGTTTGTAGCTGTTCCAGGACAGGGGGGACCCAAAAGATAGACAGATGTAGCCAGATTGAGACTTGCAAATGGTGGGATCCTCACCCAGTACTCATCGCTGAAGAATTCAATTGGGTCTTTTGACCCATCATATCTAAGGGTCAGCTTCAAATTCTTGGTGAAATTCAGATATTGCCATGTCCGCTTGAGTTCCTTCCAATGCATTAGGCCAGGTTTGTTCTGAAAGCAAGCTAAACTTGATACTGGGTAGCTCAAGTCTGGTTGAGTTCAATTGGAAATATAATTTAACAGTCCTATTGCCAATTTGTAATTGATGTTGAGTTTCTTGAATTGTTTGAAGTCCTCATCTGAGGCGTTGCTGAGCTGACAGTGAGGAGTCAACAGAAAGAAACAGGGCCTTGATTTGAGTAGTCCCAGCTCCTACAGTCCGTGCATGATGTGTGGGGTTGGCTCAGCAGAATAATGGTGGGCGTTGGTTCAAATTTCATACCTAGAATGGTGTTGGGTTTGTGAGCTTGCAAGTCTTTGAAACAAGCGCTGAATTTGTCATCAAAGCTGTCCCCATCCCCTACTAAGATGAGGTTGTCGACATGAAAGAAGAGAAATGATCAATTGTTGTCCAATTTGTATAGGCATGGGTCACTGCTTGACTTGTTGAAGCCTATTGATTTAATCCAGTTGGTGAGTGTCTCATACCAGTTCTTTGGAGACTGCTTGAGTACATACAATCTTTTCTTGAGCCCTAGATACTTGCAGGATTTTTAGCACCCTTGTGGTTTTTGAATGATTACTTCTTCTTCTATGGGAGCATGTAGAAACACGGCCTTTGCGTCATATTGGCGGATGTTGAAATTGCACTTCAGAGCATACAGTAGGATTTCCCTTAGTGAAGCAATCTTACCAGTTGAAGCAAAGGTCTTGTAAAATTCCAGGCCATAGACTTGGTTGAAGCCCTTGACACAGATCCAGGCTTTGTGGATGATAATATCATTGTGGGCATTGTCCTTGATTTTGAAGACCCAGGTGGTGTCCAGAGGATTCAGCGGTTCATTGCCTTTGTAGTCTTCCCAGACTTCCTGAGCTTCACATTGATCAATCTGCTTCTTGATTGCTCCTCCCCATTTTAGGCTGTCCTCGCACCAACCTGCCTGATCAAACGTCTTGGGCTCAAAATAGTGGTGGAATCCATACCTTTGCGGGGGTTTGATGGAAGACCGGTTCCAGAGGACTCTGGTGGGCATTTCAGTTTCCTCCGGCATCCTTGTGCTGATTTCTGGGATGATTTGTTTAGGAGGAGGATCTGATGAGTTTTCCCTGGTGCTTGAACCAGAGTCAGAGACCGGTGAGTCTTCATTGGATGAGTTGACTTTGGTGGATGGATCTTGATATTTCATATGAGCTGTGAGGCGTCATTTGGCTGCAGTGTGATGTTGCTTTTGTTGGACTTGGCTAGACTGAAGTCCATATCCACGACGGAGTTGATTCCAAGATATTCAACGGTCTGTTTTAAGAACCGGACGTGCTTTGATAGTATGATCTGCCCATTAGGTAGGAGAATTTGGTAAGAAAATTGATCAGGGTTGTACCCAATTAATCTTCCTTCTATTCCTTTGGGGTTGAATTTTTTTCCCTTTATCCATTTTTGATTCAGCACAATTGCAGTAATACCAAGCGCTTGTAGACAGTTAGGCAAGAGTGGGTGTAGTTTGATGAGTTCCCATGGGGATCTTTCCATATCTTCTTTTGGAATCTTATTGAGACTGATACAGCACAACTTGAGCACTTCTGACCAGTATTTCTTGGGGAATTTTGCCAAGCTCAGGGATGATCTCACACTCTCAACAATTTTTGGATTGGCTCTCTCAGCCCTGCCATTGTGTTCGGGGTGGTATGGTTCAGTGATAAGATGGTTGATGAATCTCTCCTTGAGATATTGTACTAACCTGTTGTTTGTTAATTCTGTACCGCCGTCCAAACATACGGTGGATGGATAGTAGCCACATTTATTCTTCTGCTTCTTTATGACTTCCGTTAGCACTGAGGCAACATTGTCCTTCCAAGTTAGGGGAATTCCTGATATATAGCCTGAATGGTTTTCCACTACTGTCAGAATGTACTTTTTGTGTCTATGGGATTCCAGAGTTATTGAAAAAATTTAATATAGGTGTATCTTTTTGAAAGTTTTGGTAGCTGAGGTAGAGGTGGCCTTGAGTGGAGACTTGGTGATTTTGCACAAAAGGCAGTCTATGCATTCAAAGGTGTTGCTTTTTGTGATGTAACCTTGAATTCCCTTGATCTTGGATAGACTACCAAAAGAGGCATGGCCATAGGTTAGATGAAGATCCTTCAAGGACCTTGGTTGATTTTGGTGCGTCCAGAAGCATCATTCTTCTCCTCCAGTTTTGAGCCGCATATCTAAGGAGAAAAGATTGTTGATGATAGAACCTCGGCAGACCTTGTCATTTCCTTTACGGAGTTCAAAATGTCCCTTTTTTGCTTCCAGAGAACATCCCTGCTCAAGAAGCTTCCCTGGGCTGATGAGTTTGAAAACTATATCCGGGACATACAGAACATTGGAGAGAGAGATGGCGTGGTCCTTCCCCTTCAATCTTATGGTTCCCATTCCTTGGGTTGGAAGTTTTGCGCCCATCTTTCCAGTACTGATGTATTCTCCTGAGTGCGGCTTGAGAGTGGAGAAGAATTTGGACTCGTTGAAGATATGAGAGGTGGCTCCGCTGTCGACAAGAATTTTCTTCTCTGCTCCAATGCTTGAGTTGATCCATTGGGTTTCAAAGGCCTGAAAATGGGCGGACTTTTGGGAGTTTTTCTGTTTCTGTTTCTATTTACTTTGGTTTTCTCTCCACCATTCTGGAGATTTTTCTGGATTAAGATGGAAGCACTCCGATTCTGAGTGATTTTTATCTTGCTTTGGATTTTGGTATCCTTCGATGCATTGGCTTGCAACATGGTTTTTGGTCTTGGTCCGCGTTGTGGCAAATGCCATTTTGGTAGTACCTTGGAGTGTTCCTTTTTTGGTGAGTTCTGCCTTGACCTTGTTGTGGTATTGGATGAGGTGATTACATATGAATTTGACTGAGATCTGCTTTTCTGAGTGCATGAGCTGTTGTTTGAGGTATTTTAGGCTTGCAGGGAATTTGAAGATTGTCAGATATTCCAAGATGTCGTTTGGAAGTTCTATGCAAATATCTATCATCTTCTTGATGGAGGTCTTGAAGTTGGTGAAAAAGTTCATAATTTTGTCCTCTTTGAAGGTGATGTGTAAGAAGTTGTTGAAGATTCTTGCTTGGTTTGATGCTTGGGACAAGGAGAATTGTTCCTTGATAGCCTGCCTGATCTCTTTTGCCAAATTAATGTTGGCTGCGCTGATGACGTTGTTGTGCGTTATAGAGTCAGCCTTGGATATGAACTGTAATTGAATTTCATCGTTGTCTTGACTTGTGAGGGTTCTGGACCCTGATTCGAGTGTTTCCAATAATCCCCTGAGCTTCAGAAACGCCATCATCTCATCCTTCCAAATGCCATAATTTTTCTTTGGTCAGTAATGGGGTAGTTTCAAGGGCCGTTTTGAGCATTGCTTGTTGGAAGGAGTCCGACAAGAATCCCAACGCGGAAGCCATAGTCCCTTGTCTTTCTAGTCGAGTTGGTGGAGCCTTTGGCTTTTAACCATGTAACTTATTGATGCATGATTTGAACAACAGACCAGCAGCTAGGAAAAAAAAGTGATAACATGAGAATCTGGAGTTGTCCTAACAGTAGAGTATGAATAATAAATGAAGTAATACCAACACAGAATGATGAATAGCCGGTGCTTGACTATGGCTGAAGGAGGAAGTATCAAGGAAACAGGAGATGCTGAGAAGGAAGAAGAAGATGAAACGGATTGAGTCCCATGTGACTTGGAATGACTTGGATTGATCTCACCAGGTATGAATAAGTAGGCTGAAGAAAGATTGCAATATTTTGAGTCAAGATTGAGTGGAGATCAAGTGTTGAGTTGGAATTGAGATGAGAGTTGATATTGAGGGTTGAGTTGAGGTTGATTTGAGGAGTGGTTGAATAGAGAGGATAACAGAAGGGAAATTGAGATAAGGAAAGAGAACAAGAAACAAAATGGAATACATGAAAGTTGGATGAGATTGTCTTGCCTTTCCCCCCATCTTTGGTAGGTGGTCAAGGGAGGTTGATAGTCCGGTTTGTCCGCGTGGGCCTTCATGCCGTGACCCAGATTATCCACATGGGCCGTCAAACTTCAGCCTATACCTTACAGGATCTTTACCATGGAATTCTCAGAAACTTCTAATTAAAGAACAGTTTAGTTCTAGAATGTGGAAAAGACAAATGATGAAAAATTACAAAAATTCCTAATTTGATTTCTCCAAGGATAAGCCTCACAAATGGTGCTTAGAAAACAAGAGAATACTATACTGCTTCTATCCAGATTCAGATAAAGAGGAAGTAAATGAAAGACTCCTCAAGTTGTGTCCTGTAAATATTAACCATAGTGTAAGATGCAGGATGAGTATGGATGCTGACTTACCAACTCTAATAAATGTGTTAGAAGAAGTCATAGACATGAATGGGTTAGAAAAGAAAGTTCCTTCTAAACTAAAAGAGAACTTCAACCTTCAGAAAACCAGAGAACAACCCCCTCTGATAAATACCTCTGAAAATAAGAAACCTAATGAGAGCAGGGATAAAGAGTGAATGCCTGGAACTTTTTTGAACTTTAACTAGAAAGGGAATATGAGAAAAGACTGTTCATTAACAAAAAGAAAGATAGAAGTCTTGGAAGGAGCGCAGGAGGTTGAAGGGAATGAGAACTATGAAGATATAGCTGATACTGAAGGATTCCTTTCCAAATGTGAAATGAGCCCAACCAACTCTGTTAATGTTATAGAAGGAGATATAGGCACTTCTATAGAAATCAATAACATCCATGTTGACTCTAGTTTGCCCCAACAATGGGACCCTACCATGATTCCTGGGCATATCACCTGAGGTTAAACCATTAACAGTTAAGCGGATGATTGGTGAGAGTTATACTACTGGTCAAACTTGTTATGCAACAGGATTAGATAAAGACAGACCTATCAGGCTATTACTTGATAGTGGGGCTTTTTTGCTCATGTTTCTGTACTGAATTCTTAAACAAATGGGATCCCAATTGGAAAGAACACCTTTTTCCATCCCAAAAGCAAATTTTATCTCTTAAAATTCTACCATGAATTCTATTGGAGTACAGACTGCTCCTATAATATTACCCCATACTGAAGAAGTTTTGAGGATAAAAGTGGAATTTGTGGTATTGCTCAAAGAATTATGGGACTACCTGATAATAGGAAATGATGCTTCATTTCTATATGGCATAGATTTGTTGCAGAGTAAAGGGAGATACTTTACAGTGGGTGTTAATTGGGAAAAGAAGTTTAAAATTGGAACCATGCAATCTGACCTCCCCTCTTCCCCTACCAGAAGCATTTAGAAGAATTTAGTCAAGAATACTTCTCTCAAGCAGCTCTAAATATGAAACTTTCTGCAAAACAGGAGAAAGATATATTGACAGTTATCTTTGAGAACCAAAATGCTTTTTGTACTAAATATTATCCCTTTGATGATTTCAAAGGACATGAAATGGTATCAACATTGACTACTAAGCCTCCTTATCTCAAGTAAAAAGAATGTAGGGAACCATGAGCAGGTAGATGTGACTACAACTGTAATCATAGCTTATCATAATGACAATTCAAGAATGGTAGGAGACTTCAGAATGCTCAATAATTATACTCAGGAAGATTATTATCCTATACCCCGCATTTATCATTCTCTACATAACTTGTCCAAAGCCAAATATATCACTAATATGGATATGCTTAAAGGTTTCCACCACATACGTATAAGCCCTGAAAGTAGAAAGTTCATGAGGATAATTGGTCATTTGGGAATATATGAATATCTTAGGATGGCCTTTGGTATAAAGAATGCCCCATCACACTTCCAGAAAAAAATGGATACAGTTCTAGGTACATAAATCAGACAAGGATGGATGATGGTATATATAGATGATGTTATCATATATTCTGATGATTGGGATACTCATATTAACCAAATAAGATTAGTACTCCAAAGTATCTCCAAAGCAGGATTAAAAGTATGCATGAAGAAATGCTGCTTTGGATATGGAGAATTGAAAGCTCTAGGGCATATAGTCTCTTGTGTAACTCTAGCTGCTGATCAAAATAAGATAGCTTCTTTCATGAACAGACCCATTCATCAAAATAAAATATAGTTAATGTCATTCATTAGTTTTTGAAGTTACTACAGACAGTACATCCCAAAGTTTACTATGCTAACCAAAAGTCTGTATGAAATTTGCAACATTAACAATCTCTTTAAAATGACACATGAGTGATTGAAAAACTATGGGGAACTTAAAATAGCTATGGCCACTACTCCTCTACTCATTCAACCAGGTTACTCCAAACCCTTCAAAATTAACATTGTCCCCTGTATGGAAGGGTCAGGAGCTGCTCTACATTAAGAAAGAACAGAAGAAGACAAACCAGTGGAGAAACTAGTACTCTTCATATCTAGACAGATCAAAGGTACAGAAAAGAGATATGGAGCCATTCAGATGGAATGCTTTTCTCTAGTAAGGGCTCTAGAAAAGCTAAAATATTACTTAGAAGGCACCACTTTCCAATTAATCAAGGACTGTAAAGCTTTAAGAGCTCTCATGAACATGAAGACCCCCAGCAGAAATATGCTCAGGTGGCAAATTGCTATAAAAAAGTATAGAGGTCAGATGGCTATAGTGCACAAAGCTGGATCTAAACACCAGAATGCTGATAGTCTAAGTAGGAATTCTTTTCCTAATGACTCTAGAAATCCAGCATATGACAAAGAGGATCAGGAATTTTTTTCTACCTCAAACATCAATCCTTTTGCATGAGATGATCCAATCATGGGGATACACCCATGTGAATTAGATACTGCTCTCTTCAATCTAGTAAGGGACAACTACTCCTCTGAAATCAACCTTCTGATTACCATTATCAAATGTGAATCCCCCAGAGAAGCTCTGATAAATATTTTACCTGCTTCATCACTCAAAACCTATAAAGGAGGAAGGTTTACTTTTTGGGATGGTCTCCTTTACTACAGGCACCAAAATTCCAGTGTATTAGTACTGATTAACAAAGAACATATGCAAGACATACTCCAGGAATGCCATCACAACTGTTCATCAGGGCATCTATCCACCCACCAACATTGGAGAAATTAAAACAAACTGCTTTCTGGATAGACTGGAAAGAAATCACCATTAAGTTTGTTACTAGCTGTGAGACTGACCAAAAATCTAATAAAACTACTTGCAAAAGTTTTGTACCCCTACAGAAGACATCTGAACCTAGAACTAGATGGGAAATCATTAATATGGATTTTTTGACTTGCGTCCCCCCTGGAGGTACTAATTCATATCAATATGTCCTGGCTTTAGTTGACAGATACTCTAACAAGGCAAAACTCTTACCTAACCACAAAGAAGATAATGCTATGTATGTAGCTCTACTATTTTGGAATAGGATCATAGCTGATGTTGGTATCACCAAGATTACAATCAGTGACAGAGAACCCAAATTCACCTCTGAATTTTGGAGGAATCTGAATGATATACCTGGTACTACTTTAGCATTTTCTACAACATAACATCCCCAAAATAATGGATAAGCTGAAAGAATGATACAGACCCTAGAAGATATGTTAAGAAGTTCCTGTAGCTTTTTTCTAGAATACAAGAGCTCAGATGGTTACTGCCATGATTGGGTAAGCCTACTCCAAGCCCTATAGATGGCTTATAACAGCAGTAAAAATTCTACTACCAAAGAAGCCCCTTACATAGTAGAAAGAAGATGGATTCCAAAACTCCCCAGGAATAACTTAAACTATAACTCAGCTACCATTCATCCAACATCTCTTGACTTCAAAAAATGATAGATCTGGCAAATAATGATGCCCAAAAATTTATAGAAGAAGCATTAGAATAAAACAAACAAAGATGGGACAAATCACACGGGGAACCTTACTTTAAAATAGGAGATGATATCTTGATATCCACTTCCAACTTAAACAATTTATCAGGGAAAAGAGAGCTGAAACCAGCCTTTGTTGGACCATTTGTTATCAAAAAGATGCATGGAAAAAACGCTGTGGAAGTAATACTGAGTAAAGAATTGTCAAGAAAACACCCAGTATTTCCTGTTAGCCTAGTAAAAAATTTTCAACCAAGAGCAGGTAGAAACCTCCCTCCAGCAATGATCCCAATAAAACCTGACCCTGTGAAAGAAGAAGGCAAAGTCAGCAGGATATTCAAAGACAAGAAAGATAGAGTGCAAGGAAAAGATGTTAGACTATACTTAGTAAGATACAAAGGAGAATCTGAAGATAAAGATGAGGGGTTACCAGAGAATAATATAACTGATGGAACAATACATCTTAGAAACTACAGAGCTAGCAAAAGGAATAGAAACACACATTGAATTAATTTTTTTCCCAAACATGCTCCAGATTTTTCTTCAGATATGGTAATATCTGGGAGTGCGGGAATGTCAGCTTGCTACTATTGCAGAGCAAGCTGCAAAGTAACAGAAAAAATATAAAAAGAAGAAATACTTAAATTAACCTAAGAAGGTTTAAGAAAACCATGAATATTATTTCAGAAATGGAGATTCCACCCAAAATTAGGTAGGGTCACTCACTGAACCCACCCTTGAAATCAAATTCCTTGCATTTTTAAACAATTAAGGAAAGAAAGACAAAAATACCATGGCACCAGTATGGTACATTTTTTTTCAATTGAAAATTTCACATTTATTGTCACGTATAGGTTTCACACCCAGAATTCAGTCAGAATTGAGGTGTTGTGTATATTTTAGGAGTTAAAGATGGAAATGTGTTCTTTCACAATTCCAGCACACAGCTGCAGAATCCAATACACTTACGCGTGGCTGAGCTACAGCACTTTCACCCTTTCAAAGCCATGTAGGCAGCCCCAGTCCTCTGAAAAGTACGCAGCTGCGGGACTATGAGTTGACAAAGTGACAGGCAGCCTGAGAAAAGTAGGTAATGGATAAACATGCTACAACTTACACAGGAACAATCTACATATGAAATAAATGTTCCGGTGGATAGTGGATAGTGTAAAAATACATAAAAGTATATAAAAATATCTACATAACGTTTACAAGTATTTTTTATGAAATATAATTTAAAATAACAAGAATGTCGAAAATGAGATAATGACTACTTCTAAAAATATATTAAAATACTTGAATATGCAATTATGATACCTACAAGACTTAGGTTATTTGGCGACATACTAAGAAGACTAATGATGTAAAAATATCACATAAATACTCATGAATTATTTTTTTAAATAATTATTTTAGTAAATCAAGTAAAATTCAAAAATAAGGAGTAAAATCAATTTCATGACTTTACTCCAATTATTTAATAAATAATGAGAACTCAACAGAAACCAGACTATCCGTAGGAATATCTATTAAAATAATTATAAACTTACTGGGAAAATTTACTAAGGATAATTAATTAAATAATAAATAAAATGGACAAATTAGTATTATTCAAACGTCCAAATGTAAATTATACAGTAGAATAATTCCCATACCCTGTTGAAATATGTGTTAAACCTGCTACAGCATCAAAAACACCTGAAAGGCTGCCACTGTTTACCCTGCTATCCTCAGTGTCTGTCCCTTTGAGCCCCTTTACCCCTCAGAGGGAAATATTGGGACTCAAAAATCTATAAATAAAGAGCTGTTTTGAGGATATTGATACCCAGAGACCCAGTTATATTTACATCCAGACACTGTGCCAAGATAATCAAATACTTATAAGAGATAATTAAGTGATTCATGGCTTTATTCTGATTAATAATATCGTCACCAATCCTTTTTTATCAATTTAAACTGCTGAAAAACCTTATAACCCCAGTAAACAGGTTTAAACCATTGGTGCACGTCCTAAAAAGGTACAAAAAGGATTAAATAATATACCATTGAGTTTTATTATCCTTTCTCTGTGGTGGCAGCTTGGTTAAAAAGCCCCGTCACTCTACTGTGTATTTTATATACATATTATCTTTGGGCAATATATCCTTTAAAAATATAAATTAAAGGTTTTAAAATAACCAGGCCTACGTGTTTTCATACTGAATTCCCCAAAGAGAGGTGTTAAAGATCCCAAATATAATTGTGGCCCCTCTATTAAAATATTTAATAATCAGTTTATTTATATTGATTTATAACAATAAACTATATCCAAAGAAAACAACCTTGCAATAAGCTTTATCCAAATATTTTACTGATTTTTCCTGCATTTATTGAATAATATATTTATTTTTAATTCTATCCCCTCTGGTAGCTAAAGGATAGAAAGGATCTTGGCATCCAGGAGGCTGACGCAATCCTTCTGTCTCTTTAAGCAATGAAGATCCGCTGGATGCTAGCAAGCAGGTAGGAGACCAAAGTGAGGAAATTGTGGAGGTATTCTACTTGAGTCAATTTAGTGAAACATTTTTCATCTGGAAACTCTGAGACAGTGAGGGAAGAGTTTTCAACAGTGGATGCTAGAGGTTCTTTTCGCTTGGGCTTTTTCTTCTTGCAAGTGGCAGGCTCCTTTGGGTCTTTCTGGAAATGAGGTTGAAGTAAGGTGAAGCTGATCATGATATCAATAATGAGGCTGCGTTTCTCTTGAAGAAAGTCCCTTCTCAATGGCCATAGCCTCTGACTAATTTGTGGGAATAGCCTCTGACTAATTGTTCTTGGCCTCATGGTTAGAACCATG
Source organism: Puccinia polysora (assembly GCA_025617555.3). Lineage (NCBI taxonomy): Eukaryota > Fungi > Basidiomycota > Pucciniomycetes > Pucciniales > Pucciniaceae > Puccinia > Puccinia polysora. Next base: position 14,682,960 of record CM062618.1, read on the forward strand.
TGATGCTCTATCATCTTGGGCTGGAGTGAATTTGGAAATTTCTTGAAGCTTTGGAGCCACATGGAAATTTTTAGCTTTGCATTGAAATTGGATATGGGAGATATGAGAGGATGGGGATTCTGTGCACACAGTTCATCAGCATTTTTTTGAACAGAGAAAGCCACTTCCTTGGCCCATTTATTTATTTCTTTCCGAGTGGGATGGTCCAAAGAAATGGGGTCATTGCCCCACGTAGCATCACTATAGCCTGAGATGTCATCTTTGGATGAGTCGTAATTGAGATTTAACTTGAATTCTCTAGTGGTCTTGAGGTATTTCCATAACTTGCAGACCTCTTTCCAGTGTGTGAGTCCCCGTTTTGCATTGAAACTTGCTAGACTAGAAACAGCAAAGGAAATATCTGGCCGGGTGTATTGAGAAAGGTGATTCAGTAGTCCAATTATAGATTGATAGTTGATGTTGAGTTGGCAAAACTGAGCATGATCTTCATCAGAAGCTGGCTCAAGGTGGAAAATTTTAGTGAGAGGCGTATTAATGCTTTTATAGTTGGTGAGACCTAATTCTTCCAGACCTCTTTCAATATGTTTTGGTTGACTTAGAAAGATGCTTTCACCATTGAATTGCATTAACTTTCCAAGGATTGTGTTAGGCGAGTGGCAGGAAGATTTCAAAAACCTTCTTACAAAGTTTGCTGCGAACAAGTCAGATTTCCCTACCAAGATCAGATTGTCAACATGGAAGTAAAGAACTTCCCCAGACTTAGAATTGAGGTATAGAAATGGGTCGCTGGTGGATTAACTAAACCCTTGAAATTTGATCCATGCGGTAAGTGTCTCGTACCAATTCTTGGGCAATTGACATAAGCCGTAGAGTGATTTTTCATTTTGAGATATGGAGATTTTCAATTTGATCCTTTGGGAGTCTTGATTATCACAGTCTCATTCAAGGGAGCGTGATGGAAAGCCCCTTTTACATCAAGCTGAGTGAACGTCAGTTTATTCTTCAAGCCTTAAACCAAAGCAAGACGGAGGGAACCAAGTTTTCCAGTTGGAGCCCAAGTCTCTTCAAAATCTACACCTTGAACCTGGTTGAATCCTTGCACGCATAAACATGCCTTTTATTTCACGGGCTCTCTGTGACAGTTCTATTTTACTTTGAATACCCATGTGGTGTTTAGTATGTTTTCAGTTTTGCCATAATTTTCTTCCCAAACTTCTTGGGTTTCAATCAAATTGAGTTCTTCTTCTGAGGCGGCTTTCCAGCTATGCCATTCGGACCATTTTCTGGCGGCCTTATAGGAGGGAGGTTTGTAATGATGATGGAACCCGTATCTCTGAGGTTTCTGGAGTTCATGCCTGGGACAGATATTAGGTTGTTGCCAAGGTGGATCCGGTTCAGGATGGAAAGCAGGAGGTGGAGATTGGGGCGTGGAGTGGAGAGCATCCTCTTTATCAGAGTCCAAGTCAGAAGGTTCCAAGGCAGGTTCCCTAATTGAGTATTGATTTTCATTTGTGGAGAAATCATTTTCATAGGCATTTGAGTTGGGCTGAGAGAATATGTCTAAGCCCAGCGATTCAAAGAAAGGGAATTTGTTGAGTGGATTCTTGAGGAACTTAATGTGTTTAGTCTCTACTACGGGTCCAAGCGTGTTTAGAAGCAAGTAGGAGTGAAAGATAGGATTGAATCCAACTAGGACTCCTTCAAGACCTTTTTTGTCAAATTTTCTTCCTTTTTGAAGGCAATTGGCAAGGTAGATCACAGAGGAGCCTACGGGTTGTAAGTAATTAGCTGGGAGAGTCTTACCAAACATGAGCTCCCAGGGAGGTGATTGGTTACCTTCTCAAGGGATCTGATTCAGCATAAAGCAACAGCTACGTGTTACTATATGCCAGTAATTCTTGGCTAGACTGGACAAAGAGAAGGTGGACCGGGCGGATTCAATGATCATCCTATTGACTCTTTCAGCTTGTCCGTTATGTTGAGGATGGTATGGTTCAGAAGTATGGAGTTTAATGAATTTCTTTTTGGCAAAGTCTTTCAGGGTGGAGTTGGTGAATTCCGTTCCTTGATCTGAGAATATTTCAGAGGGATAATAATGTAAACATCTTTATTTGGTCTCTAGAATGTTGATTATGGTTTTGGGAGTCTGATCTTTAGAGGTCAGAGGAAAGCAGGAGAGGTAGCCAGTATAGTTGTCAACTAGAGTGAGTAAGGATTGATTTCAAGCTTGTGATTGGGGAGTGATTGGGCCAACCAAGTCAAGATGGATTTGTTCTAAAGGTTTGCCGGCGGGAGTGGAAGTATTGGAGAAGGATGATCTGGTGATTTTACTTTTGATTCAGCCGTCACATTGAAATTTCTGGAGCTTGTCTTTGGAGAAACAGTCCTGTAGGAGAGGTTTGAGAGTGGAGATGGATGCGTGACAGTACATTTTGTGTAGTTCTGATATCTATTGGAAGAGTTGGCGGATTGATTAGCGACATTTACAGCATTACTTCGGCCAGTTGATCGAGGTTTTTCAATGACAAATAGGTTGTCTCTGATCAAGACTTTCAGCACAATTTTACCTCCTTGAGTCACCTTGAATGCATCGCGGGTTTGAGTGAGGTCACAACCTTTCTTTGCAAGGATACCGGGACTGATCAAATTAACCACTATTTCCCGTACGTAAGCGCAATCTTCAAGTGTGATCATGGAATCATTCCATTCTAGTTTTACAGTTCCAATTACTTGTATTTTGAGATTGGCTTCCAGTTTCCCGGTTATGATTTCTTTGAAATCATCTTGTAGTTCTATGGAAGAGAAATACTTCAGGTCATTAAAGATGTGGATGTTAGCTCCGGAGTCCAAGAGTAAATTAGGATTATTATCTGTCTTGATCCAGAGAGTCAGTAAGGCATGGTAGTTGATTGTTGGATTCTTTTTGATCTTATTTTTCCATTTGTTTTGTTGTTTGATCCACCCTTCAGGAGCAACTTTGGGGTGAAGATGAAAGTACAAAGATTCTGCGTGGGGTGCGTTGGGGTCGTGATACCCCTTGCGGCATCTCATCTTGGTTTTCTTCTTGTCCTTATAGTTCCTTGTTTTAGTTGAGACTAGTTAAACATCCGTGGGGGGTTTATTTACGTTGAATTTGGCCTTTCTCTTTTTGTTATATTGTATAAGATGGTTGAAAACCACATCCATTGTCAGGTTCTTTTCTATGTGCATAATCTGTTGCTTGAGATTTTTGAGTTTTGGAGTGAATTTGAACAGGAGTAGATAAGCCAAGATATTGTTGGGTAGTTTGATCCCAATGTCCCTCATTCTTGTGATAGCTTTTCTCATTTTGGTGATGAAACCCCAAATGGCATTTTCCTGGAAGATGGAGTGGATGAAGTGATTGAATAGTCTTGCTCAATCTGCTGTCTCTGAGGAGGCAAATCTTCTTGTGATTTTGGCCCATGAAAGCTTAGAAGAGGAGATGTTCGTGGAGTTGACAACATTTGCGTGAGTAGGGTGTCTAGCTTGGATAGTAGCTTGGATAGTAGTATTGCTATGATTTCTCTATCTGTTTTTGATGAAAGTGGGCCAGAATTTCAAGTGATAGCGTCCTTGATATCCTTGAGGTCAAACAACATGAGCATCTTGTCTCGCCAGATGGAGTAATTCTCTTCATTTAAAGGGGGTATGGCATTGACTGATTCTTTTAGAGAAACTTGGTGAAAGTAATTGTTTGCTCTGGCTGGTTTGTTCTTGGCGTGATTAATTAAGTTGGTAGGTCCTTTGGCTTTTAACCGTAATAAGATTTTATTTCATTTCTTGAGAACTCATAACCAGCTTAGGAGTTATAGATTGAGACGGACTCTTTGAAGCATTGAGTCAGACTTGATTCAATGAGGCCTTGTTGGAGAGATAAAAATCTTACCAGCAGAGTTAGACGTATTTGATTTGAGTGGTTATTTGATGGAGGAATGTTGATTGGAGAGGAAATTGTGAAAGAGAAGACATAAATGGAAGAGAATGAGAAAGATAGAAGAGAGGAAAAATAAACAGAGGACAAGAAAGATAGAGATCATAAGAAAAGGAAAGATGCCGTCTTGGAGGTCCCGGGATTTAACAGAGCGGATAAGATTGAGTGTTGATGAGAAGAACACATCGGGGTCCCCGTCATAGGCTCAGTGCGCATCCACACACAGAGGCCCAGTAATAAATGGGAATGAAGAAGTACTCAAACACGCAGAGGCGCAGTGAGAGATGAGGGCGGGAGAGTGAGAATACTCAACACGGACTTACGTGATATCAAAGGGGAGGGTTTTGGACGGGGTGGGTTGTACAGGGTAGGGTTAGGGTGGAGCTAGGGTTCTGTACTTGGGGTTATGTTTTCATCTATCTTGCTTCTTGTGGTTGTACCTAGGTTAGGGTTGAGAGGGAGGACTCAAAAATACCTCACTCTCAACTCCAGGTTGGGGGGGAGGCTATCAGATTACAATACATATTATATAATTCATATCACCAGACCGCCAGGAAATGGTATAAGAAGGATTGGAGGGAAGGAACTTATCTTATCATCACTCTCTCTATTCTTAAACTCACCGCATCCAATCTCCTTAAAGACGCTTAGAACAATAACTTCTGGAACTTGAGGACAACTTTGAAGGGTATCACCCCTCTTGTTTCCACATCTGGGGGTCTGGCCAGGTAAAATCATTTTTCTAGGTCTCTCAAAGCTAGCGGTTGCAATGTTTCCAACAATTACTCCAGGATCAAACGTCCCACCTTCCTTCCCTCTCCGGTTGGGAGCTGGCGGGCCAACACCTCCACCACCACTGGCTACTTGGTCTGGCGGTTTGGCTCCTCCTTGGTTGGAGCCTTTGGAGGAGGCTGAGGCTCCACAATGGGTATGAATTAGGCTGCAGAACTTCCCTCATCTCTGGTTTGACACCGCGGATTTTGGGCACTTTCTGGAAAGGTTTGAGGATATTGTGGGCTCCAAACGCGCAAAAGGTGAGGATAAGGTCCGTACGGTTGTCCTCTTTATCATGGACAAGAATAAACTCCGGGACGTGGAGGATATGTCTGGCTAAGAGGCCCAAGACTGGGAAATGCTCCAGAACAAGATGATGGCAAGGTGGGGAACGCCTGAGCCCCGCTTCCGGGAGACATACTTTGAGCAGGTGGCGGCAGAGGCAATTTTGCAAGGTGGGGTGCAGACGCGGAGTGATTTGTCCAAATACAAATCTACGCTTTACCGCATCTACAGTCACCTAGAGAGGAACCAGGTGGTAGCGGGTCAAACAGGGGCAATGAAGCAGGCGTTTCTAGGCAGGCTTTCGCCGCAACTTTGTGCCTGGGTCCAGCGGTATCTATTCAAACACGGGTTGGTATTGCGGTCAGTAGATTGGAGGGTTCAGCTTCTTCCAAACCTAAGCCTGATCAACCAGGCGGTAAAAAGGGAGATCAATTTTGAAGAACTGATCAAGGATACGGCCAGGTTTTTCCCGGAGGTTTCAAGGCAACCAATGGCCTCTTCCACTTTGGCTCTGAAACAGGTACCACCCGCGGGCCCACAAGCAACGGAGTGGCCGGCAGCCCCTTTGCAGTCAATGGAAGTACCAGTGAACAAGGTAACGGATATGTTACGGGACCTACGGATACTTTTGAATCGGATAGCGGCCCCAACAACGTCTCTGCCTCCTCCTCCTCCGCCCAGAGTGCCCCTTCAAATGGGGGGGCTTTACAGCCCAGTAGGGGGCCGTTGAGCGGGTTTTTGGTTTGTTTGTGCACCTATTGCCGCGATAAAGGTCACTGGAAGTTGTTATAATTATGGCCAGCAATTAGCTTAGGCAAATGAGCAGTATTTAAAGCAAAAGAAATGCTGGACACTGTGTGTCAATAATGGCTAATGGGGCTCTCACAATGGGGCAATATGTTGGATGAATTCGATTGGATGATGAATGAATGATGGAAAACAGCAGGAAGAAGAGCTCCTTAAGTACAAAAGATTGGCCTATTGTGAGCCCATGATACAACAAGCCAAAAGGCAAATTTTCCGCCCCAAAAGAGCTCTACAGGCTCTACAAGCCTTGTTACTTGGTTTGGACTACATCAGCCCACATGGCATCAGTCCCTGAACCCTTACGACCAGCCTATTCCGGTCCATTCTGGTGTTTCCACCGTTACGGGGCTGAACCAGCCCCTTTGCTGTTCAATCCCCTGGGCCGGTTGTCTGTTACAACCGGTCCTGATGACCTCATTGTCATACTTACGGGCTGGTTGCCTCATGCATCCAGCCCCTGGCCCCTCAAATGGGCCAGGTGGGACCCAGGACTCACCTGGGTCCGGTTTCAACCTCACTAGGGGGGGGGTGTAACCGGCGGACATGCCGCCCCCCCCCTTCTTCTCTCAAATCCCTGGTGGGGGCGGTCAAATCCCCTCACCAGGGGCCCTGGGGGTCGATACCCCCAGGGCGTCGTCATTAGGAAAAGGACTGGGCTGGGGGTGATCAGGTCCCCTCAGCCCGACGCTCCTCCCCCTTGGTAAAGGGGGGGGGAAAGCGCCCCTCGCTCCCTCTGCATCGCTTCGCTAGGTGGGAGGGTGATCAAATCCCCCCCACCTGCCGGTCGCTACTACCGCGGCCGGCGCCGCCACCTCTCTGGGCAAGGGGGTGGTCAGGTCCCCCCTGCCCTGACCGACCGCGATGTCGCGGCCGGTCGCTGGCTGGTTCAACCCAGCCAGCCCGCCCCCATCCCCCTCGCAACGGCGAGCGAGGGGAGGGGGAGCAAGCCGGGGCCGCGAGCCCCGGCTCCGCGGCGCTGGTCGCCGGGCGCGACCAGCCGGGCCCGCTCGGCATCGCACCGCGCGGGATCCCTCGGCCGCGCAACAGCCCCGCGCGGGCCGTCGGGCCCCGCGTGGGCCGTGCCGAGGAACACAGGCGGCCCCGAACGGGCCGCGGCGCGGGCAGCGGCCCCGGGTGGGCCGCGACACTGGCGGCGGCCCCAATGGGCCGCCCCAAGCCCGAAAACTGAGAAAAACATACTTTGGCGGGCCAGTCCGTCTGGCCAAGTATGTCCAAAATAAACCTTGGGCCCAATTATGCCCATACAAGCCCATCTGGCTGTATCTGCCCATATACCCCACCGGGCCCGTTAGGGCCCGTGTACCAATAGGCCTATTTCACGCATTTTGAGGCCAGTTTCCCCAAATCCGTGACATCCACATGGGCCCGTATGGTCCGTGTGTGTGTCCAATGGGCCTTAGAGGCCCATTTGTGCATCCCATTTGGATTAAACTTATACGTAGCACCCGCGTAAGTGCGTACGTATTTTAACAGAAGTCTGGTTGTGCGGAACTGACCAAGGACATGGACAAGGGTTTGGTCCGCACGTCCGGGCTGACTTACATATTCCCAATGGGCAAGCCTGTGGATCTGGGGGCCGGTCAGCCACCTCCGGTGGAGAAGGTTAGGGCAAGAGCCTGGCCTGCAGGGGCGGCTTGGGTTTCACTTGGGATTTTTAATGGGCCTAATAAGTGGCAAGCTCTACGTGTGGAGGCGGAGGTTAGGTCATTGGCTTCAAACAAACAGATTGTGTCAGAGAAGATGGATGTGGATTTCAGGGAGCAGCCATTGACCCACACCCCAAAAACTGGAACACAAGGGCTGGTAGGCAACGCGCCGTCAACCAGTTCCGGAGGAAAGAGAAAGGCCGCAAAAATTGTGCAATGGGTGATGGGGAGCAAGGCATTGATAACCCTGACGCTGCAAGAGCTGGCCACAGTCTTCCTGGTGGTTTTCAAAGAAATCATTCAGGCGCTGAGGGAGCACAGGGGAAGCAGGGTTACGGAAAGGGTTCAGCGCGTAAAAATGGCGGGGGGAGGAAGGGGAATGCAAGTTGTGCCAATCCAAAGCCGTGTTGGTGCGGCTTGTCTATGTCACAATGAAGATTGCGGGCAGGAAGGTGTGGGCAATGCTGGAAAGCGGTTCAATGGTAAATCTGCTTCCTTTGAAATTGGTGGATGAGTTGGGGCTGGTTTGAAGGAAGTGCGCTATGGCACTACGGGCACTCAACGGAGGGGAATTTAACGTGGATGGGGTGGGGAGGAAGAGGAGGTGGAGGTTGCAAAGTTCCGGAAGTCACTGTTTTTTCTCTTGGTTGATTGAGGCGATGTAATTTTGGGTTGACCATTTATTTTTGGGTTCCAGGCCCAAATGGTGTTTAACATGGAGGAATGGAGGGAGGCGCTGACAGTGGAAGACGCGTCCGGGGCAAGGTTTGAAACCACAATCTGCAACCATGGGAAGGGTAAATGGGTGTGGCCAGCGGCGGCCAGCAAAGAGGCAGGATCTGACAGGGGGGACAACCGTGAGGGTTGCCCTGTGGAGGATTTTGCCTAGAAAACCGGAGGTACTGCGTGACTGCGTGGGAAAGGCTCCGGTTTTGTGCGGGCGTTCAACTAGGAAGGAGAAGGAGGGGGAAGGAAGCGCGCGGAGGGCGCGGGCAGCAGAAGTAAGTCCTCTTCCTCAGTATGCATCATTGGAACGTACTGTCTTTTAAAAACCCTACCATAGTGCCACACTTGTGAGCAAAGGCAATAGCCGTGGGTTGATTATTTCAAGGAATCACGAGGACACCAGTGGACACATGAGGATGGTAAGGTGCAACACGGGGCAATACAAGCCTGTGGCACAAAAGCCTAGGCCCCGGAACAAGCCAATTCTGCAGGGACTGAACAGGCCTATAAGGCCAATCTCCTGGTCTCAGGACACCTGGGTAAGTCCGTTAAAAAAGTACGGGTGGGTAACAAGGTCAGGGCAGATCACGGATGAGCGGATCAAGGCTCTTAATTTTGGACTGAAGGAGTGGTTGAGTGCGGAGGAGAAGGATTTTCTGGCATTGGTTTTGATGCCCTGCAAAAAAACCCTTGCCTTTAGGCCTGACAAGCCCGGATTGCTGAGGAACAAGTTTGGCAATCCCCATGTGATCCCCACGGTTCTACACAAGCCCTGGCAGATCAAGCTGATCCCAATCGCTTGGACCGTGCGGGAGAGGAAGGGGCTGTACAAGCAGTCCACATTGAGCTACTCTAGCCCACTCTCTGCTGTTGTTAAGCAGGATATAAAGTTGCTTAGAATTGTTAACAACCTGCAGCAGCTTAACTCATTCACCATCTGGGACGCTGGATTGCCGTCGCATGTGGAAAAGTTCTTGGCTTTATGTCAGGGCGCGTGTGTTAAGGATTGGTCAATGTAAGGGGGGGTATGATCAGCGCAAGCTCCATCCGGACCTGCGGCCTTTGACAGCGTTTGAGACAGGATTGGGGAGGATGCAACTAATGTGGTTGCTGCAAGGCGCAACAAACTTGGGAGCGGTTTATCAGGCTCAGATGAAATGGATTCTGCAGGAAAACATTTGGGAAGGGTTTCTGATTTTCATCAAAAAAGCCGGCATCAAGGGACCAAAGACGGATTACGGGGGCCCGGTGTTGGAAGAAGCCCCAAAGATCCGCCGCTTCATCTGGTAGTACACGCAGAGGTTAGAGCGGGTTTTCTTCCAGATTGAGGAAGAAGGGCTAACAGTGCCAGGGAGCAAGTTGGCAGTTTGTTTTCCGGCGCTGGAAGTGCTAGGACATGTGGTGGCTTTTGGCGGCAGAAGAATTGCGGAAAAGAAACAGAAAAAAGTCATTGAATGGCCAACCCTGCGGACTCCTTTGCATATCCTCCAATTCCTGGGACTGTGCAGTTATGTTTGCATGTTGATTGAGAGGTTTGCCAAAGTTGCCAGTCCGCTGCGGGTGCTAACAAGGAAGGGCGCGGTGTGGGAATGGAAGGCAAGCTGTGACACTGCCTTTGCAAAGCTCAAAGAGACTGTTGGCCGCAACATTTTCCTCCGGGACCTTGACTATGATGCCAGAGGGATCTGCTTGGCCATTGACTCTAGAAAGTTTGGCGCAGGCGGCGTCCGGACGCAGGAAGAGGATGGTAAGGAAAGGCCAGTTATCTACGAGTCCATGACGTTTACAGCTACGGAGAGTCAGTATTCGCAGCCAAAACTGGAATTATGCGGGGTCACCAAAATTGTGCAGAGGCTTAATCACCTGCTTTGGGGGGTACACTTTGAGCTGTTGGTCAATGCGGAGGCCCTGGCGCAGATTATCAATTCTCCGACGCTTCCAAACGCTCCTATGACTAGGTGGGTGGCGTTTCTTCAGCTCTTCACTTTTGGTGTGGTCCATGTTCCGGGGAAGCCGTTAACAATTCCCAAAGCGCTGTAGCGGTATCCCTGGGAGGACCTGTTTGAGGGGGCAAAACCCCTGATAAATTGCTCAGATAAGTGGGAAGGATGCCCACGGATAAATTTGATTATGATGATGAGGGGATATGATGATGGATTGCTTGGATGCTGGGCCAAAAGGCAGGGGAGAGCCCCTCCTTTTATAGAAATGAGGCCCTGTATACTATGTACAAGTTATACTACAAATAGGTGCGGAAAAATGAAAACATAAAAAAAAAAAAAAAAAAAATGTCACCCGAGTCGAGAATGACCGCGGCAACCAGATGGACACCCGCGACAGCGGTTGCAGGTGTCAAAAACGGCTGTTGTCGCCCAATCGGCAGCAACAAAGGGGTGAAGGTTCCAACGGCCGCGAGCGGTCGCTTGCAGTCGTCGGTCGGATCGGATGATGGGCAAGGAGGAGGTAGAAGAGGGTTGAAGGATGAGAGGGTAGGTAGAAGAGGCGGAGGATGAGACGGAGGTGGATCTAGAGCGGATTGGATTGGTAGGACGGGTGAGATGGTGAGGATTGAGGCAAGATTTAGAGGTGGCACGATGGAGGACGCCGGATTGAAATCAAAAGGCGAGGGGGTGAGAGGAAGGGGTACGACGGATGGGTAGAAGACAGCTTGTCAAGTTGGGGGCAGGAGAAGGGATTGTCAAAAGTGGTTCGACAATTGCTCGCGTCGCCAAAAGTCGGGGCCGCGAGCGCCACAAGTGGGAGTTGAACATAGGAAGAGGGGATCAAAGCGGAGAGACAGGCAAGAGGCCTGTCCTAGACCGCTAGGACAGGGAGAAGTTGAGAGATGGGGGTAAATGAAGGTACCCATAGGGGTACAACTGAAAAAGATATTTTTTTTTTTTTTTTTTTCCCGTGGTGTCCCGGATTGGTCACCACACCGCAACTTATGCAAACTCTCTTGTGTGATGAACTGCTCCTAGAAAACCCACAAAAGCCAATGACTAGACTAACAAAAATTTCCAATCACAATGCGGTGTCATACACCTATGTGTGTCCACTAAGAAGCATGGCGGCTCTCCTCAGCACAAGGAAAAGAGAATTCAACTATGAGGAAAGAAGGTGAAATGGATGAAAGTTTTGAAATAAATGTTCTAAGATGCAGTTGAGAAACTTGAGGGGAGGAAGATGAAATTTTATATTGCTAAGAGGAGCAGATCAAGGAGTCAAAAGGGGCACTCAGTTTTGTTATGAGTCAGAATGGATGATGATTGAGTGGCTGGACTAGAACAGGCTTAAATAGTAAAGATACAAGCCATGTATTCAAGACCAACTTGTTGTTCAAAAAACAAGAATGATAATGAATAATGGATGAGGAATAACCAAAGAGCTGTTTCAAATTCAGTGAAAGACAGTATGCAGCAAGGCAGAGAGACAACATGCCATAAGCCAAGGCACAAAAGCTATCAAAAGAAGAGCTGGAACCACAATAGAACTGATGCATTAATTCAAATGATTTGGCTACTTAACAAACTGGAAAAAATCAACAGGAAAAGGAAAAATTTTGAGATAGAAAAATCTCCTTCATCCATTCATTTTTATTTTAATTTATTTTTAAATTTTATCTTCATATCTTTATTCTTTATTTTATTCTATCTTTATATTTTTATTTTATTCTTTTTCTTCATTCTATCTTTTCTTTTTCTCTCTCTTGCACTGCGCACTTCTATACAGTTCACCTGCGCGCCGCAGTATATTTTTCTCTGTGCTTGCTATCCAATCACCGGCAAGCTTTGTTGTAATTGAATATGCATCAAGACCTACCAAGCAAGAGGACAAGTCAATTTTATCTGGGGATGAAACCTGATTGGAAGCTGATCCACACAACATCCAATTGTCAAGATTTCTTCTTGACCCATTAGGCTCTCAATCTTGGTGTAAAGATTTTTTCTCGACACCTCAGGCTCTCCATCATTGCATCAAGATTGAATTCTTGTGGCACCTTCAAGGAAATTGTAATCTGGCAATTCTAATTTGGTACAACAAAACCTGGCCCAAGAGTAATTATAATCTGAATCCTTATCTATTCCTTTCTATTACATAGCATCATACAACACTGGAGGAAATAGCTTTTCAAAGTTTTCATCTACTCTGTCTTATTGTCTCAGTCATTTGATGAAAAAGCCGGGGTAGGCTATAAGTTTTACGCTGTTCTTATAAAATATTCATCAGCCATTTCTAATCTGTTTTCTTATTCAGAACTGGTTTTAGTTTGTTACTTCTGAAATAAAAAATTAAAAGGAATTCATCACGATTAACAGTCAAATCCCAGAATCTGGCCCAGATTGAACATTCTGAAACCCAGTTATCCAGCATGACCGATTCATTAACCGCCACCATTCTTAAGACAGCTATAGAATCTATTCCTCCTCTCACTCATGACAACTTTTCAATATGGCGTAATCATGTTATAAACATGATGGACCTGCAGGAGGACCTCCACGACAAACTTACCAAGAAAAGTTCAGACGCTAGTGGAGTTCCTATTGGCCTTAGTCATATGGAAAATGTTTGAATTTGAACAATTCTAATGTCTAAACTTGACATCACTGTCCAAGAAAACGTAATCACACCTGATAATGAGAAGGAGGTACACCTTATTTGGGCGGATATCAACAATTACTTTGCCTCAAATTGCGCATCAAATTGGGCTAAAATTTTTAAGGAATTCCTTCAGACTCCATTTACACACTCTAACATACTTGGATTTATCACAGACACTAGAACGGCTATTTCACGCTTACACAAAGTCGGAATTGATTTACCACCCAATATTATCACTTATCTCATCTTGGAGAAATTCCCTGCTTCAATGGACACCGTTGTTCAGAAAATCACCCATTCAGATAAGTCAATCACTCCGGACCAAGTTCTAGATCATCTTTGTATGTTTCACAACAACAAATTCCTTAGCAAAGCCTCATTCCTCCAAGATAAAAAGGAAGAAATTTCAGTCTCTTTTCTGACTTCTAACATCAAGCCATGTGATGAAAAGTGGCATAACCCAAAAGCTAATCATCCTGAAGGCAGATACTGGAAACTCTAGCCTCAGCTTAAACCGTTGTTTCCCTCAAAGAAGAAGAAATTGGGATCTAATGACTCTAGCAGTGAGATCACCTTGGTCAGCTCCCTTCATACAAGCTTTATATTCTCCAAAAACAGTTTTGTACTGGATTCTGGGTCCTCAAGACACATAGTGTCTGACCCGTCCATTTTTGTTCAATTAGACCAATTGTTGAATGGTCTTATATTGACTAGCTCTGGCACCAATTCTTTAGCTAATGAAGGTGAAGGTACTATCACGCTGGAAGACAACAAGAAATCTACATTCTCTATTACAAATGTTCTCTTTTTTCCCTAATCAACGGCTAACTTGTTGTGGATGAGAGCTTTGATTCTTGATGGATTTGTTGTGAAGTTCAGAGAAAACCATTTTCTTGTAAAGAAAGGGAATTGGATCATGTTTGGTAGCTATAATTGCAACATTCAAGTTCTAACTTTCTCTACTGAACAGAATCAACCAGTGTCCTACCTTTCTCAAAGTGAAACTCTACATAAATTGCTTGGTCATGTGAGTTATAGTCAAATTTGGCAGAAATTAGGAATGGAAATGAATAAACCCTCTGTTTGTGAAGCATGTGCCATCAGCAAAATATCCTGTTCACCTTTCAAGAACAAACATCCAAGAGCCTCCAGGGGTTACACTACAACCTTGTTGGACCTATTACCCCTATGAGTATTAATGAAGACTCTTATATCCTAAGGGTTGTCAATGAAAAAAGTTGATATAGCTGAGAAACCTGAACCAGACAGGTTTCGATAGATTGCAAAAGGAATGAGCAAATATTGATATTGGAGAAACATCAGAGAAGACAAAAGCACCAACGCGGAGGTAAGTTCTGCTGGCGGTAAAGTGGCCGGTGAAGTATGAGCAGAACCAAGCTAACTGAGGGTGACTAGGAGAAAAGAATAGATATGAATAAAGAGACCGTAGTAAAGATGTTTGAGATCAAACAGATTTACAAGGTACTAAAGTTATAACTCCCAACTCTTGAACATCCAGTAACTGATCCAAACTGGTAGGGATTTTGATCTGAAGCAGAGAGATTGCGTTTTGGATAAGCCTTGATGTAGAGTTGAAGACAGTAGGAATACCTACACGCAATCCGGACAAGAGGTGATCAGGTTATTGATGAGTCAAAGGAGTTGAGTGAGTTTGTGTCGCGCCTCGTATGTTGTGGTTGGAGTTGAAGTTGAGGAGCCGAGTTTGATAGGAAACGCCGCGAGAATGTGGAAACTACCCAATTGGGTTTGGGGTTCAGATACGGTGTGGAAAAGAAGGGATAAAAGGAAGAGACTTAGTAGGAAGATGAGACGGCGTAGGATAGACAAGGAAAACAACAGAGAGAAATCAACACGCCGGCACAACTCTACATCAAGAGAAATTAGGAATTAACAAACTCAGCCAGCCGTTTTACAGAGGCATTGCTCGCAGCTTTAGTTAAGGCGTCTGCAAGCATATCTTGAGAGAGGATCAGCATAATTTTGATGATTCCTTTGTTCAAGTTGTTGCGTAAGCTTTTCAATTTTATGTCGATGTGTTTAGCATGAGATTTTGTACCGAAATTTTTTAATTTGTTGTCTAGGCCTTTATTGTTGATCAGGTTTATATGAGGATTCAAAGGTTGACGCCATAGTTTGCTTAATAAGTGATATAGCCACTTTCCTTTAAGATGACCCGTGGAAAGAGAATTACACTTGGCTTTGGTCAAGGAATGAGCAATGCAACGTTGTCTTCAACTAGTCCAGCAGATTGGGCTTCCCTTGAACAAGCATAAGAAACCAGATTGGGAGAGACGAGTGTCTGGGTCATCTCCCCAGGTCGCATTGCTGTAGATTGTGAGATGTTGGGCATTGGACTTGCTTTTGATCACAAGTTTGAAGTCAATTGTGTTTAATAAATAACGCCAAACATGAATGACTTCTTTCCAGTGGGTAATACCGGGTCGTTCGGAAAATCTAGCTAAGCTGGACACAGCAAAGCTGATATCTGGCCTGGCGAGATTAGCAATGAAATTGAGACAACCAATGGGGGAGCAATAGTTGACATTGAGTTCTTTGAACTTTCTAATTTCTTCTTCCAACGCTGGAAGGAGATGAAGCCCCAGAGTGCAGGGGTTGCTTAACGGTTTGGCATTGGTTATGTTGAGTTCTTCAAGGCCTTTTTTAATGTGATTTGGGAGTGATAGACTGATGGAGTTCTTCCCCCGTTCCAATTTCATTCCCAGGAGGGTGTCAACTTTGTGCGCAGATGAGTCTTTGAACTTCTTCAAGAAGACAGCTTTAAAAGGTTCAACGTTGCCAACCACGACTAGGTTGTCCACGTGGAAAAATAAACTGGTGTGAGAGTCGTCGTGTAAATACAGACAGGGATCGGAATTGCTTTCTCTAAAGCCTTCACTTTTGATCCAGTTTACCAAGGTTTTATACCAGTTTGAGGGAGCCTGTTTTAGGCCATAGAGGGATTTGTTGAGTTTAAGATATTTACATGTTCTCTTCGATGCTACGGGAGTTTTGATGTATACATTTTCATCTAGGGGAGCGTGCAGGAAAGCCCCCTTAACATCAAATTGAAGTATGGGGAGTTCTTTGTCAACTGAGTAGGCCAGAAGAGCTCAAAGAGAGGCGATTTTGCCAGTGGGAGCAAAGGTGTCCAAGTAGTTGATGCCGTATCTTTGGTTGAAGCCCTGGAAGCAGAATCTGGACTTGAGCATGACAGCACCAGTGTGTAGGTCTTCTTTGCACCTGAACGTCCAGGTAGTGTCCAGGGGGTTGGTAACTTCTGAGTCCTTGGCATATTCCCAGACTTCGAGGTCTTCAGCGGTATTGAGTTCTTTGTTGATGGAAGGAGTCCATTTGGGTCGTTCGAGGGCCTTGTGAATGTTTGAGGGGACCTCATTGGACTTGAAGTAGCCATACCTGACTGGGGGTTTTATTAATTTGCGATCCATCAGATTAGGTTGCAGTGAGGTTTGAATCAACTGAGCAGTCTCTTCAGAGTCGGAATCTGATCCGTAGGAAGAGATTGACTCGGAGATGGATGGTTTTTGGTCTTCAATATTGGTTAAGTCCTCTGTGGTTGAGGGCCCTTCTATGGGTTCAGCTGTGACGGAGTTGACAGGAGTGAGCTCTAAGTCACTGGGTTTTTCAAGAGGAGAGGCCTTTTGACTTGAGGAACTCTACATGCTTGGTATCTATAATCTTACCTGACTTGGAGATTAGCTTATAGGATAATAGCCTGGGGTTGTACCCAATTATGATGCCTTCGGCCCCTTTTTCAGATAGTTTGGAGGGAATTTTAGTGTCGCTGAGAAGGTAGATCACTCTTGATCCGATAGGTTTTAAATAGTTGGATGGAATGTCGGTTTTCTGCAGTAACTTCCAGGGACTTTCTTCACCCTTTTTTGCTGGGATTTGGTTCAACGCAAAGCAACAGCTTTGGATGACAACGTGCCAGTAGTTTTTTGGAATATGAGATTCACTGAAAGCGGCTCTAAGGGACTCCATGATTGTCCTGTTTGCGCGTTCAGCTTTCCCGTTATGCTGAGGATTGTAGGGTTCACTGACTAAATGGAGGATCAATTTTGATTTGAAATATGCGGATAAGGCGTTGTTGAGGAATTCACTGCCTCCATCACTGACAGTTTTGATAGGGTAATGGCCTTGCTTTTTGGCTTCATTGTCGATCATGAACATGATAGTGGCCGTGGTTGCGTCTTTTGATGGTAAGGGGAAGCTGAACAAATAGCCGGAGAAGTTGTCGACTACTGTAAGGGAGTATCTCATACCTCCTTTGCTTGTAGGATTCAGGGGCCCCATCAGGTCAAGATGCAGTCTGTCAAAGGCTCGTTTGGCGGGGGTCTGTTTGAGGTTGAAAGGATTTTTCAAAATCTTAGATTTCTTGCAGGCGACACATTCAAAGTTGTCCTTGGCCTCTTGTTCAAGATTATAGCCTAGATTTTTTTCAATTCTGTCCAGACCGGCGTGACCGAGTTTATTGTGAAGCTTTTACAGTTCAGTTTGGTTTAGGTAGCAGCTTTTGTTGCTGAGAGGAGTCATGTTGTTGAGCACCAAAAGATTGTTTTGTATAGAACCGTCTAGGATAGTTTTTCCGTTGAATTCAACAGAGAACGTAGGCATATTCAAGTTGGTATTTACGGAGATAGTACACCCTTTCTTCAGTAGCGCTCCCATGGATATGAGGTTGAACGTAGCCTCAGGAACCCAAGCGGCGTCTCTGAGAGAGATGGAGTAGTTGTTGACTGACAGGTTGGCGGTGCCTAATCCCATGATGGTCAAATCACTCCCCTTCTTGCCAGTTTTAATTTTGCCGAGTCCAGATTGGAATGTGAGCTTGCTGAAGAGACTTTTGTCTTTGAACATGTGGATAGAGCAGCCACTATCCAGTATAAAACAATTCTCCTCAGGTTGAAGGATGTGGTTGAGAGCGCAGAAGAATGAGAGAAAATGGGCTTCTTCTTTTGTTTTAGCATTGCTCCTGGCTTTATTTGGTGGGTGTTCTGGTTGGAGATCGGGGAATTCGACCCAACATGAGGATGGAGGATGAGATTTGACATGAGGATTATGTTTCCCATTTTCACAGGGCGGCGCATTTGGATCTCAATGGTTTTGATGGTAGAGGACGGTGGAGGTTTCCAAGGTCTCTTGATTTTTTGATTGAACTTCATTTCAATGTTGGATCAGATGATTGAGAACTAGAGTGACAGTGAGATCGGCGCCAGAATGCATTTTTTGAGAGCGAATAGATTTGAGAGAGTCAGGCAGCTTGAACAAAATTAGGTAAACGAGTATGTCTGAGGGCAAGTCAATGCCGACTTCATCGAGTTTACCTAAATGCTGCTTGACCGACGTTACGAATCCATCAATGTAATTTTGGTTGAAACCAAGGTACAAAAAGTTGAAGAACATGCGGGCCCCTGTTGGCAGCTTGGCTGGAGGCAAAGTGGCTTTTTGCAGCCAACCAGATGAGTTTAGAAGAATCTTCATTATCGGAGGTGATGATGTTAGTGTGGGTAGCTGGATCAAGCTTGGACATTAAGTAGCCGGCCATTTTGTCATCTTCTGGAATCTCCTCGTGAGGATTATCTGATTTAATGAGATGAAGGATACCTCGCATTTTGAACAGCCTTTCCATTTTCTTTTTCCAGACTGAGTAGTTGAGGTTGGTAATTAGTGGAGTTGATTCCATGAGGGATTTGAGGGCCAGCGCTTTGAAGTTGCTTTCTCCGCCTGGTCCAGGTGTTTCAGAGGGCGGTGCCATGGTGGTTGAGCTTTTCGAGTCCCTTTGGCTTTTAACCGTGAAAAAAGCTGAGATAGCTGAGAAACCTGAACCAGACTGGTTTTGATAGATTTCAAAAGGAATGAGCAAATATTGATATTGGAGAAACATCAGAGAAGACAAAAGCACCAACGCGGAGGTAAGCTCTGCTGGCGGTGTAAGACTCCAAACGGTGCTAAGCTGTGGCAGTTCTGTGGAGGGGAAAGGTGCTGTTTAGGCTGCCCTCCTAGGAGTTACAATAATATTTAAATGTAACCGGAATCAAGGTCCAGAACCTTATGGATGAGAAATCAAAGTAAGGGAAGAGGATAAGAGTTGTCGGTAGCAATGGAAACAACACTATCTGAGGCAAGATGGTGCAGGTAAAGACTTGAAAAAATAAGTCAAGGTTTGTTCAAAGTTCAATAGAACAAGGCAGTTGTAAGTAACAACGCCCACAAGCTAATAACTCTGGTTGTCAGCAGCTGATTAGGAAAGATCAACTCAATCCCAACCAACCTCCAGGTTCTCAATGAGCCTGCCCAACTCTCCGCAATCAAGCGCTTGAAGGGTACCACATAACTGTGGGAGGCTGAACAAAACAAAAGCAATTTGTTTATGAAGCTCTAGAAGCAAATCAATAACGAATTTGAGCAAGATATCCCAACACTTCTCAAGGGACTCAAGAATAGCGTGGCAAAATTCAACCTTAAAGAAGGGAGGTATAACACTCCAGGTTTTAAGCTTAATAAAACCTCTTCAATCAAATGTGATTGGCTCCAGAAAGATGATCAAGGAGAGATCAAGACCAGTATGGTCGGAAAAAGGGATCAGAGTGGTATAACACACCCAAGAATTCAGACAGGAATTCTTCTTCAACCAGCAAGGCTATTGGTTGGTGATAAGGATCAAGGTCTCAAGGGACAGAGTTTGAGTATGGAGGCTCAAAGGATCAAGGGGCAATCATGGATATACCCCGGATAAATTGCTCAGATAAGTGGGAAGGATGCCCATGGATAAATTTTATTATGATGATGAGGGGATATGATGATGGATTGCTTGGATGCTGGGCCAAAAGGCAGGGTCCTAGACCGCTAGGACAGGGAGAAGTTGAGAGATGGGGGAAATGAAGGTACCCATAGTCGTACAACCAAAAAATATATATATATATATATTTTTTTTTTCCGTGGTGTCCCGGATTGGTCACCATAGCGGTAAAGTGGCCGGTAAAGTATGAGCAGAACCAAGCTTACTGAGGGTGACTAGGAGAAAAGAATAGATATGAATAAAGAGACCGTAGTAAAGATGTTTGAGATTGAACAGATTTACAAGGTACTAAAGTTATAACTCCCAACTCTTGAACATCCAGTAACTGATCCAAACTGGTAGGGATTTTGATCTGAAGCAGAGAGATTGCGTTTTGGATAAGCCTTGATGCAGAGTTGAAGACAGTAGGAATACCTACACGCAATCCGGACAAGAGGTGATCAGGTTATTGATGAGTCGAAGGAGTTGAGTGAGTTTGTGTCGCGCCTCGTATGTTGTGGTTGGAGTTGAAGTTGAGGAGCAGAGTTTGATAGGAAACGCCGCGAGGATGTGGAAACTACCCAATCGGGTTTGGGGTTAAGATACGGTGTGGAAAAGAAGGGATAACAGGAAGAGACTTAGTAGGAAGATGAGACAGCGTAGGATAGACAAGGAAAACAACAGAGAGAAATCAACAGTCAATAGCTGCACAAGGTTTTTCAAAGTGATACCATTAAAGAACAAAAGTGAAACAGCGACGAATCTTCAACTCTTGATTAATAACAAGGCTAAGAGGTTCAATTAAACTGCCAAAATTATTCATTCAGATCAAGGGATGGAATTCTGGAACTCCTAAATGTCCCATTATTGTAAGGAAAATCACATTAAAAAGACCTTTGCTGATTCTTATAAACCGGAGCAAAATGGATTAGAAGAACAATTCAATAGACTAATATTGGAATCTCTGAGAACTGTACTGGTGGATTCTCAAATTCAGAAAAGATATTGGAAGGTTGTTATCAAATTGTGTGCCCTAGCATTCAATCAGATTCCCTCTCATAGGTCAAAACCGTCTCCATACAAGCAATTTAAAGGGAAAAAGTTAGATGTTAACTACTTTCTTCCAATAGGAAATCCTGTTTCCTATATTGTTGGAGACAGGAAAACATTTTTGAAGCTCAAACCTTGGGGACTTACTGGACAACTGATTGGGTACAACAACAATCTTTGCTTGTACAAAGCGCCAACTTTTGACTGTAAGATTGTAGACAAAAAGCATGTCCTTGCAGTCAAATTTGACAGCCTTCAAAAAAAGATTAATAAAAAAATCAAGATTGTAAGTCCATTTGAAGGATCTCCCTTTAACCAACATGATGTTGCCAGTAACAACTGTTTAATAGAAGAGACAGTTTCCTCCAATCAACATGACCAAGTTCTTCATAATCAACCCAATATTTATCAAGTGACGCTGGAGGAGAGCAGAGAAGACCCAGACCTCTCAGTCTCTCCCAGTGAAGAAGCACCAAAAGAAGCACCAAAATACAATTTGCGCAAGCGGGGTCCAACCGTCCGACCAGTCAAGTACTCTTACATTTCACTTCCTAAAAAAACCATTTGGAAGATTGGTCAGTCGAGCGCAGGAGCGAGTTGGATGCTATTGAGGCTCAGGATGTGTGGGAAGACTGTGACACAAATCCAGAAAACTAATTGAAAATCATGTGGGTCAATAGGATCAAGCCGGGGAATAGTCTTACACCAGAAAAGCGGAATTCAAGACTTTGCATTATGGACAATCACCAAATTCTTTGAGTTGACTGCGGCAATACCTATGCACCAACTGGGGAGTTCACCACGCCGATCCTGCTTCTTTTGAGCTCATTGGATCTCCTTTTTCCTCTGCGTAAATTTGACATGAATTCTGCGTTTCTGTTTGCTCCTTTAGAAGAAGACGTTTATATTTTAAGACCAAAAGAAAGCTCTCAATCATCTAAATTCCTCAAACTCAAGAAATATCTCTATGGACTCCGTCAAGCACCTGCAAATTGGTATAAAACATTAACCCGATGGCTTGAGGAGGTAGGATATAAGCAATCTACAGCGGATCGCTGCCTATATCTTCAAAAGCTAGACGTCCATCCTTGTTCTTTCATGTAGACAATCTGATTGTTGCCGGAGAAAAAGATTGCTTTGAGGGCATTTTTTTAAAGAGATTTAATAGATCAAGTGCACATGATCCCAACACAATACTGGGAATGGATTTCCAGCAGGGCAAGAATCAAATTATGCTCAATAAGAGTAAGTTGATTAGCCGCGGACTCTCTGAGCTCAATTTGCTATCAACCAAGCTGGTTCAAACACTCCTCACTCCAGGAGACCAACTGCTTCTGGCCTCTCAACGGGATCAAGTAGAGTTCCTCAAACTGGGAATTAACTATTGGAAATATACCGGTTTTTTGAATTATCTCTCTTGTAGGACAAGACCCAATCTTGCGGCCGCAGTGTCTATTCTCTGCCAGTTCAATCAAAAACCCGGGCTAACTCACTGGAAACAAGTACTTAATGTTTGGAACTATATTGCAGGAACGTGAGAGTTGTCTCTTCTCTTACAACCAGATGCCAGTTCAAAGGACTGCTTAACCGTCTACACCAATTCTACTTGGGCGGACAATACTCACTCAAGAAAATCTCAAACGGGGTACATCACGTTCTGGAAAAATTCACCAGTCTCCTGGAAGAGTCGGAAGAAATCAAATGTGAAATTGTCCTCCACTGAGGCGGAATTTAATGCGCTTTTGAATGGAGCGCAAGAATCTATATGGATTAAATCAATTGTTGAGGATCTTTGGAAAGAGAAAAAACTTGAGAGGACAGAGTTTATGGTGGACAACAAGGGTCTGATTTTTAAGATTCAACACTTTTGTTTGAACTCAAAGAATAAGTACATTGACATGAAAGTCAAATGGCTGCG
This sequence comes from Puccinia polysora, assembly GCA_025617555.3. Classification (NCBI taxonomy): domain Eukaryota; kingdom Fungi; phylum Basidiomycota; class Pucciniomycetes; order Pucciniales; family Pucciniaceae; genus Puccinia; species Puccinia polysora. The sequence goes on from CM062618.1 coordinate 14,705,561, forward strand.
CAACAAATGCAATGCCAAGAATATTGATGTCAAGCTGATACGCCCAGACAGAATGGTTTCCAACTCTCTAACAAAGGCTTCAAACAGACAGGCAAATGATTTACTCATATCAAGGAGTATGAAAGTGTAGGTTTGCACCAAATTATGGGGGGGTGTTGAGATAGAATAATCTCCTTCCTCCATTCATTTTCATTTTAATTTATTTATATGTTTTATGTTTTATATCTTTATTATTTATTTTATTCTATCTTTATATTTTTATTTTATTCTTTTTCTTCATTCTCTGTGTTATTTTTTTCTCTCTTGCACTGCGCGCTTCTATACAGTTCACCCGCGCGCCGCAGTATATTTTTCTCTGTGCGTGCTATCCAATCACAGGCATGCTTTGTTGTAATTGAATATGCATCAAGACCTACCGAGAAAGAGGACAAGTCAATTTTATCCGCGGGGAGCAACCTGATTGGAAGCTGATCCACACCTCATCTGATTGTCAAGATTTCTTCTTGAACCATTAGGCTCTTGATCTTGGCATAAAGATTTTGTCTTGACACCTCAGGCTCTCCATGTTTGCATCAAGATTTAATTCTTGTGGCACCTTCAAGGAAAGCATAATCTGGTAATTCTAATTTGGTAAAACACAACCTGGCCCAAGAGTAATTATAATCTGAATCCTTATCTATTCCTCTCTATTAAATAGCGTCATACAACTCTGGAGGAATTAGCTTTTCAAAGTTGACATCTACTCTGTCTTATTGTCTCAGTCATTTGATGAGAAAGCCTGGGTAGGCTATAAGTTTTACGCTGTTCTTATAAAATATTCATTAGCCATTTCTAATCTGTTTTCTTCTTTGGAACTGGTTTCAGTTTGTTACTTCTGAAATAAAACATTCAAAGGAATTCATCAACAACTATTGAGAGATATGACATATTTTGTAATAATATAAGACTACTTTTATGAGGCCCATAATACCAGAAAATATTAAAGTTTTGAAAATAATTTTTATTTAATTTTTTAATTCAAATAAGAATGGAAAGAGTTGCAATGATTCCAAAAGACAGCATAATTCAACCTCTGGCCACACTAAAGATCAGTTCTGGATATTGCACCCAAAACTCAGACCACCCAATCAAACCAGGGGAGTGAACATGAGCGTGATTGCCAGCACAGATCAGTGGCAAACTCTCTGACAACCTTTATTTGGAACCAGCCTCCTCAACACAGTTCACAGAGGCAATGAAATTGTTGTTCTTGACTCAGGAGAAAGCCAACACCTCCTGAACAACTACAGCTCTTTCACCACAATTTGGCCAACAGAGATGAAGATACTGACCAGAATGAATGTAGAAATCCTTGAAGCGGTCAGAAAAGGAAACGCCAAATTATCACCAGAGGATGGGAGCAGAATCAACATAATGAACTGTCTATACATCCAAAAGCTGATTAAAAATCTACTTTCCATGTGTAAACTAATTAATTAGGAAAATGCAACCATTTGATTGACTAGAGACATTGCCTCTATTTGCATAGACAACTCAATCAACTTCATATGCACAACATCAAAGCGTGTCCTAAAAATTTCAGCAAGACCTGTCCTAGAAAGCTCAGAACAATGTCTCATTTCAAGCTTGCAATCCAAACTTTTTGCAGCAGGGAATCAGCGTCTGGGACACGCCAGATTTGCTAGGAAAAAATCCATCATCCCCGATCTGTCCATTGGCAAAAAGGTGCCATTTGAAACATACATTAAACAAAAAATGAAAATGAAGCCCTTCAACCCGCAGTTAATGATTTAAAAAACACCCCTAGAAATTTTCTAAGGTGATCTGTGAAAGACCAACTCTACAGCCACCAATAGCCGGAGGAGATGATTCTTTACCTTAGTGGACCAGTTCTCTGGTTAAATAAGTAAAGCACTATTGAAAAGGGGTGATGATAAATTCACAACTCCCAGTTTTTTGGTAGTCATTTAAGGCGCTAAAGCGCCAAACCGACACATGGGGGCACATAGAAGCGTCAAAAGCGCGCGTGTGGGCCCATACACGCGTCTGCAAGAGTCAAAAGTTTTGTTTCAAACACGCGCAACCCACGGGAGGTGATATGCCCGCCATAAATGGAATTTTTGAGTTGTTTACCCCTGTATACCGCTGTTTTGATGCTTCTTTGGGGGTATAAAACCATCAGGGGGGTTTTCCAAATTTTTTGGGACCCCCTGGACCACATTTAGGTTTCATCAACCCAAATTTTGGATCAACATATACTATGTGGGACTGTTGAACCACCACTAGCAATCCCCAAGTGAAACTAAATGGAATCTAAAGTGAAATATAGTGAAACTGCAAACCAAATCATTGAAAAAAAAGTGAAACTGAGTTCAAACTGCAAACAAAGATCCCACTAAGCTTTGACTTGCTTAAATCAAAATTGAGAAAAATTTGTATTTGTTCAATTGAAAGTTGGATTTAATACTGAAGTACCATTGCATTTTCTCTTTAGTTATGGGAAAAATGGCAAGCCCTCCTTTTTTGAAATTTTTGCGTTGAAGCACTAAATTGATACTGCCATTAACAAAGCTGTGGACCAGAAGGGTTTGGGTAATGAATAATTGGAAGCCCACATTGCATCCTCATCTATGGTGATAATTAAGGAACAAAATTTATCACAAACTGACATGACCTCTGGTGGTGAGTAACATTTTATGTTACTCTGGTCTTTGCCTCATTTAATTTGATGGAAACTTATTTTTGGCTGGTAAATATAACTATGTAGCTATGAAAGATCCAATTCACCCACCTCCTGTGAGAGCTTTTCCTACTAGGGAAGAGGCACAAAAATATTGTCAAACATTGTTAATGAATCATGGTTCTGCTTTGAAAGTTTTCAACTCTGTGGTTTGGTCAATTGACCAAACTGCAAGCAACAAATCAATCATTTGTATTTTGGTTGGAAAACAAACAATTTTTTGTTTGCCATTCCATTGATTGATGGCAAACTCAGCAAAGAATTGTTGGTTTGCCCTTCAATCAATTGATTGAAACACAAGCAAAGGATTGTTTTCTTTCCAATTGATTGACAAGGAGGAGGAGAGGATAAAGCAGAGCAGGAGGAGCAGGGAGGGTGCTTACCGGAGGTGCCAATCAAGGAAAAAGGAAGGCTTCTAAAAGGAGGAGGGAGAGGGGAGAGGTCAGAACCAATGAATCAAGGAGGGGGAGGGGGGGCTTACCTGGGGAGCTGATTGAAGAACAAGGGGACCTGGATAAGGAGGAGGATGACCAGGTGAACTTGGAGGTGGAAGTGGACGGTGAGGTGGTTTGATGAGGAGGAGGGAGGAGTGGACCTGTAATTTGGTGGAGTGAGGTGGGCCTTTTGGAAGTTATGGTTCTTTTTTGTTTTCCAAGTCCACCAAAAAAAAAAAAAGAAAAGAAAAGAAAGAACCAAGTCAGCCTAGGATTTGAACAACCAAAACCAAAAAAATTCTTTGATGTGATACTTCAACTATTTAACATTTAAAAGTCACTCATGTGAGCGGTAGAATCCCCTCTCTCAATGCAGAAGATGAGGTACTAGATGAGACAAGGATGACTTGAGGAGGATCAGGAACACCTTCTTCAAAAATTTCTTCCTATTCATGTTTGATGTTGGCAGAAAGGTTGTGAAGGATTACACAATTGATAATCCTGTTGATAAGGATATTCATGTCTTTGGAATTTTGTAGTTGGTTTTGCATCTCCTGTAAGCTGGCCCATCTTCCTTTCAGGATTTCTATTTCATGGTCAATCCAAACTTGTTATTGGGAAAGATAATAGTTGAAATTGGTTTTGGCTTGATCATTTCATTAAAAATTGTGGTATTCTGGAACAACATATATTCCACTAGCATAAGCTGAATCAGCCAAAAGCTATTGATCTTTCTCAAATTATTTACCTGTCCTTGGGCAATCTGAATCCAATTGAAAAAAATTACTTGTGACAAAAACCTGAAAGGACAGCATGGAGGGATGTGAAATTCTTTATGTTATCACAGAAAAGTTGTATTGACACAGAGTATCTTTTTAAAAAGAAAAAATAATATTTGGTCCGTGTATGATTGAAGGCTTTGGAAAGGAAATGAATTGATTGCCATTTTTTCCAATCAAAATACTGGTTGCCATCTAGCTTGGGTTTTTGACTCAAGGGGATAGTGGTTCCATCAACAAAAGCAATGCAACTGGGAAAGCCTTCAGTGTCCATTAAATGAGATATCTCCTTGAACTCTATTTTGGGTGCCAAAAAAGGACTGAGAAACAGAAATATAGGATAGAAATCTGTTATTTTTTGTCCATTCTTACTCCCTGCAATCAGGCTTGCGGGTGCTCTGGCAGTGATGACACTTCAATTGAAGTCACCTGTTCCTATATTTCTTTCTCAAATGTACCTATTATTTCATGTTGTCTTTTTCATTTCTGCTCCATTTTGATTCCGCTCCACTCTCATTTCTACTCCGTTTCTCATCTGTTACCTTCAGTTCTCATAGGCTCCATCTCTCATTTGTCATTGCTTGCTTCCTCTCATGACCGTTGAATAACCAGTTGTCTTGTCGGTGTTCCTGGTGAGATATTCTTGGCTTTTTCTTTCTTCCACAAATTTACTTCTCATCTTTTTGATTAATTGTCCTTTCAGCCTTCTCTTCTCCATCCGCCTCATATCCCGCCAACCTCTGCTGCTCGTATCTGTTCCTCAACCTCCATTGCCTGTCATCCTTAGTTTTTTCTAACCATGCCAGATGTTTGTTCATTTACACTTCATTACTTTATGTTGATATTTTTTCTTCCCTCAGTTTCCAGTTTTGTGTTCAATCAATTTATCACTTTAAAAAAATCATGACTCCTTTGGTTTATAATTCAATGCACCCATACCCAACTTAGAATATATTTTCTAATTGATGAATTGCTGCTCCATTTCAATTTGAGCAACCACAACACTTTCCAGCAAGTTTAACAAGTACCTCTGTGAATCAGATGTTCTTTGGACATCCTCTGAAATTCTTGGAGGCTATAGAGGATGATCCATCAATTCAATTGTTGTTGATGATTATTTCCACTTCTGACTCTGGACCAAAGCAGACTTCTGCAGAAGGTCTAGATGAAGACAAGAAAAATGAATAAATTGAAACTATGATGGAGAGAGTTCCTAAAGCTTAGCATGCCTTTTTAGATGTCTTTTAAAAAGGTTGAAGCCAATAAAATCCCTCCTCACGGTGCTTACAACCACCATATTGAATTTGAATGCTCTTTGCCTCCTTTTGGGCCCATATACTGTCTCAGTCACCATGAGAAGCAGTCCCTAAAAGCCCATACAGTGGAAAATATAAAGAAGGGTGTTGAGATTGTAATCCATTTTGAGGGAAAAAATACTCATTATGAAAAATTGATTTCATTACCAGTTGAGATAGAAGACAATTTGGAACATTATGGAAAGAAGAATCAACTCAATAATTTGATTAATGATAATTTTATGATAGATTAAGTATCTATGAAATATTTCACAGAAGTATTAACATATCCCAGTAACCGGGGTACATCATACTAATGAAAAAAAAGAGATAGTATGAATTGTATAAACATAAATAATTAAAAGAATATCTTATTTATTCAATTCTGAAATCTCCTATACAGGTATGAATAGCAAGGACTATCAGAGAAAATTAAAATTTCATGTTCATTACACTCCATGTTAAAAAAAAGAAACCAAGGAGAAAAGCATATTTTTTTCCTTTTCCCCTTAGCTTCTACTGTCACCCTTCTGGATTCCAAGACTCTTGCTTTCCATTACCTACCAGAGGTGATAGAACAAATAATAGATATATTATTCAATAAATGCAGCAAAAATCCCTAAAATATTTGGATAAAGCTATTGCAAGGTTTATTGGTTTGGTTTATGGTTTAAAATTAGAAATCAATATTAATAAATTGATAATTGAATGAATTAATAGAGGGTTCACAATGATATTGGGGATCTTTAACACCTCTCTTCAGGGAATTCACTTTGAAAACACGTATAACAGTTTAATTTGGAAAGTTTAATTTATATTCTTAAAGGATATATTGCCCAAAGATAATATGTATATAAAATACACAGTGGAGTGGAAGGGATTTTTAAAAAAGTTTCCACAACAGAAAAAGGATAAGAAGACTCACGGGTATATTATCTAATCATTTGGGTATCTTTTCGCGATGTGCACTGATGGGTTAAACCTGTTACTGGGGTTAAAATGTTGTTCAGAAGTTTAAATTGATAAAAAGGGTTGGGGATGGATATTACTGATCAGAAAAAAGCCATAAATCACTTACTTATCTATTATAAGTATTTGATTATCTTGGAAAGGTATCTGGATGTAAATATAACTGGGTCTCTGTGTATCAATATCCTCAAAAGAGCTCCTTATTTATAGCTTTTTGAGTCCCAATATTGTCCTTCTGAAGGATACAGGGGTCAAAGGGATGGACAATCAGGCTAAGACGGTTAACAGTGATGCCTGTCACATTTTCTATGTGCTATAGCACGGGGAATATCTAATTCCACAGGTTATGGGAATCATTCTACCTTTTAATTAATGTTTGGGACGTGTGAATAACACTAGTCTGTCCATATTATTCATTATAAATTAATTATACTTAGTAAATGTTAACAGTATTTTAATAATTCTCTTAATAGACATTCCTACAGGTAATCTGATTTCAGTTGGGTTCTTTTTATGTATTAACTGATTGAAGTAAAATTGTGTTATTGATTTTACTCCTTATTTTCTAAATTCAGTTGATTTACTAAAAATAATCACTTAAAAATATAAGTTATGAGAATTCATGTAATATTTTGAAATCATGAGTTTTCTCATTATGTCACAAAATTATTGATGCGTTATAGTTATCACAATTGTATATTAAAGTATTTTAATATATTTTTACAAATAGTAGTTATCTTATTTTCGACACTTTTGGTTTTTTTAATATATTAATAAAAATACGTATAAAGATTATTTAGGTATTTTTAAATACTTTTATGTATTTTTAGACTATCTACTATCCATGGGAACATTTATTACATATTTAGAATGTTCCTGTGTAGTTTGTAGCATGTTTACGTGGTACCTGGGCTTCTCAGGCTGCCTGTAACTCTGTAAGCCTGTAGTCCCGCGGCTGCATACTTTTCAGAGGCCCAGGGCTGCGTACACGGCTTGTCAGAGTACGCTGCCAGGGTGGCAGTGCTGCAGCTCAGCCGCGCGCGGGTGTGTTGCTTGCGGCGTCTGCATGCGGTAATTGTGCCAGAACACATTTCCGTATGTAACTCCTAAAATATACAAAACATTTCAATTCTGACTGAATTTTAGGTGTGAACCCTATACGTGAATGTACATGTGAAATATTTAATTTTCCAAAAAGTCCCATAGTGGTGTCGTGGGATTTTGGTCTTTCCTTTCTTTAATTATTAGAATTATAAGGAGTTGGGTTTCAAGGGTGGGGTCAGTGAGTGACCGTACCTAATTTTGGGTGGCGAATTCATTTCTTCAGTAATATTCAAGGATTTCCTACTTCTTCTTAATTAAATTTTAATATCATTATTTTTATGCTATTTTGTTACTTTTGCAGCTTGCTCTGCAATAGTAGAAAGCTGACACGTACATAGTCAAAGTGGTGAGGCAGATCTTGTCTAGAAAAGACCCCCTATACCCAGTTGTATTCCCCTTCCATTTTGATATTTACTCATTCACATTCATTCATTTAATCAAATTGAATCAATTACCAATCATTATAAATAAATTATCATTATAAATAAATTGAATGCTCATCATAAATAAATTAAAAAATATCAATGTTATATATTGACTATATTACTATTGCTCATAAAGGTTTAATTTGGCCCAGGACTTCAAGCACTGTTTCACCTGTACTCTTTGTGCAAAAGAAAGATGGTGATTTGTAATTGTGTGTCAACTATTGCAAGCTTAAAGCTGTTACTTGAAAGAATCAGTATAATATTCCTGCCATGACTCATTTTATTGACAGCCTTCTCTGGTTCCACTATCTTTTCTAAAATTGACCTCAGGGGTGCTTATAATATCCTTTAAATCAAGGAAGGGGATGAACATCTCAAAGCATTCAGAACTTAATTTGGAATTTTTGAATATTTGGTCATTACATTTGGACTGAACAATGCTCCTGCCACTTCTTAATATCTTTTTAATGAAATTTTTTCAGACCTTCTTACCATCTGTTTTGTGGTATACCTAAATGAAATTCTTATTTTTTCCAAGGACTTAAAAGAAAACACAGCCCATGTGTGTGAGGTTTTGAAAATAATTTGGAATAACAAATCATATGCAAAAGCTTCTAAGTTTGAATTTCATTCCTTCTCCATGAATTTTTTAGGCTAAATTATTCCTAGGATTGGTATTGAAATGGAAAATTCCAAGGTCCAAAAGTTATTGGATTCACCGGCACCACCAAATAAAAAATCTTTGCTGGAGTTCCTGGGTTTTTCTAATTTTAATCACAGGTTTATCATTAAATTTTCCAAGAAGGTCCACCTCCTAACTGCTCTCACTGGTTCAGACACCATCTTTCCTTTATCTCCAGGGGATTTACAGGAGTTTGAGGACTCAAACAGGCCTTTACCAAGGCCCCTATCCTCAGAAATTTTGATTTTTCTTTACAAAACATTTGGGAGACTGATTACAGTGACTATTCCCTAGGGGCTTTTTTCACCCAATTCTCCCTTGATGGATCCAAGAACTCAACTGCTTTTGAATGCAGAAAATTAAGAAGTGCCTAACTTAAATATGAAATCCAAGAGAAATAGCTGCTAGTCATTTTATGAGCTATCAAGATCTGTAGTGGTTACCTCCTCAGTATTAACACTCCCTTTGAGGTTCTTGAAATCTTGAATCATTTCCAACCTTTTTGGGCTGAGTTCTTATCCAAATTTGACTTTAAAATAGTCTACATCCCTGCAAAGCACTCTATATTCCTGTTTCTTCTCAAGTTGAGACATTTGTTATCCCAAGGGGCTTATGCCCTATGCAGAAAAGAACCCATGAAATGTTAAACAACTCTTGAAAAAGACTGACTTTGAACCTTCTACAATTTTCTTCATTTCCACAAAGCAGGTTGATGGAAACTTGGAAAACCTAATTCAATCCCAATCTCCACCAGATCAACCCAAAAGATTATTCAGAAGCTACATAAAAAGGAAAAACTAAAAATTTATTTGATAAACCCAGACACAGGCCTTATTATCTTTTAGAATAGAATAGCAATTTCCAAGGAAGATGAACAGGTCCAACTTGAAAGAATTTGGAAACAGAAAAACTCCCCACTATCTGGTCATTCTGGACAAGACAAGACAATTTACCTATTCAAAAGAGATTTCCATTGGGAAAATATGACTTCTTTTATCAAAGATTATGTTTCTTCTTTTTAACTTTGAAGTAGGAATAAACCCAGTAACCACAGGAAGGTTTGACTACTTTAGACCTTACCCATCACAGATTCTCCCCGGAATACAATCTCTATGGACTTTATTTCACAGATTCCACTATTCAATGCATTTGACTCAATCCTTCTGGTAGTTGATTGTTTTGAAAACGTTTATATCTTTATTAAAAACAGAACTGATATCTCCTCTGTGGAATTTTATAAACTGCTCATATCTCATGTCTTTTCTAAACATGGACCCCCCACTGACATTTTCAGAAATAGAGGATTTTTATTTGATTCTTCCTTTTGAAAAATTTGTGTGAAAAATTACAGATAAATCAAAATCTCTCCACAGCTTATTTCCCTGAAACAGATGGTCTGAGGTAACAGCTAAATAAGATCCTGGAAAAATTTCTTAGGAGTTATGTCATCTATCACCAAGGTGACTATGATACCAGGATAACTTTTGCTCAATTTGCCTAGAACAACTCCACTCCCGCATCTACTAAGAAATCTTCCTTCTTCACCATTCATGGATAAAATAAAATTTTGAAAGCCTACATGTAGTGAATATCAAACCTGCCAGTCACTATATAACTCAGATTCACCAAAATAAGAAATAATTAGGAGTTGAATTGGAGAATTCAATTAAATCCTATAAGAGATATGCTGACCTTAAAAGAAGTGACTTTCCTGAATCATTTTCTTTTTGAAAAAAAGTTTGGCTTTCTTCTAAAAAATTCAGAACTAACCGTCCAACTGATAATCTTTCAGAGTAATGGTTAGGCCCTTTCTTGATTACATAACACATTGGAAGAAATTCTTTAGGATTAAATCCCCCCAAACAATGGTCCACTATCCACCTAGTGTTCCATTTCTCACTTCTCAAACCTTACCAGGCCAAATCTTTATCTTCTAGGCACCAACCACCAACTGAAGCAGTGAAAATAGATGGGGAAGAAGAATGGGAAGTGTCTCAATTATTAGACTCCAATATAAAGAGTAGGAAATTAATGTATGTTTTCAAGTGGAAAGGCGTTCAAGACAACAAGGAACACACTACCTGGGAAACTCATCATAATCTTACCAACTCCCCTACTTTACTTAAATATTTCCCCACTCTCTACCCTTCAAAACAAAAAAATCCTTAAAGTACACAAAAACATCTCTGAAAAAAATTAAATATAAAAAAATCTTGAATTTATTTCTTTTCTCCTTGCATTATCTTCTCTGATTGAAAAAATATATATAATAAAAAAAAAATCTAAAAAAATATATAGACTTAGCCAAACCAGCCTTCATGGTATCAAACTCTTTATCAAAAAAAAACCATAATAAAAAATAAAATATAATAAAAATTTCCTAAATAGCCTGAAAAACGATTTCTTCCAATTTTTTGAATCTAGACATCCAAGTTTTAAATATTTTTAACTCTTTAGCTTCATAAGAGTTAGCATCCCTTACAGAAGGAGCTAAATAATTGGTAATACCAGAAAAAGCTAAAATATCTGATATTCTTTTTTTTATCTCCATAATTATTTTATTTCTCACCTCTATAAAACCACATTTTTCTTTCCTTATCTCCAACAGAATTCTTTTTTTTGGTCCTTCCTGCAGATTAGAATTAAAAGTTTTAGAATTTTTTTTATGAATCACAAAAGATTGATTGAACTGATCTTCATTCCTAACTGAATCTTACCAAATCTATTCCCCATAACACTACCTTTCATCATCTCCTCTAACCTCTCTTCATTTTCCAAATCTTCCAACCATGCTTCTGAAGCATTTCTCCTGCAAAACCCACTTACTTCTTCTACTCTTCCAACCCCTTTCTTCTTATTTTTCCTGTTGGCCACCATTTTCATCTTCACCTCCAAGCTCTTCATCTTCTTCCTAAGGTCTTTCAATTCCACAGAATCATCTGATCTTCCCCCCTCTTTGAAAATGGCCTCACTTGGCTCCTTTCCTTTCCATTTACCTACCTCTGTTTTGTAGTGTTGTTCTTCTCAAATTTCTTCCACTTCCCTCAAATCCATCTCCAAACTCCCTCTTCTGCAAAATTGTATTTGGCACCCCAACATTTGCTGCTTTGAAGCTTTGACTTACGGGTTGGAAACTTTGACCATTGACAGTATGATGATTGAATTTGAAACTTTCAGGGACAGTTTCATCACTTTTACTTCCCGCTTCAACAGGTTATGATAAAATACTTGCAAAGTGTTAGGTAAAATAGGCGCTTCAACAGCCTCCTTTGATGCTTCAATTGATTTCTTCAACAGGTTGAAGGGCTTGACCAAATACAATAAATTCCTATTATTTCTTCTTTTTGAAGGGAATTTGATAAAATTTTCATCTCAATCAATGTTGTGAGTACCCCACCTTATAAAAACCATGCCAAGCTTCTTCACACACAACTCAGATTTCCTGTCCAGCGCCAATCAACTGTTTAAATGAAAATTGTCCCTTTCTGACTTGGTCTTTTTCAATCTTTCCTGCATCAATTAAAATAAAAAAACCAAGCATCACAACCTGAAACTCTTGAGAGCTTCAAAAAAGGACTTACCTGACTCTGCAGTCAATGTCAGCTTGCCACTATTGCAGAGCAAGCTGCAAAAGTAACAGAAATAACATAAAAATAATAAAAATATAAATTAACCTAAGAAGGAGAAGGAAAACCATAAACATTATTGCCAAAATGGATTCTCCACCCAAAATTAGGTAGGGTCACTCACTGACCCAACCCTTGAAATCCAACTCCTTATATTTTTAAATAGTTAAGGAAAAGAAAGACCAAAATACCACGGCACCACTATTGAACTTTTTGGCCAACTAAATACTTCACATTTATTGTCACATATAGGTTTCACACCTAAAATTCAGTTAGAATTGAGGTGTTGTGTATATTTTAGAGGTTACAGACAGAAATGTGTTCCATCACAATTCCCACACGCAGCCGCGGTAGCCATTGCACCCGTGTGCGGCTGAGGTTCAGCCTCGTCACTCTGTGAAAGTCTTGTACGCAGCCTTGGGCCTCTGACAAGTACGCAGCCACGGGAATATGGGTTGAAAAAATGACAGATGGCCTGAGAAACCTAGGTACCACATAAACATGCTACAACCTACACGGGAACATTCTACATATGTAATAAATGTTCCTGTGGATAGTAGATAGTCTAAAAAGACATAAAATTATATAAAATACTTAAATAACCTTCATACGTATTTTTTATTAAATACAATTCAAATTACCAAAAATTTCGAAAATAAGATAATGACTACTTCTCAAGATATATTGAAATACTTTAATATGCTATTATGAGAACTTCTAGACATCAATATTTTTGTGAAATACTAAGAAAAATTATGATGTAAAAATTTTACATGAATACCCATGATTTACATTTTTGAGTAATTATTTTAGTAAATCAAATGAATTTCGAAAATAAGGAGTAAAATCAATATCATGAATTTACTCCAATTATTTAATACATAATGAGAAATCAACCGACATCAAATTATCCGTAGGAATGTATATCAAAATAATTATTCACTTAATGGGAAAATTTACTAAGGATAATTAATTGTATAATAAATAAAAAGGACAGATTAGTGTTCTTCACACGTTCAAATATCAATTATAAAGTAGAACAATTCCCATACCCTGTGGAATTAGATGCTACCCGTGCTACAGAACCAAAAACATGTGACAGGATGCCACTGGTTACCTTGCTAGTCTCAGTGTTTGTCCCCTTGAGCCCCTATACCCCTCAGAAGGACAATACTGGGACTCAAAAAGCAATAAATAAAGAGCTCTTTTGAGGATATTGATACCCAGAGACCCAGTTATATTTACATCCAGACACCGTGACAAGGTAATCAAATAATTATAAGAGATAAGTAAGTGATTTATGTCTTAGTCTGATTAATAATATCCGTCCTCAACCCTCTTTTATCAATTTAAAATGCTGAAAAACCTTATAACCCCAGTATACAGGTTCAACCCATCAGTGCACGTCCCAAAAAGATACCCAAAAGGATTTAGTAATATAAAAGTGAGTATTATTATCCTTTCTCTGTCGTGGCTGCTTTATTACAAAGCCCTGCCACTCCACCGTGTATTTTATATACATATTATCTTTGGGAAAAATATCCTTTGAACTAAAAGGCCCAAAGTAACCAGGCCTACGTGTTTTCATACTGAATTGTCTGAAGAGAGGTGTTGAAGATCCCCAACATAATTGTGTCCCCCTATAAAAATATTTAATAATAAATTTATCTATATTGATTTATAACAATAAACCATAACCTAACCAATTAAACTTGCAATAAGCTTTATCCAAATATTTTAAGGATTTTTCTGCATTGATTAAATAATATATTTATTATTTATTCTATCAGCTCTGGTAGCTAAAGGATAGCAAGAGTCTTGGAATCCAGGAGGCTGAAAGTCAACCTGGAAGATAAAGAAAATTTCATAGCATCATCATCTGGCGCCTCCTTCACATCAAAGGGATGGCTCTTCTCTAGGACCCACAAGGTTGGCCTCATTGCCTTTCTCGCCTTATTTTCCATTTCACAGGCTCTTCTATATTTTTCACATTTGGTGGAGTTTTTCTTGATAATGGGAGTACAGATCCTTTCCGTCTTGATACATATGTCACAACTAGGAAATCATTGTTTTACTGGATGGTAGTTTTTGGTCTTTGCCATGATTTAAGTTGGTGTATGTGATCTGTTGAAGGAAGATATATATTTTAATGGGGTGCATTGTGGGAATTTTTGTGGATATAGTGAAAGAAATGTCCAATTGGACATGGCTGAAGGAAACAAAACTAGGTGGCCTCTTCAACCTGCTCTTTTTATTTTCATCCATAGATGCCCTCCTTTACACCAGGGGGTACTTTCATAATGACACCTAACTCATTCCAACATCAGAAAACTTGGTCTAACCCTCAGGCCCAACCTACTTTCCAAGGAACTTCAACCTCAGGGCTCAGGAGAAACATATCAAAATCTGTCCAGTAACTATATACTTCAGGATCTTCATGAAATACATATGTAAATATAGTCTAGCTTCATAAAATATGCAGATAGACTCCATAGGCTTGCACATACTAAATCCACAAGGCCTGCAATTACTTTAAAACTATTAAATCTGTCTAACCCATACTCTGTGATGGTGTATCATTTGGGAATCCTTATGTACATCCTCTTGCAGATTTTATCTCATACTCTCTTTACTTATTACATAATGTCATGAACTTCATGTGAACTTTCCATAATTCAACCGTACTCTCCCAACTTAGAAATCTCAGACCTATAACCTTGCCTCAATGTCAAAGCAGCCTAATCTAATGTAGTAGCATACCTGATCAGCCCTCTCTGTTACCTAGACTACTCTCTTGTCATTACATATGTTTTCTGAGCCCCAAAAAACTGTACCTCTTTTTTAGCTCCAGCCCTTGTCTATTTAAACTGGCCTCCTCTTTCTCCTTCCTGATTTTTCCCCAAGAAATCAGTTTACTACTTCTTACTAGGAATTCATCCCAGCCAGTGGTATTAGAACCTTATCTTCAGTCAACTCCTACTCTGCTCCTTGTAGCATCTTCCAGTATCCTTGCCCCCAAGTCTACTGAGGCTAGAGTCCCCTTTGTTCCAGGCTCTGCTTGCATGTCAGCAGCTCTTGTGTCAGAAGTTTCTGCAACCCACATGGGTTTTTGCTCATTTAAATGACCTTGCTATCTTTAGCAGGTTTCCAGAGGCCTTCTGCAATGATATTATCAATCAGTTTGATATAAAGTTCTTAGGGGAAGCACAATTCTTGTTTGAAATGACCATCCAACAATCCAGTGAGGGAATCAGTGTATCCCAGAATTAATATGTCAAGAGAAAGCTTATAGAATTTGGTTTGCTCCATCTACACCTGATAGGATCTGAGATTTTATCAAGAATCTTTATTTAAGAACATATATATAAACTATTGTAGAAGTAAAACTATTGAAAATTGAATGAGGATAAAATAGTGTGATTAATATTATTTGAGGAATGAAGATGAAACAGTATTAGTTTGAGAACAAGGGTCATTACCTACACTTGAAAACAAGCAGGTGGGCTGAATTTGGTGGTTGCAGGCAGTAGTTTAGATCACACTTGATCAACATGCTGAGGGTTAAGAAATATTTTAGCCCAAGGGTGCATATAAAGATGGTGAGCAACCAGTCCCTATTTAAAATCCACTGAAGTCCATCTTAGCTCCTGCCGAAGTCTGCAAATTTAGTTTAGGTTTGTTTTCTGGTGGATTTGGATTCAATTTTGGGCATGCATGGCGGATGGGGGAATGGGCTGAGTTGGAGGTAAATGGATGAGTGAGGGGTCAGTCCAACGGGTGTAGAGAAGATCAGTTTTTGGTAAGCTGAGAGGAGATTGAGATGGTTCCTGGTCCCTTTCAGTTGTAGCAGTCAGTGATCCGTGCGCATGCTGGTCTTGCGGTGTCTCTAGCTAATGCTCCTCCTAGACTCCAACAACCTCAGGTGGATCTGAAGTCCGGGATTAAATACCTTCATGTAGCCAAGTGGTATGGTCAATATATTGGTGATCATGTGTTCCAAGGGTGTCCGTTCAATTTACATGAAGGATTTCTTTACCAAGTCCCTGATGTACTGAAAGCAGATTCCAATATGCCTCAAGTTGGGATTAAGCTGCACTTCTTTGCTTATGAAGTTAGTGCCTTGATTATAGTTGTTGATCTTAGGCTTTTTGATTGCAATTCAAAGGCTCAGGTTGAGGTTTGAGAGCCACCTCACCCATTTAGCGCAGAAACTCATGGCTAGGAATTCTGGCTTGGTGGTTGATTGGAAAACAATGGATTGTTTTTTGGTGGTCCAGCTTATTGGATTTCCATACAGGGTGGCCACGTAGCTGGGTGGACTTTTGGGTTAGGGTGGTGCGGCCATAGTTGATATCTGCCCACCGGAAGATCTGATCTTCCCAGTTGGTTGACTTAGCAAAACAAGGCTAAAGGTTTTTGTCCCCTTGAGGTAATGGAATAGGTGTTTCACCATATTCCAATGTGCCTGTGTTGGTTTGTTTCTATGCTGGCAGAGTAGGTGGACTGTGTATTGGATTTTGGTTTGCGTGTGCATGGCCAGGTGGATGAGGTTCCCTAGTGCCTTCTGAATTGTCTTCACATCAAAGCTGGTGACTCCTGGTTGATCACGTCAATTATATTCATTGGAGTGCAAACGTTGACTTTTTCAAAATTTTCAAATCCAAATTTTGCAATTGCCTTTTCAGTGAAGATGTGTTGATTTGATGTAACCAACCTGTTTCTGTTTCAGTCTAGTGTGTAACCCATTTCATCACAAAAAATAGGGTGCCACCCATATGCAGGTGGCAACTTTTTTTGTTGGAATTTTTGTCATTTCCTTGTTTTGCCTGAATCTTTAGTGCATCTCAATGTGAGTTATCATTCATATTGTTATGCTCTTGAGTATCACTGCCTAGTGTTTACTCTATACTTTAATGATTCAGTTACAGTTCCATTTACACCTTTGTCCTTGATCCCCGTGTCCTCCCAGTTCCATACTGTCCTCTAGTTAGTGTGGAATCCATTGTTCAATATTGAATCTTCCTTATTCATTGTTATTATTTCTGCTTAACCCCTAGTCAGCCATATTGTGCCTACTCTATTCAAGTCAGTGTCTGATCTAGTGAAATTCATCATCTTTTCTTCCCTACACTGAACTGGAGTGCCCCCTTGAATCCCAAGATCCGCTCCTCTTGGTGTCACAAAATTTTTCCTCATCTCCTCTTAAGTTTTTCAACAGGAGCTTTGAACTCAAAACTAAACATGTTTCTCATCTTTATCCAAGCTATATCTTTAGAATTATCTCTATTGTTTATACAGTTGATCTCACCTCCCTCCCTCTTTTATTGACAGAGGTTTTCACATCACCCTCACCTCTACATCCACATATCTTTACCCTACTACTCCTTCAATACCCTCTGGTCCTTGAAAGAATCCATGAGTGGAGTTCAACCCACATTTCTCCACCAAATTCCAGGGGCAAGTAGAAAGCCCTTTCAACCTCCAAATCATCAGAAATGCTACCTCCAATTACATAACTATATAATTGGTGGATTGGTAAAATTAACTGAGGTGTGAGCCACCAACTCTGACACACTGTTGGAGTGAAGAATTCACTTCTTCAAGCACCAGGTTGCACTGATAATCTTACTGCCTGTTGAACCAGGGGGATAAAAATTGTCTTGCAGGAACATAGTTCTAAATAAAAACATAGTTATCAGTTACCACATTTTAGTTCATAATATGAACAAATAGGTATAATCATTATTTGTTCCTCTGAGAATTGAGCTAACAACTTGAATTTGATTACAGAATTTGAATATTTTTTTCAACTTTATTTTTATAATTTATTTCTATTTTATTTGTATTCTTTCTCATGGTTTTTTATCTTTTTCTGCTTGAGGTACTAATTGTATGATGTGGGGGAAAATTACATGAGTGGTATCTGCTGGGAAACCCAGCATGGTATGGTGTCCTCTGAAATATATAAATATATATATTTTATTGTTTTTTTTCCTCATGGTTTTTTATATTCTCCAGCTCGAGGGACAAATTGGATGATGTGGGGGAAAGGTACAGTGGGTAGACAAAAGTCATGGGACTGTTTTTCAAAGCAACTGCACCTGGGTACTTCCAACAATCTAGACGAAGCCCAGCAATCATCATGGTTCATCTTGAACATTCCACAATTGGGCTCCCTCAACAGTCAATAATGATCAACCAGATGACTGTCTTGGTTTTCCCTTTTCAATGCAATTAATCACAATCAATCACTGAAACAGTGTTGGTGAGTAAATTTTTTACAGTTTCATATGCTGATTTGAATAATCATTTTACCTGATTTTTTATTTGAAATCCATTTATTTCTGATGATTGTTGCATTGTTTAGACCCAGGTATTCAACAAGCTGAAAACTTGGAAAATTGCGCTTGCTCAAAGGAATTCTAGAATGATCTGAAGGTCTCCCTCTCAAACCCTCAAATAAAAAATCTTCCCTCAAACCTTTCAACAACAGCAAAGAGCTAGAAATAAATGAACAATAAAAAAATTTAACTTTCAAGGAGCTTATCCAAGTGGTTTTCAAGAATTGAAATACACCCTTCTAAGCTATTCATTTGAAATTGGACCTGAATGTAAAGAAATCAACCTTGATCAAACTTAGCATTAAAAACATGTGGAATCAATTGATATAGATTTTTTTCATCTAATGTGTTCCTTTTCATTCTCCTCCAAGAGATATGCAATGGGAAGTAATCTTAATGGCACAAACTTTTTCAATTTTTTTATTGCTAGAACCTGTTTTTATGAGGATTTTTACTGTTTTTATTTTACTTTATAAATTCTGAATTTGATTTTCAAAAACTTTTTTATAGTTTTTTAAGTGAAAAAGAGATGCAAAAATATCAAAACCTATCAATCAAAATAAATCCTTGTTTTTTTTTGGGGGGATTGAATTCAGTTTGGAATGAGTACTTGGAAGTACAGGGGCTGATTTAGTTTAATCAGTCCCATTATTTTTTTCTTTCCACTTTACATGAATGGTATGTGCTGCGCAACCCACCCAGCTGTCACCAGGTCTGCTGAAATGCAAGCAGGGCTTGGAACAGAGGGGTCTCTACCCACAGTAGGCTTGGGGGCAAGGTTTACTGAAGGAGGCTAACAGGAGCAGAGGAGGATTTGGTTGAAGGGTGCTGAATGACACTTGCTGGGAAAGATCTCCTAGTAAGAAATAGTAAAATGATTTCTTGGGGAAACATAATGAAGAGGGAAGAGGAGGCTTATTAAATAGAAAAGAGGTTGGAACTACAACAGAGTTACAAGTGATTGGGGCTCAGATTATAAACATGATGTCATTGGAACAGTCTAAGTAACAGAGAGGGTTGATCAGGTATGCTACTACATTAGGTTAGGCTGCTTCTACATTGTGGAAACGTTGCAGGTCTGAGCTGTCTAAGTTGGGAGAGTACAGTTGAAGGATGTACAGTGTACATGGGGGGTCCTGACACTATGTACTAAGTAGAGATAGTATGTTATACTGAGCCCTGAGGTTGAAGTTCCTGAGAAAGTAGATCAGGCCTGAGGGGTAGACTGAGGTTAGACTGAGTTTGGTGTCAGTATGACAGTACCCCCTGGTGAAGAAGAGGGCATCTCCTGATGACCATAAAAGGAGAGGTTGAAGAGGCCATCCAGGTTGTCCTTCAGCCATGTCTAACTTGAGTTTTCCTTCCCCTTACCCACAAACATCACCACCATCCACCCCATTACCACCTTTATCTCCTTACACCAGATCACCTACACCAACCTATCCAATGGAGAAGACCAACAATTATTATCCAGTCCAGCAATACTACCCAAGTTGTGATAGGTGCATCAAGCTTGGAAGAATCTGCACTACCAGTATCAAGCACAATTCTGCCAAATGTGAAAGTTGTAGGCAGTATGGAAGAATGTGTGATATGGATAAGCAAGGTAGAAAGGCCTTGGGGCAACCTTATGGGTCCTGGAGAAGAGTCAACCTTTTGAAGTGAAAGAGGCTCCAGATGATGATGCCATGACCCTGGGTTACTCATCCAGACTCAATGAATCTTCAGGTAAGTGCTTTTGGATTTAGAATTGGAGGTGCTGGAGTGCTGATACAAGTTTTGCAATAGTCCGTTCGATGCAGGAGAGGTTGAAGAAAACGCAAGAAAAGAGGGAGGCACTGTTTCAAACTGGCGATTTGGCCATAGATGGTACGTCGAGGCGTCCGCAGGAGGAGTGCGGTGAGGCATTTATACAATGGGGAACCCCTCACGTAGATTCGGACAAGGAGGTGGTTGAGGTCTCCCCAAAAAGGGTACAAAACAAGGGTATTCTGGAGTCTGTCAAACCCGTCAAAGGAAATCATCAAAGCGTCAAAGGGGTTTGTTGAAGCGTCAAAGGGATTCGTCGAAGCGTCGAAGGGGTTTGTTGAAGCGTCAAAGGGATTCATTGAAGCGTTGAAGCAACCCGTCAAAGCGTCAAACGTCGAAGCGTCAAAGCAAATCGTCAAAGCGTCAAAGCAAACCTTTGAAGCGTCAAATGAAACTGTTGAAGCGTCGAAGCACACCATCAAAGCGTCAAAGCACACCGTCAAAGCGTCAAACCTCGAAGCGTCAAAGCAAACCGTCGAAGCGGATTGTCAAAGTGGAGACAACAATGAAGACGCCAAAGGAAATGTGGAGATGGAATTGAGTGATATGGATGAAGATAGAGAAACCACTAAAGAAAGATAAATTCAATCATTCTTTGGAGATTTATAGTAGGAATTCTAGGACTTTAGATTCAAATTTTCAGGAAGGTTTGAAGAAGGGTTGGAGTAGTGAGATAAGAAAAGAGAAGCATGGTTTTTTAGAAGCTAGAAAGAAAAAAGTTTTAGAGATAAAGAAAAGACTAGCTGATATTTTGGCTTTAGCTGGACATACTTTTGAAGTAGGGACTACTATAAGGGGGCCAAATTCTTATCAAGTTGCCAAGTTAAAATTAGTAAATACTTGGATGTCTAGAGTAAAAGAGTTGGAAGAATTGATGTGTGAAGCTATCTAAAAAGTTGTTTATATGAAATTTGTTTTATTTTATTACTTATTAATTTATATTTTCTTTGGAAGGGAGTAATTGATTTTTTTTTCTAAGGTTGAAAAAGGGAAAGGAGAAAGAATTTTTATTTTATTTTTTATCATGTTATTGATATTAATTATTATTATTATTATTATTATTTTTTTTGGAAAGGAGAATATGGTTTATATTGTTTTATTTTAAGGATGTCTTTGGTTTTGAAGGGTAGTGTGTATGGAAGTCTTGAAGTAAAGTAGGACAGTTGGTAAGATTAGAGTGAGGTTCCCAAGTAGTGCTTTCCTTGTCATTCCGGAAGCCTTTCCATTCAACTAAGTAAAATAATTTCCCTCTCTTAAGTTGGGAATCCAATATCTGAGACACTTCCCATTCTTCTTCACCATCAATTTTGACTGGCTCAGTTGGTGGTTGGTGCCTAGAGGATAGTGAGTTGTCCTGATATGGCTTGAGTAAGGGGGAGTGGAATACAGGGTGAATGGTGGACCATTGCTGAGGGAGTTGAAGCTTGAATGAACTTTTTACAATCTGTTCTGTAATCAAAAAAGGACCTAACCATCGCTCTGAGAGCTTATGAGTTGGACAATTAGTTTTTATATTTTTAGAAGAGAGCCAAACTTTGTTTCCAACAGCAAATGAGGCAGGAAAGTCACTTCTTTTTAGGTCAGCATATCTTTTGTAGGTTTTAATTGCCTTTTCCAGTTCAATACTCAATAAATCCTGATTCTGGTGAATCTGGGTTATGTAGTGGCTGGCAGGTTGATCATCTACTACATGGAGACTCTCAAAGTTGGGTTGTTGTCCATAGATGGTGAAAAAAGTAGATTTCTTAGTAGAAGTGTGAGTGGAATTATTGTAAGCAAATTCAGCAAGGGGGATCCAGGTATCCCAGTTGTCTTGGTGATAACTGACATACATCCTAAAAAATTGTTCTAGGATCTGATTTAATCGTTCCGTCTGTCCATCTGTTTCAGGGTGATAAGCTGTTGAAAGATTTCTTCTTATCTGTAATTTTTCACATACAAGTTTCCAAAAGGAAGAAACAAATAAAGATCCTCTTTCACTGGAAATGTCAGTTGGGAGGCCATGTTTAGTAAAAACATGAGAAATTAGTAGGTTAGCTAACTCCACAGAGGAGATATCAGTTCTGGTTTTAATAAAGAGTGACATTTTTTGAAAAGCAATCAACTACCACAAGGATTGAGTCAAATCCATTGGATAGTGGCAGTTGTGAGATGAAGTCCATAGAGAGTGAATTCCAGGGAGAATCTGGAATTTGTAAGGGTTGGAGGAGTCCAAAATTTTTGTGGTGACTGGCTTTGTTTCTGCTGCAAAGGTAACAAGAGGAAACATAATCTTTGATAAAGGAAGTCATATTTTCCCAATGGAAATCTCTTTTGACTAGATCAGCTGTTTTGTCTTTTCCTGGGTGGCCAGAGAGGGGAGAGTCATGTCTTTGACGAAGTATTTCAAGTTGGAGTTGTTCATCCTCCTTGGGGATTGCTATCCTATTTTGGAAAATAATGAGTCCAGTGTCTGGGTCTATAAGATAACTCTTTACTTGTTCCTTTTTATGTAGCTTCTGAATAATCTGCTGGGTTGATTTGTCGGAGATCTGGGACTGAATTAGGGTTTCCAATTGTTTTTCAACCTGTTTTTCAGAGATAAAAAAAATTCTAGAAGGTTCAAAGTCAGTCTTTTTCAAGAGTTGTTTGACATTTGCTGGATTCTTTTCTGCACAGGGCATCCCCCCCTTGGGATAAACGTTGTCTTGACGTGACAAGACATCAGGCACTATTGATTGCTTTCCAGGTCTATAGACTATAATGAAGTAACTCAGCCCAACGGGCTTGGAGATGAGTCAAGACTTTGGAGGTCATGAAATATTTAAGAGATAAGTGATCAGTGAGAACTTCAAAGGGAGAAGAAAGAATGAGGAAGTAAGCTCTCCAGATCTTGATGGCCCATACAATGGCCAGGAGTTCCTTATTTTGGATTTCATAGTTCATTTCAGCACTACCCAATTTCCTGCTGTCAAAAGCAATTGGGTGTTTGGATCCATCAAGGGAGACTTGGGTGAGGACAGCCCCTAGGGCATAGTCACTGGCATCAGTCTCCAAAAAGGTTTGTAAGGAAAAATCAAAATGTCTGAGTACAGGAGCTTTAGTAAAGGCTACCTTGAGGTCCTCAAACTGCTGCAGAGCCCCTGGGGATAAAGTAAAAATGGGATCTGCTCCAGTTAGAGCAGTGAGGAGGTGCACCTTTCTGGAATAGTTAATGATAAACCTGCAATAAAAATTAGAAAAACACAAAAACTGTTGCAAGGCCTTTTTGTTTGTTGGTGGTGGCCAGTCCAAGATCTTCTGGACCTTGGATTTGTCCATTTCAATGCCACTTCTGGAAATGACATATCCTAGATAGTCCACTGAGGAGGCATGAAATTCACACTTAGAACCTTTTGCATATAAGATGTTCTTCCAAAGTCTGTTCAATACTTCACACACATGAGCTGGATGTTCTGCTAAGTTTTTGGAAAAAATAAGAATTTCATTGAGGTATACCACCACACAGATGGTCAGAAGGTCTGCATAAATGTAATTAACAAGACATTGAAAAGAGGCAGGAGCATTGGTGAGCCCAAAAGGCATTACCAAATATTCAAAACTCCCAAACTGAGTTCTGAATGCTGTAAGATGTTCATCCCCTTCCTTAATTCAAAGGAGATTATAAGCACCCCTGAGGTCAATTTTGGAAACAATAGTAGAACCAGAAAAGACTGTTAATAAGTGAGTCATGGGAGGAATGGGATACTGGTTCTTTCGAGTCACAGCGTTGAGTTTGAAATAGTCAACACACAATCACAAACCACCATCCTTCTTTCTCACAAAGAGGAAAGGTGCTCCAGTGCTGGAAGTGCTGGGGCAAATGAAAACTTTCTCTATATTTTCCGCTATATAGGCTTGTAGGGCCTCCTTCTCATGGTGACTAAGGGAGTAGATAGGCCCAACTGGAGGCATAGGGCCTTCCAGTTTGATATTATGGTTGTAAGCGCAATGAGGAGGGAGTTTATCAGCTTTGAACTTAGAAAAAACATCTAAAAAGGCATGATAAACATCAGGAACTCTCTCCATCAAAGTTTCAATTTCATCAGTTTCCTCATCTTCATCCAAACCTTCTGCAGTAGCCTGCTTTGGGTCAGAGTCAGAAGTGGAAATAATCATACGCAAAACTTGAACAGATAGATCATCCTCCATATCCTCCAAGAATTTCAGAGAATGTCCAAAGAATATCCTGTTCACAGAAGTAGTTGTACTTGAACTCAAAGGAAAGTGTTGTGAGTGCATAGATTTTGAAAAGGGGACAGGAGAAGTGACCTGCAGGTTCACTGGCGGAAAGGAAGTAGTGGCCAAGGAGAGTTCAACAGAAGAGGAATGATCAAAAGTTGGTTGGTGTCTTGGGGTGATCAATCCCAGTTGCCAATTTACCTCTGGGTTCCAGAAATGGAGGAAGTCAACACCTAGAATAATGTCTTCTTTGGGGGGAGTATCAACAACCAAGAAATCCCATTCTAAGTTGGGAAAAGAGGGCAAAGAGGCATTGAAGGAAACCTTATGGGTTATTTCCTGGGAAGGTGAGTCAGAAGGACTGAAGGTAATTAAGAAGATAGGACTGGTCAGAGGTTTGAGTGACAGAGAAAACTTTGAAACCATAGATTTTGAAATAACAGATTGAGTTCCTCAAGAGTCAACAAGTACACTGTAAGCCTGTTTATTGGACAAGAAAACAAAACGTAAGTCTTTAGAAGGAGGGTTAGAGTCTTTCCTTTCCAAGGTTTGTACTAAAATATTGGGAGGGTGATGGTCAAGGAGTACCACATTCCCATCACCTAGTCTTTTCCCTTTTTGAGTTTCATAGGATTGGGCTTCTGGCCAGGCTTAAAATCTGGAAGTTTCCTGCAGAGGCTAATTTTGTGAGTTCCTCCACAGTAGTTACACAAACCCTCTCTTTCTCTCCTAGCTTTTTCTTAAGCCTTGAGGTGTCCATCCTCTCCCACGTTGGGATTGGGAACATAGGTTGGAGTAGAATTAGTAGGGGTTGTCTTAGCCTTTCCCTTAAAACTACCTGGTTGTCTGGTCTGTCAAGATTTCTGAGGATTGGGAAGACTGGGTCCAGGTCTTGAGGTCTGAGGGAGAGTGAAGGACTTCTCCTGGCTCCTTTCATGGTAACAAGTGTTGTACTTAAGAACAATATCCATTAGGTCTTGCAAGGTTTCTTGAGGTCCATCATAACCAGCTAGTTGGTCCAGTAATCTGGCTGGGAGACCCTGTCTAAAATGAAAGAAAAAGGCTTTATCACCCCATCCAGAGACCTTGGTCATAAGTGTCCTGAATTAAGTGATATAGTTAGTAGCATAACCACTGTCTTTCATCTTAAGAAGGGTTAACTACTTCTCAGCACGCTGGATTTCCAGACAATCCCCCAAAAGGGTATTAAGCTGTTGAGTGAATAGAAGCCAGGAGTTAAGTATGAAATCTGGCTCATGATTACCAATTTGAGCAAGATAGGGTTGGATCCATTGACTGGCATTTCCTGAAAGGTAAGAGACTGTAAAAAATACTTTCTTTCTGTCATTAGCAAAATCTCTCTCATCATTTGCAAAGATGAGTTCAAAAGCTTGAAGGAAGGGTCTAAGCTTGGTTGGGTTAGTTCCATCAAATTTATCTGGGGCATTGATAGATGGAGATTTAAAGTTAGCAGAGGGTCCTTGGTCAGCAGGTTTAGAAAGATGAGTCATTGCAGTGGTCATTTGCTGAAGAATGGCCAGCAGGGCAGGGTCAGTTGAAGGAACCTGAGTGGTGGAAGGAAGGTTGGTGTGTGGGCAAGGTGAAGGAACTGCTTTTGCATTTTAAGTTTGACTAGGATTACCCTCTGGGGATGGTGAACCCAGGCCACTCAAGATTCTAGAATCAAATCCTGAGTCCTCATCCTCTTCATCTTCCTCACCTTCTCCTGGGATTGGGAACATGCTTTCATCATAGGAAGGAGAGTCCAAACCATGGTAACCTGGGCTTGGAAACTGACCTGTGACTCTTTGGAGGCTAGCATTGTCAGACAAAGGAATAGTAGAAAGGGATACTTGGGGAATAGGTTCCAATAAACCTGTATCCATAGGAGTGGAAGTGGTAACCACTGGTGCAGCCAAGTTAGAAAAAGTCCTACCTGTTCCACAAGATCTAGGGGTAGAATGGTCAGTAGGTTCAGTGGCACCTCTCCCCCTGGAGCTACTTAGACTGCTGGGCTAGAAATGTGAGAAAAAAGAGCACGTTGTGGGGGCATTCTTACTTCTAAGAATAATTAGTTACCCAAAAGTTGTTCTTCACCTTGGAGCAAGAATAAAATGATTAAAAGGAATTTTTCTTCCTCTGATTACCTTTATGGGACAGTCAAATACTGGTTACTATGCCTTGTCTAAGTGTCAAAGCATCAAAGCTTCAAAGCTTCAAAGTGTCAAAGTGTAGAATCATTGAAGTGTTGAAGCATTGAAGCTTCAAAGTGTCAAAGTGTCGAAGCGTCAAAGCGTCAAAGCGTCAAAGTGAT
The DNA here is from genome assembly GCA_025617555.3 of Puccinia polysora. NCBI lineage: Eukaryota > Fungi > Basidiomycota > Pucciniomycetes > Pucciniales > Pucciniaceae > Puccinia > Puccinia polysora. The sequence goes on from CM062618.1 coordinate 14,732,282, forward strand.
ACTTAGAGGATGGAGAGCTGGATCTTTGAGTAGGTTTGACAGTAAGGTAAGGGAAGCAATGAAAATTGCCACAAATCAAATAGCCAAGTTCAAGATTGGGACAGAAATAAAGAAAACAAAAATTTCCACAACTCAATAGCAATATTTGATGCTGTCTAAAAAGGGATAGGGAGTGTGGTTGGTGAAGAAGGGGTTATTGGGGAAGAAATCAGTTTAATGTTGCAAGGGCTTCTGACATGCAGGCAGGGCTTGGCACAGAGGGGTCTCTACCCACAGTAGGCTTGGGGGCAAGGTGTACTGAAGGAAGCTAACAGGAGCAGAGGAGGATTGGGTTGAAGGGTGCTGAATGACACTTTCTGGGAAAGATCTCCTAGTAAGAAGTAGTAAACTGATTTTTTGGGGAAACATCAGGAAGAGGGAAGAGGAGGCTTATTAAATAGACAAGAGGTTGGAACTACAACAGAGGTACAAGTGATTGGGGCTCAGATTATAAACATGATGTCATGGGAACAGTCTAAGTAACAGAGAGGGCTGATCAGGTATGCTACTACATTAGGTTAGGCTGCTTCAACATTTGGGAAAGGTTCCAGGTCTGAGCTTTCTAAGTTGGGAGAGTACATTTGAAGGATGTAAAGTGTACATGGGGGTTCACGACACTATGTACTAAGTAGAGAGAGTATGATATACAATCTGCAAGAGGATGTACATAAAGATTCCCAAAGGATAAACCACATAGAGGGGGTATGGGTTAGACAGAGAGATAACCCAAAGAGATATGGGTTAGACACAGAGATAACCCAAAGAGGTATGGGTTAGACAGAGAGGTAGAGTAGAGCCTGGGAGATTGAGTATGTGCAAGCCTATGGAGTCTATCTGTGTATAGTATGAGGTTAGACTATATGTAGATATGTACTGAATGAAGATCCTGAGGTATATAGTTACTGGAGACATATTGATTTAAGTCTCCTGATCCCTGAGGTTGAAGTTCCTGAGAAAGTAGATCAGGCCTGAGGGTTAGACTGAGGTTAGACTGAGTTTGTTGTCAGTATGACACCAGCTAAGGAGTGCTTCAGGATGGAGTTGTATGTTAGTTGGCCAGCGTACCACACCCAAGTGAATTATTCCCATGCCTTTGCAAAGTGCTCCAAAATGAAGTTGCACCCTGGGGAGTCAGCATGCAACAACCAAGTTCATTATTCCCACACCCTAGTGGAGTGCTTCAAACCAGAGTTGTACACTTAGTGGCAAGCATACAGCACCCTTTTGGTGTGAAAAAAATGGGGTTGTATGCTGAGAAGCCATGGTAAAACACGTTGAGTAAATCTTTTCAACACCCATGTGGAGTGTGTTGTCTTTTTCTGTTCATATTCTGTAACTAACAAATTTAGTTACCTTTATCTCTAACTTACTTTTTCCATTAAATAAATACTCATGTCTCAGGCCCCCTCTGGGGCTTTCTAGTTGTCACTAACCTGCTGTCTAGGGCTCCTTTTGGGGTTCACTAGTTGTGCTTAAATACTGGTCCTTCCTTGGGACCATGAATGAAAGATCATCTGATTACCAGACAACTAAAATGGAGTGTCCCTTCCTCCTCTTCAGATCAGCTCCACTTGACTTTACAAGGAAATCCCTCTTCCTTGGCTCTTAGTAGCCTTATCCTTCCTCTTCATTTGACTCTTCAGAGTCATACCGTGTCCCCTACTTCAACAAATAACCTTGCTCCTTATTTTAAACTTTTCACAGTTAAAAGCCAAAGCCCATCCCGCCAAGCCATCCGGTCAACTTCATTGTTCCAACTGGTTGTGTCACCACCAATCTCATGAATCCTACACTTCTCTTCATCCTCATCCCTCTGCTCCAATATCCATTTTCCTTACTCTCCCATTCATCTTGTCTCCTCTCCTCTGCTTCAACCTTAAACCACGCTTACCCTTACTCAACGCTCACCAAATCCAATCTCTTTCCTTGGCTCATTATCCTCACCATCCTTGACAAACTCATCATCATCCTTGGCTCTATGGATCATTATAGCTACATTGGCGCCATTCATCTCAATCTTCAAGCTCATTTTGGGCTTCAAATTCTACCACTCTATCCTCATCACCATTGTACTCTGATTTGAGTTGTCTCTCAACTCTTGCTGATCCTCAGAAGGTCTCATTGCAACGGACTGTGGCCATCCCTTCAACTCATTCCTGTTATCCTACTCTCCAAACCTTCAACTTGGAAGTGGCTTTCATCCCAATGCTCATCTCAATCAACCATCAATTCAAAACCTTACCCAATCCAAAACCTCTCCCTCCATCCTTATCTCATCTCTGTTGGGATATCCTTGACCATATCCTTGCCAGTCTCCCATCAGCCACCAAACTCAAGTCCCATCTCACCTTCAATACCATTGACACCAGGACGCTTGCTGAATCCTCCTTCCTCCCTGATGTGCTTGCTCAGCTTTGGATGGGATG